>CM030364.1:255522905-256722905 GCA_017893485.1 Hemerocallis citrina
ACTCACAATAGAATATCAATTATCAATTAAAATTCATAAATTTCTTTGGAAACGTAGTGAAATTTTTAGAAAATAACTTATAAAACCTACCACAGGGCCCGGTATTCCACAACGAGATGGGTACTGGTCACAAACATATCATATCACTCCACACTGTACTCATCATCATCATCTACATGCTTATACATCTAAAATACAATTTAAATCATAAATTTCACTATTCATCATATTAACTTAAACAAAATTTTTAAAAGTAAAAGGCTCCACTCCATCAAATCTATACCTCACCTCTGCACTGCTGAGGACTTATAACAGTAGAGGATCTAGGGTAGTCCTCAGACTCCCCTAACCCCTCCAAACACTAAGGGGTTAACCATTTATGGTGTGAGTATAATTTACTGATTAAGCAAATAGATTAAACTTTATAAATAAAATAAAATGAACTTACGAATACCAATATAATAAAATTCCATCTGAAATCTGAACATATAAACACCATAAATGTGGCTTTTCATCAAGTACTCTTTGGATCATCAAGTACTCTTTGGATCATCACCTGTTTATATATATATATATATAGGGAAAGCTTCAGTTGTGCACTAGCCTAGTGCACACAGCCGTGTGCACTCACGCTCAGCCGTCCGATCTGCATTTTGATCATGATGCAGATCTAACGGCTCGCATTCTCTTCCGCTCTTCTCACACTTACGGAGGGGTAATTTGGTCATTTACCCCTACCCTACCCTCTCTTTCTCTTTGCCCTTTCAGATTGAAGCTTTCGATCTGCCCCTTTTCCCTAAAAAAACAGAAACCCTAAATCGAAAGCTGCGACCTTTCTCTGTCTCTCCATCGACGCGAAATCCTACTCCTTCTCAGATCGATCGCTTTTCGATCTCAGATCCCTAATCTCTCTCTCTTTCTCGAGCGAGCTCTCTCTGTCTCTCCATCGACGCGAAACCCTACCTCTCTCTCCTCTAGCGACACGATCACCTCTACCTCTCTCTCTCTCTCTCTGTCTCTGTCTCTCCTGGTCAACGACGAATCTGCCCCTCTCTTGAGCAACGCTGCAATCTCAATAATCGAAACCCAAAGGTATAACATTTTTCCTTCAAATTATTTTAAATCGAAACCCTAGTTTCTTCTTAGTTTAATCTTGTTAAAATTAAATTTTGGTAAGTTAAAACCCTAGTACACACTTTTTAGATTATGGTAAACCCCAAGGTATAAAACTATTCCTTCAATTGAGTTAAATTGAAACCCTAGTTTCTTGTTAGATAAATTTTTAAAAAAAATTTAGGGTAAATTGAAACCCTAGTATATATTTTTTAGATTATGGTAAAAAAAATTCAAGAAGGTGATTTAATGTTGGATAGCTATTTGATTATATATTGTGATAGATATTTGATTTTATATAGTGGATAGTAATTTGCAGACGTATACTGTGATAGTAATCTGATTATATATTGGAATTTGTAATAGGTATGGAGAGTGGGGAAGGTTGCTCACAACTCAGTGATAATTTTTTTGTGTATTCACTTTCTTATTATTTGTTTAAATTTCCATATTTGAAAATCAAAAGCATACATTTTCTTATTATTTGTTTAAATTTCCATATTTGAAAAATCAAAATTTACCATACATTTTCTTATTATTTGTTTAAATTTCCATTGTAACTTACTTTGGCTTCATCTTTTCAATGGCAACAATGCATTCATTGAAGAAGATGTGAATTCTTCTACTGAAGATAGCTCCGAGGATGGTAACGACTATATGGATTGAGGGAAGTAATTGATTCGCAAACAATTTGGTAAATTTGATGCTTTACTGTTTTTTATTTTGGGGATGAATCAATAGGCAGTGATGAATGAATGAAATGGTCAAGTTGAGTTTAATGTTTCCCCACCTACGAAGTCAAATATATCTCTGTGCTTCTTTTTTTATATATATATACTGGGCTGGTGCATTCGCACTAAGCCGTCCGATTCTGCATTTTGATCATGAAGCAGATCTAATGGCTCGCATTCTCTACCCTTCTTCTCACACTTATGCAGGGCTAATTTGGTCATTTACCCCTACTATCTCTTTCTCTCTGCCCTTTCAGATCGATCGTTTTTCGACCTGCCCCTTTTTTCCCAAAAAAACAAAAATAGAGATGGGGGTTTGTGAAGGTTGCATCTATTAGGCGTGGCAATCTAATGCAGCCGTAGTGCTAAACCAGTACACTTTTTGAGGGAATGCTTGATACACTTATAAACTTATGAAATAACCTAGTGTTGTGAATTCATGTGACTTCTGAGCCTACTTCATTTCATTTTATTAGCATAAACATGTTCTCTGTTATCTAAATTTCTATTCTGAGCCTATACTTATGCCTGATTGATGATATTTTCAGAGACTGCAGCAGCAGCGGTAGCAGCATTAGAAGTAGTAGCAGCAGTAGCAGTGTCAGAACATTATATTCTGCATTAGCAGCATCAGACTGTTTACCATCAGGTTGTTCTTCTTGTACTTTGTTCCAAGACATTCACCAAAAAAGTGATCATCTTCAGGTACTATCCTTGTACAAGAGAACTTGTGGTATATATGCTTACCTCTGTTAGTTTTTTTTGGTTGATTTAATAGAAGTAAACCTTAACAGTAACCGAATGAGAGAGGATTTATGTAGATGACCACAATTACTTGGCTAGATGTTTTTGTTCATGCTTCAATAAAATAAAACCAAACAAAGAAATCTTAATATTCCAGTTTCCTTCTAATGCTTTATAAAAGAGTATGATTGTTTTTCAAGGTGCTCCCAACTGTGTATCTGACCTGTTTTGGCATGTCTTAGCCTTTAAGCCCTTTTCACTTGTGTATCTATTTTATTTTTTTTTGAAAAATTTTGTGCGCCTTTTTAAAATCGAACTAAATTGCAAACTAGTACTGTAAATATATTTCATTATTTGCTCCTATTTTCTTTTCTCATGAGATTTTTCCTTGACAGGCGAAGAAGCTAGTTAAAGATGCATTGAGTGCTGAAGAATACTCAACGAAATTGTTGTCTAAGATGGCAAGGCATTGCACTCACTTTTGTAAAATAATGGTTGGTGTTTCATATGTTACTGATACCCAAAACTACTTTGTACTCATGATGTAGGATTAAAGTTTCCTTTTTTTCATTGCAGATCATCCTTGATTGCAAAATGCTAAAAAGGATCTCTATATAAAGTATTGCCCTTCATTAAATATTTCATGAGCAATGATATTGAGGTATTATTATGTCATAAAATTTGTTCCAAATTCATTATTGTAAATGTCGTGCACTGTGTAGTGTCCTATTAAGCAGGTTAAGGAGCAAGGACTAGGGTTAGTCTTCATTTAACCTGCTTTTAGGCAATTATAAAGGAGTTCTGTTGGAGCCTATTATGTTGGGCACTCGTGTCGAAAAAAGCCACAATATAGCCTATTATGTGTTGGAGGATTTTATATGCAGATTCTAATTTTAGGTGTCTAGGGTATTGGTTCTAGACTTCTGGATCTTGTTGTTTTGAGATATGTACTCTGGATCTTGTTATGAGGATGATCCCTCATTTTATTGTTATGCATTCATTTCATTTTTGCCTACTTTAATAAATAATGTGAAATATATGGTACTCTTGTGAGTTTTCATCATAAACCAGTTGTATTACTTTCACCCGATGATGTCTTGATTTAAAATGTTTTTCTTGTGCTAGATGTGCTTAACTTTTGAAGCACGAATTGCTGCCACAGATGTTGAAATAGCAACAGCTGAGCAAGAAAAGCTTCAGAAGGAAGAATCGGCTGAGAACGCTTTAAAAGAATAGGAAGTCGTTATGGATACCATAGTACAGAGTCGAAAACACTGCAACAACAAGCTAAGGAAAATACTAAGGTAGACCCAGACAATCTTATACATTGTTTCATCAATCAAAAAATACTTATTACCAGTTTTCCTAAACAAGGCATATGTAACTGTGTTTTTTTAATTTTAAATTTGGTGCAGTTGAGGGATTTCTTGATTGACAGGGGCCGGGCTGCTGGTCTGAAAAGGAAGGGAAGGCATGAGACTTCGTTGAAGCTGCTGCTGGTCTCGGCTGCCATGGGATCCATTGAGATGCTCTTTTCTTCATATTATGTTTTTTGTCTCAAACGGGTTATGTATTATTGTTTTTTATATTTGATTTTTGTGGAATTTTGCAATGGATGAAACACGATTGAAGTTCATGTTGTAGTTTGTTTTTGTTTGTATGCTTGATATTTTAACAAGTGCAGTTTCAGCTTGCGGGCTTTTATGGAACTAAATATGATATTAGCAGATTGTGCTACGACTTTATTTCTTAGATTTGTTTGGTTGTCTACTTTTTATGGCTTTATTATCAAAGCTTAGGTAATTGAATTTGTGTTTTTCATATGCTGACTGGTCATTGATATAGGAGTAGAAATTAATTGCTACGAGGATTGTCAGTATTTCTTGTTTCAGTATATCCCTAATGCTTACCCAACTCCGATCAACCTGATCTTCATTCTTTAAAACATGTGTGAATGAAAATTTTATGTTATTTCAGTGCATTTTATTTAAATTTGAGATCACTTTTGAAAGCTGGAGTTATTTAATCAAATAATCAGTATCGAACCTGGAAGCATTTAACTACTGGAAAAGATTAATGCGGATTGCAGGATACGAGTACATGTTGAACTAAACGGGTACAAGTTTTGAGTTTATATCTGAGAAACGAAGGGTATAGAAACGAAGTACCCTGATTTTTTGTTTGAAAACTGATATATAATTACTGTTAGAGCAATTAAGCTCATCTTATCAATACACCTCTGCAATATTACAAATTGGCTTACTGCAAATTCCATTCATCAATTTATCAAAATTGAAGTGAAAATCCTTTTTGTTCAAAGTGAACTCGCATTGCAGTCACACAGGTTAACATTCATTCATCGAAGCATGTGCACAGATTATAAAATAATTGCGGAACTATGCATGATGGTATTGCTACAGTCATGATATACTCAGAATTACTAAATTTCATTAAGCTTAACAAAAAAAATACTTTCGCCCAGTTCTTTCACACTTTTTTTAATTCCATATAATTACATGAGTATCTCAAAATTACTAAATTATTTGTCTAACTCGGCACAGAGTATAAGGGACCACTTCCAAGAGATGAAAAAATGAGAATCATGAGAACCACATTACAAATAATCGAAGACCAGCATAAAGAAATCAAAGAAATCAGATTAAACATTGCATATCTCAAAATTTGCAAGGACACCGAGAAGTGAACTTGAGAAGGTAGTAAACAGTCTTCAAATTCCTCTAAAAAGCATCTTTCATAACCACAAAAATGTCCTCAACAAACCAAGAAACACAATACTGACTGGGACTCCCCAATACAAAGTAATGTGGAGATTGGAACTACAACCTACATCCTCTTCGGCCACCCTTTCTTCGAGTACTATCAGTTGGAATTGGTGTTACATCCTCTGCATCAAAATACCAGAGTTAAAATTATTTCCCAAAAAGAACAACAGGTAAGAAAAAATTGGGAAAATTTATTAGTCACATAATCTATATGAGAAAATTTTATACCTTTGGGTTTCGATTATTGAGATTGCAGCGTCGCTCAAGAGAGGGGAAGATTCTTCGTCGACCAGGAGCGACATAGAGAGAGGGAGGTAGAGGTGATCGTGTCGCTAGAGAGGAGAGAGGTAGGGTTTCGCATCGATGGAAAGACAGAGAGAGCTTGCTCGAGAGAGAGATTAGGGATCTGAGATCGAAAAGCGATCGATCTGAGAAGGAGTAGGGTTTCGCGTCGATGGAGAGACAGAGAGAGGTCGCAACTTTCGATTTAGGGTTTCTGTATTTTTGGGGAAAAGGGGCAGATCGAAAGCTTCGATCTGAAAGGGCAGAGAGAAATAGAGGGTAAGGTAGGGGTAAATAACCAAATTACCCCTCCGTAAGTGTGAAAAGAGCAAGAGAGAATGCAAGCCGTTAGATCTGCATCATGATCAAAATGCATATCGGACGGCTGAGCGCGAGTGCGCACGGTTGTGTGCACTAGGCTAGTGCACAACCAAAGCTTTCTCTATATGGTCACAATCTACTTATCATAGTTTTGAAATCATTCGCAAATTAATCGCTTAACACGCAACACTTTAAGAATTATACTAATTTCACCTATAACTTTACTTTCCCATATAGTTTTACATTCACACATAAACTTTACTTTATAACCAACGACATAACACGGTAATATTGTACATATATAATTCTTCTACTTTTCATATTTAACCACATAATGCCACTAACTCGTTTTCTTCATACTTATTCAATCACGTACTTCATTTACCAAGCTCACGGCTCATGTTCTTTCATACTTAACTCATATACATTTTCTTTCTCATTCTCATACTACATACATCACATTCATACGAGCAATAATATCACATACATCTCCATAATATCTCACTACAGGTATTTATTTTTATCGCAATTCCTCCCATGTATTTAATCTCATAATATCACATTCACAACACATATTATCTCATTCATTCAATCTCATAATATCATCTTTATCCATATCTTATAACACATATCATAACAACTCGTAACACATTAATTTCCACTCTCATAATAACTAACAATTAATCTTTTTTTCATTCTGACTTCATCATACAGATTATTTTAATAATTATTCTCCTTTCATCAACTATTTTACTTTACAATTCATTTTCATCCCATTTTACAACTTAGGTTACTTCTCATTCCTATCGATAATATAACTTACTTTCATTTTCATTCACATCTCATATTTCAATTTATGTATACTTTACTTTTATTCTTATCAAATATTACTTCGCACCCCATACTTTGATTAAAATTACACTGCACCTCAAGGCCGATAACTTGGGTCATATCACATCACATCCCTAGCCGATAGCTCGGTGATTACATTACATTATTCTCATTTTCATCTTACAATTTACTTTACTTTTCATTCCATCCCACAACACATCTAACATATCAACAACCCATCAACCCATCCTGGGAATTGTGCCAAGGCATGTAGTTCCCACCATTTTCAAGGAAATAGCGGGCGAGTAGTCCTCGACACAATTCCAAGGTACAACAAACTCATATCACATCAGGTTTCTCTATATTAACCATTTTCATAGCCATTCTCATATTACATCTGCTTCACTTCTGTTCATATAGTGCATAAGACGTTTTCTTTACCTATATATGTCATTCCCATAATAATATAATTCTTCATTTCATAATAACACACATATACTACCATCACGTTTCCTTTTTCATTTGAATACACATATTCAGTTATTAGCCATATTCATCTCTAATCATGCACTTGCATTACTTTTTCATATTTATTTCATAATACAATGTACCATACTTTTCATTTTCCATCTCATAATATAATTCACTTTAACCTTCACTCTTTTCAGATAAACATCGCACCCCAAACATAGTTTGGTTAATATACACCGCACCTCAAAGCCGATACCTTGGGTAATAATTTACTTTTCATTCTCTTTATACTCTTTCTTTACTTTGTTATCTTTCCTTTCATTTCACAATTATTCATTTTATTTTGTCGACCAGTGAGCCACAGTATCCCAACATACTGAAAGCCGACAGCCCAGTAAAACATGCGGACCGATGCTCACATAGAGTCTTACACGTCCGAGGCTACGTCTTTCTCCCAGCCTGTGCCATCGAGGCAACAACGCACCCCAGATAAACTGGGTACTTCCTCCCAGCCAAAGCCAGGAGGGAAAAACACCGCACCCTAGGTAAACTGGGTACTTCCTTCGAGCTGAAGCCAGGAGGGAAAAACACCGCACCCCAGGTAAACTGGGTACTTCCTCGCGACATCTGTCATCGAGGGAACAACCGGGCCTCAAGCTGATAGCTTGGACGATAAAAACTACGCACCCCAAATATAGTTTGGGTAATAAACACCGCACCCCAAGCCGGTCCTTGGGCATTAGGAGGTCTAGCCCAAACCCCTAGGGTTTCTGTAGGTACTGATCAACAAAAATTATTCTTATCAACATTTTCATTTCATCTTTTCATCTCATTTTATCAATAGATACCATCTCATTCTACTTCTGAAATTATTAACACAACAGCGATGCTCATCATATTATTTATCTTTTCATTGTATCACATACAGGCAATACCACGCTGTTTAACATATAATAATTATCACATCATATTATCGGACACCACGAGTGCCGCACATTATTTGGTTTATCATCACAACACACATTATAAGTATACTATACTATTTATTACCTTATTACCACATATTGGCATACACCCTATTATTTAGTTTATCAGGTTGTCACACCACATTGTTTCATATCATGAATACACTAAATAATTTACTTTGTCACATTATAACATATTAAGAACAAGCCAAGTGAAGTAAATGATTATATCATATTATCACCCATTTGTTTCTCTTAAAATATCACTACATTATACACAGATTCATTCACTAATTATATTGATTACGATATCTCAATTCATTAACCCCCATATATATATATATCACACACATACACCAAATAGATCAATACCTCATAACACAATATATATGTCATTATCATCGAGTTATGTACCCAAAATTTATATCTTTCATTATATAAACAACAAATCACATATATATAGTCAAAATTATACACCTATAGCATATTCCATCTATTTTATATATTACAACACCTCAACGCATCGTCTTATCCTAAATATCATGCTTCACATATCCAATTTCATTACTATCTCAAAATCTCACAAAACTCATAGCTCGTTAAAAATCCGTATTTTACTTTTTATATTAAACTTGGCCACAATTAATATTATATATGTCGGAAAACCCCGAACTTTCTGCAACATAAAGAATATATAGTTATATCATACTCACCTGCTATCTCACGAAGACTCGAAGCACCACTTCTCCATTACGTATCCGAAGTCGCTAACATCTCCTATAATCAAATTCCAAGGCAATTAGGGCTCAAAACATCCAAACCAGCTACAAGAAAATAATAATACCAATCCTAATATCACACAGGCATTTTATTGAACGTATGGGATGCACACGTGCGATGCACGTAATAGTCAAATTCCTATGGGATTTTTATCCCCAAACAATTACTAAAATCACCCCCAACTTATTCTAATAGTTTAACTAAAATTCTACTACTATGAAGGAGATAATTCTCACATATTTACTTCCCTTTTTATAAACCCAAAACCCCAATTTATTAGCAACTTGCAAAATCTCCCATAATTTGCTAATTTCTCGCCTCTACTATTCCCAACATCTTCCAATCTCCCTACCATAATATTTCTATTCGATAGAAATTAACCACACTTAATTTTATACAAATAAAATAAAATAGGTATACCTTCCCATGGTTGTTTCTCCAGATTGACTCCACCACTAGCTAGAGCACCCTTCACTTAGCCATCCCCTCGAACTAATTTGAAAATCACGAAGAAAATAAGCGGCCGAAAGTGGGTTTCGGGTTGGGGTGTTTGGTCGGGATCAGGAGAAGAAAAGAAAGAAGGAGGAGGAAGAAGAAATAGGATGGGGTTTTAAAAAAATAGATAAATAAATAAATAAATAAATAATTAGGAGTATGACATACAAGCCCCCAATTTCAAAAATATTTCAAATAAACCCCAACTCCATACTTTAATAAATACACTAAAATTATCTTATAATAATCCTCCAGAATTATAAAATAAAATAAACATTTTTTCTTCACATAAAATCTCAACCCTAAGCTCTAATATATCAATAATACCAATCCAACACAAATTTTGACACCAATATCAATATTTAAAATAAAAATACACCAAATAAAAATTCCACCACTTCAGGAATATAAAAACGGGTATTTTCGGTATTTTATAAATTCGAGGTGTTACAATAGGTCATCTTTTCTAGCTTTGGATAACGGAGTTCGGCGTCCCTGAGGACTTTACTCACATAGTAGATGGGCTTCTGTGCTTTGTCGTCTTCTCTTACCAGAACAGCGCTGAGAGTTTGCTCCGAAGTGTAACACCCCATGTAAAAAAAAATATAATATATATATATATATATATATACACACTTTCAAAGTATAAAGAATAGTGGTTGTTTACTTTGGTAAAAATGAATAAAATGTTGAAATTGTATATGTATGGTGGTGGCCCACGTGCATGAAACACAGCATTGTATGTTGTTGGTTTCAATTAACCTTAGTGACGTGGCCATTAAGGGCGGGGCCCACCATAGGAGAAGTCTTGTGTACTCATGGGAGAGTGGGTATTGGGTAGGAGATTTGATCCCATATCGATAAGTAAAAGGATTAAAATAATATTAAAATATAACAGCCTATGATCAAGAGTCACCAAATCCGGTTAACCACCTTTGGAGAGGCAGCCTGTGGTGGGCAGTTGTACTACATAGTATCTAATTTGTCTTATAAATTGTATAAATTGTCTGAGCTAGGGCAGTGGCGTTACAAATGGTATCAGAGTTGAATTTCGACACCGAGTGTGGGGCATGTCCACATAGTCGGCGGTGGATCTCCGTGGTTATAGACCCAGTCGGCGGTGGATCTCTGTAACTGTGGTTGCTTGTTATGATTAGTCTGACGGTGGACTCCGGGACAATATACCCAGTCAGCGGTGGATCTCCGTGACTGTGGTTGCCCAGGGAGGGCGGATAGAAGAAGAAAAAAGCAGATGCTCCACATCGGCTAGAAAGAAGATCCTGCACTAGATTGTGCATGCCCGTGCTCAGCGAGAACACTGATTTCTGAAGGGGGGTTGTCTGTAACACCCCGTGTAAAAAAAAAATATAATATAGATATATCTATATATAATACTTTCAAAGTGTAAAGAATAGTGGTTGTTTACTTTGGTAAAAATGAATAAAATGTTGAAATGGTATATGTATGGTGGTGGCCCACGTGCATGAAACACAACATTGTATGTCGTTGGTTTCAATTAACCTTGGTGACGTGGCCATTAAGGTCGGGGCCCACCATAGGAGAAGTCTTGTGTACTCACGGGAGAGTGGGTATTGGGTATGGGATTTGATCCCATATCGGTAAGTAAAAGGATTAAAATAATATTAAAATATAATAGCCTATGATCAAAAGTCACCAAATTCGGTTAACCACCTTTTGAGAGGTAGCCTGTGGTGGGCAGTTGTACTACATAGTATCTAATTTGTCTTATAAATTGTATAAATTGTCTAAGCTAGGGGCAGGGGCATTACACGAAGTGGCGAGGTATATGTAGAGAACTTCCCCGGGCTTTGGCTTACTCAAGAGTGGGGGGTTGACTAAATAAGCCTTGAGCAGATCAAATGACTCTTGTTGTTGTTGCCCCCACTCAAAGCCTTTAGCCTCTCTGAGGGCCTTGAAGAACGGGAGACATTTTTCTCCCGACTTGGAGAGAAAATGACCTATGGCCGCGAGGAGTCCGGTGAGTCTCTGCATGTCTTTAACATTGGAGGGGGAGCCATGTTCGGTATGGCCTGAATCTTCTCGAGGTTGGCTTCTATGCCTTTTTAGCTGACCATGAACCCTAGAAATTTTTTGGATGAGACGCCGAAGGCACACTTGTTCGGGTTCAGTCTCATGTCATGTCTCCTCAACACATTAAAAGCCTCCTAAAGATCGGAACCATGATCTGATTTGCTGACACTCACCAACATGTTGTCTATTTAGACTTCCATGTTTCGACCGATCTGTTTCTTGAATACCTTGTTAACAAGGCGCTGATAGGTGGCATCGGCGTTCTTGAGCCCGAAGGACATGACCCGGTAGCAATATAGACCCTGGTCGGTGACGAAAGAGATTTTCGAAATATCCAGAGGGAACATTCTGATCTGGTTGTACCTGGAAAATGTATCCATGAAACTGAAGAGTTCGTGGCCTGAGGTTGCATTAATCAGGACATCAATGCTCGGGAGCGGAAACGGATCTTTGGGGCAGGCTTTGTTTAGATCCGTGAAATCAATGCAGATCCTCCAGCTCCCGTTGGCTTTCTTGACCATCACGACATTTGACAGCCATTCGGGATAGTTGGCCTCCTGTATGAACTGAGCCTTCAAGAGTTTATCAACCTCTTCTTTGATGGCTTGTTGGCACTCGGGGGTGAATTTGCATCGCTTTTGCTGAATAGGGCTGGCCCCCGAGGCAACACTAAGGTGGTGCATGAGGAGCTCTTCGGAGATTCCCGACATGTCAGTCGCAGTCCAGGCGAATAGATCGCAATTTTCCCATATACAGTGGATAATGTCGGATCGGACGGGAGGGGGAAGGACTTTGTTAATCTTGAATGTCCTGGTCGGATCTCCTTCTGAGAATGCCACCTCTTCCAGCTCATCGACTGGCTCTGATATATGTTGGCTACTCCCTTGGGGGAGTTCAACAGTTTCAAGGGAGAGGACTGGTCCTCCTACAGAGGTCATGTAGCATTTGCGAGCTGCCTCCTGGCTCCCTCTGACTTCTCCCAGGGCCTGCTGTGGTGGAAAATTTCATCTTCATGTGGTAGGCCGAAGGTATGTCCTGGAGAGCAGCTATGCCTGGTTGGCCCAGGATGACGTTGTAAGCGACTTCACATCTACCACCAAGAAATCCATCGGCTCGGTCCGGGTGGTTGGAGTTTTGCCAGCAGTTACATCGAGAGTTATGACACCCTCGACCATCACTGGCACCCTTGTGAACCCGTGGAGAGTGTAGCCGGTGGGCTTAAGTCGATCCCTGGATAGCTTAAGACCCTGAAAGGCCTTTAGAAAAAGAATGTTGACCGAACTGCCGTTGTCGACCAGGACTCGGCGCACATCGAAGTTGGCCATATGGAGGTTTATTACCAGAGCGTCACAATGGGGATTTCAGATGCCCTCCAAATCTCTATCTAAAAAAGTGACAGGGACCCCAAGGCCCTTGGGGGGAGGATGGTTCTGCACGGAATTCACTTTCCGGACAAAAGCTTTTTGGGAGGAGTTCGAATCTCTCCCCATTGGGCCTCCGTGTATAAGATGTAGGACGACTTCTGCTTCGGAGTCTGGGGTCTCCGCGTGCCGCTCGGTTCGCTTATTAGCCCCCCTAGGGGGTAGAGGAGGATCTGCCCTATCCTTTCTTATAAACCTGGAAAGTTGCCCTCTCTGAATAAGGGCTTCGATCTCATCTTTTAGGGCCCTACAGTAATCCATGTCGTGGCCATGGTCCCTGTGGAAGCGGCACCACTTGTCCATGTTCCTCTTTTTTCCCGGAATGTTCATCTTCGGAGGTGGTGAGAGAAGACCCTCTTTCTTGACCTCCATCAGGATAGCTGAGACACTCGCATTGAGTGGAGTGAACTTCTCAAAGTGGGAAGGAAGGCGATGCTGGACTCTATTGTCTTTTTGGAGCTTCTTAGCTCCTTCTTCTTCAGCACCCTTCCGTTTGTTTTTGGAGGACGATCCTTCAAGAGTGGGGCAGGTGAGAGCCTTTTCCGTCCGGATGTATTTCTCACTCCTAAGAAGAAGTTCTGAGAAATCCCGGGGAGACTTCTTGGCAAGGGATGCTCTGAGGTTGTCATTAGTGACATTGGATTGGAAGGCAGTAGAGGCCACGGACTGGTCTAGGGAGGCGATGGATCGGGCCTGGGCGGTGAAACGTTTAACATAGTCTCTTAGCCACTTTCCCTTCCTTTGATGGAGCAATAGCAAAGAGGTGCTCATCTTTTCAGCCCGATGGCTACTCACGAAATGATCAAGGAAGAGCCCAATATGGAGGTCGGGGCTAGTCGTGAGTACCATTCTCTTGCAGCCCCCTTCAGCGTGGCTAGAAAAGTTTTGCAAAGAAGCGTGTCCGACGCCTGGTGGATCATCATGAGAGTTTTAAAACTCTCGATGTGGTCAGCGGAGTCAGACTCCCCATTGTATGACTCGAAATGAGGGGGCTTGAAGTTCTCTGGGATGGGTGCTTCCATTATGGTTCGGGAGGACGGAGGCCTGCTGGGGCAGAAATTCATCTCCCATTGTTCCTCTTCTCTGTCAAGTCGGCCAAGGTGCCTCTCCATCTTGTGGAGACAGCGGTATACCTAATCTCCCCTTCGATCATATCTTGCTGAGCTCCGGTACTCATCCTCATGCGGAAGAGGACTGGGAGTGCGACGGTGATAGCTTAGGGCAGGTTGAAGACTGAGAGTATGGCACCGATAGCTTGGGGCAGGTTGAGGACTGGGTGCCCGCTGATCGTGGTCGGGAACAACATTGAGGGCCCTCAGACTGCTTCTTGAAATTGCTATAACTCTACTCTTGTGACAGGTGCCTCCCACTCTCGGTGGTCCCGTGGGGCGAGTCGACCGATTGGAGAGCGGCTTCTCCTTTGATGACGCTGGGATGACTCCCTTCACCTCCTGGGAGAGTTGGATCTTCTACGATCTGGTCTACGGGGGGGATCGAGCTCTAGGGGACCGGATCACTGGACCCCTTTGATGTTCACGGTGGGGTATCCCGTCATGGGTCCACCTTTCATCCAAGCGGGTTTGAAGATCTATCCCATGTTGTCGGTTGACAATAATGTGTAGGATCCTTCGGTGTTAGGGGACTGTGAGAGGCCATGGAGTCAGACGAGGGGTTATGTATCGAAACATGGTCATGTTGAGGAGGTTTCCCCTGTCGACTTCAGCGAGAGGGTCCTACGGCAGCCCCTTGAGGCCCTTGAGGAGCCTGCTGGGGCTGAAGTTGCTGAGAATGGGGTTGTCCAGGCTGCGGTTGCTGTACGGGTTGAGGAAGGGGCTGTTTAGGTTGCTGGACTTGCTAAGAGGATTGAGGAGGGACCTCCTGGAGTGGAGGAGGAGAAGGAGCGGGAGTGGCTCTCCGGTTAGAGACTGTCATCGTCCCCTTCTTTGGAGGCATAGCTTGAAGCTACTTTTGCTGATGAAATAGGGTTGGATTGCTTTTCGAGTTCCCCACAGATGACGCCAATCTATTGCTGCTGATTTTTGTGTGGGAGCAAGCAGATTAATTTGTGGATTCTTAAAGAAAACAAGTAAGAAAACTTGTTGACTTTCACCGGCGGTGTGACTGGTTTCTCGCCGCTGCCGTGAACCTGTAAAAAGTTCGATACACTGGGATGGATCCTGACGAAGAACCCTCCGACGCTCTTGTCAATAATCTGAAAGATTATGAAAGAGCTTTATGTGGAAAAAGATTGATTACCTTGTTATGGTGGGGGGGAAAGAGGTACTTATATTCGCCTCAAGAACTAGTTTCGAGATAAGGATCAATCTATTCTTCCCGATGTTTATGGATAAGAAGAGAGTTTTACTCGTTTCGTGATAAGAGGGACTGTTTAAACTGTCTCTTAGGGATAATCACGAATTTGAATCTTTTTATCCACCTGGGTCGGTTTGTAACAGGGTGCTACCTATACCCAGCAAGACAGATACATTTTTGGGCTATTGGGCTTTGAAGAAAGACCCAGTTCCCAATTCGGACCCGTTTGTAGGTGAAATTACTGTTTACCCCTGAGAGCTTTAAGATTCGCGCCAAATTTGAACGGTCCCGATTTAATCCTATTTTTAGCCATATCACATAGGATCCAAGCATGGTGGCTTAAGTAGAAAAGTGTAAGTGGTGTTTTTTGTGGCAAACATATATCTTTGAAGTTGAAGGAAAATTTTTATAGGACGGTTGTTAGATCATCAATGATGTAATGAGCAGAGTGTTGGTTAACAAAGAAACAACATGTCCAAAATATGAGTGTAGCAGAGATGAAAATATTAAGATGAATGTGTAGTAAAACTAAGAATGATAGAATTAGAAACGATCATATACGAGACATGCTAAAGGAAGCTCATATCCAAGTAAGTTAAGAGAGAGAATCGCCTCGAGTGATTTAAACATGTCACACGTAGACCTAGTAGTGTATCCATTAGAAATAGTGAGTTGATAAGTATTGAGGGTAGAGTTAGGGGTGGGAGGAAGACCTAAAATTACTTGAGTGGAAACGGTGAGAAAAGATATGATAGTTTGTGACCTTACAGAAGATATTGCGCTAAACCGAGCAGAATGGAAAACTATAATTCATATAGCCGATCCCAACTAGTTGGGAAAAATATTTGTTGTTGTGGTTGTTATGCTTCTTTTGTCATCCATTTTGAGGGTAAGCCATTATTATCTTTTAATCTGCAATATTAC
Organism: Hemerocallis citrina; assembly: GCA_017893485.1. Classification (NCBI taxonomy): domain Eukaryota; kingdom Viridiplantae; phylum Streptophyta; class Magnoliopsida; order Asparagales; family Asphodelaceae; genus Hemerocallis; species Hemerocallis citrina. Next base: position 255,539,132 of record CM030364.1, read on the forward strand.
TTCTCTCATTGTACTTTATCTATTTCAGTTTGTTATAAGCTACTTGAAATTCTGTAGTTTATACAGTTCTGCCTCAGTTTGTACCATAGGTTACTTGGGGATTCAGATCAATGTAAGCTAGAATTATGGGGAAAAATTTGCCGTACTGCCCCCTTTTTTGAAAATAATTAGTGACCTGCCCTACTTCCCAAAATAATTAGAGATATGCCCGTGTTTAGGACACGTCAGCAACAAACGTTATTGGGAAAAACGGCATATGTTATTTCGATGCCGTTCTTCCCAATAACGGCATCTCTTTTAAAAAAAAGTGTCGTGTCGTTATTGGGAATAACGGCATAGGTTATTTTTGTCTAAAGATCGAACAGTATCAATTGTGAGCTGAGAGATGATTGTAAATTGAAAACAACTGATGTCGTTCTCTAAAAGAACGGCATCGATTATACTGATACCGTTATTGTGAATAATGGCATCAGTTATATTCATTTTGCACAGTTACCTATAATCAAAAGACCCCTTCTTCCCCCTTTTGCCTTACGATTCTTTCGCTCTTCGCTCGACTCCGAAAACCCTAACCCCCCCCCCCCCCAAAAAAAAATTCCTAAAATCCCAAACAAGGGCATAGATTTGTACTTAGACTCTACTCTTCAATCTCTCATTGAGAATTCCAAATCAATCGGAATCTCAATTTGTTGTAAGTTTCCAAAACCCCTAAAAAAATTTTGCAATGTTGATTTTGATATATGAGAGATGTGTGCATTGGTAGTATAGTACAAGTGATGTAGATTTGTGTTATTTAAGTAGTAATTTTGGAAAAGTAGTTATGGTTTGTTGGTGATCTAGGGTATAGGAAATGTTGAATGTTGGTGATCTATGGTATGTTCAAGTTGTGAGGAATAACGAGTTCGTGATGAATTATACTTAGTTTATTTTGAAAATTCTCTTTCGAAAATTGTTGTTGATTAGTGTTTGTTATTGTTGACAGGCAAATGGATCCGACACAACTATCTTCTTCCCATGATGTTGGTGCTTCATCTAGTTCTTCGTATGGACCACGGGGACATCTGGGTCCAATAGATCCTACCGTTCTATATCTGCAAGAAGATCACAGATCACAGGCGGTTTGGAAAAGAGATGTAGAGAAGATGAGTTTTCGAATGCACACTATCATGCCGGCGCACCCCTGTATTCAGAATTACTTGTTAAGCAGCGGATTCTACGGGATGTCGAAGCTGGCGAAAATCAAGTGTGACCACGCCCTACTTACCGCTCTTGTGGAGCGATGGAGGCCGGAGACACACGTTTCACTTACCGGTTGGAGAGATGACGGTCACCCTACAAGATGTAGCTGTGATTGCGGGTCTTCCAATCGATGGGGTGGCCGTCTTCGGCAACTTGATGTTTAATAAGGTAGCATTGGTACGAGATTATCTTGGGCTGGAGGTGCCTGAAAAGGATAAGGTAATATTCGTTGGGGAATCAATTAGACGTTCTTGGCTTGATTCGGAGTTCACTAATCGAATGCGAGATGTACCGACGGATATCCAACTCCAGAATTATACTCGCGCTTATCTGTTGTCGATGATTGGAGGGATTCTATTCCCTAACTCTTCAGGTGATGTAGTGCACCTCATGTACCTTCCACTCATTGCTGACCTACAAACAGCCGGCCAATATAGTTGGGGAAGTGCGGCTCTGGCCTCTCTCTACCGTGCTCTCTGTAACTGTTCGATGGGGTCGATCCAAATGACCGGGCCGATGTCTATATTGCAAATATGGTGTTGGGAACGAATACACCTCGGCCGACCCCGTGTCACGGTACTATCAGAAAGTTGGAGAGTACAACAGGAAAATCCTGTGCTGAGAGTTCCTCTTGGTGCCTACTGGGCGGGAAAGAGTACATGGAGGGATAACCCACGTGGTGTCCTCACCTATTACAGGGACGAACTCGATCAGTTGAGGGAAGAGTTCGTCAATTATACCCCGTATACAGATGATAGGCTACAACGTCTACCACCCATTTACACTGCCAATAATCAGTTGTGGTTGACATTAGCTCCACTTGTAAACTTCTCAGTTGTGGAGTTTTATTACCCCGGCCGCGTTCTCCGCCAATTCAATGCACAACAGCCCATCCCCGTAAACTCATTGTTCGACCGTAGACTTCACAACATCACGGGTCAAGGTCGTTTACCAAATATGGATTGGGCCGATCACCACCGTGCTCATGTAGGATGTTGGAATGAGCGGAGGTACGAGTTGGTCGTAGAGGGTATTGTACAGTCGTACGAATGATCAATGCAAATAGCTTATATGGCATGGTACCGTCGCATCACAAGGTTATATGTTGCGCCGAAAATGGATCTTCCCGCGGGTATCCAACAACCGATACCCGCGCACCAAGTTGAACCACCACCCGCACATTCATCATCGCAACCCATGTATCAACCGAAAGCTTCCACATATCGTCTAATGGTAAATTATTTTTTTTGGTCAATTACATTTATTTCAATGGATTTTACTTATGCTTGTTTAATTATGTCTAGTTTGGTTTACTACTAATAATTTATATTCCTAATATAGATCGACAACACATGGGACATGACGAGAAAATGTGGGAGTGTCTTGAAGGGCAACGCCAATAAGGCATGCAAAGAATTGGCACGAGATCTCCTGTGCACTTGTCGTACCTCTCTTGAAGAGGTTGGAGATGGTTCACGTTTCAATGACCTTATGCGGTTGACCGAAGTTTCAAATCAACAGGTTCGACCTAGCGCTAGCCAAGCTCCACCTCCACCACAACAAGCATTGGAAGCAGAAGAGACCCCCCCCCCCCCCCACGCACCTCAAACTCCGTCACATCATCCACGGAGGGGTAAGACCGTTTGCTTCCCTCCTACGCAAAGTGAATTGGCAAATCCGGAGATTGAAGTAGGAGGAGGTGATGAAGAAGGAGTTGGTCCAAGTGGACCCGCAATGCAAGAGACCCGGGAATGTAGGAGGAAAGTCCCGGTTCGAAAGAGGAGACCACCCCAACAGTATACGCCGAGTTAAATTTGAAGACTTTATGCTATAGACTTTATGTTGTTATTGCTATGTATTTGAAGACTTCATGAAGTGTTTTTTCTTGATGGGTTGATGAAGTTTTCAGTTGTGCATGTTTTGAAAATTTCACAGCAAAGTTGCTTATCTGTGCATGTTTTGATATGAAAAACATGATCAAAACAGTATCACTTGATTAACATGGTTTTGACATGGTGAATTGAATTTTGTATTTGAAGTATGTGGATGGAATGTAGTATGTGTATGTGGATGGGTTGATGAATTGAATTTTGTATTTGAAGTATGTAGATGGATTGAAGTATGTGTATGTAGATGGGTTGATGAATTGAATTTTGTATTTGAAGTATGTGGATGGGTTGAAGTATGTGTAGGTGGATGGGTTGATGAATAGAATTTTCTATTTGAAGTATGTGGATGGGTTGAAGTATGTGTATGTGGATGGTTTGATGAAATAAATTTTATATTTGAAGTATGTGGATGGTTTGTGCTAGTGATTTTTGAACACTTGATGTGGTTTGTGCATGTTTGGATGTGAAAAACATGATCATAAGATGCCGTTGTTACAAATAACGGCATCTTAATCCTGTAACGTTATTACGAATAACGGCATCGGCATAGAGGAAAAATTAGCAAAGTTGGAAATTGCTGCCAATCTTTCTGTCTTCACAGTCGTTATCCAAAATAACGGCATCCTAAACTGATGCCGTTGTTGAAGATAACGGCATCTTCATATAATCCTCTGGCCTCCAAGATAACGGCATATCTTAAGATCTACATAAGTATGCCGTTATCCAAGATAACGGCAACTTCTAATCCTGCCGTTTTCCAAAATAATAGCATCTATTAACTATGCCGTTCTCCAGAATAACGGCATCAGTTAAGCGTCAAAAATCCAAAATTTGAGATTTCTGCCAAACTTTCTGTCTTCACAGTCGTTATTGCGAATAACGGCATAGAAAGAAGATGTCGTTATTCCCAAGAACGGCATCTGTTGTTTGAACAGTTGTGCATGTTTTCTGTGCATGTTTTGTGATGATTGTTTATTTACAAAAAATTTACCCATACCCACCAAACATTCTTACCACAAATCTCATTCCAAACAATTTAAACTTAAATTGCTCAGCATAAAAATGCAACTTAATAAATTCATACAAACACTAACAAATGAGAAGACATTACTAAAATACAATAACAAGGAAAATATTCAAGTGCGGGTAGATTGTGAAGTCCCCACACTTTGTACATTCTTACAACTCCGTCTATTGTGTCCACTCACACCACATTTCGAACATACTTTTCCACAACTCCCACCTTCTCGAGCATCCATGTCATTGTGGATGCGAGTACTCCTCGGCCTCCCCTTTACCTGACGAAGACTTGAATCAGCTATAAGTATCGGTGCGATTTGGGTAAGCCAATAAGATTCGTCTGGTATAGGATTGAAAGTTGGTTCCCATGTTTTTGCTAACGAATCCGTAGAGTAGAAGACATCAATGTACGGTTGATAATCAAGCGCACGTGAAGCACATGCCGCTAACACATGAGAGCATGAAACATGGAATAGTTGGAATTTGCCACACGTACAAGTTCAGCAAACGACACGTGGAATAGTATTTGGAAGCCTCGTTTGATCGATATATAACTCAACTATATTCCAACCACAACTTGAATGAAGTGTCCTAAGCAACATAGACCTCAGAGAACTGTCACTGTCTATGGGTACCAACATGAAATACTGCCCATCCCCTTTACCAGCAGAATAACGGGCTCTGAGTTTCAGACTTATTTCACTTCTATCCCAATTGGTGACTTCATATATCTAATCTATTAATTCTGCGTATGTAAAGTTGGAGGTAGCCCAAATAATTACCGGTTCAACATCACTATAAGAATATCCACTCTTCGGATCCTTAATTACTTCACCCCCATAATATAACCAAATAGGAATATCAAATTCCATACCTATGCATAAAAATTCAAACATATTCAAGTCATTCACTACTCACAATAAGCATAACATTGGAATACATATCAAACATAAGGTTAAGATGATAATACCTTCAAATTAAACCAAAAAACCACTAGCAAGAAATTCGTTGTGGATGAAGATTGCAAATGAGAGTGGGAGTAAGGAAGTAGGATGTATGGAATTTTAGAGGACTCAAATGGTTGGAATTTTTTAATTTTTGGATCTAGGGTTTGTGGGTAACAAGAGCGATGAGAGAGAGAGAAGATTACGAATCACAAGGGGTAGGAGAGAGGAGAAGGGGGTTTTCGATTATAGGAAGCTGTGCAAAACGAATATAACTGATGCAGTTATTCACAATAACGGCATCAGTATAATCGATGTCGTTCTTTTAGAGAACGGCATCAGTTGTTTTCAATTTGCAATTATCTCTCAGGTCGCAATTGATACTGTTCGATCTTTAGACAGAAATAACCTATGCCGTTATTCCCAATAACGGTACGACACTTTTTTTAAAAGAGATGCCGTTATTGGGAAGAATGACATCGAAATAACGCATGCCGTTTTTCCTAATAACGTTTGTTGCTGACGTATCCTAAACAGGGCATATCGCTAATTGTTTTGGGAAGTAGGGCAAGTCACTAAATATTTTCAAAAAAGGAGGCAGTACGGCAAAATTTTCAATTATGGGATGAGTAGCTTCACAAGTCGATTGTAAGAAATGCATTTGCATCTGATGATCATGGAAGCATTTCCTTTTTAATATTGGTACCATTTCGTGCACGTTTACATTGTAAAATTTTAGGTGCTGATCATATTAGAAAATTTTAGGTGCTGATCATATTAGACGAGCTTGTGAATTCCGATTATACATGTTTCAGTGAACCAAATCAGAAAATAACAGTTTTAACCTCGTCTTGTTGCCACCTCATTTGCCGATCACTTTCCCCACTCGCAACTGCTAAGTTGCAACTGCAGTTTCAGTTTGTCAGCCTGTTATATTCTCTGACTACCATCTTTTATACAATAATAAAATCCAGTTCTGTTGCAAGTAGAAATATAATGATCTCGGAATTCTTTTATGCAGCTTCTGGTTCTAGGTTTGAATACTCACCAATAAAAATTACAAGTCTGTCCCCGCCTATCAGATCCAGCAGGACATACAATTTGGCCCCCTCTTCTAGTGGGCTTTCTGCTCCTGTAAGATTATCCCCAGTTAAGACTGGAGGCTAAAGAGCTCCAGCACCGGTTCAATCTTCAAAGCAATCAAATACTTTTATACTCTTCAGTGTTATGCATCTTCGCGTTCACCTCATCATATACGGCAGAGTCTGAACGGATGTTTGTGTTAAGAAAGTCACAATCTTAGGACATAGTATTTTCGGGAATTGAGGAGACTACAATTGCTGTCAAATAGCAAGATAAAAACATTGCCAGGTATTTGGTTTGCGAAACCTTTCAGTTCTAAAATGATGACTATAGGGCTGAATGTCATACCCAATAGTCAATAACATTTAAGAACAACATAGTAAAGCATCCCAAGGAAATCAATGTATCAATAGACAAGCTATTTGAAGAAAATATGTTGAATTGTTTTCACAACAAGATATAAATTGCATGGTTCTTTCATGAATAAGAGAAACAGTTCCCTGAATCCTATTTAAATCAGAATAAAATAGAACATTCCTCAAGATATAACTTCTGAAACAAAATATTTTGAAGGGAAGAACTTGCAGGCAAAGCCATAAATCATTATATCCGGCACACTCATAGACGACCAATGACAGCCTCAACCTCAGCCGGAGTATAAAGATGATAGTTTGGAGCAACCTTTGCAATATCGACATTGTTGGGGGTCACCTGATCAAAATGTTCGCCAATCAATATTACGATCAGAAGCATAAAACTACAAGGATGAAACCTGGGGTAACAATATTAACAACAACAGGATAACCCTACCTTCTCCTCCATCACTTGCTTCAGGATTGAAAGAGCAATTGTTTCAGCTTCTAACAGAGTCAGTTCCTGTAAAAAAGACCAGCAAAATTAACCACCCTTTACCCTACACCAAACTATCATGACGAGATTAAAGAGTTGGAAACGGTAATATAAATTTATTGTGTACCTTATTATATTGCTCCTGGAGAGAGCTATCAGCACCTTCAGAACCTGACCCTATTGCTTTAGCATTGCATTGCCAGAATGTACCTGATGGGTCTGTATAGTACCTGCATAGCAGTCAGTTATCAACTGTAAGAAAAATACAGGCCAGCAGCTATAGTTAGAACAGTTCAATATGGGGATGCAGAAGTATTAGATCTCGGTATCTTTAATTCCCCTCATTCTGATAAGCTCACAGGAAATTACAAGAAACCAAGAAGCCAATGGAAGAGGAAGGTTCAAACATAAAAATAAGACCTCTCCTAGCTCTGAACTTTACATATCACCAACCAATATCAATCAGTAAAAATACATTTTCTATACATGTGGCATATTGATCATTTAATTTGAATGAATTCATCCTTGGTCAGCAAAAAGAGAACTATGAGGATTCAGATTTGGTGCAGTTCTACCATCAACAGTTTATATATACATTTAATAATACACACCCAGGTTTCCAGCATTACAAACCACCTCTGTACTCATTTCCTTCAAATGGCCCTGTTAAATACTATGATTCTATGGTTTCAGTTTGTCATAACCTGGCCTCAATCTTTTCATTTAACTAGATGTAAAAAGAACCTCACTTGACAAGATGCAAATGAGGCTACTGATTTTCCTAGCACTTCTCCCACCTTGCAATATAGGCATTCTGATGTTTTTTGTTTGGCACAAATAGCAGCTAGACCCTTAAAGCACTTCAAAATAAACTTACAGAACATATCATTTATTTACTTGACTAGAGTGAACTATTTCATACACAAGTTGAAACATGAGCAACTTTAGTGACACCCACTTATTTATCTTTTAGAAGATTCCACAGAATCAGCTACTCGATGTGAGAGAAAAATAGCAATCAGTCAGAATATTTCTATGTAGCAAGCAACCATTTTAATAACATGCACGCACATAAACACAGAAAACCAGAGAGAGAGAGAGAGAGAGAGAGAGAGAGATTTACAAGCTTGGTCCATGTTCATCATGCCCAGCAATCAGAAGTGATACCCCAAAAGGTCGGGACTGCATGTACAAATCATAAAAATTGATAAGTATTTTACAAGACAATGACATGCATGACTTGTATAAATACAATGGTGATAACAAGAAGAAAATAGCTATAAGGGATCTAGTGTCTTAAACTTTCTTTGAATACGATCCATTGCTGGAAGCAGTAAACAACGATTAAATAGTATGGTTGTCTCATTTTGAGGTATAATTTATTGTTCCCAAAGAAAGAAAAGAGGGAACCAGTAATATCAGAATCTTCATCAACTATATCCAACCTATCCCAATCAAAATGAGGAAAGGTATGGAGCATGTCTCAAAGTATAGAAAGCACTATAGTTTTATGGAGTAAATAGGTATCATACATTATATAATCAGGGCCGGTCCTGAGATTTATAGGGCCTTGTGCAGAAAGATAAGATTTATAGGGCCTTGTGCAGAAAGAAAAAAAATGGCCTTCTTTATATATTCTTCTAATACTAATTTTACTTTATTTAATTTTGAAATCATATATATATTATACGAATTCAGTTGAAAAATATGAGTATGGTACATTCTATATCTTAAAAATATTATATATGAATTCATTTGAAAAATATCTTTCAAATTTTATATCATTGGAGGCTCCAATACCTGAGACTACTTAATTGATATCTTGAATTATTCGTCTCATCAATTAAGACGAAATATTATAAATGTGGTCAAGTATCTTCATTTTCTTGCAACGCAAGAAATACGCGATTAAAAAAGCTTTACGTATTAAGTCAATCTCAACAATTAATGAAAGCAACAACATAGAAATCATTAAAAAACTTTCTCTAAAAGTAAATATACATATAATCTTAACAATTAATGAAAGAAACATAGAAATCATTAAAAACTTAATATAATAGATATAATGAAAAAAATTGTCGACAACAAGGTTCGAACCTACACCCATTAGATTTAAAGTCTATTCCCTTAACCACTCAAACAAATCGACTTTTATGCCAAAATTGGAATAAAATCTGTATTAATTATAAATGATGTCCAACGGGCCTCCTCATTAATGGGCCCTATGCGACCGTGCGCCGCACAGGCCCACGGCCGGCCCTGTATATAATTAGTTTGTCTTGAGAATTTCAACTTGATGGATTCTTATAATAGTAATTGCATCCCTACAAAGGATTCCACCCCCATCACATCCAAACTCACAGAGGACCACAGTGCAGAGAAACAAAAGCGGAAGAGATTCAGATACATGTATGCATACGTTAGACAAACACACACTGATAGACATGCGCGTGCGTGCGCACACACGCACTCGCGAGCGCGCACACAGAGCGAGAGAGAGAGCGAGAGAGAGAGATAGGAGAACATTTGGACAGGGAGATTGGGGTTGGGTTGTGTTCTCGATGACATGAGAACATCTAAAGTATGTAACTTCCGTATGTGATATATATGTTGCACACCAAAACGAAGAGCAAATAGGTGTGGGCTTATGTTCAGGGCAAGGTGGATAAGAAAATTGAAATATATACATATAAATGTACTCCATAGAGGTATAGGTACCTGTGTAGGAAAAAGCATTGATCCCTTAAGCTTTTAGACATAATGATGCTCAGAAGTAGTAACACTTTTCGACTCTATCAACTCCAGATAAATTACCAACTCCAAGACAATTTATACTATATATGTACAGGTAATTTTGTACATAGGAGAAACTTTGTCCCCATAATTTTTTAGACATTAATGTTTACATAGTGGTAAATCTTTTAATCTCTTTTTTCCCCTTCAGGTGAACCCAAGCCTAGTCAAGACTTCTCTCCCTGTCTATATTTAAATGTTTTTTAATTAGAAAATATATAACCTTGTATAGGTTTCTTACTATCTTTTGTTTGCACTTGACGGTTATTTCAGTCCAACAGTTAGCTTCTCAATATCATATACTGAAACTGAAGATAAAAATTTAATGCTACTACAAAGATAAAATATTTTACATGTGGTTCTTTAATCCCCTTAAAGAAATTTTATGTCTTTGCCCTTTGCATGTATGTATCTGATGACATAATAGAAGACTTTAGAAGAATAAACTTCAAAGAAAGTGCTATACACGCTAAGGGATGGTACGAAACACTCTTTCTCCATCTCTACAACCAATTTAAATGGAGAATATTACAGTGCATTTTAAATTATAGCAATGCTCACCATGGATTCTTCATCTCCTTCACCAAATCGGAGAGCAAGATCACATATAGCTTGAGTGGTCGATTCAACAGTCATAGGTTCACCATATGAGAATCTGTGATTCTGATGAAACAGAAGTACATAGTCAGTAAAGTACCTGTCAGTAACTAATACTTTCTTAAATAATCAGTTTTGTGCAGAATCTAGAATACCTGAGTTTCAACACGGGCATGCTCAACAAGAGTCCGAGCATCAGCAATGAGACCACTCATTGCACACCCTACATGTTCATCGATCTCCATAATTTTTTCTACGCTGCTAGGTTCCTAGAAAGTAAACTAGAGCAAGTCAAAACCCCAAGAAATTTAAGTCTAGAATAACAAATAAATACATCGATAATTATATGGGTAAGAAATGACGAGCTATAAAGTCACTGATGTATGAATACTAGCTAGCATAGCAAGTGCAAAATTCAGGTAAATTATTGAATTTGGATTCAAATATGAAATTCCGAAAACCTAAAGCAATAAAAGAAGTGACCACGTCTTAGATGATGTTTACTGGATATTCTGATCTGTTAGAAACGGATATGAAGAGAAATGCTATTGCTTAACCCCCTTGAAAAGTTCAAAAACATAACACCCCAAGAGTATTAAGTTTTGAGTTATGGATAATGTTTAGACTCTTAATCTCTTCTATATTTTAATTGCTTTATGAGGAAACTGATCACCAATGATAAAAAGCAGAATCTTTGTATGTAATAAAGATCTTAGTGTGGTTGCTTTACCATGTCCAGCGACAAAAACAGAGGTAATGTAAGTGAAAACAATCTTTAACAAATTATTCACTTTACGAAGTGTTAAAGAGAGTAAAACACGTCCAAGGAAAAGATTAAGTTCATCAGATGCTTTTCAAAATGACCACATACTTTTTGATCTATTCCAAAATTACTAGTTGAAAGATCAAACTCCAGGGAAAATTCACCTGCCTCTTTTCCAAACATGCATCTAAATATTCAAGCAGCATAAACTCAACCAAGCCACGCAAGAGAACCAAACTAAAAGTCTAGACACATCAGCTCCCACAAAACATGGGGGGAAATCCCATTTTGATGTCCATAGATCCACAATGTAAAGATGCTAGATACATGTGAGGCTCACTGTAATATCAAGACAGTACATCACACAATAAATATATCCTCATTTACAAATACAATATGACTATAATTCTTCTTCGCCAAAGCACCAACCAGATATCCTTCTTTTCAAGCTAACAGATAAGGCTGAACTTGACCCAATTATAAGGTCTAGGAGCATCCACATCCACAGTCGTTTGCTATATTTGCCAATTTCCCATTTTTTAGCAAACGAGACACTGTAGTCGTTTGCTATTTTGCCATATTTTGGCAAAGTCCCTACAGTTGCTTCTTATTTTTGAGAAACAAAATTGCGATTCTCAAATTATAAGAGACGAGACAACATGTTTCGTCCCAAATTTTTTTCAATTTTTTATTGGGATCGGACGAGATAACATGTTTCGTCTGACTTTTTTTTAAAAATTGATCGGACGGTGTGGATGAAGAGAAAAAAAATCCAAAAAAAAGCTTTGACGAGACATGTTGTCTCGTCTCAAGCAAAAAAGCTTGGGACGGGACATCCAGGTTTTTGGGTGGGTAATTAGGTGGGTTAATTAGGTTTAGTGGGTATTTAATTAGGTTTTAGGTAATATTAAATTATTTAATTTATTTAATTAACATATTTTAATAGTTAATCAGTAATTAATCCAATCTTTAAAAAAAAAACTAACGGACGAGACATGTTGTCTCGTCTTTCTCAAATTTTAGCAAAAATATAGCAAACAATCACTGCAGACGATTTCGCTTTTTGCTATTATCGTAGCTGCCATATTCTAAAAAATGAGAAACGGCATTGTGGATGCTCTAAATGGTCACAAATTTTCATGCTGACATACATAGGTATGGGTTGAAATTCTAAAATTGAGGATTTTCCAGATTTCATATAGATTGAACAAAACGGAATTGACCCTGGCACCATCCAAACCTAAATCTACAATGCACAGGAATGGATCCAAAGAAGTCACCTTATCCCCATGTTACGATGGCCACACTGAAACATACAACAACCATTGTTTTTTGCATTCGACCTACCATCATCATAGGAGAACGACGAGTCATACGTGAAAATCAATCTTTACATAGGAGAGCCAGGAGTATGCTGTTACACTACATGCACTTGGCACAAACTAACTAGATATTAGTTACTAAAACTTTTGAAATCCTATAGGGTACAGAAATAGTCGTTTCTAAACCTCGAAGATCCATTAAATATTTAAATATGGAGCATATCATAACCAATTTTCATAAGAGATAGATATTCCAACTGTTTCTTAGAAGTATCCTTCATTTGTTTAAAAGGAAGGCCACTTGGATTAATTTCTTTTCCAATTGTGATCGAGATTTTAAAGCTCCATGCACCGGAATTGCCGAAAAACAATGAAAAGGAACTATGGCGTAAGTCCTTAGTGTTAACTACTAAACAGTTTTACTATGATGCATTACATAAGAAATCTAAATATGTTTCTATTTAGTGAATTTGAATATAAACCCAAACAACAACTGAAAACAACTCAAACAGCAACAGATAAGACGTTGTTTAGTGTAATCTTTCATCTTCCCTACACTGATGGATACTCAAAAAGAGTTTTTCCAAATGATTCTTGAATCTTGGAAACATATCCTTCATCTGTTTATCAGGAATGCTACTTGAATTAATTTGTTTCCCATTCCATGCATTGGAAATGCCAAAAAAAACTATGAAAATGAAGTTGGACATAATTCCTTAATATCAACTGCTAGATTTACTTTCCAGCTATGCATTATATGCGAAGTCTATACCTATTTCTATTTAGTGAATTTGAATCAAAGCCCAATCTATCATCGAAACCAACAATGCAATCAGCAAGGATAATGCATTGTTTGGTGTACTCTTTCATTTTTCCTGCAACCCCCAGGATATTACAAACCTCATCTTGAGTTAATACCTTATATTTATAGATACGATTCAAGTCAAAAGTCAAAATCTGATGAAATCGCGAGTTATATGGGTCTTGAAATCCAGATCCAACCCTGTCCAAGCCTATATATATATATATATAAAACTTTGAACTTGGCCAAAGAAGGCAGTGTTTTCTGGCCAATACTAAAGTTCAGTTTTAACAATGAAGGACGAAGTTGAGATGTGACATTGATTTCTATTACTTTATTTCTTAAAAATGATATTTTGAGTTAGGAATTTAACAAAAAAATAACAATGAGATCGTTTTCCATAAAATGAACACGACTCAAACCTACACGATTATAGTTCTTCCACTCTAACTCTAGTATTCAATGTACCATCAAATACAGTGTGCTCTCAAAAATAGATATGCACGTGCATAAAATCAACTGCATACGGACAATGTAGATGCAACTCTCAAACTATCTTCATAAGTAAATTACGTATTAATTCTTAGTGAAGAAAAAATTATAATAAGACAGATACAGAAGATCAGGTGCAGAACAACATAATCTAAAGAATAGAAGATGGACTAAAAACATAGAAACAAGTAGTACCAAATGACTTCTGCATATGATTATCTACAATCAATTTCGAATTTGCCCTTAAACCCCGAATATCAGTATCAATTCACTACAATAAAAAGGATGTTAGAGCAAACAAATACCAGCAGTGGAGATGTAACCCTCTTCTCAACTGCAAGCACCACGCCCTCTTTAGTCTTCAACCCGATCGCAGTCGAACCCAACTAAACCAAAAAAAAACACCCAAATCAAAACTCATCTCAAATCAAAAGACCCAAAGCCCCCAAATCCAGCCCCAAAATCAAACCTTGATTGCCTCAATTGCATACTCCACTTGGAAAAGCCTCCCTTCCGGTGAGAAAGTGTTCACCCCCCGATCGTACTCAGTCCTAACACAAAAAAGATTGATCGAATGTGAATAAAGATAGGATTTTTAAGCTTTTGTAATCAGAAAGATCGGATCTTGTAAATCACCTGGTAAGAAACATGATTGATCGAATTGGAGAAGAGAAACCCTCGAAGTGGAACTTGGTATTAGATTTGGTGATTTAGGGATTTGGGTTTTTCTTTTGAGAGTTTTGGAGTAGGGGACAAGGTAGATGGGAAAGGGATACGGGAGGTAATGGTAAAAACATGTGGGGGTAGTTTGGGGAAGAGATTATGGGGCACGTGATATGAACGTGCTTATTAGATGAGAATTATTAATAGGTGAGGGATAATTCGGTAAAGTAACTACTAATTACAGTATGTAGCACGGGTGACGCATGTATTTATTGGTTGAGAGTCTTTTAGTCCCATATCGATGAGAATGAGAAAGTTGAAGGATGGAGGGGGTTATATAATGAGGTGGAGCTGCTGTTGATATAATTACGCAGCTGCGTGGTGCACACAAAGCGAACTATTCTTTCGCCTTTTACTAAAGAATACCGTGTGTGCGCCACACTAAAGCAGCATACGCCACTTTTTGGAGGGTGTTCTGTATTCATATAGGACCCCAGCAATTCTTAATTTTAAGATTTTGTATGTAGAAATGTCTACAATTATATTTTTTCATGTGGTTGAGTAGGAGGCTTTTTGGAGGGTGTGCTGTATGCATACAGGACCCCAGCAATTCTTAATTTTAAGATTTTGTATATAGAAATATCTACAACTATAATTTTTTACTTGTGTTAGGGTAGGAGGCTTTTTACGTTGTGTGTTAATAAATCATAGGAGGATTTTTATGTGCAATATATGTGTTAAGAAATAATTTGGTAGTTTGGTGCATGTGATTGGGGAAAATATGTGTTTTGGTAATGGTGCATGTAATTGGGAAAATACTCTACTCAATTTAGTCCTGTTTTCTATCCCTCTTTATATGATGTTCTTCTATTTCGTGCCTTCTTGGGTCATTAAGAGGATCGACCAAATCAGAAGTAATTTCTTCTAGTCTGGATCATCCTAGCACAAGCCTCGATCGCACCTGTGTAACTGGAAACTTATTTGTTTTTTCAAGGAAGCTGGAGGTTTAGGGGTGCTGAACCTCAAGCACCAGAATTTGGCGCTTCTGGGTAAATGGTTTTGGAGATTCCTTAAAATTGAGGATTTACCTTGGATCATTAGTATCAAGGACAGGTGCTTTTCGGTGGATCAGTTGTGGAGTTTCCCTCACACTATCCCACCGTAACGCCTCCCATTTCTGGAAGGGAGTGTGGAAAGCGTCTGCGGCTTTCCATTGTGGATTAGCCCACGCCTGTTTCGATGGATCCAAGGCCAGATTCTGGACCGATCTCTGAATCGGTAACACAAAACTGGCCACCTCTTTCCCGGCTCTCTTCCGATTGGCATCCAACCCCCTAGCCTCGGTAGCTGATTCGTACATCACTACCAACTTGCAAAGGCAATGGATGATTCCACTCTCGATCAATCTTCCCCTTCACTTAGAATCTGAATTTAACGATCTCCTTTCCTCTCTTACTAACTTCATTTGGAGGGACAGAGAAGATTTTTACTGGCGATGGAACGCGTCAGGGATCTTCTCTGTCAAATCATTCTATCACTTTCTTAACTTTAGAGGCACTATATCTCCGTTCTCTGACTTGGTGTGGAATTCCTGTGCCCCTATTAAAGTGAAAATCCTTTCTTGACCTGCCTTCAATAACAAGCTTCTGACCGTCGAAATTCTCAACAAGAGAAACTTAGCATGGGGTCAATTGTGTCCCCTGTGTTCCACCGAACCAGAAAATGTGGACCATTTGTTTGTGGTTTGCGAATTTACGTTGCCACTTTGGAAAATTAGCGCTCTCGCCTAGGAAGTACCAGCCACTCCTTCCTGTCTATCTGGGTGCTGGTCTATGTTCCCTTCTAATGGCAAGTACCACAGATCGTGGTATCTGTCGTTTCAAACTATCGTTTGGACCACGTGGATGGAAAGAAATAAGAGGATTTTCTATCACACTGCTTCTTCCTCCCGATCTATTATTGACGAGTTCTTATTTCTTTTTAATCTTTGGTCCTCGTCCTTAAATCTCGAAGCTAAAGAATCCCTTCTCTTTAATAGACTGGAGAATGCCTTCCTTTGTCTTCGTAATCTTAATGTTGTTTAATGTTCTATGTTTAAGTTTCAATTTGGTACTAGTGTCGTATTTAGCTGATGTACTTTTTATTCAGCAGCTACTGCTATTTTATTCTTCTCTTTATCTCGGACTTTTGAGTTTCTTTATGGTCTGATGCCTCTCTTCATCCATGATGCTTGCAGGATTAAGGTGGTTTTGGCTTTGCATATTTTGTTGTTCTGGGCTAGTAGCCTGTGCTGATGTTGGTGGTCGGCCAGACTAGAAGGTGGGAGAGCTGATCTCAATCTCCATCCCCTTTTGTTCTGTGTGCCTAACCACTATGCTTCTAACTTTTTTATTGTCTGATGGAGGTTTTATTTATCCTGCTATGTGTTCTGGTTTGATGTTGGGAGGTTCATGGCTACTTTTCTTATTGTGTAATTGGCCCTTCTTTTGTATTAGTCCTGAGTTAGCTTGGATGATCAATGTTATTATTTTCTGTCTCGATCTTTGCTCTGGCAATGGCCATGTATTGGGTTGCTACTGTGTTCTTGGTGTGGATGGTGTGGGACGGGGATGTTTCAGCCATTCCCTCGATTTTTGCCGTCTTTTTCTAGATAAATCTATTCTGTTTCTTGTTCTACTTCACTCTGTTATATACGTGAAGGCTTTTCTTATGGCTGGGTTGTAATGTTTCCCATCGGATACTTTTGATGTCATGGCGGCGTGTTCGGAGTGTGGCCGATGGGCCGAGCTGATTGTGGCCGATCGTTTGTGCGCACTGAGCTGCACCTAGTTGAGTGCTCTGTCTTTTGGGAGGGAGGGATTACGTTGCTCTTTTGGTCCCTTCTTCCCGTTTTCTCGTAGTGCCGTTGGCCACTAGCATTGTCGGCGCCCAGATTTAGGTCTCTAGCGAGCATCGAGAGCACCCGTTTGTAGCTTATCGGGTATTCTCCTTTGGGCTCACATTTGTTGCTTCGAGAGGTGAGAGCAGTTTTGGCGCTGGTTAGCCATGCGGTGTTTCTCTCGGGAGCTGCTCCCTCTAGTTTCGGTTTATGTTTCGCCGGGTAGCTTGTCAACTTCCACCGGGGTATCTCTTTGTTTCTCTATTGTTAGTGGTCTATTGCTGCTGTGCCCTGCACAGTTGTTAGGGTCTTGTTTGTATTAGCTCTGTTAGATGTATTTTTTTCCTATCTTCTGCTGTTTTACTTCTTGTAAAACCCTAAGTGTACTTATCCGTTTTATTAATTAATTGTCTGGCTGGAGTCGGTTGACTCTATCCGTATCATCAAAAAAAAAAAGATAATGGTGCATGTAATTGGGGGAAATGCGTGTTTGATAAGAGTCGGAGGATTTTCATGTACAATATATGTGTTCATAAATAGTTGGAGAATTTTTACGAGTAATATATGTGTTAAGAAATAGTTTGGAAGTTGGACGTGCGTTGCATGTAATTGGGGAAAATATTTTGAAGGAAAAAGTTATAATTTGTACGTGCAATGCACGCGTTTATAAGTAGAATTTGAGTTATACGTGCAATATATGTGTATGTTTGGTGTTAAAAAAATATTATCAAATTGGTTTGTACGTGCGTTGCATGTTTTAAATAGGTGATTTTTTTTAATTTTTTGTTTTTGTTGTAATTAATGGGAGAGTTGGAGTTGCACGTGCAATGCACGGGTTTATATGTTGACAAATGACAACTCCAACTCTCCTATTATAATATTACTAGTATTTTTCACGTGCGATGCACGTTTTGATAAGAGTTTGAGGATTTTCACGTGTGATATATGTGTTAAGAAATAGTTTTGGAGTTGGACGTGCGTTGCACGTAATTGGAAAAAATATTTTGAAGGAAAAACTACAATTTGTACGTGCAATACATGTGTTTATAAATAGAATTTGAGTTGTACGTGCAATATATGTGTATATTTTTTTATTTATTTGTTTTTGTTGTAATTAATGGAAGAGTTGGAGTTGCACGTGCAACGCACGAGTGTGTATGTTGACAAATGACAACCCCAACTCTCCCATTATAATATTAGATATTATTAGAGATGTGTGTCTTTATGTTTGTCCCTAATGATATCAGTCTCTTTAGACAAAAAAAATATGATTAATGCTTTATTCACCATCAATATCACTACTATAATTATATTGGAGAGTTCTCTCACCGACTTATATTGGAGAGTCCTCTCATCTACTCTCTTTTTCCACATATTAGAGTGTGATTGATATCTAAGGTAGGAAAGAAAAATATAGTAAAATGGGTAGTAGGCGTAGCATTATAAATGAGTGGTGATTTTCAGTCTTTTATACTTGATGGAAATTAACTTAAAGATTATCTTCTCTCTTATATCTCTTATTTGTTTCTCTAGTAAAAAAAATTGAACGAGTGGTGAGGACTTGATGGAAATGACTTAAATATTATGTCACGTCCCGCTTCCCGTTATACGAGAATACGACACATAACCGAGGTCCAGCGAATGATGCAAACACATCATCCATAAGTTGTATACATAACTCATCAACAATACAATAACAACCACGCATGCATGTATAATCACAGATAGGATAATAATAAACTAAGGAACAGTTCATAACCAACAACTGGAAAGAAAAATAGTTACGAGTCAAACACGTCCGGAATACAATAAAGAGTAACATGAATAAAACATGAACTAAGAAACATGATAATTAAACAAGACTAAAACACTTGATCAGCAACACCTTCGGGTAACTCTCCTTCCAGACCTGCAAGTACATTATCACAAAAGGAGAAACAAGAAGATGCCCGTTAATGCAAGTCACGGGCCGCAAGTAGTACAAGCTAGGGGGACAAGTACAAAACAAAACAAGAAGCAGGAAAAAGAGCAAGAAATCAAGTATCATGTAATATGAGAAATACAATATGTAAACAGGATTATGAACAAGACAACGTGAAACAGGTGACATGTAAACAAGTAAACAATCAACAGGAACATGCAACATGTAATTGGATCATGCAAGGCACGTATTGATTTCTAGTCTTTTATTAACCTAACTAGTGCAGCAATCATGCGTCCCATACCACATGTTTGATGCACGCAATCAAGTGAACGTTTAGACTTAGTGGTGGATTTTATAGGTCACGTACTCAGGAAAATATGTAAATTGTATCTTGTATCGAGATACGTGCAAATGTGGAGAACATGTAGAGTGTGAACTTCCACTAAAAACCTGTCATGCCCCGCTTTCCAAAATACGAGAATACGAGTCTGTGATGCAGGCCCAGCGAATGATATTAACATCATCCATAAGTTGTATCAATCTTAACTCAACAACATCAAAAGAGTAATCACAACCACGCAGAAAAAGCATAATCACATAAACAAAGATACTAGGATAAACCATGCAATAGTCGAAGTAATAACCAACAACTAAAGATAAACAACTTCGGGTCAACAAGCTCGGAACACAATGTTCAACAAAATAATAATGCAAATACGACATAAACATGCTGGAAATAATTCATTAAAGGGCAATGCTCCAGCTCTAATCCTAGAAGAACTGCTCACCAAGACATTTAGGCAATTCTCCTTGTGCACCTGTAGTTTGATCATCTAGAGTTGGGGGGAAAATGTCCGTTAGAGCAAGTACGGACAGCAAGTAGTGAAAACAAAGAATAAAGGAGCATGATACATCAAGGAATATGAAGCTAGAAAAAAAAAATCAAGAACAATAATAATGGTTGATGGAAAGTCTAGATTTAACAATGCAACTTTTAATAACAATAGTCGATAAACAGTGTCAATGTCAATAATCATGATCAAGTATGCAAGTGTCAATCTAGTCTATTAGTATTTAGCCTAACTAATGCACGTACTACTGCGTCCCAAACCACAGGTTCGGTGCACACAACCAATGTTCGTTTAGACTATAGTGGTGGGATCTACAGAGTGTGTACTCGGCATCGATAACAATAATTTACAATCAATAATTGGCAATCGATACTCATCCTTTCATGACAATACAATATAACGATAATGCCTTTACCGAGTACAGTTTTTGAGATTATCCACTACTAAGTCAACCCTTATTACCCGGCTTGTTAATATTTTATTATGTCAACCATGATCATGCAATGTGAATAAGAATGTCAAGGCAATGATAAGGATGCAACAAAATGATGTGATGCATGATATATATATTCTATTCTCATTCACTAAATGCAAGGTTAAAACTGCAATACCCCGCAAAATTGGAAATGACAATTTTGCCCTCGAGTGTTACGCACGTGTATTTTGTACCGTTACGAGTAATATTCGTAACATGTTCACTACGTATTTTGGATACCGAATATTTATGCATTTTCCGTCTTCTCAAAATTTATTTTATCCTATTTGAGCCAACTCAAATATAAAATTTCAATCTCTGTGTTTTTACGTGCTTTACACGTGTTATCTAGGCACGTATCAATTTTCCACCGCTACATGTAATATTTTCTATGTATTAAACTATTTATTTAATGACGTGTTCGAATTCATTTTATAAATAGAAATTTATTTTTTCTCTTATTTTAATTAAAATACTTTTATACGTACGGTGCACGTGTTTTCTATGTACGTAGTGATTACATTGTGGAATATATAAAAATTAATGAAATATATTTTTCGTATGTTGTATTTTAATTATTTATGAACGTTTCACCATCGATAAAATCTAGTTCGTATTTTAATATTTTTACGTGCGACACACGTATTTTCGGTGCACGTGTTTAGGCGTATTCATTTTCAAAATGAAATTTTGAAGTGTGTGTATTTATTTTATTTGTGCATGATAAATCTAATTTATAATTAAACTAAACTATATTTATTTAAACATTTAATATATATTATATAACCTATATTTTATATATATATATATATATATATATATATATATATATATATATATATATATATATATATGAATGAAGTGTGTGCAAATGCGATGCACGTGCACGTGTTTGTGCCTTTTGGAATATTTGGCCGATTATTTTGGAATGGAAGGAAATATTTTGAACTAGGTTAGTGGCATAGGAGGGGTTTAGGATAATGGATAGTGGGCAGTTATTAGAATAATTTCTTTATAAAACACCCCCTAAATTATTCACTCTCTTCTCATCTCCCTTCTTTCTTTCTCTGTCAAATCTGAAACCCCCCAACCACTTTGTCTCTCTCTCCACCTACTCACCATACATATATATACATATATAACTTATAACTATTCTATTATATATATAGGAAAATGCTAAAATGAGATGGTAAGATGGGTGAGATGAAGATGTATTTTGTGATATTAGCAATTTGAATGATCCAAATCTCGATCACACCGTTCACATCATTCTACATATCATATAGTTGGTCTGTACAAAATTTCAAGTGATTTGGAGACCTCTAGCCTATGCATCAAAGGGTTCAAATAAATGCATATATATGTATTTCAAGCGATCACGGGAATGTCGTTTGGCAAAGATAATAAAATCTTTAATACCATCACGGTACTCCTTGGATAATCGTAGTTTACTAATCCAACTTCTATCCATTATATCAATAGCACACAGTCTGAAATTAAAATTTGATATATTAAATAGTAATAACAGTAAAAGGCATTTTGTATATTAAATTTCACCTATTTGAAAACCATCCCTAGCTGCAAATAAATAAACGATATAATCTTTAACTGTAAAATAAAGAAATTGTGGCTCCAAAAAATGTACAAAAAAAAACTACTTCTTAACACAATCTACTCTATTCACCAAACCCTAAACGACCTTTTGTAGAAATGATCATAACCACCTTAGACGGTATTTTATCACACACCCTGTGTTCGAGCATAAAAAAAAATCGACTATAGTCTCCCCTGTATTTGGCTTTCCGTTCAAGGAGATGATGATGGTAAAGGGTATTTTGCTGATGAAGAGGAATCGGCCGAATAATG
Organism: Hemerocallis citrina; assembly: GCA_017893485.1. Taxonomy (NCBI): domain Eukaryota; kingdom Viridiplantae; phylum Streptophyta; class Magnoliopsida; order Asparagales; family Asphodelaceae; genus Hemerocallis; species Hemerocallis citrina. The sequence goes on from CM030364.1 coordinate 255,561,582, forward strand.
AGTGCGTCGTGCTGTAACTACGGTAACAAGAAGATCTGATGACTCATGAACTATTCTGTTCATGACTACTAATAATCACTTATCTCATAATAATAATAATAATAATAATAATAATAATACTAAACAAAAGAAACAGTAAAAGAAAAATTAAAATGTCTAGTATGTAAGCATATATTTTGCAGACTGAACCAATTGTTGTACATAGCCGGAGAATTTTGGCATAGAGCTATAGCATCCTCAGTTCACAGTGAACCCAATTTGGTCAAAAAAACATGCCAAAATGACAATCAGATGCATGGGATAAGCTTCAATTAATTAACAGTGAAAGTAACTGGGGATGCTATGCAGCATACTTAGTTACGAAGTGAACCCATTTTGTTAAAAAACCATGCCAAGGATTCCAGTCAGGTTACTTTAACAGTATCTGAAAATGAAAAATTTCCCATTATCTGAGCTTATATGTTGCTCTACTACTTCTTCATCCCAACTAAATCTAAAACCCAATTGTAGCCGCATATCCGGCCGGAGGATTTTGGCATACGTACCTATACCATCCTCAGTTCACAGTGAACCCATTTTGGTAAAAAAAACATGCCAAGATGACAATCAGATGCATGAAAATAAGCTTCACTAACAACAAAAAAAGAAAATGGGGATGCTAGCAGCATACTTAGATTGGAAGTTAACCCATTTTCGTATAAAAAACCATGCCAAAGATTGACAATCAGGTTACTTTAACAGTATTTGAAAATGATAAATTTTCCATTATCAGAGCTTATATGTTGCTATACTACTTCTTCAACCCAACTAAATCTAAAACCCAATTGTTGTGCGTATCCGAAGGATTTTGGCATACGTACCTATAGCATCCTCAGTTCACTTAGTCTGGAAGTGAACCTATACAAACTGGGGATGCTATGCATGCAGCATACTTAGTTTGGAAGTGAACCCATTTTGTGTTAAAAAACCATGCCAAAGATTGCAATCAGGTTACTTTAACGGTATCTGAAAATGAAAATTTCCCATTATCTGAGCTTATATGTTGCTCTACTACTTCTTTAGCCCAACTAAATCTAAAATCCAATTGTTGTGCATATCCGGCCGGAGGATTTTGACATACGTACCTATAGCATCCTCAGTTCACAGTGAACCCATTTTGGGTAAAAAAACATGCATGCCAAGAAGACAATCAGATGCATGAAATCAGCTTCATTAACAGTGAAAGAAAACGGGTATGCTATGCAGCATACTTAGTTTGGAAGTGAACCCATTTTGTGTTAAAAAACCATGCCAAAGATTGCAATCAGGTTACTTTAATAGTATCTGAAAATGAAAATTTCCCATTAACTGAGCTTATATGTTGCTCTACTAATTCACTGTGCCCAACTAAATCTAAAACCCAAGTGTGGTGCATATCCGGCCAGAGAATTTTGGCATACGTACCTATACAATATCCTCAGTTCACAATGAACCCATTTTGGGTAAAAAAACAAACATGCCATGAAGTCAATCAGATGCATGAAATCAGCTTCATTAACAGTAAAAGAAGATGAAAATTTCCATTATCTAAGCATATATTTTTCTATTAATTCTTCATCTCAACTAAACCGTTCATGCTAAGGAAATCGAAATGAATAAACTGAAAAAAGCTGCCTTTTTTGGAAAATAAGGGAAATCAAGAGATCATACCGAAGAGAGAGGGAGGGAGCGGGGCGACGAGGGCGGGGGCGTAGGGGAGAGAAAGAGAGGGGGCGACCGCCGATTCACCTCCAGATCGAGAGAGGGAAGAACGAAATCGAAAAGGACGAAGGAAATAAAGGATGATTTCGAATGGTCGAAGGCCGTCGAAGAGGACGAAGTGGCGGAGGCAAACGCGCGGGAAATAGAGCGGGGAAGGAGGGAAACGAAGCGCCTTTTTTCCCCCTTTTTTTTTTGGGTAATGGGTAACTGGCGAGCGAACGATTAGGGTTCGCGGGTTTTATTCCCAGTTATTCACCGGCGTTTTAATTGGAAACGCCGGTGAATGTGCCCGTATATTCGCCGGCGTTTATAATAAAAAACGCCGGTGAATAATAAACTTCACCGGCGTGTTTAGGTAAAACGCCGGTGAATACTAACATTCACCGGCGTTTTAAATCGACCGTCGGTGTATGACCATCCCATCTGGCGCCCAATTCCTACTCGCTCCCTACCCCGGCGCTACTAGTAAAACGCCGGGGAATAATCGCCGGTAAAAGCAGTATCTTTTGTAGTGCATGAGGTTGCTCCCATTTGAAATTGATGGGTGAATGGGACATTTCTTTGGCTATGATTATATTTCATTATTATGTTCTATTTATATTTCTTATGAACTTTTTTCTTATTTTTACTTGCAAAGTGCTCATTTTTATCTGTCTCGTAAAAAATACAATGATTGTTGGCATACTTAGTTATGAAGCTAAGTGAGGCTGGATTAAGAGGAATGGAATAAAAAAAGTCATATAATGGGAAGTTACCATATAATCTATACAAATATCATTTTTAATGAACACAATTTTGGTAGAGTTAACATATACAAGTTTTCAGTTTTCATGCACTGCTATATTTGTTTTCCAGATAATCAATATACTACTATATGTTCTACTCAAGTGTTGAAGGATATACATTTGTTCCTATTAAAAGTGTTCATTGGGCTGGAGTCCTTAATAGCATGATTCTTGCATTGGTTAATTAGTGGTTTAATTTTTAATTTTTATTTGCTTATATCTTTTGGATTAAAATATTGTATGAGGGCCTGCACTAATATACATAAGGTTATATTAGCTTCACAACACTAAGATTATGGGTTAGTTTTACATTCCTCATGTCATTCCTCGCTACCCAAAATATAAGAATACAAGTATGTAACGAAGGCCCAGCGCATTAATGATATAAACACCATCCATAGGTTACATCTTCCATTTTACCATTTCGGTGCAACCTAATGTCAAGATGGCAAATATGCAACTCGATGTCAATGGAGGCAAATTGTAACTGGATGTCGAGGAGGCAAAATGTGCAACCAAATATCCAGACGGCAACTTGCAACCTGATGTCGTGAAGGCAAACATGCTACTTGATGTTAAGGAGGCAAGATTTTCTACCTATTTGCTAATTGATATTTCAAGACTTTTTACTTATATAATGAAACTAATGGTAAAGAAATATTTTCTTTATGACATTTTGTTTATACAAATTACACTTTATATTTCCATGTAATTTGAACTAGTATAGTTGATTTTACTCTATTTTGTGTTTACAAAATTTTTTAAGATTGTGTACATCAACTATGGTCTAAATTTTCGTTCTTTGTAATTACTATTTATTGCTACCGTTTTCAAATTCTTTAACATTTTAGATTTCTCACTTACTTTTATTTCCACGTCCTAATTAATGATTTGGCGCTTACTTTTGTAATATTCAATGAACTTCTTTTAAGTCTTCTTGCATATATATTTTGGTCTATTTTGCTCGTTACCCTTTTATGTGCTTTTAAAATATTGATTATAATGTCAACATTCACTAATATACTCATTATTATATGTCTTTTACATTCATTGTTATTAATACCTTCTTTACTTAACTAAATTTGTTCGTATTTTTATGTATCTTGACTGGTTATTTTTCCCGAAACTATTTTTATATATAACCTTTAAGTTTGTGTTCCTTTGTTTTTTGTATGGTTATCAACTTTTTTATATTTAGTTTTTATCTCTTCACTTTTGACTTCTTATTCTATGAGAATAGCCTTACTATTTTCTCGCGTTTTGGGGTTTATTGTGTATTCTGTTGGATTTATTATACTTTTGCCATGTCAGTTTTAACCTTTTACTCTTCAAGCTATAATTAAATGTTATTTTTGTTTTGCTTAGTAATTAAATCCAACTATAAAAATAATGATAGAGTAAATTTTCGAAACTGTTTTGTAAGTTTTGTATTTTGTTTTCTTATGCTTAGATTAGTTCTGAGGACAAAACTATTCTAAGGGGGGAGTGATGTAACACCCCTCAAAATAAAATGATTTATTTTGCATTACTAAATAATATTATATTGGTAAAGTTGACAATTTTGACTATTTTCTTGAAATTGAAATTTTTGCACATGCAACACACGTGCAGAGTTAGGAAATTTTGAATTCTTAAAATTTTATGGTAAATGATTGATTTTACTCATTTATTTATGATATTATAATTTTCATATTTATTTGAATTTATTTGACTATTTTATGAATTTGTTAATTTTACACATGCACAACACGTGCAACTATTTTTTTGGGTGAAAATCTCCAATTTGAAATTTTTGGATACTTTTTCCTATTTATAATTAAGTATATGCTAAATTTTGGGAATTTTCTGAGTTAAGAAACTATTTTTATAAATACTTCAAAAGAGAGGGGCTTTTATGTAAAAAGTCGTTTGTATCTCAAACAAATAATGAAAATTAGTTTTTTACAAACTTTTGTGCTTTCCATGGTCATCATTGAAAATAAAATCTATTTAAATTTTATTTAGAGTTGATTTGGTAAAGATTTAAACAAATATGGTGTTTTTGCAAATATGGAATTTAAGTGGATCTTGTGCAAATGTTTTCTTGGAAATTAAAAGTCAAAAATTTTTAATTGGAAAACCTAATATTTATTTTTAGATATTATTTTTGAATTTTCTGGATTTTTACGAATATTTTATGACATATTTGCAAATATCACAAGAAGATGGATTTTTGTGCAAAATTACCACTTTGAGTACAAATCCAATTTTTTATTTTTTATTTTTGGGCTATGCTTGATGGTTTGATAAATCATTAGTAAATGGATTTGGTTTTACTTTTTATTTATTTAACTTATTTAACTACTTTATTAAAGAAAGGTTTATATATGTAAAGTAATAATTTGTTAAGGGATGTTTCCATAAACTTGTAAAACCCTAAAAACTCCAGATTTCGGCCTATATTATGCCGACTACAGCCTTCCCTCTCCTCTGCAAAAAATAAAATATATTTTTACTATTAATTTCTTGGAGTTTCGAAGCGATGATCTTGGATTTTGCAAAAGAAGGGCTTTTCTCATTCTTTATTAATTCGATTGATTTCTTCATTGAGGTGAGTGACTTATATTTATTTTCTTATTGTTCTAAGCATGTTGTATGTGATGATTTATCTATTAAAAAGCATGTTAGATGATGGTATGGAGATATAATGAAATTTTCATGAGTAGATGAATTAAAAATTGAATCTTTCATGAAACTATATTGTTGATGACCAAAACCCTAATTTGATGACTTATGATTGTTAAAAAACCTAATATAGATCATGGGTATGTTATTTTCTATCATATGCTCGCTGATTTGATCATGTATATTGAGTGGTATGATGTTACTATAAAAAAGTAAACAAATTTGATTGAAAATGACCCTTACTGTGTGTATATGCTCTGTTTTGATTTACTGATGAAGTAAAACTTAATTGATTGCATGTTACAATTGATTTTATTCATGAGTAAACTATTGTGAATGTTGTGCATAAGTCTAACAAAAATTCAAGATGGTTTATTGAGTTAAAAGACCAAATTTGGGATATGAAAGAGGAGTATTTTTTCGGGTCTGATGCTATATGGCCAAAATTGGTTTTTGTGAAGATTTCGATTGGACTTGAGTTGTTTTAGTACTGAGGTAACTATGGACCTTAAACTACCCATAAACAATGGATTCTTATTGATAACTGATGTCCAACTACATACATATACACATTCATGTTTATAACCTACTGTTTGAAGGTTTTTGTGAATTTTGAAGGAGTTTTGTTGGATTTTTGATTGATTTGGTCCTAAGATAGTTTAGACAACCTATTTCTTTTATTTGGTGAATTTCTGATGCTAAAATGGATGCTTAAACTCTATTTGAACTTATACATAGATATATTCACTGTTTTCGAAAGATTTTGTGGATAATTTATATTTTGAGATCTTGGTATGTTTTTGAAGTGTCTTGATGACTCCTACATGTCATACTAGACATGTTCAGACATCTCAGGAAGTTAGATTTTGATTTTTCAAGTTATAATTGAGTATCACACGAAAACATTCACAAAAATACCCAAATCTGTCTCTAACAGCAGGTCAGGGTCGACTGCTTCTTTTGTGCAGTCGACCGCCCTGCTTGAAGTTTGAGAATTAGCATTGCCAGTCGACTGCCATGTTTGCGCAGTCGACCGTCAATACTGATTTGGCTGTTTTGGGTTGATTTTTCCTCGTTTCTTTAAACGATTACTTCTCGATATTATGGATTACTACTCTACTGTTTTAAATAATGTTTTTACTACAGAATACAATATTTTACTGAAAATTATATTGTGTTTATAATTTGGTTTTAAATGTATTCTTTTGATCTTATTCAAGTGAGTTATACATATTTTCAACGAAATAATATTTTGATGATATTCTATGACTTCAAAATATGGTTTTCTATTATTTAATGAATTTAATATTTTATTTGAATTCCGGAATTTTATGAACACATTAAATGAATTTGGATTTTGTTGATTTAAGAGGACTTCTTTATATAAACGTTTTGATGATGAATTTGTAAGTTTCATTGAAAGTTTTTGTAATGATGGTTGAGTTGTGAGTCTTTAGAGATTGTGTGGGACCCTAGACACCGGCAGTTGAGATTTTGTGGTTTGGTCAGTTGTGGCTTGTTAATGATCAGTTGAGTTAAGTCCGGTGGGGTACACCACCTCTAGGAGATTCGTAATTAATTAATTAACTTAAAAGATAAGGACAGACACTAGATGGTGATATGATGAAATGAGTGCAAATGTGAGTTATGGACTCTAGGATGTTCCAATGAGTGAGAACCAATACTTGCAGAATGTCTAAATCTCATAGTAGTCATAGTAGTAGGATTAGTAGCATAGCAGGGGATTAAACCCTATCAAGTGGACAATGATTTGGGCTTGCACCGGACCTATGTAGTATGGGATGCATAGAATTCGACAAGTATGCATTAGAGAGTTAGCATATAGCATTGATGTTTTCTTGACTTGGTTTTATGCATATTGTTTTCTGTTTTTCTACACTGGACACTTAGTCTAGTTTCACTTGATGTTTTATTTATTGTTATTTCTTATTTCATTTATTCTTGCTGTTGATACATGTTGTTTATGATTTTATGCCATATGTTTTCTTTATGTTGCGTTTATTTTATGTCACTCACACCGTTATGGCTAACCCCTATAGTTTTGGGGGTTAGGGTTATCTCTAGCCTTATGTTTTACAGGTAGGTGTCTTTAGCTTGTGATTTGGATGCATGGAGTAGAATAATATGTGACTTATGTAAATTGTAAAAGAATGTGTTGTAAAAGAATGGAAATGTAATTCAAGGTATTTGTTTTTCCGCTGTGCTTTGTAAACAATTGATGTAATAAAAAGTTTTAATTTTTTTGTATTTGGTTTCTATGTTTATGATTACATTGAAGTTGATTCTGGAATTCTGCCACGTATTTCTGAGATATTATATTGAAAATTCGGCGCGCTACAGAGTTGGTATAAGAGCATGCTTTAATTAGTAATTTTAAACATAGTACGGAGAATAAACATAAATGAACATTAGATGTGTGAGTACACAAGTGGATATTAAAATGAACCTAGGTGGACATTAGAAGTGTGAGTACCTTGGTGGACATCTGATGTGTGTGACTTGATTGTTTGGTCATGAAGACCTATAATGAGATTTAGACTATTTGTATGCTTAGACTTGAATGAAATTTCTTTATCGCAAGTGCATTAGTTGTTTTTGTATAAAGCATATACTTTTCTCACTAGCTTTTTTTGACCGCTTTTGTCCGCTTTATGCATTTGATTTTTTATTATTACCCCCTCAACTTGTATATCTTCTATCTTACTTACTAATATTCACTATATCTTAATCTATTTTACTCATTGTGTATAATTTCGGGATTCTATGATTTTCGCCAGTATTATTTTATTCTATTTATTTTCAGTTATTAAATTTAATTATCTTCCGCTACATTCTTTAAATTATTTATTTTCTTGTATTTTTTTAAAAATGTTCCTTAGTTTGTATTTCTCACTCTTGTATCCTATCACTTTTACTGCTTTACATTTGTTTGCTTACTAGATAACTTTTGTGTAATTAACTTATTTCTATTTTTTATTCGGTTTCTTTTATTGTCAGCAATTGATTTTATTTTTAGTTTCTATATCTCTAACCGAGTTTATATTATTTCTATGCATTAGTACAAACATTAAGCTTTCACTAATCGTCCTGTTTTTCTTTTAAAGCAGTTTCTATGACTTTACTATTGGTTCTTACTTTTTATTCTGTTGTCTAAATCATTATTTTGCAACTTTTGCTGTAATTCAACAGTGCATCAATTAGCATTTCAGAAGCTTATTTTTTATTTTTTGCAAGTCTTACTTATTTCTTTCTTGACGTTTTCATCCTTCTTACTTTCATGTGATTTTTCGTTACTCGTATATTTTTGCTATTACTTTTACACATTATATTAAGTTTTGAATTACGACGTGTTAAGTTATTATTGCTACTTCTATATCCTTTCATTATTGTTTTTTCTATGTTATAAAATTTGGTTTTGCATATTTACTTTCATTTTTATATATACTTGGATTTTTCGATACTATATTTTCCATTATTTTGTATTGTCTTATTTATTTTTAGAACATTTAAACTTGATTGCAATATTTTTCTCATATAAATATGATATATCTTTGCACGTTTAAAATTTTTATTTTTTTTATGTTGTTTTTGCACCTTATATTCAATATCTTTATTATTACTTATTGTTTACTGTTTTGTTATATTTACTTTTCATCATTTAAAGCTACTTATTGATTTTTGTTACTTTAAGCTTCTCGAAGGTACTATATGCACCCATTACTTATATTTTACTTAATAAATTTTTTATTATCATTAAATTCTTGATTTCTACATGTATTTCCTACTAATTACTATATATGTACCATATATTTCAACATACTTACTATAGATATCAATTTACACTTGTTTAATTCCTACATTACTGTATATTTTATGACATATTTATTGTGTAAATTTACTACACTGCATATTTATTTTCAAATCCACATTTGCATTGTACTTATGCATGTATTTCATTCTGTTTTTCTTCATACTTTTATAAATCAATTTCACTACTACTATTTCGTACTATTGTGTTTGATATTTATAATCTATGCATCTATTTTAATATTCCATCGTGTGACTTTCAACTCCATTTCTTACATTTCTACTATTTTTATATCACGAATTTTCTAACATAACATCATACTAAAATTAAATGTCGCATATCCCTGTGCATATGGAAGGTTACATCTTCCATTTCACCATTTTGGTGCAACCTAATGTCGAGATGAAAAATATGCAACTCGATATCAATGGAGGCAAATTGCAAGTGGATATCGGGGAGGCAAAATGTACACCCGAATATCCAGACGGAAACCTGCAACTTGATGTTGTGAAGGTAAACATGCAACTTGATGTTAAGGATGCAAGATTTTCTACCTATTTGCTAATTGATATTTCAAGACTTTTTACTAATTATATAATGAAACTAATGGTAAAGAAATATTTTCTTTATGACATTTTGTTTATACAAATTACACTTTATGTTTCCATGTAATTTGAACTAGTATAGTTGATTTTACTCTATTTTGTGTACAAAATTTTTCGAGATTGAGTACATCAACTATGGTCTAAGTTTTCGTTCTTTGTAATTACTATTTATTGCTACCGTTTTCAAATTCTTTAACATTTTAGATTTCTTACTTACTTTTGTTTCCACGTCCTAATTAATGATTTGACGCTTACTTTTGTAATATTCAATGAACTTCTTTTAAGTCTTCTTGCATATATATATTTTGGTCTATTTTGCTCGTTACCCTTTTATGTGCTTTTAAAATATTGATTATGATGTCAATATTCACTAATATACTCATTATTATATGTCTTTTACATTCATTGTTATTAATACGTTCTTTAACTAAATTTGTTCGTATTTTTATGTATCTTAACTAGTTATTTTTCCCGAAACTATTTTTGTATATAACCTTTAAGTTTGTGTTCCTTTGATGTTTGTATGGTTATCAACCTTTTTATATTTGGGTTTTATCTCTTCACTTTTGACTTCTTATTCTATGAGAATAGACTTACTGTTTTCTCGCGTTTCGGAATTTATTGTGTATTCTGTTGGATTTCTTAAACTTTTGCCATGTCAGTTTTCACCTTTTACTCTTCGAGCCATAATTAAATGTTATTTTTGTTTTTCTTAGTAATTAAATCCAACAATAAAAATAATGATAGAGTAAATTTTCGAAACTGTTTTGTAAGTTTTGTATTTTGTTTTCTTTTGCTTAGAGTAGTTCTGATGACAGAACTATTCTAAGGAGGGAGTGATGTAACACCCCTCAAAATAAAATGCTTTATTTTGCATTACTAAATAATATTATATTGGTAAAGTTGACTATTTTGACTATTTTCTTGAAATTGTAATTTTTGCACATGCAACAGATGTGCAGAGTTAGGAAATTTTGAATTCTTAAAATTTTATGTTTAATGATTTATTTTACTCATTTATTTATGATATTTTAATTTTCAGATTTATTTGAATTTATTTACTATTTTACGAATTTGTTAATTTTACACGTGCAAAACACGTGCAAATATTTTTTTTGATGAAAATTTCCAATTTGAAATTTCTCGATACTTTCTCCTATTTATAATTAAGTATATACTAAAATTTGGGATTTTTCTGAGTAAGAAACTATTTTTATAAATACTTCAGAAGAGATGGGCTTTTATATAAAAAGCCGTTTGTATCTCAAACAAATAATGAAAATTCATTTTTTTTACTATTTTTTGGGATTTCCATGGTCACCATTGAAATTAAAATCTATTTAAATTTTATTTAGAGTTGATTTGGTAAAGATTTAAACAAATATGGTGTTTTTGCAAATATGAATTTTAAGTGGATCTTGTGCAAATATTTTCTTGGAAAGTAAAAGTCAGAAGTTTTTAATTGGAAAATCTAATATTTATTTTTAGATATTATTTCTGAATTTTCTGTATTTTTACGAATATTTTATGACATATTTGCAAATATCACAAAAAGGTGGACTTTTGTGCAAAATTACCACTTTGAGTACAAATCCGATTTTTTTAAAAAAAAATTTCTGGGCTATGCTTGATGGTTGGTAGCTCATTAGTAACAGGATTTGGTTTTATTTTTTATTTATTTAACTTATTTAACTACTTTATTAAAGAAAGGTTTATATATGTAAAGTAATAATTTGTTAAGGGGTGTTTCCATAAACTTGTCAAACCCTAAAATCTCTAGGTTTCGGCCTATATTATGGCCACTACAGCCTTTCCTCTCCTCTGCAAAAAATAAAATATATTTTTACTATTAATTTCTTGGAGTTTCGAAGCGATGATCTTGGATTTTGCAAAAGAAGGGCTTTTTCTCATTCTTTATTAATTCGATTGATTTCTTCATTGAGGTGAGTGACTTATGTTTATTTTCTTATTGTTATAAGCATGTTGTATGTGATGATTTATCTATTAGAAAGCATGTTAGATGATGTTATGGAGATATAATGAAATTTTGATGAGTACATGAATTAAAAATTGAATCTTTTCATGAAACTGTACTATTGATGACCAAAACCCTAATTTGATGACTTATGATTGTTAAAGAACCTAATATAGATCATGGGTATGTTATTTTCTATCATATACTTGCTGATTTGATCATGTATATTGAGTTGTATGATGTTACTGCAAGAAAGTAAACAAATTTAATTGAAAATGACCCTTACTGTGTGTATACACCCATATGCTCTGTTTTGATTTACTGATGAAGTAAAACTTAATTGATTGCATGTTACAGTTGATTTTATTCATGAGTAAACTATTGTGAATGTTGTGCATAAGTCTAATAAAAATTCAGGATGGGTTATTGAGTTAAAAGACCAAATTTGGGATATGAAAGAGGAGTATTTTTCTGGGTCTGATGCTATAAGGCCAAAATTGGTTTTCGTGAATTTTTGTGAAGATTTCGATTGGAATTGAGTTGTTTTAGTAATGAGGTAACTATGGACCTTAAACTACCCATAAACAATGGATTCTTATTGATAACTGATGTCCAACTACACACATATACACATTCATGTTTATAACCTAATGTTTGAAGGTTTTTGTTAATTTTGATGGAGTTTTGTTGGATTTTTGATTGCTTTGGTCCTGAGATAGTTTAAACAACCTATTGCTTTTATTTGGTGAATTTCTGATGCTAAAATGGACGCTTAAACTCTATTTGAACTTATACATAGATATATTCACTGTTTTTGATAGATTTTGTGGATAATTTATATTTTGAGATCTTGGTATGTTTTTGAAGTGTCTTGATGAATCCTACATGTCATACTAGACATGTTCAGATATCTCAGGAAATTAGATTTTGAGTTTTCAAGTTATAATTGTGTATCACACGAAAACATGCAAAAAAAATACCCAAATCTGTCTCTCACAGTAGGTCAGGGTCGACTGCTTCTTTTGTGCAGTCGACCATCATGATTGAATTTTGAGAATTAGCATTGCCAGTCGACTGCCATGTTTGAATTTTGAGAATTAGCATTGCCAGTCGACTGCCATGTTTGCGCAGTCGACCGTCAATACTGATTTGGCTGTTTTGGGTTGATTTTCCTCGTTTCTTTAAACGATTACTTCTTGGTGTTATGGATTACTACTCTACTGTTTTAAATGATGTTTTTACTACATACTACAATATTTTACTGAGAATTATATTTTGTTTATAATTTGCCTTTAAATGTATTCTTTTGATCTTATTCAAGTGGGTTATACGTATTTTCAACGAACTGATATTTTGATGATATTCTATGACTTCAAAATATGGTTTTCTATTATTTAATGGATTTAATATTTTATTTGAATTCTGGAATTTTATGAACACATTAAATGAATTTGGATTTTGTTGATTTAAGAGGACTTCTTTATATAAACATTTTGATGATGAATTTGTGAGTTTCATTGAAAGTTTTCGTATTGATGGTTAAGTTGTGAGTCTTTAGAGATTGTGTGGGACCCTAGACACCGACAGTTGAAATTTTTTGGTTTGGTCAGTTGTGGCTTGTTATTGATCAGTTGAGTTAAGTTCGATAGGGTACACAAACTCTAGGAGATTCGTAATTAATTAATTAACTTAAAGATAAGGACAAGCACTATATGGTGATATGATGAAATGAGTGCAAACGTGAGTTATGGACTCCAGGATGATCCAAGGTGTGAGATATTTCCCAGTATTCCGGGACGATGGACGTATGGGCCACAGGATGATCTGCAGAGTGGGATTGATCTCCAGTATTCCGAGGACAAAAGCGACGCTCATGCAATGTTTGTGCAATGAGGGTTCCAGGATGACCTGTGGAGTGAGGCAATCTCCATTTCCGGGACGATGGACGTAATGGCCACAGAATGATCTGTGTGGGATTGGCCTCCAGTATTCCAAGGGCAAGAACCAATACTTGTAGAATGTCTAAATCTCATAATAGTCATAGTAGTAGGATTAGTAGCATAGCAGGGGATTAAACCATATCAAGTGGAGAACGATAAGGGCTTGCACCGGACCTATGTAGTATGGGATGCATAGAATCCGACAAGTATGCATTAGAGAGTCAGCATATAGCATTGATGTTTTCTTGACTTGGTTTTATGCTTATTGTTTCCTTTTTTTTCTACACTTGACACTTAGTCTAGTTTCACTTGATGTTTTCATGTTTTATTTAGTTTTAGTTCTTATTTTATTTATTCTTGCTGTTGATGTATGTTGTTTATGATTCTATGCCTTATGTTTTATTTATATTGCATTTATTTTATGTCACTCACACCATTATGGCTGACCCCTGTAGTTTTGGGGGTTAGGGTTATCTCTCGCCTCATGTTTTACAGGTAGGTGCATTTAGCTTGGGATTTGGATGCATGGGGTAGAATGATATATGTCTTATGTAAATTGTAAAAAAATGTGTTGTAAAAGAAAGAAAATGTAATTCAAGGTATTTGTTTTTTCGCTGTGCTTTGTAAACAATTGATGTAATAAAAGTTTTAATTTTTTCCTGTATTTGATTTCTATGTTTATGATTACATTGAAGTTGATTCTGAAATTATGCCACGTATTTCTGAGATATTATATTGGAAATTCGTGGCGCTACAGTTGCAACATGCCCAATCAGAATCACAATACGCTTTGAGATCAAGGTTGTTTGCAGAACGGAACAATAAACCTTGTCTAGGCGTACCCTTAATATATCTGAGAACTGGAATTGCGGCATCCGAGTGTGGCTTTCTAGGCTCCTGCATGAATTGGCTTAAAGTGTGAACAACGTAGAAGATTCTGTAATACCCCAGATTTTTAAATAATGCTTTTAAGATTAATAAATGAATTAAAATGATTTTTGGTGATTTAATAAATATTTTTCTGAAATTCGTCTTTTTACACGTGCAAAACCCATGCAAATATTTTCTTGGGAAGTTCAAAGTTAGAGATTATTTTGGGAAAACCCACATTAATTATTATTAGATATTTTTTGTAAATTTTTTGGATTTTTCTGGTAATTATTTGCCCTATTTGTAAATATTACAAAAAAAGAGACTTTTGTGCAAAATTACCACTTTGAGTAAAAACTCCAGATTTTTTTGATTTTTGGGCTGGGCATGATGCCTAGTCAACTCAGAGGTAAAGATTTTACCTTTTGTTTGAATAAATTTGGTTTATTTTGCAATTTTTGATAAAGAATGGTGTTTTTGCAAAATTGCCACTTAGAGGGCAAAAGTGCAATTTCGTTTTCTTGGTTTTAGAAACAATGCCGGCCAGATCTGGAGGTTTACTTTTGTTTTTAAATCTCAGTTAAGTTGTTTTTATTTAATTTCCAAGTATAAGGATTACATATGTAAAGATATATTTAAAAGAGGTATTTTGCACATCTATTCAAAAACCCTAGATACCCTATTTCCGGCCTATTAAAGGTGATGTGCAGCCGTCTCTTTACTGCACAACACAAAGGATTTCTTTATTATTATTTTCTTGGAGTTTCAAAGTGAGGATCTTGGTTTTCTTGCGAAAGGAGGGATTTTCTTATTTCTTTATTATCTTCGGTTCATTCTTCAATAAGGTGAGTGACATATATTTGTTTTCTTATTATTCTAAGCATGTTGTATGTGTTGATTTATCTATTAGAAGCATGTTAGATGATGGTATGAAAATGTAATGAATTTTGATGAGTAGATGAACTAAAAATTGAATCTTTTTCATGAAACCTATGCTTTGATGATTAAAATTACACAGATGGCTTGAGATTTGTTAAAAACCTAATATATTTCATAAGTAGGATGTTTTCAATCATATTGTTGCTTATTTGAACATGTATATTGAATTGAATGATGAATATAGCATGGAAGTGAACAAAAATTGAACTATTACTATGTATGAATGTATATGATCTGTTCTCAATGTTTAGATGTGAACTACTTGGTTTATACATGTTAAAAACCTGCATATACCCATGAGAAACTGAGGTGAGTAGTTATGACAAGTGGTAGAAGAGTTTTGAATCAAATGAACCAAGTTTGGGGTTTTGTATTTGGCAATTGTTTTCGGGTCTGTAGTTGTGCAGGCCGAAAGTTACTTTGAAGCTTTTTGTGAAATCTTGATTTAGATCTGAGTTGTTTGGGACTGAGGTTGTTTGGAAACAATAAACTACATATATACAATGGATTCTTAATGTTTAACTAATGCACAAATACACACATATACACATTCACATTCATATATACACTATTTTTGAAGATTTTGTGAATTTTGATGGGGTTTTGATTGGATTTCAATTGTTTTGATTCTGAGATGGTTTTGAACATTATAATACTCCTTATTGATGAGATTTTGAGGCTTTGACTGAAGCAAGTGTACACATAAACACACTTACATATGCTTATTGACTGTTTTGAAGGATTTTTGTGAAAAATCACTCTTTTGAGGTCTTGATGTGTTTTCGATTATTTTATAAACTCAGATATGTTGTACAAGTTATTATTAATCATCTCAGGAAGTTTAATTTTGATTTTACAAAGATTCATTAGCGTATCAGTTGAAAACATGCACAACCCTAACCTGGCTGTATAGCAGGGCACGGTCGACCGTCATACCCTTAATTGACAGTCGAATGCTCTGTTTTGAGCGGTCGACCGTCAATTGTTTCTTTTGGCTGTTTTGTTGATTTTCTTCGTGTCTTTTAAATGATTATTTCCTCGATATTACGGATTATTGCTCTACTATTTTAGATGATATTTTTACTACAGATTACAGTATTTTACAGAGAGTTATATTTTATTTATAATAGCATTTTAATTGTATTCTTATGACCTTATTATGTGAGTTATATGTGTTTTCAAAAGAATTGATATTTTGGTGATATTCTACGACTTAAAAATATGATTTTCTGTTATTTGATGGGTTTAATATTTTATTTGAATTGTGGAATTTTATGAGTACATTATATAGATTTGGATTTTGAAGTTTTCTTCATATAATCGTTTTGATGATGGATTTATGAGTTTTATTGAAAGTTTTGGTATTGATGGTTGAGTTATGAGTCTTTAGAGATTGAGTGGGGCCCTAACTACCAACGGTTGAGATTTTGGTTGTTGATCAGTTGAGTTAAGCCCGGTAGGGTACACCAACTCTAAGAGATTATAAATCTAATAAATAATTAATTAACTTAACAAGATAAGGACATGCACTAGATGGTGATATGATGAAATGAGAACATGGGTTATGGACCTCAGTATGCCCTGCAGTGTGAGACCCGGAATTATTGAGGTGTGAGTGAAATAGTCTCAAGAATTACCTGCGGTGTGAGATTGATCTCCGAAATTATTGAGTCGATGTGACACTCATGGGGTATTATTGTGATGAGACGCCATAGCTTGCGGTTTGGGGTATTCTCGAAGATTCCTAGGTGTGGGTGAAATAGTCTCCGGAATTATCTGTGGATAGAGATTGACCTCTGAAATTATCGAGGCGTGGACTAATACTCACAGTTTATCTAAATCTCATAGTAGTCATCATAGTCGAATTAGTTGCATAATGGGGGATTAAACCCTATCAAGTAGAGAATGGTAAGGGCTTGCACCGGACCTATGGAGAGTGGGATGCATAGAATCCGATAAGTATGCATTAGAGAGTCAACATATAGCATTGGTGTTTTCTTGACTTGGTTTTATGCATGTTGTTTCCTGTTTTTCTACACTCAACACTTAGTCTAGTTTCACTTTATATTTTCATATTTTATTTATTGTTATTTCTTATTTCATTTATTCTGGCTGTTGATACATGTTGTTTTTGACTCTATGCCTTATGTTTTATTTATGTTGTATTTATTTTCATGTCACTCACACCGTTATGGCTGATCCCTGTAGTTTTGGAGGTTAGGGTTATCTCTAGCCTCACGTTTTACAGGTAGGTGCCTATAGCTTGGGATTTGGATGCATGAGATAGAATGGTGTTATGGCTTATGTAAATTGTAAAAGAATGTGTTATAAAAGAAAGAATTTGTAATTCAAGGTGTTTGTTTTTCCAATGTGCTTTGTAAAGAATTAATGTAATAAAAGTTGAAAAAATTTATCTGTGTTTTGGCTATGCTTACTATTAAAATTGAGGTAGATGCTGGGAATTGTGCCCCGTATTTCTGAGATATTATATTGATAATTCGGGGCGCTACAATATCTGGCCTTGTCACTATAAGATAAATTAATCTTCCCACTAATCTTCTGTATTTGGTTGGGTCGCTTAATGCTGAACCAACTGTGGGATTGAGTTTCAAATTTTGTTCCATTCGAAAATTTTCTGGTTGTGCACCCATGAATCCTGAATCTTCTAAGGCATTCAATGCATATTTTCTTTGAGACATGAAAATTTCTTTCTAGGATCGTGAAAACTCGATGCCCAGAAAATACTTCAAATCGCCAAGATCTTTCATGCAGAGGTTTTGAAGAAGGATTTTTTTAAGGCGTTCAATTTCTTGAAGATTATTACTAGTGAGAAGTATGTCATCAACATAAATGAGAACCGTAGTGAAAGAAGGATCTTGAGCTTTAGTGAAAGAGGAGTAGTCAACTTTGGATTGTGAATAACCAGCTTTCTGAATTGTGTCTGAGAAGGTTGAAAATCAATTTTAGAGGCATGTTTGAGACCATAAAGAGACTTGTTGAGTCGACATACAAGATTCTCCCCCTGTCGGCGAAGACCAGGTGGAGGTTCCATATAGACAACTTCATGTAAATCCCCATGGAGAAGAGCATTTTGAACATTAAGTTGGTGAATAAACCAATTACGGGCAGCAGCAACAGTAATAAGGCATCGAAGAGTAATGAGCTTGACAGTGGGAGAAAACATCTCATGGTAGTCAATGCCTTCAACTTGAGAGTAGCCCTTAGGAACAAGAAGAGATTTGTAACGTTCACTCGAACCATCAGACCGATACTTGATCTTGTAAATCCATTTGCAACCAATAGGTTTATGTCCAGGGGGAAGAGGCACCATACTCCATGTGTTGTTCGTCTCTAATGCTTCTAATTCAGTTTTCATAGCCACGTGCCAATGTGAATAAAGAAGAGCTTGGGAATAGGATTGAGGTTCTTTGTGACCTGTGATGTTAGCTAAGAAAGAACAATGGGCGGACGAGAAACGAGAATATGAAAGAAAGTTAGAGAGGGGGTAACGAGTACCTTTTGTTGAACTTGTCGACGGGCTGGGATGATGCACTTGAGCAGACAGTATGTAGTCTTTATGCCATGGTGGAGGTTTTTTGGTTCGTGTGGAGTGACGCAGAGAGGTGTTTGATGGTTCTGGAGGGTCATGTAGGGAGGTATCGGGAATAGATAGGTCATTGTCAAGTTCAACATTATGGTCAGGATGCGGAGAATCGGGTGTCGCATTATGATTTGGTTGAATGGCGTCACAGCGGTTGTAGCATCTGGAGTGGCATCCGAGGTAGGTTTGTGGAGATAGTTGTATGTTCAGGTAAGTTATCTAAAAGTTCCAGTGGAAATGACTGAGGGTGAAAGGAATCATGAGGCTTGGGAGTTGTAGGTAAGGAAAATGGGAATGTTGTTTCACGAAACTGGACAACGCGACTAACAAAGAATTTTTGTGTTTCTGGATCATAAACTTTGTACCCTTTCTGACCAGTTAGATAACCCCAAAAAATACATTGTTTAGCTCGAGAATCAAATTTATGAGTAGGCTTAACATTTGTGGCATGACACAAGCAGCCAAAAACTCTCAAGTGATCAAGTGACGGAGGATGATGGTGAAGTATTTCAAAATGTGACTTGTTGGATAGTAATGGTGAGGAGAGGCGATTGATAAGATAAACTGTAGTTAAAACACAGTCTCCCCAAAAAATATAAAGGCAGATGAGATTGAAAAAGAAGAGCACGAGCAATAGTGATGACGGTGATGCTTGCGTTCAACAACCCCATTTTGTTGCGGAGTGTAAACGCAAGTTCGCTGGTATTCAATACCATGAGATTGAAAATACTCTTTCATTGAAAAAAATTCCAAACCATTATCAACACGAATAGCTATAACAGATGCATGAAACTGAGCTTTTACAAAGGTGATGAAGGATTGAAGGAATTTTTGAGTTTTTGATTTATATTGCACAAGATAAACCTATGTGCACCTGCTAAAATCATCATCAATTGTAAGAAAAAACCATGCTCCAGAATGTGTTTGAATTCTATGAGGACCCCAAATATCACAATGTAATAAATCAAATTGAGACTTTGTTGTTATAGAACTTAATGTAAAAGGTAATCGAGTTTGTTTGGCCATAGGACAGAATTATTATCAAAGGACGTTATTTTTGAAGATACTAAAGAATAAGCTAATTTAAGACGATCTGGAGATGGGTGTCCAAGACACATGTGCCACAAATTTGGAGGTTGAGAGACCTGGTGGGAAATCGGTATTTGCTGTATTGGAGACATGTAATAAAGACCACCTTGCTGTTTACCCGAGCCAATCATCCTCCCCAAAGCCAAGTCCTGTAAGACACAAAAGTTAGGAAAGAAAACGACACAACAATTTAAGGCTGTGGTAATTTTACTATCAGACATCAAATTTAAATGAAATGAAGGAATACATAAAACACTACTGAGACTGATATCAGGACTAAAAAGAATATCTCCAGTGGAAGTAATAGGGGCTGATGAACCAGTGGGTAAGTTAACAAATGGTGTGGAGGATGATTTTATTGTGGACAACAAGGTGGAATCAGAAGTGATCTGATCAGTCGCTCCACTGTCTAATATCCAAGGTTTAGTGAAAATTGAATTAATTGTGCCATTAGAAAACAAAGACGAACCTGTTGTATTTGCCAAAGCATTTCTATTACCATTAGAGTTATTTGATTTCATCATAGGTATTGAACGTGCCAAATGTTGAAGTTGATCTGCCGAGAATCCATGTAAAGGGTCATATGCACTTTGTGAGGCATCCGTTGCATTGGCAGAGGAGTGAGAGTCGTTACTATGAGGCCTATTGCGACTTCCATGGCCTCTTGGATTGTTGGGAGGATGATCTGAAGGATGAAGGTAGTATGGATTTGACGAGTCCATACTTGAGTTGTTGTTGTTGGAGTTTTCTGGTGATGTTTGATCTTCTTTAGACATGAGAATTGATATATGGCTCTGATACCATATTAAATTGGAGAACAAAGTTTGAAAACAATGGAAGAGCAAGCAAGCTAATGAAAGTGGTTCTCTAATTCATCTTATGCAAAGCTACAACCATATATATATATATATACAAAAGGAATGAATGAAGAATAACAAAAGACATGCATAAATTAATGTGAGCCATGACTGCTTTCAAGAAAACCTTCACACTTCCCTTGAGTGGAAAACCTTCACACTTCCGTTGACCATTGACCAATTCATTCAAACTATTAATTACTGATTTTAATAAGTTGAAATTCACACATACCTTAACATGTGCACACACCCAGCCACCACCTCTGCTCAATTTTCGACCATTCGATCGTCCAGATGCGCGAAGATGTTCGTAATCGAGGCTCCCGATTGCGCCACGTTGCCACCCAATTACGTATGTCAAATTCACTCAGCGGGCAAGCCCATCGAGCGATCAACATTCCAGGTTGTCCACGTCACCACATCATCCTGACCCCTTATTCCACTCAGTGGGCGAGCACAGACTCGAATGCGCAATTCATATCGCTCAAAAAATCTCCCCAGCTCGATCAACCAATAAAAAAATTACAGAAAATGATTTAAAATTAGGATATTAAATTAAAATTCAATAAATTATTATTAAATACGATAATTAAATTAGAAATTCTGAAAAATAGTTAAAATTTTGGAATCTATACAATATATTATGCTAAACCACTTTTGTTTATGATTTTTCTCATTTTTCTTTTTTAAAATAAAAAAAGAAGGGCAAATATAGGAGATAACTCCCCACTCTTACCTCATCCAAATTGGAATTGAAATCTTCATTATTATATAGATGTTATTAAATGAGTTTTAAAAAAAAGTTTTATTATTTTCTTATTTTTTTTAAAAAATATGTGCAGTATTGCATGGGTTATATTAAATATTATATTATACTAGATTTGCCCGTAGGCACGTGCCTACGGCACGTCTTCGGAACGATACAGCATATGAAAAGCCTTATAAACAGTAAAACAACAATTATGTAGCTCAAGTTTGAATAGTATGACAATAATTAGTTGTAAATAAAAGTCCATGTTTCCATTAGTATATGTTGAAAAATAGTTATAAATAAGGGTGTAAAATTCAACTTCTTAGAACTTTGAGTGTGGAAAATAATGAAATTTAAATGTTGATGAGATATTTGCTATTTTCAATGTAACATGAGCAATAAAAAAATGCATAAAAAATCTGGGATGTTCATATGAAACTTATTTTTCCCAACAACATTGTAGCACGGGTTGTAGCCATAGTATGGGGCAAAATTTTTCATTCCCAATCATTCACTCGCTCTTCACTTTTAAAGTGGCTTTGTAATGCTTGTAAGAAACAAAACGCTATTTAAACTATTTTCTCTCTATCCACCTAACCGATGTGGGACTAAAAAGTCCCACATATTCAAGTTGGTTGTTGTTGTTGTTTTTTTATTTAAAAGATTAGTTTCATTTATTTTTTTTTGGTTCTTTTCTAAGATTAGTTTCAGTTTTTTTTGGGGGTTCTTTTCTAAGATTAGTTTCAGTTTTTTTTGGGGGTTCTTTTTTAAGATTAATTTTGGTTTTTTTTAGTTTCGGTTTGTTTTTGTTTAATTTAATTAAGACCATTTTAGTTTAATTAATTTAAACCACAATTAATTGAGATTAATTTCAAATAAAATTAAAAATTAAAGAGCATTTTAAAATAATTTCGCTAGAATATTCTTACAACTCAAACAAACCTAATCTTTCATGAAAAAACTATTCCAGCTACAATAATTCTACATCCAACCAAACAACTTTTTCAGAACTCATTTCCACATATTTTTTTCTTGTACTTATCTTACAACTTTAAAAAAAAAATTGCGTGCAACCAAACATCACATTAATCTAAGTGGGCCTGCACTTGGTATTAATGAATGCATTAGCTTCTTCTCTTATTTTGTTAGTAATAAACTTGTGAGTACCAGCACTTCTTTTTCCATCTAACCTAAGAGTATCTGTGGTCGTTCATAGCCAAAATATGGATATTTGGCATATATATATAGAAAATTTGGAGATTGTCTGTAGTCGTTTAAACTCAAAAAATGAGTTTTTATTAAGATTCTTAATTAAATGTTAATTTAATTATATTTTAATCTTAAATAAATGATAAACCTTAATTAAAAAGTATATTGAATTCTAATATGGGCCCATATTTTGTATATAGGCCGAACCTATACAAATTTAAAGCCAAAAAATGAGTTGGACGGGATAATATTCCGTCCAAGCTCGTTTCTGATTGCAATTTTGGAGTTTTTGGCCGGACGGGATATCATCTCCCGTCCGAGCTCAGTTAAAAAAAAAAAATTAAGGACGGAAGATGATATGTCGTGCAAGAGAGAAATTTTTAAACGGACGGTACATCATATTCCGGTTGCCAAATTATCTATATATTCATTTCTTCTCTCAAATTTGGCCACCTACTGTGAACATTCACAGATATCCAAAAAATAAAATTTGGCCAACAATTGCCGCTGTTTTTTGGTCAAATTATTCATTTTTTAGATATTTAGGCAATGACTACAAATGCTCTAACATTAGAATACTCATTCAAATATGAAATGATGTTGTACCTAATGCTTGAGTAAGATTATTTTTGTACTGTATAGAATGTTGCACATCTCGCAACATTTGCGTAGCCTTTGTCTATATTTTCTGTTGATGCTTTATAATTTTCAGAGTCATTTTGGGTTGCTACATTCCTACAGGAGTAAGACTCGACTCTTCTATTTTTTTTATTCTTTTAAGCTTTTGATGTGGTAATTAATATTTTGCTTTATAATTAACTGATTGATTGATTGATTAAGAGGTGGGTTGGATGCCAGAAAGGTTACTATACTAAGAGCATCTGTAGTCGTTCTAAGCTAATTTTTGGATATTTGGCTTTTGAAAATAGAAAATATGGCTGCGCTGCAGTCATTAAAAGCTAAAATATGGCCGGACGATCTATAATCTCTCGTCTCAAACTTTTAGGAAAAAAAAATAAAAATAAAAAAATTCTGGGCACTAAAAGCAAAAAAAAAAAAAAAATGGAAAAATGGTGGGACGGTGGGTGTATGGCCCACCAATTTTGTCTTATTCAAAATTGTTGGGACGGTGTATAATACACCGTCCGACACAGTTGTTTTTTTTTAATTATTTTTTTAATAAAGAACGGGACATTGTTCATCGTCCGGGAAAGAAAAATCTGACGCGACGGGATATTATCCTTCGTCTCTTTTCAGGGACGAAAGATAATTTCCCGATTGCTATATTTTGGCTTTTGCCAAATCGTCTGCTATATTTGGCAGTCTACTATTCATCGTACACCTAAATTTTGGGTATTTGGAAGACGATTGTAGCAAAGCTATTTCCATTTTTTTTTCCAAATTTTGGGTATTTAGCCCACGACTACAGATGCTCTAAGAAATCAAATTCAGGAAGCGGACTGTAGCAGTGTCGTGGTTGGCTACATATGGAGTTCACAAATATTTTAATCATTTATTTCTCTCACCTTCTCTCTCCACTTCTTGAAATAAGTTTTGTCTTCCTAGACACGAAGTCCTATTTAAACAAAAGTCCCCTCTAAGTTTTATGGTATTTATGACTTGACAGAAATAACTTTTACTTTCGTGCGACTTGTAATAATATTTCTGGTAACCTTACTCATATTATGCATTTTTTTTTGCTACAGCTACGGCGGCAGGTCCAAGAGGAAGAATCGTCAGGGCTTTTGAGGTGGAGGAGTACAATGATGAAGAGGTGGAGATATGCCCTACCCTAGACTGATATGGAGCTTCAGAATCCGGTTGCCCACCTTCCAGGGCGTTGTTGGAGGGAACTCTTGTATTATGTTGTACTTGTTTCATGCTCTTGTATGTTTTACTTTTGGTATTTTGTCCCACCCTCCTATGTCCTTTGGAGGTGCTATGTTTTATTTCTTGCTTAGTAATTATCTTATAATTGTACTCAGTACCCTGAGTTTATTTTATTAACTCCTTAGTAATGAAACATGGTGGCTATACTCCACATTTTCTTCAATAAAAAAAAAAAAAAACAAAGTTCCCTCTTTCCTCTTCCGATATAGGAATAAAATTCACCGCGTCAATTGCAGGCTGGTTTGGTAATTTAAGATTAAGTCCTAATTAGTTTAAGATTAAGACCTAATTAATTTAAGATTAAGCCTTAATCATTTAGTTTAAGATGCGGCCCTAATTAATTGAGATTAATCCTTAATTAGTTTCATTAATTAGTTTAAGCCCTGATTAGGATTAATTTCTTGTAAAACAAAAGGTTAATAAGTGTTTTAAATTACTTTCTGTACAATATCCTTTACAACTCAAACAAAGCTAATTTTTCGTGCATTTACTATTCCTGCTATAGTAAATATCTATTCAACCAAAACTATTTTCAGAATTTGTTTTTAAGGAATTGCTTTCGCTACAATGTTTTTCACTTTCTTGATTTATTTTACAACTGACCAAACCATTCCTAAGAGCATCCACTATCGTTGGTTAAACCTATTCTATTTTTAGCAATGAGATTTTAGCTTTTAGCAACGGTCGTTGCTATTGTTATTTCTAAAATTTGATAAAGTAATGTATTGGACGGATCTTGTTCATCCGTCTAACGCTTTTTTATTTTATTTTTATTAAAAAATGAATGGACGGAGCTTCATCCTCCGTTTGAGAGAAGAAAAAAAAATGTTGAATTGTGTCGGACGGTGCTTCTTCCTCCATCTCTCTTTAATTTTTTTTAAAATTTCATTTACAACACAAAAAAAAATAAAATCAACAGTGCCAGACGGATGATCTTCATTTGTCTGGCCTGTTTGTTTGATTTTTATTTATTTATTTTGTTTATTTCACCTAGGCGAAATGACCTATATAGCCCTCCCTTTCATTAATTTGAGTTGTCTGTTTGAGTTGTCTGTGTTTATTAATTTGTTTAATTCTTTTTTGTTTATTTTTTTTGTTTAGATCGGTGAATAGTGTAAAGCGAAAGTGAGGGAAGGATGAAGTTCATCTGTCTCTCACTTTCACATTTATTAAATATAATTTATAAACTTTACATATTTAATATATATTATTTATTTATAAAGAATTAAATCGACCGAGAGACGGAACATCTTCAACCGTCTTTCAATTTTTTTTTTATAATTCAACCAGACGGCATATCTTCATCCGTCCCTTTCGTCAAACGGATGAACATCGTCCGTCTCCTATATTTAGCAATTGTCTAAAGGCGCTGCTTAGTTTAGCAATCTACTGTTCATTTCTATTCTAAATTTTTAGTTTTTAGCAAACGACTGCGAGGCATTTTCCTAAATCTATTTCTAATTTTTGAATTTTTAGCCAACGACAGTGGGTGGATGCTCTAAGGACCTGTGGAGCTAGCTAAGGGTCTATATATATTTTTAGATACATTATTCTTTATTTTTTCTTCTATAGAAAAGAGTTTTGTGTTTTAACACATAGCTAAGGATTTTATTTTTTACCATACTACTTATATAGAAGAACTTAAAAAGACTGGAATACTGAATGATTATACGAAACCTGAGATGTGATGCTGATAATGGGTAATATACTGTCAATACTAAGGTAGTAATTCTAACTTAATTGTTAAAGTACTACTTAGTTTAGCATAATATTGAAAAATGTATTAGTTTATCCTTTATTTTCTCCTTCAAATATAGGAGACATTATAATCATATTATAATTTAATAAAGTATTATATTTTTTTTTCTTAGACTGCAGATAGGGTTTCTCTCTCTAGAAAACTCTAGAGAGATAAACTCTAAAAAACAAAAACAAAACTAACAGCTCTGACGACGTCGTCGATCGGGGAGGGGGGAGGAGACTCTCGCAACCTCTTCCTTCCCCCCCCCCCCCCCCCCCCCCCACACACACACACACACACCACCTCCGCTATCGGAGCGGAGTAGTGGTCGGCGGAGCTCCGTCTAGGGTTTTGAGAGTCCGGATCTCGTAGATCCGGAGCTCCGTCTAGGGTTTTGAGAGTCCGGCGACGCGCCTTGGATCTCGTCGGTTGTCGCGACGCGGTTCTCTAGGATGCAGCGAACCATCAGAGAGTGGGACCCACTGTTGAAGGTGTAGATTTGGGAGGAGATGTGAGGGGTGGGATCGAAGGTGGAGCCGGGTTAAGGTTAGGGTTTTGATCGAAAAAAGTCGGTTTTTTAGGGGGGTTTACAGAGGCCTTGAGCTCGTCTTTGACTTCTAATTCCTCTTCCGTTTCGATTTGGGGGTCGGAGAGGGTTGGCCGGAGTGGAGGTGGGTTTGATGGCAAGATCGAGGACTGGGGGAGGGCGACGAAGGCCGGGGGTGGTCGGTGAGGAGGCAAGGGTTTGAGACGTTCTTGAATCCGAATCTACTAGGAGATTTGGGGATTCGGAAGGGGAAATTGATTTGTTGTCACACCCAGCTTTCCAAAAGAGAATACGGAATACGGATACGTGACTAAGCCCAGCGAATGATTTTCAT
Source organism: Hemerocallis citrina (assembly GCA_017893485.1). Classification (NCBI taxonomy): domain Eukaryota; kingdom Viridiplantae; phylum Streptophyta; class Magnoliopsida; order Asparagales; family Asphodelaceae; genus Hemerocallis; species Hemerocallis citrina. The sequence continues at coordinate 255,588,948 of CM030364.1, forward strand.
CATCCATAAGATGTTCAAGAATCTTTACAACATTTCACAAGAATAATCAGAGTCGGAAGCAAAAGAATCAACCAACATGCACATATGAACCAAAATACCAACAAGAATACCTGAAACCAAAATATATTAATATCAAATAATCTCAATCTGAATAAGTCAAAAATTCTGGGTCACATTGTCCAAATACAAATAAATCCAAGTAATCAAAATACAACTGTTCAAGATAGAAACAAGAAATAGTAATAGCAAAATCCAGCACTAATACTTCATATCACCAAAATCATCTGTAACGCCCCTGCCCCTAGCTCAGACAATTTATACAATTTATAAGACAAATTAGATACTATGTAGTACAACTGCCCACCATAGGCTGTCTCTCAAAAGTTGGTTAACCGATTAGGTGACTCTTGATCATAGGCTATTTTATTTAATTCAAGCTATCTCCCGATATGGGACATTTCATACTTACCTATTCCCGTTCCTCTCTCATCCGAGAGCTTTACACGTGAGGTGGGGCCCTTCCACACATATGCCACGTCATGGCATAGGTTGACGAAGTCAACCTCCAAATTCAAACAGCACATATTCTGTGCTTATGAAACCGTGGGACCCCCCCTCCCCCCCCCCATTCAATACACATTTCATTTCATTTACATAATTTCCAGCGTTCCAAATCCATTTGATAATAATCTGTAACCTTTACTACTTAATATATACATATATATTTATATGTTTTTCAAAATTATGGGGTGTTACACACACTCCCCCTTCAGAAATCAGCGTCCTCGCTGAGCACGGGCATGCACAATCTAGTGCAGGATCTCCTTTCTAGCCGTTGTGGAGCATCTGCTCTTTTATCCGCCCGATTATTCATAATCCCGGAGTACACCGTCCGATCAATCATAATTCCAGATTTAATTGAGCCGCCCTCCTATCCGCCCGACTAATTATGATCCCGGAGTACACCGCCCAATCAATAACAGTTCTGAATTTAATTGAGGGCTGACCACTGTCCCAAATTACATTGCCCGACTGGGTCTATAGTCCCGGAGTATATTGTCCGACTATATAGAGTGCCCCACTTACGTTTGCCCAGGTTTACTACACTTCTTTTAAGTGCCTAATTCTTAGGTTCAAGATATGAATAAGTTACCATTCCTAGAATTAGTTTTACCCCCAACCGGACTTACTCATAAAAGACGAGATAGCTCCATGGAAATATCTCAAAATTATATCTCAAATCTTTTCTTTCAATAGTGCCGGTAACCGAGGTCTTACTAACTCTTAAATCATAATCTTTCATGTACAAGAGTCATGGGTATTCACACCCTTCAATAATCATGTCGTAATTCAAAGTATTCTTTATCTATTCACAACTTGGTATATGTCATGTTTAGCATCATTCATTCAATTCATTTACTATCTTTTTAAGACAACAATTCTTTTCATGTGTTTATAGCATAAATCCAAATCTCCTTTAGGAAATTAATCACATAAAAATTCTTACCTACAACCAAGCATATTTACATGATCTCGTCAAGTCAAACAATGAATATAGTAATTCATCCCAAAGTTCTTTATGAATTATCACTAGATATTAATCTCATCTAGCATTTCTTACTCAATGATATGGCTAAAAATGGGGTTAAATCGGAACCGTCCAAACTTGGCACGAATCTCAAAGCCTAGGGACAAAATGATAATTTTACCTACAAACGGGTCTGAAGTGGGTACTGAGTCTTCTCTCCAAAAGCCCAGTAACCCGCAAACGGACCCATCTCAACTGGGTGCGGGTTTCAACCCGTAGCAAACCCGGTCCAGCATGATAGAATTAGGGTTTCTGATTAATCCTAATCAACGACCCTGATTCATATCTATCCTTTCACTGGAAATTAGGGATTACATTCCTAATCTAATCCCAGGGATTACATTCCTAATCTGATCCCAAAGACGGCTATAAATACCCCCCATCCACCACCATTAAGAGGTAATGAATCTTTTGCCAATTTACGCTCTTTCATAATCTTCTCTGATTACTGACTTGAGCATCGGAGGGTGCGTCACCGGGATCAACCCCGGTGTATCACACTTTTTGCAAGGGAACAGGGGGAGTCAACGGTCAAACTCCGGCGGAACAGGTTTCAGGTTTGCTATTCAGTTTTCCTAAGAATCCACAAATACTATCTGTTTGCCCCCACACCAGATTCAGCGGTAACAGATTGGCGCCGTCTGTGGGAACCCACGAATAGCGATCCTTCCTCTTCCCGTCGGTCAGATCTCCTCCAGCCATGCCTCTAAGGAAACTAAGATCCAGAGGGTCCAACCGTGGACCCACTCCTCCTCAACCAAAACAGGAGATCCTTCTCCAAACCGTCCAGCCAATGGGACCCTCTTCTCAACCTAATTAGGCCCCGCAACAGGACCAACCTCCTCCTCAGAATCTTCAAACCCCTCGCGGTCAAACCGGGCCTCAAAATGCCAGCGCGGGGGGCTCCCGTCCCAATCCTCAGAAACAACCTCTCCAACATGATCACGTCTCCGTGCACAACCCCTCTACTGATTCCATGGCATCTCACAATCCCTGAGCATCCGATGACCTCCGCAACACTCTAGACAATCGGTGCAAAGAAGAGGATCTTCGCTGCCGTTTGGATGAAAGGTGGGCCTGAGAGGGAGCCTCCCACCAACACCGTCCAAATGAGCGATCTCCTCGTCGCTGAGAATACAGAAGGTCCCCTCCTCGCAGAGGGCGGAGAGAGTCCCTAGGCCACCATAGGAGAAGACCCCATTCTCCTGCTGTTCGGCAACCCCCGAGCAATGATGAGGCGCCCATCACCCGTGCCGAGTTCCAGCAATTCCAAGCAACCATCTTACAAGCCCTCAATCTCTGACCCAACAATAACAATGCTCAGAGGGTCTCCACTCCTCCGGTCTGAAGTCCTCGCCAATGGTCCCTAACTCCTCCCCCAGCTCCTAGCAACCCCCAGCACATTCCTAGTCCTCGCCGCTCCAGGAGCTACCGTCGTCGTAGCCCCCGCTCTCCCTCATACGAAGGTGAGTCCAGAGGCTCGTTTGACTACCGTCGAAGGGATGACACTGTCTACCGTCGTCTCCACGAAATGGAAAGGTGCTTGGGTCAGGTAGATAGAGAAGAAGAGCTTAGAGGAAGGACCCTCCGCCCAAGTCGAACTCCTTTCTCTCGAACCATCATGGAGACGCCCGTTTCAATAGGCTTCAAGCCTCCCCAATTCGAGACTTATTCCGAGGAGTCTGACCCCGTCGACCACATCGAAAGCTTTAAGACCCTCGTGCTCATCCACCAAGCTTCCGATGCTCTGCTGTGTAAGACCTTCCCCGCTACCCTCAAGGGTCCGGCCCGGGAATGGTACTCTCGCCTTGCCCCATCTTCGATATTCTCCTTCGAACAATTCGAGACCCTCTTCGTCACTCACTTCGTGAGTAGCCGCCGAACTGAGAAGACAAGCATTTCGCTACTCTACCTCAACCAGAAGAAGGGTGAGAAGCTAAGAGACTATGTAAAAAGGTTCACCGCGGAAGCTAGGTTTATCGCTTCCCTCAACCAGTCGGTCGCTGCAGTAGCGTTCCAATCAAACGTCCTTAATTCCAGCCTCCGCTCCTCCCTTGCCAAGAAGCCCCCGCAGAACTTCTCCGATCTCCTTCTTCGAAGTGAGAAATATATTCGGGCCGAGGAAGCTGAGCACCGCCCCATCTTTGAGGGGCCTTCCTCCGGGTCCAAGAGAAAAGGAACAGAAGAAGAAAGAGCCAAGAAGCTCCAAAAGGATAATGGCGGTCAGCGCCGCCCTCCCCCCAGATTCGAGAAATTCACTCCTCTTAACGCCAACATTTCCACTATTCTCAAGGAAGTAGAGAAGGAAGGGGTGATACCTCCTGCCCCGAAGATGAACACCCCTGGCAAGAAGAGGGATAAAGAGAAATGGTGCCGCTATCACCGGGACCACGGCCACGACACCAATGACTGTAGGACCCTGAAGAACGAGATGGAGGCCCTCATCTAGAGGGGGCAGCTGGCCAAATTCGTGAGAAAAGACCAAACCGACCTTCCTCCTCCTCTTCGGGGGGTTAACAAGCATCCGGAACGATGCGAAGAGACACCCGAATTCGAAGAGGAGCGTGTCCTACACCTCATTCATGGGGGCCCAGTGGGGGGCTCCTCCAACTCCTCTCGAAAGGCTTTCATAAGGGAAGTCAATTCAGTACATGGCATGCCTCCCCCTAAAGGCCTCAGAGTACCCGTCACATTCTCAGATGAAGACCTGGTAGGCGTCCGAATCCCCCATTGTGACGCACTAGTCATTAACCTCCATATGGCGAATTTTAAAGTGGAGAGGATCCTAGTGGACAATGGCAGCACCGTTAACATCCTCTTCCTTGATGCTTTCAAAGGACTCAAGTTACCCCGGGACAGGCTTAAGCCCGCTGGCTACATGCTCCATGGGTCACGGGAGTGCTAGTGACTATCGAAGGGGTGATCACCCTCGACGTAACCGCTGGCAAAACTCCTACTACTCGAACAGAACCGATGGACTTCATGGTCGTCGATGTCCCCGCCGCTTATAATGTGATCCTAGGCCAGCCGGTCTAGCTGCTCTCGAAGCCGTCCCTTCCGCTTACCACCTCAAGATGAAGTTTTCCACCTGGGCAGGAGTAGGGGAAGTGAGAGGCAGTCAGGAGATGGCCCGCAAATGCTACATGACCTCCACTGGAGGTCCAGTCCTTTCCCTCGAAACACTTGAAATCCCCCACGAATGTGTCCAACAAACGTCCGAGCCGGTGGATGAATTGGAGGAAGTGCTCTTCTCTGAGCAAGATCCGAGCCGCAAGTTCTTTATCAGTAAGACCCTCCCATCTGTCCTATGCTCCGACATAGTCCGGTGCATTAGAAAGAACCACGATCTCTTTACCTGGTCAGCCGCCGACATGCCTGGAATTTCCGAAGAACTACTAGTCCACCATCTCAGCATTGCTCCGGGGTCCAAACCGGTCCAACAGAAGAGGCGCAAGTTTGCTCCCGTGCGCCAGAAAGCTATAAAAGAGGAAGTGGACAAGCTCCTAAAGGCTCGGTTCATACAAGAGGTCAATTACCCCGAATGGCTCTCGAATGTTGTGATGGTAAAGAAGGCCAACGGAACCTGGAGAATTTGCATCGACTTTACCGACCTAAACAAAGCATGCCCCAAAGATCCATTCCCCTTCCAAGCATTGACACCCTGATTGACGCCACTTCAGGCCATGAGCTTCTCAGCTTCATGGACGCTTTTTCCGGATACAATCAAATCCACATGTTCCCCCCGGACATCCCGAAGACCTCCTTTATTACCGATCAGGGCCTCTACTGCTACAGGGTGATGCCTTTCAGGTTGAAGAATGCAGGCGCCACCAATCAACGCCTCGTTAACAAAGTCTTCCAAAACCATACCGGCCGTAACATGGAGGTGTATGTTGATGATATGCTTGTGAAGAGCATTCGTGGGGCCGACCATGTCACTGACCTGCAGGAGGCGTTCGACGTGTTAAGAAAACATGATATGAGGCTCAATCCGAATAAGTGTGCGTTCAGAGTCGCGTCGGGAAAATTCCTGGGCTTCATGGTCAGCCAAAGAGGGATCGAAGCCAACCTCGAGAAGATTAAGGCCATACCGGATATGGCTCCTCCCAAAAGTATAAAAGAAGTTCAGAAGCTAACCGGGCGCCTCGCAGCTATAGGGCGCTTCCTTTCCAAGTCAGGGGAGAAGTGTCTTCCCTTCTTCAAGGCTCTCAGGGGGGCTAAGGGCTTCGAATGGGGTCAGCAATAGCAGGAGTCGTTCGATCAGCTTAAAGCCTACCTGGTCAACCCCCCTCTCCTCAGCAAGCCTATCCCCGGGAAAACACTCTACCTCTACTTAGCTGCCTCTGAACAAACCCTCAGCGCTGTCTTGGTGTGGGAAGAAGACAAGGCTCAGAAGCCCATCTATTACGTAAGCAAGGTACTTCGTAACGCCGAGCTTCGTTACCCAAGGCTAGAGAAGATGGCATACGCCTTGGTTATGGCAGCTAGGAAGCTTCGCCCGTATTTCCAGTCTCACTCGGTGGTCGTTCTTACCGACCAACTGCTGAAGCAAGTTCTGCACAAGTCGGAGACCTCTGGCCGCCTCATGAAATGGTCGATCGAGCTGAGCCAGCATGATATATCCTACCAACCTCGGACCGCGATCAAGGCTCAGGACTTAACTGAATTCATAGTTGAAAGCACCATTCCCGAGGTCAGTCAAGCTGCAAACAGACCTCCTATTTGGTCGGTATATGTTGATGGATCCTCTTGTACCGAAGGGAGCGGAGCTGGGGTTATTCTGGCAGGCCCCGATGACTTCGTCCTCCAATACTCCCTCCGTATCAACTTCAGGGCCTCCAACAATGAAACGGAATATGAAGCCCTTATAGCCGGTCTCGGAATGGCTTGCAAGGTCGGGGCACAATGCCTCCGCATATTTAGTGACTCTTAGCTGGTCGTGAATCAAGTCCTGGGCGAGTATGAAGCGCGAGATGACCGAATGGCTAAGTATATAGCTAAGGTCCAAAATCTCATGGCTCTCTTCGAAGAGATACTTATTTGGCGGATCCCCAGGGAGGAAAATGCCCAAGCCGATGCTCTCTCCAAGTTAGCCTCCTCCTCCCTCCAAGGTCTCGAGCAGACCGTCTTGATTGAAGTGCTCCTGAAGCTGAGCATAGAAGAAGAAACTCCCGACTCCATGGAGTCGCTGCCTGTTCAACTTCAAGATAATTGGATGAAACCCCTGGTAGAATTCCTAAGGGATGGGCTCCTCCCCGAAGACCCTAAGGAAGCTCGCCGAGTCAGAACCAGAGCGGAGCGGTACACCATTGTTGAGGGGGTTTTATACAAACGCTCCTTCACACAAGTTGACGGCAGACCTTATATGAGGTGCCTCTCCCCCGAACAAGCCACATACGCCTTGCAAGAACTTCACGAAGGTATAGGCGGAGCACACTCAGGTTCCAGATCAGTTGCTCGAAAGGTGTTGAATTATGGATACTTCTGGCCTACCCTTCTCCAAGACGCCGAACGACACGTTCGGCAATGCAGCTCTTGTCAAAAGCATTCCAACATTCGTCGCCTACCTTAAGCACAGCTCATCTCCCTATCAAGTCCGATCCCCTTTGCAATGTGGGGGATGGATTTACTAGGGCCATTTCCCCCAGCTCCTGGCAAGCTCAAGTTCTTAGTCATAGCAATCGACTACTTTTCAAAGTGGATAGAGGCCGAGCCCTTGGCCACAATCACCGAGAACAAAATACTTCAATTCTTCTGGAAGAGCATCATCTGCAGGTTCGGTGTCCCTCGAGTCCTTATAACAGACAATGGAACACAATTTATAGGAGCCGCATTCCGAGCTCTATGTGAAGACCTCACCATCCAACAACGCTTCTCCTCCGTCTCCCACCCACAGTCAAACGGTCAAGTAGAAAATGCCAACCGACAAATCCTCTCCGGTATTAAGAAGAGGCTGGACAAGTCCGCTAAAGGCTTATAGGTCGATCAGCTTCCTAATGTACTCTGGAATTACCGCACTTCCAAACGGACCCCTACAAGAGAGTCGCCATTTAACTTCACCTATGGGTCTGAGGCCGTGATCCCCCTGGAAGTCAGTGTACCCCCTCCTCGCTTTATTGCCTATGAAGAAGAGCAGAATGCCAAGGAGCTTCAGGCGAATTTGGATCTGATTGATGAGGTCCGTTAAAGAGCCTCGATTCGCCAACAAAGCTACCGAATGAGGATCGAGCTGGCCTACAACAAGAGGGTCCGTTCCAGCAACCTCAAAGAAGGTGACTTGGTCCTCAGAAAGTTAGCTATATCATTCCACAGTCAGAAGAACAAGCTGGCCCCAAATTGGGAAAGACCCTACAAGATCACCAAAGTGGTTCGGCCCGGGACATACCGTCTAGAAGACCTTGAAGGAAGAGAGATTCCCAGGACATGGAATGCTGACCATCTCTTGAAGTGCCAAGAGAGCACATGAACGCCTCTCCGAGTACCCTCAAATGTCGAACCATTCCTTCCCTTCACTTGTAATTTACTTTTTCTTCTTTATTTCTCCAATGTAATAACGACTCGCAACTTAGAAGCAGCCGACTATTAGTTTTCAATAAAGAACATCTTGCCTATCTTACTTGTGAATTGCGTGTATCTCTCTGTTTTTACCTTCTTTATACCCAAACGACGAGTTTAGAGTCCAACACTTGGCTCGACTCCGCTTCGCAAGCTCGCTCTTAAGCGAGCTAGAAGCGGTTCGCCATTCGGAATTGCTCCCACAACCGTTGAAACAAACTCTAACGACGAGTTTGGAGTCCAACACTTGGCTCGACTCTGCTTCGCAAGCTCACTCTTAGGCGAGCTAGAAGTGGTTCGCCATTCAGAATTGCTTCCACAACCGTTGAAACAAACTCTAACGACGAGTTCGGAGTCCAACACTTGGCTCGACTCCGTTTCGCAAGCTCGCTCTTAGGCGAGCTAGAAGTGACTTGCCATTCGGAATTGCTTCAACAACCGTTGAAACAAACTCTAACGACGATTCGGAGTCCAACACTTGGCTCGACTCCGCTTCGCAAGCTCGCTCTTAGGCGAGCTAGAAGCGGTTCGCCATTCGGAATTGCTCTCACAACCGCTGAAACAAACTCTAACGACGAGTTCGGAGTCCAACACTTGGCTCGACTCCGCTTCGCAAGCTCGCTCTTAAGCGAGCTAGAAGCAGTTCGCCATTCGGAATTGCTCTCACAACCGTTGAAACAAACTCTAACGACGAGTTCGGAGTCCAACACTTGGCTCGACTCCGCTTCGCAAGCTCGCTCTTAGGCGAGCTAGAAGTGGTTCGCCATTTGGAATTGCTCCCACAACCGTTGAAACAAACTCTAACGACGAGTTCGGAGTCCACCACTTGGCTCGATTCCGCTTCGCAAGCTCGCTCTTAAGCGAGCTAGAAGCGGTTCGCCATTCGGAATTGCTCCTACAACCGTTGAAACAAACTCTAACGACGAGTTCGGAGTCCAATACTTGGCTCGACTCCGCTTCGCAAGCTCGCTCTTAAGCGAGCTAGAAGCAGTTCGCCATTCGGAATTGCTCCCACAACCGTTGAAACAAACTCTAACGACGAGTTCGGAGTCCAACACTTGGCTCGACTCCGCTTCGCAAGCTCGCTCTTAAGCGAGCTAGAAGCAGTTCGCCATTCGGAATTGCTCCCACAACCGTTGAAATAAACTCTAACGACGAGTTCGGAGTCCAACACTTGGCTCGACTCCGCTTCGCAAGCTCGCTCTTAGGCGAGCTAGAAGCGGTTCGCCATTCAGAATTGCTCCCACAACCGTTGAAACAAACTTTAACGACGAGTTCGGAGTCCAACACTTGGCTCGACTCCGCTTCGCAAGCTCGCTCTTAGGCGAGCTAGAAGCGGTTCGCCATTCGGAATTGCTCCTACAACAGTTGAAACAAAATCTAGCGACGAGTTCGGAGTCCAACACTTGGCTCGACTCCGCTTCGCAAGCTCGCTCTTAGGCGAGCTAGAAGCGGTTCGCCATTCGGAATTGCTCCTACAACCGTTGAAACAAACTCTAACGACGAGTTCGGAGTCCAACACTTGGCTCGACTCTGCTTCGCAAGCTCGCTCTTAGGCGAGCTAGAAGTGGTTCGCCATTCGGAATTGCTCCCACAACCGTTGAAATGTACTCTTGTTTCGCCGCCGAGTGCGAAATCCTTAGAACTAAACTATACATGGGAGAAGCTGATGCTAGGTCTACCATTCGTATGCATCTCTTGATCCTCGCGGATTGGAAGGTCATTGATATGAATTTGCTATATTCTTCGTGTTTCCTCAAGAGAAGTCGAAGGTCCCCGACCGCCCTAGTTCTTGAGCAAATACCGGACTATGAAATCACCTCTAGAATCTCGTATATTGCCGACCCATGACCAGGACCCTGAGGAGCTAACCTCCGGTTCTTATGGTTCGTTTAAAAGTTGAAGTAATTCTCCAATAGGCGGCTCTCCACTGCAAGGAACTCGTCCTCACAGATTCAGGAGCCAAGAGGTTCGAAGCAGTGCTCAGCCCGCCTAGTCTTACTGTAGACTTCGGCACATGTCGCCGAGCGCTCCTGGCACCGACGCCCAAACAAGCAAAAACCTTGCTATGGAACTCGGCACGCCTAGTCGAGCGCTCCTGGCACTGACGCCCAAACAAGCAAAAAACCTTGCTCTCGACTTCGGCACTCATTGCCGAGCGCTCTTTTCACCGATGCCCAAACAAGCAAAAACCTTGCTATGGACCTCGGCACGCCTAGTCGTGCGCTCCTGGCACTGACGCCCAAACAAGCAAAAAAACCTTGCTTTCAACTTCGGCACACTTTGCCAAGCGCTCTTGGCACCGACGCCCAAACAAAGAAAAAACCTTGCTATGGACCTCGGCACGCCTAGTCGAGCGCTCCTGGCACCGATGCCCAAATAAACAAAAAACCTTGCTCTGGACTTCGGTACACATTGCCGAGCGCTCTTGGCAGCGACGCCCAAACAAGCAAAAAACCTTGCTCTCGACTTCGGCACACATTGCCGAGCGCTCTTGGCACCGAAGCCCAAACGAGCGAAAGTTTATCTCCGGACCTCGGCACGCTAAAGACAGTCCCCAATAAAAAGGGTTCAAAACGCACAAGTTCAAGAAAGAAAAAGCATCATTTCAATTAAGTGCGGGGAGACAATTACAAAGCGGCATCTTCTCTACAACCGAGCTACAAGACTTCCAAAAGCAAAAAACTACAATGCCGATTCGTTACACTTAGGCAAAATACAAAACTTGAAAAACAAAAAATTTTCAGCGCTTCCTTGGCGCAGGGATATTTCGCTTCAAAGACACCCAAGGGCGGCAACGCTAGACCTCGGTACTCGTCTCTAAACCGGCGAATTGAGAAGTGTCCTCGGCGCTGCTCCTGACAGTTGCCCCGGCAGACGCCCAGCTCGATGAAATCACCACAGCACTTTGGGCATCACTCGGACTTGGTCGACCTATGGGAGAACGTGTCGCGAGCTCATAAAATGAAATGCCTTGCTCACCCTCCTTCGAGTGCATGAAGTGCTCCTGACATTAATTGGCCCCGAGTGCGGCTTTAGGCGAGCCACTTCAACCTCCAACTCAGCGATCATCTATTTCAGAGACTCGTCTCCGGCGTCTACCTCGAAGCGAGGAGGCACGGCGGAGCTCGGAATGCTGGAGCGACTGGCGATAATCCAGCAGAGGTGAGTGACTTCGATGCCCCTATCCACTGTGGATCTTTTCAACGCATCGACCTCCGCCGTCAGCTCATCACGTTCGGTCATCAGCCTGCCCACTGTCTTGGTCAGCTCCTCTTCCTCCGCCAGAAGTTCGGCCTCTACAATCTGCAAGTGGTGCACTTCGGTGAGCATATCGTCCCTCTCCGCTGTCATCTTCGACAGGGAAAGCTGGAGACACTTCAACCTTAGCCCGTTGGTGAAGGCTGTCGACGAGCCATCCTCCTCGTCCATAGGGGGGATATCGGCGAGCCGACCCTCTAGTCGCCGAATCTCGATGTCCCGTTGGCTCAAGATCATTTGCAAGTGGTTCTGCTCGCTCTCAGCCCTGCGCAACCCTAACTCGACCTCATAAAGGCGCTCTCGACACCTGGCCAGACTCAACCTCGTCGACCCCAAGCTATCCTCGGAACCAAACTTCTCCTCAGAGCGAGTGGGTTCGGCTGAGAGGGTCACCTCGGCAAGCTGAAAAGATCAAGGCAAATAACGGAGCTCAATAAATAGTCAAAAGTTCACTCCTCGTCCGACCCCTGAATAAAAGCTACAAGCACTAAAGCGGAAGTTCTTCGTCTAAACACTTAGCCAAATTTCAAAGGGGGGGGGTTATTCAAAGATGACGTGGGGTCGAGTTCAAAAGTTTCTTTCATTTATCACAAAAAATACGATGGCCAGTCCGCAATTAGGCAATACAGGACAGCACAAAAAAAAAGACAAGAAGAGGTGAAATCAAGGGTCGACCTCTTTCCCAGGGCGTCGAGAGTGGATGGGGACAGACCCCCCCCGATGGGGGCTGAATCACCAGCAGGGTTACTTCAGTGATCTACACCTCGCCGATGACCTCAACCTCGTGGTCATCCCCATCCTCGCCTTCTTCTTCCTCTCCTTCCGATTCAGGGTCGAAGCCTTCAACATGGCCCGGGAACAGCCTCCACCCCGAGCAGTCCACCTCAGGGTATCGCTCCGACACCTGAGAGATGGCTTGGGCAAAGGCCTTGGCCATGTTTTGGGCAAGGAAGCCCTACGCCTTTGCCATGGTGGCCTCTTCGGCCCCCTTCACCGCGGCGTCCTTGGTCTTCGCCGCCTCGGCCAGTTGTTTGGCCGACTCCTTCTTTTGCCGTAGAAGATCGGCCTTGAGCTTCGCGGCCTGGCCTTCGAGGTACTCGACCCTCTTCGACCTCCCCTCGAGCTCAACCCTCAGCTTGTCGAGCTCTGTGCCCATTCGAGCCTTCTCGGCCCGAGCCCGGTCGGTCTCCTGCTTTAGCTCCTTTTCCAACTCCGTCATCTTTTCCGAAAGATGACCGAAGTGGATGATGATCTACAACAAAAAAAGTGCCAAGAGTTAGAAAAACCGAAAGAGAAAGTAACCAACGAGAGCAGAAATTCGACACTTACCGAAACCACCGAGCGCGCGATCTCAATGGCGTCGTCGCCCGCCATGCCGGCCTTCATGGCGGCTCGGTTCTTTGGCATCGCCAGGTGTTTGATCACCTGCATACTCGCCAAGGAGTTGCCGAGAAACCCATCATGCTTCCGAACCTGCCAGTCCGGAACGTGGATCCTCTTGTGCTCCTCAGTCAGGAGCTCCTCGGCCGTCGCCGTCAGCGGGGGCGTCTCCATCCTGAGAGCCGCGGAGATTGGGAATTCCCCTGCCTCATTCGACGCCGAGGCTACTCCTGCGGCCAAGGTCGGGGTCGCCACAACCGGAGGCTCAACCGCCTCGGCTTTGCTCACGCCCCTCGAAGCCTTCGCGGGCGGCAGCTTGGTGGAAACCCTCTTGTGCTTCTTTGGCGCCTTACTTTCGAGGGCAGACCTCTGTGCCATCACCGCGTCGAAATCCATTGCCTCTGCATCAAATAAGAAGCCGGTTAAAGACACAAGTTAGAATAGGCAAGGTAAAAAAAAATGGAGCATAGAAAGAGCTGCGTACTGGGGTCTACGCGGCTGAGCCCTCCCCTGAAGAGAATGTCCTCGGTAAGCTCCCTTCAATCGTACTTTGGCCTGTCAAGAAGAGTCTGCACTGCCTCCTCTTCTTGAGGGTGAAACACCGGCGACTCCCTCACTCGCCTCGACGCCTCCTCCACGAAACTGGTGGGTATGGGCCACGTCTCAACGCCCCGCACTATCAAGTATTTATCTCGCCAGTGCTTGATGGAGTCGGGGCAGACGACGAGCCGACCTCCGTGCCTCGGAGCTAGGTAGTACCGAAACTCCGACCGGTTCTACTGATGAAGCCAGCAGATAGTCCGGAGTAGCCTCAGCTCCGGCTCGATCCCAGCCGCTTGGCAGTGGAGTACAAACCCATTGATAACTCTCCACGTGTTCGGCATCAGTTGAATAGGGATGACCCCAAACCACCTCAGCACTTTGATCGTGAACGGGTGGAGAGGTAGCCGAGCCCCGGCGATGAAGGCGTCGACCGGCCAGAAACACATGTTTACTGGTATCGGCGAATTTACCCTAACCCCGGGTCCCGGCAGCATAAGCTCATACTCCTCCGGAATTTGGAAGCAATCCCGGATCACTACCAAGTCCTCCTGGCTGAGAATAGAGACTAGTTAGGAATGTAGGCTTAGCTTTGTAATTGTTTCTCCACTGTTCCGTTTAGGAACAGATAGATGTAACATTTCTGTACTACTTGCATCGTTAATTTTCTATTAATGAAGCGGTGACAAGGTCACCTTTAATCTAAAAAAATAAAATTTAATAAAGTATTATTTATTACTCTCGGCAAAGAAGAATTTTTTTATGTAATAATCCTAATAGTTCAGTTACCCTAGACTTGCATGCATGAACTTTTACTTACGTACAAGACTTTGTTTTGTATTTTATTCTTGTACTAGATTTTCCCGTGGGTACGTGCCTACGGCACGTCTTCGAAACGATACAGCATATGAAAGTCTTGTAAACCATAAAACAATAATTATGTAGCTCAAGTTTGAATAGTAAAATAATAATTAGTTGTAAATAAAAGTCCATTTTTTCATTAGTATATGTTGAAAAATAATTATAAATTGGGGTGTAAAATCCAACATCTTAGAACTTTCAGTGTAGAAAATGATAAAAAATTTAACTGTTGATGAGATATTTGCTATTTTCAATGTAACATAAGCAATAAAAAAATGCATAAAAAATCTGAAAATTTACAAACCTGAAATCTGAAAATATAAATTTCTGAGTAAATAGAGAGAGAATGCAAGAGAGAGAGAGAGAGAAATAATTAAATAAATAAATAAAGGAGTTGTTTGGGGGGATTTGAATTTGAGTTTTGGGGGGAAACTTTGGGCAGGAAAATATGTTTTGTGATGTTAGATCTGGACCATTGATTTCAACCTTATTGAATGACAGTCACTTGATAGCATTCTTTGTGTTTTATTATATAGATTGGTATTGCATGCACACGTACAAGTACAAGATTGGGTCTGAATTTCCATGTCTATACTGGTGAACATGAAAGGGTAAAGTCCGGGTCGGGCCTATTGAAAGGAGAGAAAGGCGGCCGCCTTGAGCCCTCCAATTTGGGCCATTTTTAGGGGTTCCAAATTTTTATTATAACTGTACATATCGATTTTTTCAGAACTATAGTGACAGACCGACAGTGTATATTTAATATGTCAATAACAATATTTATAACCAACATAAGTGTAAAAAAAAAACAGCATACGCACGGTTAAAATAAAAACAATTTGAAAATAAAAAAACAGGAAATTAAGCATATAATTTTTTTAAATTTTTTATCACATTATATATGAGAGCCCATTTCCTGAATTCTCCTCGGGTCCCAGGCTCCCAGCATCTCCGGAGTGGCCCTGAGTAAAGTAAACTACTGCACAGGCTGCGGATGGATCTTGTATTGGTTTTGGTTTCACTGGTTTTATTTATTTATTTATTGGAAATTACCATGTAGAAAAGAGGATACATCTCATTAAAGGATTTGCATCTAAACCCCCTAAGTTTTAAAATTGACATACACCCCTAAAGATTGTTTTTGTTATTCATATTAAAAAATAACAATTTTATCCCCCAAAAGGTTCAGTGATAAAGTATATCAATACAAGTTTTACTAAAAAAAAAAAAGATTTACACAAAATATTTTACATAATATATAATATATTTAACTTTTGAATAACTTTTCTTTAAAAAAATATTCATAAAATTCCACTTGAACGTGCTTTTGCACTATCTCCTTAGAGCATCCACACTCGTTCTTCTCAAATTTGAAAAATAAGCAAAATAAAAATTAACAAAAAGCGATTTGTCTATACTCGTCGTTTGCCAAAATTTGGCATTTTAGTCCAACCCAATTTTTTTTTTATTTTTAAATTTTTTTTTTAGGAACTGAACTTTGATTAAAAAAAAAATCAAAACTATGAAGGACTTATACTTGAACTTTTATGAAATATTTGGAGAGATTTGAACTCTGATAAAATTTTCCAAAAAAAAAGACTCCATTTTTGGGTTTTTTTGGTGGCGGGCGGACACACCATGTACCATCCATTTAATTTTTCCGATTTTATTTTTAATTCGGGAGAGACAAAAAATGTTGTCCCGTCCAAAAAAAAAGTTATTGAACGAAACAATATGTATCGTCAGATCCATTTTTAAAAAAAAAATCCAATTTCTTAGGACGGAACATCATGTTCGGTCCGATCGTTTTTTTATGTAAAAAATATTTAAAAATATTGGATGAAACATCATGTTTCGTCCGACTCATTTAAATATATATATATATATATATATATATATATATATATATATATATATATATATATATATATATAGTTTGTTTTCTCCCATATATTTGGACAATTGTCAACTCATTACTCAAATTTGAGATTCGACTGTTCACCAATTCTTAAAGTATGTCAAAATAAGAAAAGACTACAACGTATTTTTGCCAAAATATGGGAAATATGGGAAAATAAGAAACGAGTGAGTATCAACACGTGTTTCTCAAATTGTCATATTTCTCATAGTTTGGCAATTAGAGAGCTGCAGTTGTAGCGACCAGAATTTCTAATATGATATCTTAGAAAATACGTGGCACAATCCCAGCATCAACTTTAATGTAACATTAAACACAACCAACACCAATAAATTTGCAGCTTTTATTATAATAATCTTTTACATAGCACAGTGGAATACAAAAACATCACAAATCAAAGATATTCTTTTATTCACAACACAGTCTTAATACAACACTGCTTTTACAATTTTACATAAAACTCCATTATATCAATTTATCTTAAAAACTATCTCAAGCATCCAAACCTCCAAGCTCTTAAGCGACAACATGTATCACATGAGGCTAGAGATGATCCCTAACCCCCAAAACTAAAGGGGTCAGCCATAAATAGTGTGAGTGATATAAAAATCAAACAACAACATAAATGAACATTAAGCATGGATTCTTAAACAACATGTACTGAACAAGAATATGTGAAGTAAGAAATGACAAGGAAACATGAAAAGCATCAAGTGTAGCTTAACTAAGTGTTAGGTGTAGAAACAGGAAAACACATGCACGAAACCAAGTCAAGAAAACACAATTCTGTATGCAAACTCCCTAATGCGTACTTGTCGAAGTCTATGCATTCCATAGTACATAGGTTCGGTGCAAGCCCTTAACGTCTCCACTTCATAGGGTTCAATCCCCGCTATGCAACTAATCCTAACACGATGACTACTACGAGATAAAGATAAACTGTGAGTATTAGCCCATGCCCCGATAATTCCGGAGATAAATCTCACACCACAGGTAATTTACCTGGATAATTCCGGAGATCATCCCACACCGAAACATTGACACATCATCACATGAATACCACATGTGCTTCGCCTCGATCCCGATAATTCCGGAGATCAATCCCACACCACAAGTAATTACCTGGATAATTCCGGAGATAAATTCCACACCACAGGTAATTTACCTGGATAATTTTGGAGATGTATCCCACACCACAAGTAAGTTACTTGGAAAATTCTGAAGATTAAATCCCACACCGAAAACCATACTGAGGTACAAGACCCATGTTCCCGTTCATCATATCACCACTAGTGCCTGTCCTTATCATTTTTGGGTTATTTAGTTACTTAACGAATCTCCTAGAGTTGATGTACCCTACCGGACTTAACTCAAAACTGAACAACTGAACTGCCTCAATAGGCCCAAACATCATTAACTCAAACGCCGGTATACTAGGATCACACCCATCCTCTAGAGACTCAACTCAAATATCTCAACCAAACTCACATCTTAAACTGCTCAACTTAACATCTTGAAATCATATGTTTAATAGAAGATAAGGTATAGCTTAAAACATTTGAAGAATAAATCATTTGAAGGAACATTCAAGTTTATGAGAACACATCAGCACCAGTCGACTAATACAGGAGTAAGTCGACTGTCCAGAGGAAAAATTCCATGATTTTAAGAAAATAAGTTAAGTATTATAAGTCGACTTAAAAAGGTCATAGGTCGACTTAACAGAGAGAAATTTCAGTAGTTTTCAAGAAAATATTCTAAGTGTTATAAGTCGACTTAAAATGTCATAGGTCGACTGTCCAGAAAGGAATCTACAATAAAATTTGAAAAATAACTCTAAGTGTACTAGTCGACTGTCCATAATGGATTTTCAAGGAAACTAAAGATCACAGCAGCCGGATCGTACCAGTCGACTGAAAGATCTGCCAGTCGACTGTCGGCCTACAGACTGCATAGTTTTTGGTTGTACATGATAATCAAAATTAGAGTTTTCTAAAAGAAACCATTGTTTACAAAAATAATTTGTATTCAGATAAAAACGTCGATTTCAAAGAATCCCCAGTTTGGGTTATTTCCTCAATTCAATCAATTTCTCAAAACTTCCATTTTCATGTCAAGATTCTCTTGATTCATAATTCTCAAAATTCTCAAAATTCTCAAAACTGAATTTCTTCACAACTCATAACCAAAATTCTGATTTGTAATCACAAGATTCAATTGTTCATCCAATCCCTTATTGTCACAATCATATTCAAATCCTAAACATGTTTTCTAGAAATACGAATTTATCAACCAAGATCTATTAACATTCATAGATTCCACATACATAATACAAACAACAACCATTTCATCGCTCTCATACAAAATACACTAAATAAACGAAGATGTCAAAACAAACAACAAAACAATCACGCACATAATTCAAAACAACAAACCAAATTTACATCACTCACTTTAGAAATGGAGAGATCCAACAAGATATCCTCTTTTCTGCGAGATCCAAATTCCTCCTCTTGATCCTCCCAAAATCACAAGAATTTCTATGTTGTGCAGCGAATGACGGCTGCAAATTCCTTTTAAATATCCGGAATAAGGAGTTTAGGCTTTTCCAAACACTTTTGCAAAATGATCCCTTCAAAATACAACTTTACATATATATAGCTCTATTCTTGAAAATTCAATAAAAATCATTTAAATTAGGATTTAAAAGTAAAATATACTCATTAATCTCAACCAGTACTGTTCAAAACGTACAGAAATGAATTTTACATTTTAACCCCTAAAAATGACAAATTTGCAAAAAGGTCATTATTTTCTCAAAATTTGCAAATAGATCCAATTAATTTCAGAAAAATCTGAAAAAACACTAAATAAATCCCAAATATTAAATAATGATTTTTCATGAAGAAAGTTTGACTTTTGAACTTCTCAAAAAACTATTTACACGTGTTTTGCACGTGTAAAAGAGATAGATTTTCAGAAAATACTTACTAAATCTCCAAAAATCATTTTAATAATTTATAAACCTTTAAAAAAATAATATTTAAAATACGGGGTTCTACAGAAGTAGTTTCTTATTTTTCCATATTTTTAGAATTGATGAACAGTTGCTTCTCATATTTGAGAAACGATTTGGCAATTGCAAAAATATAGTGGACGATTCTTTTATTTTTTTAAATGAGTTGGACAAAATATGATGTTTCGTCCAATATTTTTTTAATTTTTTTTATAAAAATGATCGGACGGAACATGATGTTACGTTGTAAGGAATTGCAAACTTTAAAAAAAAGATCGGAAGGTAGAAGTTGTCCTGTCCGATAACTTTTTTTTTTCTTGGACATGACAACATGTTTTGTCTCCCCCTATTTTTTTAAAAAAAAATTGGAAAAAATTAAATGGACAGTACATGATGTGTCGCCCCGCCACACAAAGAAAAAGGGATGGGACAAAACAACATGTTTCGAACCCTCCATTTTATTGGGAAAAATTGATTAGAACCCAATTCCCTCCAAAAATTTCATAAAAACCTTTGTCTAATTCCTTCATAGTTTTGGAAATTTTTATCAAAGTCCAAGTTCCTGTAATTTTTTTTTTAAAAATGAAATGAATATTTGTCGGATGGAATAAAATGTTCAGTACGTTCTTTTTTTTCTTTTCTAAAATGCCAAATTTTGACAAACAACGAATGCAGACAAACCATCTTGACCTTTTCACCATAAAAAATTGTATTTACATCATAAAATAATGTGCAGGGGGATTAGTGCCAATTTTAAAACTCGGAAAGGTCAGCCCCTAAAGCCTATAAACTCATAGGGGTTTAGTGAAGTTTAACCTATATAACTGTAAAATTGTAACTTAATAATAAGTTACTAGTGTACCCTTGTGCAATATTGCAAAAACTTATATAATATAAAATAAAATAATATAATATAATATAATATGTTATAATCTGTGCAATACTGCACATAATTATTTTCTAAAAAAGAAAATAATAAAACTTATTTTTGAAAAATTCATCTAATAAAATCTATATAATAATGAAGATTCCAATTCTAATTTGGATGGAGTAAGAATTGAGAGTTATCTCCTACAATTGCCCCCTATTTTTATTTTTAAAAAGAAAAATGAGAAAATCCTACACAAAAGTGGTTTAACATAATATATTGTATAAATTTAAGGTTTGTAATTATTTTTTCAAAATTTGTAATTAAATTTCTCTATTCAATAATAATTTTAGGAATTTTAATTTAATTTTCTAATTTTAAATCATCTTCTGTGATTATTTTTATTGATTTATCGAGTTGGCGTGATTTTTGGAGCGCTCTGGATCGTCCATCGAGCATGTGCTCGTTCGCTGAATGGAATAAGGTGGCAAGATGATGTGGTGACGTGGTGCCACCTGGGACGTTGATCACGTGACGAACTCGCCCGCTGAATGAATTGGACATGCCTGATTGGGTGACGACGTGGCGCGATCGGGAACCCCGATTATGCACGTCTGCGCGCATCTGTACGATCGAACAGTCAAAAATTGAGCGGAGGTGGTGGCTAGGTGTGTGTGTAATGCCCCGAATTTCAAATACGTGTAATTCGTAGCACAAACATGATCTTTTACTTCAAGTTTGTACAAAAATACAAGGAATTTAAAACTTTTTCATTTACAACATCATTCTTTACATAAGTACAATGAAAATAAATAAGTACAGTACATATATGATAATGAAAGCTCTTCAATCTTGTGACATCTCTCATAATGACTTCAAATCCATGCCAAAAACCAATCCTGCAACTAGGAACTGTGGGCACGTCAGTTGCATACAACTGACGCAATGCTATAATACAGTGATTCTTCTACTTTAGCAAACACAACATTGAATGCGAAATAAAAATGTGAGCAATGACTATCCTAAACATGTCAGTTTATGATACGACTTAATGCCTAATGCAGACATTCACACTTACGATACACTAATGCATACTTGTTCAGATTCTATGCATCTCATACTACATAGGTTTGAGGGCAAGTTCTTAATTTACTCATTATAGGGTTCAATCCATCATTATGAAATCCTACTAAGGGGAAGAAAATAAAGTTCAGACATCCCACAAGTATGGATTCCAGTCCCGAAGTACACCGCCCGACTATACAAAATCCACCTCGTGCAGATATCCCGCAAGTGCCGCTTTAGCCCGAAATATTTTGGAGATCTGCCTCCTATTCGCCCGACTATTCATGATTCCGGAGTACACCGCCCGATCATTTATAATCCCGGATTTAATTAAGGCTCGTCTTGCCCCGCATAGCAGTCACAGTCCCAGAGTACACCGCCCGACTGGATGCACAACAATTACAATCTCGAAATACACCGCCCGACTGAATCTATAGTCCCGCAGTACACCGCCTGACTATATAGAAATGCTCCACTTATGTTTGCCCAAGTCTCATCATATCTCATTTTTCTAGCGCATGTCCTTAATTTAATTTTAGGTATCATGGCCTACAACTAGCTTACCTTGTCGGACTTAAACTTACTCAACAATATTCAAGTCCAAAAAGACCAATTCATAAAATTACATTTATCAAAATTTTCAGACATTACGGGTCTCGCTTAGTTCCTAGAAATCACCCATTTCAACATAGAGATCCTCTAGGTTAATCTTAACCCCTTCTTAAAAATTTCTCATTCATTATATTCCATTTAATTTCTTATTCATTCCAATTAATCATCATTCAAAATAATTAAATCACATTTCTCAATCAATATAAATTCCATTCAACTAGTCATTCTCAAATAACTAGACAAAATTTACCACAATGTTACAGTAGGACTTCAAAAGCCCCAATTCAATGAACATCCTCTCTGTTCTAATATCTCAAATCTAATTATCAAATATGTACTAAAATTATCAATTTAAATCTAAAATTTAATCCAAAACATTTGTACCAGTTTCCATCAAATCTTAATTCTCCAATATACTAATATCCTTTAAAATCATTGTAACCCCTGTTTTCCAAAAAATATATTTTTGTGTATTTTTTGTATTTTAAAAAATTTTCCAAATTATTTTTCCGGTTTTCAAATTCTTTTATCAAAATGTATTTTAGGATCTTCTATTAAATTCTAAATTTTCGATCAGTAATTTAAATTGTAGCTATTTCTATGACTTTTATATTGTAATACAATTCGTATTTTTGTTATTGTTACTCAATTAGTATTATTCCTATAAAATCCCAATGGTATATTTTATTTTTTTATTGGTTGTTTATTTATTTAGTTATTTTTCAAAACCCAATTAAATTTTATTTTAAAAATCCATTTACATTTAAACCCCATTAAAATACCCTACCCGTTTTAAAAACCAATACCCCCCCCCCCCCCCCCCCCCCCGATGTAGCCTGTTCGTCTTCCTCTTCATGCAGCCACCTCTTCAACCATCTCTCCTCACCCCGTCACCGCCCTGCTCCGAACCCTGCTCCCGTCTCCCCTTCCACCTGGGCGCACCCGACCACCTCGCCTCTCCTATTGCGCGCGCATCCAGCCAGCGCGCAGGCGCTCTCCGCTCCACTCCGCTATCCCTCCCGTCTTCGCTGCGACGCCGACGATAGCGTTGATCCTTTACAGTGCAGCCACCCTGCCGTCCCGTGACAGTCCCGCCACCCTGTGACTCCACAGCGTCGACAACACGCGCCTGCAGCCCAGCCTGCAGTGATTCCCCTGGCCGCCAGAACTCCGCCTTGCCGACCAGCCAACCAGCCAGCCCACAGCGTGCTTCCAGCGCTGTGCCGTCAGCCCCGCCGTGCAACAGCCCGCTGGCACTGTTCTCGCAGGCTGCCGCAACCCGCAATAGCAGCGACATCGTCTCATTGTGCTGCTGTCGTGCATGAGTGAATTCGGGTTGTGTCCTTTGGGGATTCGCCGTTCGTCGTTCATTCGTTGTTCGTGGTGGTCGAGTTGTTACTCGTGGGCTCATTGATCGTGTGATTGTGGGTTGTGTTCGGTTGTTGTGGGTTTGTGTGCTCGTTACTGTGTTCAGGGGATTCGTAGTTCTCGTTTGTAGTTCGGGTGTTTGTTCGTTAATTTATTCATGGGTTTATTGGAGTTCAAGTGTTCATTAGGTTTCTTCCGTCGTTGTTCGGGCGTTGGTCCGTGGTGGTTGTTGCTCATGGATTGTGTGTCGAATCTTGGGTGATTGTGGGGTGTGTTCTCGTTGGTTTGTTTGAGTTCGTTTGCTCGCTTTGGTTCGTGTGATCCGTTTGGTTCGTGATTCTTGTTCGTGATCCATCCGTGTGTTGTGATCGTGCCCCTGGATCCATCCCGTTATTCTTGCTTTTGTGTTGTTTTCGTCGTCTTCCATGCAAGTAACTTGTACTCCAATTCATTTGTTTGATACAAGTCCGAAAGTTCACCTAAAGTGTAGTCGTGTCTAGAGACGCCCCTTGTTTGTGTTTTCCTTGATGAGTTTCGTCTCTATTGTAAAAATATAACCATAGATGACTCACGACACAATCTTGACATGATATAACCTAGGAATCGCCCGTTCTTGATTTTGTTCATGTATGTGAGACTCATGTGAAAATTAGTGATTTGGTTGAGACCCATGTGAAATTCTCGGAGTGGACATGTTAGATACCCTAAATCATGATGTTTAGACACTTGGTAGACTCGATTTCAAGTTTGGATCAATTTTCGTGAATCTATGTTGGTTTTGTTTTAAGGGGAAAAATCTGTATTTTGGTTGCTTTTCTTTTTTGCTTGCTGTTTTCAACTGTGTTAAAGCCAGTATCTTGATTTTGGTATAAAACATGAGTTTTAGATAATTTAGTCTATTTTCAAACCCTTCTGACCATGCTTGATTTGGATTTTGTATGACTGAGTTATGACTATTTTAGTACGAGGTGTCGATCTTTTCCAGATTCTGTTTTTCGGAAATTTTGATAACAAACTATTTTCAAGAACTATGTTATACATATTATTTTGATTCAAAACATTGGTCAGTGTTTTTTTATTGAGTTAGGGTTTACCAAGAATTTTGGTGAATTTTATTGATAAGTTTTATGTGATGTTTCATGCTCGTTTATAAAATCTATTCGTGCTGTATTTTGCTCGCTGTTCTGTAAAGAATCCTATTTTCATTATGATTCCTTATACTGTGAAAGTTATTATATTTTATCTATTTTCATATCCCTTTGGCGGAATTGGATTTCGTTTCACTGGTTGCGAGATATCTTAGTTTTCGTACAGCAGTGTTTGGATTTCCAGATTTGCTAAACTATGTTTTCTTGATGTTTTCGTATTTTTGATGACTGAGCTATTCTTACTAAAAAATTTTGTAACTTTATATTTTGATTCTAGACATATATGAAAATACCCCAGATTTTTTCTGAATTTATTTGAGAGGTTTTGATACAGTTTTCCTGACTGAAAATTTGTTTTCCTGATTTCTGACTGAACATGTTTTCTGTTTTCAAATCTGTTTTGAGTTACGATGTTGTGAATTACTATATGACTTATTTATACTCACTGGATTCGTGTGGAAGTCTATTTTCCAGATCCTTCGACGGATCCAAATTTTCTTGTTTGTAATACTGGAAATTATTATTTTAGTATAACACTGTCTTGTTGTCCTGAACTAGAAAACTAGTTGTTTTGCCATGTTATGTGATATCTTGTACCTGTACTTGTTTATCTTGCACCCTGAACCTGATACATGTTTATACCCTGTTATCCTTACTTTGTTTTGCAACACATTCATGCATGCCTGATTATAATAATAAATAACCAAGTCGGGGTTTAAGGGAAAGATCGAATAGTGAATAATTCAGTAACATGTACTCGGAAGGGGGCCCGTGTTTCCCATTTTGATTTATGTTGATACATGAACCTGTTGCTGCATGGACCTGTTGGTTTATGTGCCCGTTACCTGTTTCTGCATGGACCTATTGGTTCATGTACCTGTTACTTGTTGCTACACGGACCTGTTGGTCATGTACCTGTTGCTTCAAGAACCTGTTGCTGCATGAATCGGATGATTCGTGTACCTATTGCTTCATGAACCTGTTACCTGTTTCTATTCTGATTCCCGAGTATACTACTCTCTATGGTCCACTATGAAATCTAAAGCGACACTGTTTGTTGTAGCAACCATGTTGTATGGGCGGCATGAAGTGCTACCTAGATAGTAATCAGTAAAAGACTTGAACATGATACATGCTTGTATGACACTGAACATGATACATGTTTACTTGATACTTGATACATGAATATATGATACTTAACACTTGATGCTTGATTATAAGATACTTGATTACTTGACACTTGATTCATACAATGTACACTTGATTACTTTTACCATGCTAGTTGTTATTTTGACATCATACTTATACCATGTTGCTAGTTAGTTTCCTCACGTGCTTGTATCCTACATTATAAGTGGCCCGAAACTTGCAATTGACGGGTACTTGTGTTTTCTCTTTTTCACTTTCCTGCATTCGTTGAATTGCAGATTTTGGAGAACAAGTTCCAGATGGTATCAGAGACATGAAGTTAGTGCTGCATTTATTATCATTATTTCTTGTATCTTGCTTGGACAATAATTGTATTCATGAATTTGGATTTATTCTTGTATTTGGGCAATGTGACCCATGATTATTTGTGTATTTCAGATCATGACTATTTGAGATTAATATATTTTATTTCAAGTATTCTTGTTGGTATGTGGTTCATATGTGCATGTGGTTAATTTTTCTGGCTTCCGACTCTGATTATATTGTGATATGTTGTAAAGAATTTCTGAACAGCTTATGGATGATGAAAATCATTCACTGGGCCAATGTTACGTGCTCGTATTCCGTAAGGGAAGCGGGGCGTGACAATCATCTATATTCAAATTCTTCAAATTAAATCATCAAATATGTGTTCAATCCTTTATCTAAGTGGGGCAACTAACCCAAAAATGTTTGTACAAATTACCATCAAAATATTTCCCAAAAAATCAATTTATATTTCTAATATACTCAAAAATAGTAAATACTACCAAATTCGAGCTCACCAAGACTCAAACCTACAATCTCAAAGATCCTAAGCCACATGTACTAACCAATAATCCAAGACTATTTCTTTATCAACTTCGATTCAAGGTAACAATATCTATATATAATCCACTATTTGAATGTTCAACTTGAGACATCAACCCAATGGTATTGTAAAAATCATATAAAGTCCAATACTATTCCAAAAATAAATTTCTTAGTTTCATAGTAAACATAAATGAGTCTACTACACCTTTTTAGTTAATATAATCTAAATTCACCCTCAATTACTTCGTCTAAATTCATTTGTAAAATATTAGATTCAAAATTCAAAAACTGCAGCTCATGCTACTTGTAAAAATCATAGAAATTCTATGCTTCATGAAACTTTGTGTTCTTTAGCTCGATTTAAATTTAGACAAGTCTGATGAAACTTTGTAGTTATAAGTTTCTCCAAAATATTGTGTCTGTAACCCTGAATTCTTTGAAATCTACAGTCGGGTCGAAATGTTATACAGACTGTCATTTGTTCAATCCTGTAAAATTCATTGTAAATTCTATTCTTCATGGACAATTGATTTCTTACACTCTAATGAAAGGTTAGCGAGTCTATTCTACTTCAACCTCTTAGCATTCTCAAAATACTCAATCTAAGATGCCGAAATGATCAAAATCCGAAATATATACAAATTTCCATCAACTAGCCAAACTGTCAACCAGTCCTAAGTTTAGATTTTATTAAAATAGTAAACGACATCCAATTATTATGAAATTTTAAGAAGATGTTCTTGACATATACGGGGTGCTCATATAAAAAGTTTATCTCTAGATTCAATCTAATTTAATAGATATGATTTTCTGAAGTGCAACTAAAACTTAAAACAGAAATTTATAAAAATGTCCCTAAATCAATCATATCATAATTTCATACTTTTAATCAACAACACATAATCTAAACATCAATACTCAATCTATATGTTATCATGCAGCTAACAATTCACACATATATATTCTACAATCTAGCATTCTACTAATACAATTATATTAGAAAGTTGGAGAAACACCCACCTCAAAAAGACCCCACAGTAGTTGAACCCCTTAGCAAAAGCTCCAAGAGACTCCACAAGCACAACCCGCAAGCCTCTATGTCAGCCCCAAAAGAAAAAGAAAAAACAACAAGAAGTCCCCTCTCTTGAGTCTTTCTTTTGTTTGATTTGTTTTTGTGTTCATTTGGGGTTAGGATAGGGGGGTATTTATATAGAAATTTGGGAGTAGTTTTAGCAACTAACCACCCACTAACCCACTCACTCACACCACTCACAAACCCACTCACCCTTATTCTCTCCTATATGCAACCATATTTGAAAGAGTGCACATTGTACGTATGCACGTGTGCACGTGTTTTG
Source organism: Hemerocallis citrina (assembly GCA_017893485.1). NCBI lineage: Eukaryota > Viridiplantae > Streptophyta > Magnoliopsida > Asparagales > Asphodelaceae > Hemerocallis > Hemerocallis citrina. Next base: position 255,616,487 of record CM030364.1, read on the forward strand.
TGCACTTTCTCATTTTATTTTCACTTTTATTATTTTATTCCATTTTAAATTTTTATTTTTGATAAATAATCATATTAAATTTAGTATAATTAGCCCAGTACAATTTTTAGTACACATGTAATGAAATAGCATAATTTACACGTGTATACTAAGAAACGTGTGTAAAGCACGTGCTAATAAATATTCATATATAAAATAAATTTAAGAAAATAAAAAATGTTTATAAAAATCGAAATAAAAAATATGTAAAATATATTTCATTAATTCTATGTATGTATACATCAATATAATCAATTTATGCATAGAAAACACGTGCACCGCACGTGTAAAAATATATTTGAGTCAAAATAGGAGAAAAATGAATTTCAATTTATGAAACGAATTTGAAAAAGTTATAAAATAAATAATTGAACATGTAGAAAATTTTATAATATTACACGTAATAGTGGAATATACGTAATCGATACGTGTATCGAAAGCACGTGCAATGCACGTAAAAACACAAAGACTAAAATAAATGTTTAAGTTGGCTCAGAATATGATGAAATAAATTCTGAGAAGACGAAAAATATATAAATAATTGAAATGCAGAAATATGAAGGATATTTATATTAAAATACGTTACAGATATTACTCGTAACAATACAAAATACATGTGCGTAACACCCGTGGAAAAAATTGTCATAACTCAATTTTGTGGGGTTTTACAGTGTGCACGTGTTAAGGTGTGAGTGAATTTCTACTTTTGCTCTCTCTTCTCTATTTCAAAATAGAGAAAGAAGAGAGGGGGTAAATTCTCTCTCCTATTAGCATAATATATAGATATAATAATTACCTACAATTTTCTTTTCACTGCTTTTGAGCATTTCTACTGCACGCCAATCCATATGTAGAAATGAGAGTGAGAGGCGAGATTTTGATTAGACATGTGGTGTGGGAACATTACTTTGGCCTCTTTGTTTCCCTTACATTTTGGTTGGTTTGATTGGATGTAGATTTACTGTAGCGAAAGAAAATTCTTGGATTTGATTTCTTAAAATAGCTTTGGTTGGATGTAGATTTACTGTAGCAGGAATAATTTTCCATTAAAGATTAAATTTGTTTCAGTTGGAAGAATACTGTAGCAACCGTAATTTAAAATACTTTTTTACTTTTTGTTTTATTTGAAATTAGTCTAATCTATTATACTCTTAATTAATTAATATAATTCTTTAGTATTAATTTAATATAAAATAATCTAATCTTAATTAATCGATCTTAATTAAATTTAAAAAAAATAAAAACCGAAACTAAAAAAACCAAGCTAAAAGTAACCCAATTAACAAAAAAGTAGTAGCCAAAAAAAAATAGACAAAAAATAAAATTGATTCTGCTATGTGGGACTTTAGTCCCACATCAGCTAGGAGTGAGGATTTTGTTTGATTAAAAAGCTTTTTGTGAAATGTATAGGAGACAAAAGAGAAGCTAGAGTTGGGGGGAGAGAAAGAGAGAGAAACTAACGAATAAAATAATCATGAACGGTGTTGTGCGAGCATTTTCGAAGCAAAAAAACTCAGAAATAGAAACAGGCAAAAAGTATATATTTGCGCAATACTGTAGCTATAGTAATGCACCAAAAAAAATTCCACATACACCCAACTAAAGCACTGATACAATGTTCCACCATGGAATTAATTTTTTGCACCTCATTTACATGCAAACAAACCACCCCTTTGAGCAGGGTTGGCAAACGGGTCGACCAGGCCGGGTCGGGTCGAACCCGTTCAGGTTGGAACCCGACTACGGCAGGTTCGGGTCGGGTCTGAATGTTAACCGGTCCGGTCTGGGCCTGGTTGGAATTGCAAAATGTTGACCCGCCCAACCCATGAACCCATTCAGGTTCAAGCCGGTTCGGTTCGGGTCAGGTCGGGTCGCGGGTTGGCCCGACTAATTTAAACTATTTTTTTAAACTTTATTTTTTAAAACATTTTAATAATTAAAAAAACGTAGTAATAATAATAATAAGAATCAAAGAGTGAGATTTCCACCAAAAAGTGAATATATTATTAACATGATTTCAACTTATATAAGTTTCCCAATTTTTTTTATAAGAAACAAAGATTTTCTACAAATTTGTTCTATAAAATTTGAAATATCTTCTATACAAATTCAATTTTCTTCAATTACCCAACTTTTTTTATAAGAAGCAAAGATTTTATACAATTTTTATACATTTACAATTTTCTTTAATTTGTTGGTCTTCAATTTGTTGTTGTTGTTGTTGTTGGTCTTCAATTCTTCATGTTGGTTACTATTGTTGTTGTTGTTGTTGTTCCGGCAAGTTGCTTCCACCTGTAGACGTGTCGAACCCTTTTCCTTGAGTCCTATCTTCGGTCTACATCCAGTCTTCTGTGCAGACGAACATCTCCAACGATTGGGGCTTCAAGCGATTTCTGTGATCGGTTAGAACCCTACGACTTGTAGAAAATGCACTTTCTGAAGCAACTATTAAGACAGGAGGAGTTAGTAGATCTTTAGCCATATATTTAAGAATAAGTATGTTCATGGTCTTTCCACTATTGTAAAGTATCTAGTGAAGAAGAAAAACTTTCAGAATTTTGTTGATTATACCAATGCAATTTATTTGGTTGATTAGTCCTTGCTTTTTTTGATTTAATTTTTGTAAGTAAATTAAATGTGGCATCATCTAATTTACTCTTACCCTTACCTTTAGAAGTAGCAGAAGAAGAAGTAACTAAAGTAGACGTTCCACTAGATGCAAAACTTATATCATAATAATCATACAAGTTATTTAATGTCGATTCAAATTTAGCTAAAAATATTCCGCAATCAATTTCAGATTCATCTTCCCCATGTAAAGTAAAAAAAATTCAATTAAACTCTTCATACCTTCTAATTTGATACGAGGATCCATCACAGTTGCAATACAATACAACATAGGAGGAGGATTAAAATACTTCAAAATTTTAGTGTATGCTGGTTTCACAATATGACCAATAAAAGTATCATCGATTATTTCTTTGAAAGTTTGCATTATAGTAACTATTGAAATAAAAATGCTACTTGAAATAGAATCATAAGATTTTGAAAATTTTAAAGTTTCAATTTGAAAAGATTCTAAAAATTTAACAAAGATTCGGCATAAAACCAAGCTCCGGGAGTCATTTGAAAATTTGGAATATTTTTTTGGCAATACAAAAATCATTTATATATGCTTTATATTTAGTAACAACATGTAGAAAATCAAAAGTAGAGTTCCATCGGTGTTTAACATTCTTTGAAAATTTTCTAAAATGTACATTTTTAAGCTTACACCATGCTTTCCATTCTTGGAATATGGTGCCACTTAATGCAATAAAATGTACATAATTTCTAATTTTTTCTATATATGGGTCGGCTATTTTTAATGAATCTTGAACACATAAATTTAAAATATGATATGCACATCTAATATGAAAAATATCGTCACATGGAGGGTTTAATGCGGTTTGTAATATACTAATTGATGCATTGTTGTTAGATGCATTATCAAAACTAATACACATAATTTTATTACGAACATGAAAAAAATCGCAAATTTCTAAAATACGATTTACAATTTCATTACCACTATGGGGATATGGCAATATGACAAGTGATATGACCCTTTTTTGAAGGATCCAATCACTGTCGATCCAATGATAAGTTATTCCCATTATTAGAATATTGTTGCAACCCTTCCAATAATCGGAAGTTAGAGAAACTCTATAAGTTAAAATCCATAAAATGACAATAAAAGCTTCTTTCATTTCGTTGTACATTTTAAAACAATCCGACTTCAAAGTATTCCTAGGTATTCTTTTAAAATGCGAGTTTAAGGCGGTTTGATTAAAAGTTTCTAAGTTCCTACTCTTAGAATAGGAAAATGGTAACTTTTCCTTGATTACTACTCGGACCATTTTCCGACGAACAAGTTCGGGATCATAAGAATGGCCATCAACTACACCGGTCCTAGGGTGAATTTTTTGTTGGTCGGGTAGGTCTACAAGAAGTTCTCTGTGTACATTTTGGATGTGTTGTTTTATTGTACCTATCCCCTCACCCTTCTTCCATTTGTATGGCTTCGAACATGTTTTACAAATTTTTATACCTACACCCGGATTTTCTTCATACAGAATATAATCATAAAATTTGTGCCAATCACTAGTTTTTCCTCTAGTTTTCCTACTACTACATGGTTGTGTTGTTTCGGTCGCTTGTGTTTGTGGTTCCTTTTCTATTTCTATGTCTTGTGGGAACACATCGTGTATACCAATGTGTTGGATTATAGGGTACTCTTCGTCGGGCTCATTTTGTGGGACAATAGGAGGCCTACGAGAAGTACCAGTGGAATCTTGTCTACTTTGGCTACGGCCACTACCTCGTGATCTAGACATATTGATGTAGTAGTGTATGTGAAAAAATTAAAATCAATCTAGGCAATAAAAGTTTTTAAAAAAAATCTAGAAAACAATAGGAGGTTTGTGAGAGAGAAGATCAAAAAACCAACAAACTAATATGATACAAAAAATTTAAACTACAAAAAAATATAAAGACAATAAGAGGGTTGGAAAATTTTGATACCGTACTTCACGGATACTCGTCTATATAATGAGAGTGAAAATAAAAGTAGAATTATAAGTAGAAGTCCGGACTCATATATAGATAGAAAGAGAGATTCTTTGTTGGAGCCTTGGAGGAGTTGAAGACTTGAAGACGTAGTTGAATGTTGAATTCGATACGATTGGAATTTGTCGTTTCTATGTTGCTAGCTTCTTTTTTGACAAAATTTCAAAAAATTGAGATTGAATTAAGTAGTAGTAGTAGAGAGAGTAAGATAATAAGGTGTAAATTTTTTAGATTGGGTTTAAGGGGTATTTATAGGGAAAAAAACCAAAAAACCCAAGAAAAAAGATATAACAGAGAAGCTCTGTTTTTTCGTTCGTTGGACCCGCGGGTCAAACGTTTGGCCCGTACGGGTCTAACGGTTCGAAACCCGCGGGTTGGTGGGCAGGTTCTTCACTATTCACTGGGTTCACGGGCCGGGTTCAACGGGTTGGAAACCCTTATTAGACGACTCGGGTCGACCCTCTTAGACTCGCGGGTTCGACCTAGATCCGAACCGTATCTTAACGGGCCGGGTTTTGGCAAGCGGGTTGCGGGTCAGCCTGGCCCGGTTGCCATCCCTACCTTTGGGTAATCAGAGGGGATTGGTGACCTAGCTTTCTTAGGAATAATGATGATAATAACATGAATGAAGGTTTAACTAGAACTGCAGCACAACGACATGTATCTTCTGCTACTATATCGGTGACCAATGATGAAAGGCTCCATGATGTGCTCATTTTCTTTTGTGAGTTGCCATAACCAAATATCAAAAACAGCAGTTAGTTAGGTAGAAATGGAACCGATTGAAATTTGGGCAGATTTGGAAAGCTAAAGAGTTGATTCTGGAGGACATAAATGAGTTGGAGAGAATAGAAGAGATCAAAGATCTTTCTCAAAATGAGCGTAATAAATTTTTTAAGTTAAGAGGGGATATCACCCAACTGTATAAGCCGGAAGAAATGAAATGACAACAGAGATCCAGAATTTCGTGGCTCAATGAGGGAGACGCGAATACGACCTTCTTCCACAGGGTAGCCAGTGCACGCCGTAGATCCAGCATGATCCATTCTATCCAGACTGAGAATGGGGTGACTCAGGATGAAGAGGAAGTGAAAAAGACCTTTCAAACTTATTATAAAGACCTGCTTGGGAGTAAAGCTGATTTTAGAATGCCGCTCAGAATGGATTTCTGGCTGGATAATTCTGAAGATGTAGGAAATGTGCTAAGGTAGATCGAAGTTTCGTTTACAAAAGAGGATGTCAAGGAAGTTATATCTTAGATGGGAAGTGAGAAAGCTCCGGGCCCGGATGGGTTTCAGATCTTGTTTTACTAGTCATTCTGGGAAGAATTCAAAGATGATTTACTAGCTATATTGGTGGAGTTATATGACCATAGGTTGAAGTTGGGTAGAAACTACGGTGAAGTTATCCTTATCCCAAAAAAAGAAGAAGTTATTAGGGTGGGTGACTTCCGACCTATCAGCCTGAACCTTTTTTTGAATACACCAAAGGTTCTTTCAATGACATTTCCTAGCCTTGCATGCATTTTGTTGAAATGTTGCCTATGTTGGGTTGGTGCATGGTTAGGCCCTTCGAAGTCATGCAAGTGAGGTGATGGATATGTTGATCAGTAGGGTATAGACTGGCTTCATCAAAGGCCGATGTATCTTGGATTGTATTGCTATGGTAGAAGAAATTATTCACCAGTGCCACGTCTCTAATGTAAAGAGTTATGTGCTAAAATTAGATTTCAAGAAAACATACAACTCGGTGGAACGTGAGTGTTTATTGGAAGCGCTTAAAGGCTAAGGTTTCGGGGATAGTTTGATCTGATGGATCCAAAACTGCCTCAATACCAGCAGGACGACCATCGATGTGAACGGAACTTCGAGGCAACCATTTTCGTGCAAGAGAGGGCTGTGACAGGGGGATACCCTATTTCCCCTCTTATTCACCATTGTGGCGGATGTGCTTAAAGTCATATTAGAAAACTGTAGGTAGGCGAGTTGGTTCTCCTCGGTGGCCAGTGACAGAAACGGCCCTGGATGCACTATCTTACAATACGTGGATGATACACTACTGTTTGGCAATGGAAATCTATGAGAAACCATTGTCTTCATAGGGGTTCTTTATAGTTTCGAAGCTTAGTCGGGGTTGAAGGTCAACTTATTGCTAATTTGCCATGTCTGATGACGAGGCCGAGGAGCATGCAACCATCCTAAACTTCTGGGTTGACAGATTCCCCGTCAAGTACCTGGGCTTACCAGTTAGGCCAGTCAAGTTGAAGAAGGCAGACCGGTTCCCAATTATCGATCGGGTTGAGAGTAAGCTTGTCGGTTGGAAAGGAAAATTACTATCTCTGGGTGGGAAAGTGACCCTCATCAACTTGGTTATGTCCAATATACCAACTTATTATTTGTCATTCTTTGAAATGTCGAGATGGGTTATCAATAGGATAGATCATACCAGGAAGCATTTTCTTGTGGAAGGGAGCTAATTCTGATAGGGGAGGATATCACCTGATCAGATGGGAAAAAAACTTGCATGAAGAAAATACATGGAGGGCTGGGGATCATCGACCTAAGAGATATGAACCTGGCCCTCCTTGGTAAATGGTGGTGGAAGGTGTTCCACTCCATTGATGAGGGTTGACAGGACTTTGTTCAGTCTTATTTTGCAAGGGAATGGGACGCGACACCTGGGTTTCAGGGTGCGACCTAGAGTTTCTTGGTTTTGGAGAGGGGTATCTAAAGCTTTTGAACAGTTTAATATCTGTAAGATTTCGTTCATTGGTAATGGTCAGCTGACTAAATTTTGGTGGGACAAATAGTGAGGTGCACACTTACTCAAAGAGATGTCCCCGGATCTTTACGAACAAACGACGCAACCACATTGTACAATGGCTAAAATATGGAAGAGGGGAGCTTGGAAACCTGCTTTCAAATGGAGATTGAACCAAGCATCCCAAGCAAGGTTGGAGGACTTACAAACCCATATAGCCCAAATTGGGGTAAAATGCTCATATGGTCCGAATCAAAAAGCTTGGGGACCGAAAAATAGTGGGGAATTTTTGATGCGGTCAATGTAAAATCACATACATTTTAGGGGGTGTAGACCGAAGTGGTCAACCGTAATTTCGAAGGCCAAGGCACCCCTAAAAGTTAAAAGTTGTCTTTGACTAGTGCTTAATGATGGTAGAGTTAGGGGTAGGGGAAGACTTAAACTTACTTAGGGGGAAACGGTGAGAAAAGATATGATATTATGTGGCCTTACAGAATATATTGCGTTAAAACGTGCAGGATGAAAAACCATGATTCATGTTGTAACACCCCGCAAAATTGAAAATGACAATTTTGCCCTTATGTGTTACACGTGTATTTTGTAACGTGTTTTCACCACGTATTTTGATTAACAACTATTTATGCATTTTCTGCATTGATTTTACTCTATTTTTTGTCAACAAAAATATCAAATTTCAATCTCTGCGTTTTACGTGCTCTTTACGTGTTTTTGTTGCACGTATCGATTATGTGTTTCCATCTCTACGTGTAGTATTTTCTATGGGTTTAAATTATTTAATTTATGTATTTAAATCTATTATATAAAACGGAAATTTATTTTTCCTATTTTTGATTAAGATAATTTTGTACGTATAATGCACGTGTTTTCTACGTGTAGTGATTTCATCATGAAATATATAAAATTAGTAAATATATTTTTTCTTATGTTGTTTTCAATTATATTTAATAATTTTCCATCGATAAAGTCGATTTTCGCATTTTAATATTTTATGTGCAACGCACGTGTTTTCGGCGAACATATTTGAGTGTATTTATGTTCAAAATAAATTTCGGAGTGTGTGTAATACCCCGTAGTTTTCAAAAGTATATAAAATATATATATAAACAAATGTACGTTGAAAGGGTAAAATGTGCTATGGCATTAAAGTATTAAAATGTGAAAATTTTGGAAACAGGAGGGGCCCACATTGGTTTAACAGCAAAAAGAGCTTGTTGTTGATGCTCCTAGAGGTGACGTCATCTAGTGATGACGTGGCTTTGGGGGTTTTTCCACCATGCATTAGAGAGAGGGAGAACATGAAGAGATGGGAGTTGGATTTTTGTAGAAGTGGGGAGAGGAAAGGTTGGGAGATTGGGAGTTAGAGTATGTGGAGAGTTTGATGGAGGAGTTGAGAAAGTGAAGAGATGAGAATTTTAATGGAGGAGTTAATTCTAAATCCCAATTTGCCCTATAAATAGCACAACTCTTCTTCTCATTTCACACACCAAAAGAAAACAAATCAAGAGAAAGAAAAGAAAGAGAGAAGAGAGTTTTTGTGCTTGGAGGCTCTTGCTAGGAGGGGAAGATCTAGGAGGTCACTTTGGAGCTAGAAGAGGTGTTCATTTTCTTTCATTGTTCAAGCTTCAAAAAGGTGGGTGATTTCATTATTTTCTAATATGCATGCTAAAACGAGTAATGTAAGAAAAAAATTTATGAGAAAATTATAAAGTTCCATGCTAGCATAACATGCAATGTTTTGTTGAAGCTTAGTAAATTGATTATTACCATGCTAATTAAAAAGGTATAGTTCAACTAAAGAAATGATCATATGACCCATGTTAGAATGCTTGCAAACTTTATGTATGTTAAATGTATATTTTATATGAGGATTTTGATGTGATAAAATAGAACAATTTATACTATTGGATATGGCAAAAATAGTAGTAAATCATGTAAATTAAATTACGATTTATTAATTGGTAATGAGAAAAGAAGTGATTGATTAGTTTGTCATGAATTAGTATGCATGAATGAAGAAACAATAGATTGTATGAAAAATGTTGGGAATACTTCTTTGATAAACAAGGTATTTGTTATGTATTTTTTATTTTGATACAAATGAACCCATTTTTAATTGTTTATAAAAGATACACTTTGTACCCCTGATTAAACTGAATAGGTACAACTCCATGTTTATCAATAAGAAGAAATTGTGAAAATAAGATTAATTGCCTAAAATGTGGTTTAGAAATCTATAAATTACTGTTAGAAAGTAACTCAATTTATACGAGCTAGCAAATGATTAGAAAGAAATGGAAGAATCGGGTTCTTTTTACAAAAAAAAAGGGGATAACAGAAAGTGGGAATAAAAATATATGAATAAACTTCATACCGATAGACACACTTGGTCTAGTGATCTGGCATTGCGCTATCTTCTTGTTTGGCCTGGTTCGAAATCCGTGGCCTACAACTTTTGTTTGTGTTTTGTTTAAATAACTCAAAGCCGAGACCTAGTATATAAGTCTTTGAGTATTGAAATGGAACACTAAGTCCATATGGGCTTGTTGGTTAGTGGCGCTGCCTGGGTTTGCAGTCGGCATGAGTTTGAAACTCACTGTCAACATACATATATTTTTTGAGTTTTTAATGCTTTCGGCGAGTTCAAATGTAAACAAAAAAAATTTGGGAAAAATTCTAGTGTTCATATAAAGTACAAAAAAAGTATTAAAAAAGATTTTGGTGTAATTTTTTGAGAAATTAAAAAGGAGAAATTGAAATAGAAATTTGAGTTTGTAATTAGAATTTGAATCATAAAGAGCATGTTGTTTTTTTTGAAGAGAAAGAAATATTGTTATGAAAATTAAATTCTTTTTAGAGATTTCACTTGTAGTTTATTTAAGAAATATTTTATAGTGAACAAAGACATTGTGATGACTTAGATTTTGTTATAACAATTCATATGGTGAAGTTATGCTCTTGAAATGAATGTTTATTTAAAAAGAATAAATGACTAGATCATGAATAGTGTCGAGACTATGATTATTTTGTGACTAAGTTGAAAGATGAAATTATCTACGTTTAAGACATGATTATTAAAGGATATGTGTACCCATGATTCTTGTACATGAAAAGCTTACGATTTAGAATTAGTAAGACATCGTTACCGGCAAAGTTGAAATAAAAATTGAGATATAATGTTGAGATATGGTCGTGGATCTATCACATGAATTGTGATTAAGATCGGTATAGGGTAAGACTAATTCTAGGAAATGACAATCTATTTATGTCTTGAACTTAAGTAATAGGCACTTAAGTGAAGATGTAGTAAACCTGGGCAAACGTAAGTGGGTTGCCTCTATATAGTCGGCGGTGGATCTCCGTGGCTATAGACCCAATCGGCGGACTGAGGATGTGGGAGACGGGTTTTTTTATATATTTAAATTCGGGACTTGGCGAAGTCGAGCGGATAGTTTGCCGTCTCCAATGTATATACGTATACCGGGGCTAGGGGCACTTGCGGGATGATTCGCACGATGAGGAAACCATTATAACAGCCGTCGGGCTGGGACCCATATTCGTGGAATGATCTAAACCTTGTTTTATTACCGGGTAGTTTTTATGGTGAGGGATTGAGCCTCTTATTGTGGAGTACGTAGGTACTTGCCGTCGGACCTATGTAATATGTGATGCATAGAATCCGAACAAGTGTGCATTAGTGTCATCCTAGTATAAAATATGTGCATTAGGCATTAAGGCATGACATACACTTACATGTTTAGCATAGTCACAATTTAATACATTATTGTTCATTCAACTCTTGTGATTTGTTAAAATAATGAGATCGTTATATGTACGGCATAGAGAGGATAGCCGAGTATAACATTTTCGTCAGTTGTAAGTGACTGACGTGCCCACAGCTCAATATGCAGGTAATGGACTATTCATGAAGGAGTAAAGATATTATGATGCAATTGATGACTCATTTGATAAAGTTGTATAAGTTGTATTTTTCTTTTTATGTTGTAATCTTTTATTCTTCCGCTGTGTAAACAAAGTGTAATGTAACTCTAATGTACTATTGAAAAAGATTCAAATTTTCTTGTAAAATTGTAAGAAGTGAAGTAAAGATCCTGTGAAATCTCGAATTCGGCCTTATTTGGAATTTGGGGTGTTACACATGTAGCCAACCCCAACTAATTGGGAAAAAGGATTTGTTGTTTTTTTTTGGTGGTGCTTAATGATGCTATTTTGACTAGGAAAAATCTAGCTAAACGTCAACCCAACATGGACACCTCGTATGGTGTTTTTAACTTACATGTAGAATCTGTACATTTTCCTCAAGTGTCGTAGAAGCAAAGCTTTCCTAGTAGAGGTTCTAAGCGCGCTCGGCATGAACGCGTACCCCATAGTTTATGAGGACATGTTTATTGGTACTAAATTATTTGCAGAGAGAAAGGAAATGGGGGAAACTCGGTACAACGCTATAACCACCACGAACTGGGTCATTTGGCTTGATAAAAATAACTTTTACTTTCGTGGGACTGGTAATAGTTTTTCTAACATTTTAATTCATATATGTATCTCATTTTCTTTTGTACCACAACAGCTGCAGCGGAACCGAGAGGAAGGATTGCTCGAGCCTTCCAGGTGGAGGAGTACGGTGATGAGGAGAATGAGATTGGGCTGACTCTGGAGTAAGTTCCATCCATCCACTGACCGAAGATCCCTCCAGGGCTTGGTTGGAGGAACCTCATATGTTGTGATTGTACTCATTTTACATTCTGTTATTTTGTGTTCGATCCCACCCACATGTTAGTTTGAGGTTCTACACACACACTCACAAAAGGTTAGTATATATGTTACATGCCCATCTTAAATTCGGGTAAGTTGTCTTCTTAAGCTATATACCTCTTCATTGTAGATTAGATTAGGATGAATTTAGAGTTGGATTTATGTCTTGCATACTAAGTTATATATGAAGACGATGAAGCAAAGGAGGAATTGAGGCGATCGAAGCGGAGTGGAAGCAAGCCAAACAACAACAACATCTACTAGGGCATGTGCGGTCGATTGTGTAGTCGACCGACATCCCCTCGGGTTTGGCGAGAGGTCAAGTGCGGTTGATCGCAAGTTTGGTAGTCGACCGCACACGCGGCTGATGGAGTTTTTGGGTGCAGGTCTGGGTGATTTGTTGGAAGTTCGACTTGCTCTCCAAGTTAGATCGTACAGTTCTTATCAAATGTTATCTCTTCAGGAATATCTAACGACTATTGTATCAAGATATCAAACTAGAGTTGCTCTATATCTCTATATATTATTGTATTTGACCTCCATTGAGAGTCAAGAGAGAGTACTTCATTGAAAAGAGTTTGAGAGATTTTCTTATTGTAAACAACTAGTATTTTCCTGTGAGTCTTAAGAGAGGGTCGTGATGAGAAATGTAAAATTTTTGTATTTTCTCTTGTTGAATAATATCTCGATTTCTTCTTTTCCTGATTAAGGCGAAAGCCCCAACCAGAAAAAAATTGTGTGCTTCATGTGTTTGGTGTGATCTTCTGTTTGCATGGTAGATTGTGTTGATCGTGTAATATAAACTCTGCAAGATCCGGCGCAATGATGGAGTTCATAACATTTAGGGGCTAATTTGGTTTTGTTCAATATTAAATTTTCTTTATGCAAAAATTTCAACCCAAAACTACATATCAAAGGAGTTGAGATGTAAGACGCAATAGTTGGTCTTTGGACGAATTTTGTGTTTGAGCTGATTTAGTATATATTAGGTTTACATTAGAGAATTTTAAGTTTTCGAACTGTACTAAATAAATGATTAACAATTACTGTTCTTTTCTATAATAACAAGGTCGTAGCCACAAACATCCACCCTTATTCCATATATATTGGTTAGGATTTTTTTGGTGCAAAACCTCAGGGTCAGCAACGAAAAAGCTTACTATTGGACCCCATCGGCACTTACATTAACCATTAATTGTTTAGTTCCGTGGTTTTTAGAAAGTTAGAAGTTTTTTTTTTTGATGTAATAGAAAGTTAGAAGTTAAGTGCAAGATATTTTAAACTAGTTATATATCTATAGGAATTTTTTAAAATCTAATTTAGTGAATCATGGGTGGGATTTGTGTCGACCACAACCCAATGCATATTTCTAAGAAAAAAGTATTTCAGTGTTCAACAAAAATGATCTACACGGTCTCCTAATTTTCAAATAAACAAGTAGATTAATGGCCCACATCATTTCATTCTCAGTATTATAACTTAAACATATTTAAAGTCAGTCAATCATCCAAATATATGAACCTAACTAGGACTGCAAACGAGTTGAGTTACTCGTGAGCTACTTGGCTCAAGCTCGGTCAAAGCTCGGCTCGAGATGAGCTTGAGCCGTGCTCGAACTTGAAAACTGAGCTCGATAGCTTAACGAGCCGAGCCCAAGCCTCAAGTTACTCGGCTCGGCTCGGCTCGGCTCGGCTCGTTTGCAACCCTAAACCAAACCAAACCAGCACACACCAAACGTCTTTCCTCTCTCATATGGTACGTGCATACCTAACGAGCTGAGCCCAAATCTCAAGATACTCGGTTCGGCTCGACTCGTTTACGGCCCTAAACCCAACCAACACACATCGGACGCATTTTCTCTCTTATATGGTACGTGCATCACATGTGATCGTATGAAAAATCTCATATTGTATTTTCCACTATTTCTTTCTTCCAATTTACCTTCCAAAGGAAGCCTGGACCTTTTTATCCCGACAAGTCTTCCTTCCAAAGGAAGCCACTAACGTTTCTTTCCCCACAATTGATTACTTTTTGGCGCCTCACCAAATTTGAACTCTCTCTCTCGCTCTCCTTCGCCATGGCTGCCCAGCTCCAAAGGAACCAGAAATTGATTGACGAACAGCAACAGCAACAAGAAGAAGTCGAAGATATGCAGCATGGCCCGATCCCAATTGAGCAACTTCAGGTAAATCTTACCCCTCAAACCCCCAATTTGATCTTTCACCAAACCTTCTAAAGATTCAATCTTTCCTGAACTTTCGTGCTTATCACTTGCATTTATAATATGGGCATGTTCCAATTTCCCTTTTAATCCGCCTTCATGTGTTGAATTGATCGTTTGTTTGTCGACAAGGACAGGGTAGGGTTTTTAGTTGAATCGAGTTAAAGCTTCATCATTTATTGGATTTGTGTTAGTGTCATCCCTCTATGGCAAATGGGTTTCTTTCATTTTCATAGTTGGTGTAGATTTTATCTTTCAGGTATTATCAAGAAATTATGCTAACTTTAGATTAAATTCAATGGTGGTTTGTTGAATTCAGAAACTTACTATCAAGACCTTTATTGTACTTCCATCTACATTTTTACACCATATTTTTATTGCTATTTTATGTTTTCGTTATCTGGGTTGGGATTTTCATCCTCTTACTGATAAGAAGAGGGTTAGGGATTCAGAACCAGCAAGGAGAAAGCCCTTTTTCCTATTTGACTACACAAATGAAGATAGGATCAAGTTCAATTTGAATCCAAACTAAATATTGGGTTCTGTTGGGATTCGGGCGTCAACAAACGCCTCTGGTCGCAGCGGAACTAATTAGAGCACTGAGGAAGTCGAAGAGATGAGACGAATCAATTGAGTAAGTAAGTAGATCCACCAATCCAAACACAAATACAACGAAAATTTATCCCGGTTAGCTTTTGCTTAATGCGGGGAGAAATATAGGGAAATATGATATTCAACTAAAAGAGATTACGAGTTACTGATTCACTCAATATAAGGAATTAAACTCACCCACCAAGAACTATCTCTCTTGAGCAACTCTTTGCAGTGGAGAAAAAAATCTTTGAAGTACTCTACTATCATATTGGAGGAGTTTACAATATATATAGAAAAATAGAGAGAAATCTAGGTTTAATCTTGATTCTCAGACGTCCGATATTACATGGAAAAGAAGTAACTGAATAGAAGCCGTACGATCTAACTTGGAGTTGAAGATTGGGCTGAAATGACCTAACAAATCGAGGCCCAAAACGAACACAGTGCCGCGGTCAGTCGACCGTCCCACAAAACCGGTAGATCGTCCTCCTTTCGGCTAAACCTAGTACAACTGCATCAACTATGCGGTCGGCAGTGCGGTTGGGGAAACGGTCGGGTGTGCGGTCGACCGCAACAAGGGCCAGTCGACCGCAACTCCTCAAAGGCTGCTGTTGTTGCTAATTACTCTTCTACTCACTTCGACGCTTCAACCTCCGTGTTTCATCTTACCTTCTTCTAATCTGAATCACGAGTATTCAAGACACATTCCTAACAAAATTCACATTGGATTGCATACGAGTGCTATCACATGATGTGTTATTCATCTCCAAACTTTAATGAATTCCACTTGCAGAAAAAGCTGAGAACAATAGCTTCTTCTAGTTGAATTGATCTCTACGAACTCCATCTACCCTTAGGCTTTCTCCACCTTTTGACGATATTCGAACGTCGTGGTCTCGTATCGATGATTCTAGTTGCGGCAAATTAGTTAAGCTTGCGGGATAACGAGAAAAGAACTAACAACCCCCGCATAGGAATTTCGGATTCCCCAAAGCTTGTAGAGATTGTGTTGGCTTGGCCCAACCACTCTCATACTTCTAATCACTTCACGACGACCTTGAAAAACAAACAGAACTCCACATCGAGCTGTGTACCTACAACCTCGTGCTTCCAGAGTTTCCAAGAAAATCAGATTCTATTTCAACAGAGGAACATGCAAAACATCTCTTAAAGTGAACATGTTTAGAGCTGACATCTTCAACTCGACTGTCCCCTCACCTGCTACTTCACAAATCTCCCCAGTTCTCGTTGTCACACAACGTCTTGTAGTAGACTTATAAATAGAAAACAACTTCCTCTCGGAGCATATATGAGAAGAACTCCCTGAGTCAAGAAGCTAACTAGAATCCACTTCTAAAGAATTTGAACAAAAAGACACGAATCATCTGAATCAAAGGCACTAATCACATTAGCGGCTGAACTCCCGTTCTTTGCGCTCTCCTGATTCTGCAACTTCCAACAATCTTTCTTGATATGCCCCGACCTCTTGCAATAACGGCAACGGATCGAATCCTTTTGCAAAGCATTTTGTCTTCCCCCCGAAGGACCTTCCACTGCTAGATAATTTGGGGGAATAGACAGTGATTTCTGAGTCTCCTTCCTAAGTTGATTTTCCTTCAATGTTTTAATTACACCATCTACTGAAATATTTTTCTTGGCAGATCTACCGTGTAGCATGTTAGTTATCAAAAGCTCGTACGAATCCGACAGTGAATATATCAGGTTGAAAGCTTTCTCTTCCTCACACACAACCGCGTTAATCGCCTTACGTTCATATAATATCTTATTGAACTCAGTAATGTGGTCTTTGAGATCGGTACCTTCCTTCGTAAATAAGAAGAACAACTTCCTCTTCCAATGTATCCGATCTAATAACGACGAATCAGAGTAGTCAGCTATGAGTTTTTCCCATAAACTCGCCGTGTCAGTTTCTTCCAGAAATCTGCACTTGACCTCATCCGCCAAGGATAGTCGGATCAGACTTATGGTTCTTTCACGAATATCTTTCCAAACATCCTCCTTCACGTCGGATATCCTTTCTTTCTTCTTAACGGCCAACTGCAAACTTTCTTGAATAAGGGCATCATACATGTCAACCTTCCAAAGATTGAAATTGATCTTTCCGTCGAACTGATTGATCTTTAAAAGACTGTGATCTGTCATCTTAACTAAGGGACTCGGCAACCTGAAGCTCCGATACCAGTTGTTGGGATTCGGGCGTCAACAAACGCCTCTGGTCGCAGCGGAACTAATTAGAGTAACGAGGAAGTCGAAGAGATGATACGAATCAATTGAGCAAGCAAGTAGATTCACCAATCCAAATACAAACACAACGATGATTTATCCCGGTTAGCTTTTGCTTAATCCGGGGAGAAATATAACGAGATATGATATTCAACTAGAAGAGATTACAAGGAGTTACTGATTCACTCAATACAAGGATTTAAACTCACCCACCAAGAACTATCTCTCTCGAGCCTCCCTTTGCAATGGAGAAAATAATTTATGAAGTACTCTACTCTCATATTGAAGGAGTTTACAATATATATAGAAGAATAAAGAGAAATCTAGGTCTAATCTTGATTTTCAATCGTCCGATATAACCTGAAAAAGAAGTAACTGAATAGGAGCCGTACGATCTAACTTGGAGTTGAAGATTGAGCTGAAACAACCTAACAAATCGAGGCCCAAAACGAACACAGCGCCGCGGTCGGTCGACCGTCCTACAAGACCGGTAGATCGTTCTCCTCTCGGCCAAACCTAGTACAATTGCATCAACTATGCGGTCGGCGGTGCGGTCGGGAAAACGGTCGGGTGTGCGGTCGACTGCAACAAGGGCCAGTCAACCGCAACTCCTCAAAGGCTGCTAATGTTGCTAATTACTCTTCTACTCACTTCAATGCTTCGACCTCCATGCTTTATCTTATCTTCTTCTAATCTGAACCACGAGCATTCAAGACACATTCCTAACAAGTTCTGCCCTCGAACGCTTCTCGTTCGAGGAGGACGAGAGCTTCTCGTTCGTATGTTTAAGATGCGTCTTTGTTTGTCTTTAACTCCTGCTTCATATCGTGCCTACTATAGTGGGCTTATTGTGACCATTCTTTCAGGCCTTAGCTGATTGTAAAGATCAATGCTGAATTCCTTTCTGTAACTATAGTATAATGTAACTGGAATGTAATGCATGTACAGGGGGAAAGACGTTTTTGAGTGTATAGTTACTAATTAGACTACAAATTTTTCATTACATTTACAAAATTAATTAATTCATTGAATTGCCAATTAGTTCATGAAAAGGTTGTTGATTTTTCCATACACTGAATGCATTAAAAAATTGGTGAATGGCCATTAGCACACTGAATGGATAAAAACATGATAAAACGACCTTTAAAACTTTATGAGAAGTTTATAGTCCATCTCTCACTCAATTACTCATTCAGAAACATATATAGAGAGCAGAGAGAGTTGCTTTCCAATGTATTAGGGGAAGATACTCATAATTTTGCATGTACATACGAGCATGGAAAGCTAATTAAAAGCAGAAAGTCATTAGCTATAGATATGTCTTACCGTGGATTATCTGACTGCAGATTATGTAGCTTTTATCTCTTATAAAGCATTGATTTCATGGTCATATAATACTGTACATGAGTATAACTTGTTAATGTCTCTTTATATATTCTATGATATTGTTTGAACTCAGAAGGTGTGAATTTTCAATTTGGACAATTCTTGTCCACTTTGAAGTGAGAGTATTTGCATTCCATATACTTTTGAACATAGGATGATTACATTTTGGATGTATTTCAGGTGTGATATTGGGTATTTTCTAATGAGCAGAAGACAATTGTGTTCTATAGAATTGCAAAAATCCTGTATCCACCATTCAAAGGCCTCATCATCTAAAGTGATCTCCAAGTCATTAAAATAGGTGGATAAAAAATGCATGTTCCATCTTTGAAATCGAGTGGTACCAGATCTTAAGTGTTCTTTTTTAATTTTAAAGGAATTAATATGACACAAATTAACACATTAAATGAAAATGCAATCGTATGTCACAGTTTTCTTATTCTTAATTACATGTTTAGGAGGGAAATATCATTATGACTAGTGCTGATCAATTACCTGATTTATGGATTCTGAAGATTAAGATTTAGAATCCCAAATAAGAAAATTTTCTCCTTCTCTCTCCAGATATACATACACGTAGTAAACAGGAAGCTAAAACTTATTCTAATCACATAAGAAGTTCATGAGCGTCTTTGTAAGATATTATTGCTAGAAACTATATTAATGACACTCAAGGTACAGGAAATAAAGCCGGTTTGGTTATTTGTTAGTCAAGGGTAAAGCTTAATCACGGTGTGCATTTTCTATATTCTATTATTTGTTTGGTTTACAGATGCTATTATCTGTTAGTTACTTAGTTTAAATATATACAATCATAGATATAGCTTCTATATGGATTTTAACTATTGGCTATTTATTACTTCATTATCAAGGCATGTGGAATGGCTGCTCTTGATGTAAAAAAACTCAAAGATGCTGGTCTGTGCACTGTGGAATCAGTTGCATACTCACCAAGGAAAGAGTTGTTGCAAATTAAAGGAATTAGTGAGGCTAAAGTTGACAAAATCATTGAAGCAGGTTTGCTATCTTCTTTTCTGATAATTGTGGTTACATTTACTATTAGTATATATGCTTTTTGAACTTAAAGTGTGGTCTGGTTCATTGACAGCCTCAAAGCTTATTCCATTGGGCTTTACCAGTGCTAGCCAACTACATGCACAGAGGCTTGAAATCATTCAAGTCACATCTGGGTCAAGAGAACTCGATAAGATCTTGGATGGTAACTTCTGTTGTAACTTTTAACTTTTAGGGATTACTTATTGGGAAAAGGAAAAAAGATTGCTACACGGGAACCACGTTGCTTATGCTTTATTAACCTATTATTATGGTTTTCTCTGGGCAGGAGGAATTGAAACTGGGTCCATAACTGAAATTTATGGTGAATTCCGCTCTGGAAAGACTCAGTTGTGCCACACGCTCTGTGTCACTTGTCAAGTGCGTATTTGTTATATTTACAAATGTGATCTTTGATGATGATTTTTAAAAATATATATTTTTGATGATTTATCTTTTACTTTCTAATATGTAGTTGTTCAGGCATGGATCAGTTAGTGAATTGCAGGGTGATAACGCATAGTTAACAGGGTAATTAGATAAATTAAATTAAATATGAAATGGATTGAAGTGTTTAAATTTGAGGAAAATGTTTTCAAGTGATAAGTCATGATTAGAAACAAAAGTGAAAGAAAAATTGTCTTTGCATGATAAAGTATAATGGTCTGCAATGTTTGCATTTTGCATGCTGCTAACAAAAAACTTTCCTCATCTGTGCTTAAGTTCATGTTTTTACTGTTGCATCTCAGCTCCCACTGGATCAAGGTGGTGGTGAAGGGAAAGCCATGTATATTGATGCAGAGGGCACTTTCAGACCACAAAGACTCTTGCAGATTGCAGACAGGTGTCAACTTGGCTATCATGGTTATCTTTAAATCTTGTAATGAGAAATGTAATTAACTTGGGTATGCTGAGCTGTCCACAGATTTGGGTTGAATGGTGCTGATGTGTTGGAGAATGTTGCGTATGCTAGAGCATATAACACTGATCATCAGTCAAGGCTTTTGCTGGAAGCAGCTTCAATGATGGTTGAGGCCAGGCATGTTCAAATTTATTTTTTTCCCCTTTGTTTAATTTGATTAACAATGTACGACTTGCTTCCACACACATCAATGACAAATTTTTTCCTATCAAGTATCAGCAATTAGACTAAAGCACTAGGTGTAAGTCAAATACTGGTAAAGTGATAATAACATCATTAACTGTGATATTGCTAATAGTTTTGTGGGCATTTTATTTTTGTGGCTTAAGTTTCGAGGATGTTTAATTCAAATTAATATTACAGGCACTTTAACACTTTATAATAAGTGCATAATATTAGACAATTACACATGCCAGACAACACCCTTCTTACACAATAGTTATCATTTGGAGTTACTGCTAAGGTATAGGCAACAACCCCTAATATTATCAAAATGGTGGAAGAAAATATGTGATGTAACATGTACACAAATCTAGCACAATTTGTTCCAAAATACACAATTTCCTGTAGTTCACGTTGTTAATGGTTAAGAACTGTCAACCTAAACATAAAGGACCTTGAGTTGGAACCAACATGAATTAGCACAAGAAACTAGGACGGCTTCAAGCAGTAGGATCCATTTGAAGTTTTGAACGATATGCAGTGCACTTGTCTCTGCAAAATGTTTCAATGCTGTTAAATATGGAAGCCTGGCATCTAATGGCTTGACATTATGTTACAATTCCCGAATTCTGCATTCTGTGATGCACGCTATAGACTATATATCATGTATGCCATTATATGGTACACAATGTATAATATGATCCTTGATCTTCACTGATGACAGTTGGAGTTTAAATCATTCAATTGTGATGCTGCACATCTTTGTTCTGTAGTATCATAAATTACATTCCTAATGCGAGTATGTGACATGTGTAGATTATTTCTCTCATCCATAAGTTAATCAAATAAACTTGTTTGTAGATGATAGAGTTAGATTCTTTTTGGGCATCAGGCTCTCAAGGAAATATAATGTTTAATGGGAGCATCCTACATTGTATTTTGGAAAAAGCTGAATATTGTGTTTACTAGAACCCATTATATGGTCTTTAACTTATTTATCTGCGTAGGCTTTTTGGTCACTAGCACATTTTACCTCTCTTCACGTCCTATAATGATATTTTCGGTATATTGTTTGATGTTCTGTTGCTTATATATTATATACAATATACAAATATCAGGCAATTGAAGTGTATGGTAGTTACTCTCTTTTATTCAAAATTCATAAATGCTTTACTCCCTAGCCAGTAATGAATTTAAAACACAGCCACCACCAGTATCTTGTGGTTCCTAGACATTTTTATTCTAATATATCCTTGCATTCTACTTATTTTGAATTTATTTTCGTTAGGTTTGCTCTCATGATAGTGGATAGCGCTACAGCTCTTTATAGAACAGATTTCTCTGGAAGGGGAGAGTTATCTGCAAGGCAGATGCATCTAGCGAAGTTCCTGAGGAACCTCCAGAAGTTGGCTGATGGGGTATTATTCTCTGTTGCTTCAAGTAGATCATTTTCTGATTCAGTTACCCTTAAAAGTTAAAACCTTTTAATTTGATCTGAACTTCAGTTTTATCAGTATTTATGTTGATTTGATTGCTTGATGCAGTTTGGTGTTGCTGTAGTCATCACCAACCAAGTTGTTGCTCAGGTAGATGGATCTGCTATGTTTGCGGGCCCGCAAATCAAACCCATAGGTGGGAACATTATGGCACATGCATCCACTACAAGGTTCTTCTTTCTCCTAAGCAAATTGAACTGAAGATCTTTCTCATTATGTATATCTTGTCTGCACAGTTCCTGATCGCGCTTTACATTTGTCTCTACAGGCTTGCTCTTAGAAAAGGGAGAGGAGAGGAGCGCATTTGTAAAGTAATTAGTTCTCCATGCTTGGCTGAAGCCGAATCACGTTTTCAAATCTCACCCGAAGGGGTTACTGATGTAAAGGACTAATATTTGCACCACTCATTCGAACAACAGAGAAGCTTATGGGCTTTGACAGCTTCTTCACCAAATGTGATAGTGTATATTTATATCTATTTCAAGTTCGCTGCATGGTTTTAACACCCTCTGCAGCTTGATTCCTCCATTACCTTCCAGTATGCTGTATGCCGAGATCATGGTACTGGTAGTTCATAAATGTACTTCTACGATGTCATTTTTGTTCTGATAAACATATCTATCCTTGTGTAGTTTTTTGGTGTGTTCATTTTTTGTAGTCAATATCAGCAATGTGTATATAATTGTTGATTGTTAAATGACCCTGAATAGCATCTGTAATATTTAGTTGGATGGTATGTTTCTTTCAGTAATGAATGTCTAGTTCATGCTATTTGTGTGGTATCATTCTCTTAGAGCATCTGTAGTCGTTTCCTATATTTTCCAAAATTTGAAAAATATAGGGAACGAGTTGCTGTAGTAGTTCCCTATATTACCATTGGAAATATAAGAACAATGCATGTCTATATTTGAGAGTTGATGTAGGAAATTCCTAAATATAGGAATTGAAAGATCATCTTGCATCCGTTCTAAAAAAAAATCTCAGACGCAAGACAGTCTTGTATTTGATCAAATTTATATAAAGAAGAAGGTATCGGACGCAAAATAATTTTGCGTCCAATCGGTTTTTTTTATTAAGGTGTTGGACGCAAGATCATCTTGTGTCTGACCAGATTAAAAAAATAAATACTGAAGGGAACGGACGCAATAACATTTTGCGTCTTAAATAAAAAAAATAAAAATAAAAATAAAATAAAAAACTGAACGGAAGTGTCCTTGATTCCCCCCCCCCCCCCCCCCCCCCCCCCCCCCCCCCAATTTGTATTTTTCTTTTCTATAGAATAGGGCCTATAGGATTGTTATGCAAATCAGGTAAATTTGAGATTGATTTGATTTTTTTAATCAGGGGCTGAGATGAAATGGGCCTAAGAATTGTTATGTGTTCCTATGCGTAATTTTTTAAAAATTTTTTTACAAATGTGTTCGATGCCAATTTTTTATTCTATATTTTTTTATTATGATATGAGGAAATCAATGGTTGAGATTCCACCGTTCATTCAAATTTTGGATTTCAACGACTACAACCCCAACTTCTAAAACCCAAATATAGAAAATTTGAGTTTCAACGATTGCATGTGCTCTTATATTGGCTGTTGAGTGAATATGGGCACTTGAATGTATTTTTGTTAATGCTTAGGTTGCTAACTGAGTTGGTTTAGTACTTATAACATTCAGTCGGATTAGTATTCCTGTGATTAGTTTTTGTAGCTGATGGTTGTTGCTTTTTGTGTGATCATCTTTTGCTTAATGCTGGAGTTTGAGTAGATATGGCTGCACATTTCCAGATAAACATTACAACATTTTGTAATATTGGGGATCACAATGGAGCACGATAAACCAGTAACCGGATACAAATTTTACAGTTTGGATCCTAAAAGTCGGTAGTGGATCTTGTAGGATGGTTTTTGGAAAGTTGCGAACACTGTAAGTATCTTAGAATTGAGTGTGACTCAAGAGTCAGATTTCATCACTTAAAAATCCTCTACATGCATGCTTAAGGAATTTGAATTTCAAGTGGATCCTACAAAATCTAATCCTCTATATACAAGGCTATGAGGATTAGGAGTTACAAGTGAATCCTACAAAATCTTGGCAGCTCTACATGTCAGTCAGTCTAAGTATGCTCTAACCGGGATCCGATCTGTTGCCACTCCAGGTATAAGCAGCACTGCAGAGGTCAGTACTAAAGCCTCTAATTATATCCATCCATTGATTATCAAACCTATATCCATCCATTTGTCCGAAGAAAGAGTTTCATCATCTCGTATAAGCTGTCAGAACTTGGCTTTAAGAAAGGCCCATACATGATGCATTGCTTTTCCTATTATCTTTTTGACTCAATGAATAGAGAGTAGAGAAGAGAGAGTGTAGGGATGGCGAACGGGTCGAGTGGACCGGACCGGGCCCAACCCGTATGGGTTGGCACGTATACTTAGCCGGTCCGGGCCGGGTTGCACTCTTATGCGGGCCGGCCCGGGCCGGGCTAAGTTTTCGTTTGGGTGGTCCGCCCAACCCGTGAACCCTTTAGGGTTCAACCCGGGTTGGGCCGGATCGACCCGCGGGTTGGCCCGTTTAATAATATTATTATTATTTTTTTTGGTAGCTTAAATTAAAATAATAATAATTATTATTATAATACTAAGTAAGTAATAATACTGATAAACAATAAAAATCGTAATAATAATAATAAGATTGAAAGAGTGAAATTGACAACAAATTTTGAAATATTATTCATATGAATTTAAGTTATACAATTTTAACAATTTATAACGAAATGAAGAATTCAATTCACAAATAAGTTTTATACAATAACATATTTCTTATATACAATTTTAATTGAGTACAAGTTTTCTAATTTGACATAACAAGCAAAGCTATTGTTGTTGTTGTTGTTCTTCTTCTTCTTCTTCTTCGGGCGAGTTGCTCCCACTTGTGGAACTTGATAGTGCTTTCCCTTGCGTCCTATCTTCAGCCTTCAGCCAGTCTTCTGTGCAAACGAGCATCTCTAACGCCTCGGGCTTCAACCGATTCCTGTAATCAGATAGAACCCTGTCACTTGTAGAAAATGCACTCTCAGAAGCAACTGTAGAGACAGGAGGAGTTAGTAAATCTTTAGCCATAATGGACAGAATACTAAAAGTGTGTTCATGTTCTTTCCACCATTGTAAAATATCTAGTGGAGAAAGAGTAGGCTCAGTATCCTATTGGTTATACCAATTTAATTCATTTGGTTGATTAGTCCTAGGTTTTTTAGATTGAATTTGTTCAAGTAAACTAAATGTTCTATCACCAATTCTACTTTTACCCTTACCTTTAGAACTACCAGAAGAAGAACTAACTACAGAAGTTGTACTACTAGAAGCAAAACGTCTATCATAATAATCATACAAGTTATTTAACGTAGATTCAAACTGAACTAAAAAAGTAGCGCAATCAATTGTTAATTCTACATTGTTCTCTAAATATCCAAAAAACATTTGTATCAAATTCTTCGTACCTTCTAATTTGATACGGGAATCCATAACAGTAGCAACACAAATCAACATAGGAGGAGGAAAATAATACTTTTTTGAAATGCAGGTATTACAATGTCACTAATATAGGGATCATTTAACATTTTGTTAAATATTTGCATCATGCTAACTAATTCAATAAAAATGCTATTACAAGTAGATTCATATATTTTTGAAAATTTTAAAGTTGCAGTTTTAGAAGGTTCTAAAAATTTCAACAAAGATTCGGCAAAAAACCAATCGGGGGGAGTCATTTCAAAATTGTGCATAGTTTTTGCGATACAAAAATCATTTACAACTGCTTTATAATCGGTGACAACATTTAGTAAATCAAAAGTAGAATTCCATCGGTGTCTAACATCCTTTGGAAATTTTCTAAAAGGAACATTTCTAACCCTACACCAAGCTTTCCATTCTTGTAAAATGCTTGGACTTAATGCAATGAAATGTACACAATTTCTAATTTTAACTATATATGGATCAGCTATTCTTAATGCATCTTGAACACCTAAATTTATAATCTGACATGCACATCTAACATGAAAAATATTGTCAGATGGAGGGTTTAATACAGATTTTAAAGTAGTAATTGCTACATTGTTGTTAGATGCATTATCAAAACTAATAGCCATAATTTTATCGCGAATATGAAAAACATCACAAATTTCTATAATACGGTTTGCTATTTCAGCGCCACTATGGGGATACGGCAACGCCGCAACTGATATGATTCTTTTTTGAAGAATCTAATCATTGTCGATCCAATGACAGGTTATTCCCATCGTTGGAATATTGTTGACACTCGTCCAACAATCCGAAGTTAAACTAACCCTACAAGTTAAACTCCATAAAATTGCAATCAACGCGTCCTTCATTTCACATACATTTTAAAACAATCCGATTTGTAAGTATTTCTCGGAATTCTTTTAAAATGACGGTTTAAGGCCGTTTGATTAAATTTTTTGAAGTTCCTACTATCGGGATAGAAAAATGGCAACTCTTCCTTAATGACTAATCGGGCCATTTCCCGACGATCAAGTTCGGGATCATAAGGGTGGCTATCTACTTGACCGGTCCTAGGGTTGATTTTTTGTTGGCCTTGTATTTGATTAAGAAGTTCTTTATGATTACGTTGTATGTGCCTACTAATTGTACCGGTGCCGTCACCCCTCTTGAATTTGTATGTTTTACTACATGTTTTACACACTTTCAAACCTATATCCGGAGTATGTTCGTCCGGGATATAATCATAAAACTTATGCCAATTGCTAGTTTCTCCTCTACTTTTCCTACTACTACGGGGTTGTGTGGTTTCGGTTTGTTGTTGTTGTTCTTCTTCTTCTAATTGTATGTCACCTACAACATCGTCGTGTGTACCCCATTGTTCCATAGTAGGATCAATGTAATCTTGGGCGGGCTCACTGGTTGGGACAATTGGTGGCCTACGTGAAGAGGAGGAGGAATCTTGTCCGCTACGACCGCTACCGCGTGATCTAGACATAATGTAGTAATGTGCTAAAATAAAGTATGTAAAAAAAATATACAATGTAGGAGCGGTGAATTAAAAAAAAAAATCTAAAAAATAAGAGGGTTGAGATAGAGAAGTTAAAAAAAACGAACAATAATTTTAACTACAACGCAAAAAAAAAATTAACGAGAGAGAGAGAGATATTTTGATACCGTTCACCGTGGAATACGCGTATGTAAAAAAAACCGTTAAAATTAGAATAGAATAGAAAAGATGGAGGATCGCTTTGCCGATTCCGCAATTGAAGAGTTGAGAAGAGGTTAAAGTAGATTTGACAAGGGTTGAAAAGAGTTGAAGACGTTGAATTTTGATTCCGATACGACCGAAATTCAATCGTGTATATGCCTCATTGTTCTTTGTTTGATGAATACTACAATTGTTCAAAAATTCTTTACAAATGATGTATAATAGTAGAGAGAGTAAGAGAGTGAGGTGTGATTTTTTATGAAATTTTTGGGGATATTTATAGGCTAAATATGTTGGAAAAAACAAAAAAAAACCAAAAAAAATTACCCCAACGGCTCAAAGAGCCGTTCCAAACGGCTCTGTCCCAAGACAGAGCGCAGCACAAGCAGCGAGGAGGAAATTTCGACCGTTCGACCCGCGGGTCAACGGTCGACCCGTTACGGGTCGAACGGGTCGGAAACCGCAGGTCGACCCGCGGGTTGGCGGGTTAAATTCGCGAGTTGGGCCAGGTTCGTGGGCCGGGTTTCGCGAGTCCAATTCACTTAAATAGCGACCTGGGTCGATCCGGTACTGTT
Organism: Hemerocallis citrina; assembly: GCA_017893485.1. NCBI lineage: Eukaryota > Viridiplantae > Streptophyta > Magnoliopsida > Asparagales > Asphodelaceae > Hemerocallis > Hemerocallis citrina. Next base: position 255,644,563 of record CM030364.1, read on the forward strand.
CACCGGGTTCGACCCAAACCCGCAAAGAAGTTAACCGGGCCGGATTGACGGGCCGAATCGTGGGTGGGTTGCCGGTTGACCCGGCCCAGTTGCCATCTCTAAGAGTGTCTTCTTGCCATGATCTCCATCGTAATGCCAAACTAAACAAGTCAAAGTCAAACACTTTGGACCACAAGATCCATGCAGCATGAATGACCACAAGCTTACACAACTCTTATTAAATATTTCTTCTATCTTCTCCATAACTCATTCTCCTATGAGTATCCGTGTCTCAAACAAAATTTGTGTACTCTGGGATTATCAGTGTTTTTAACTGACACTTAGTACATGATTTAGCTTTCTTCAATGTGTTTCTTTTAGTCAAAAAGTATTTTTATTACTGAGAAATAGAGAAACGAGAGTTCATATTTTTTTCTTCTTCAATGTTGTTTTCTCGTTTTCAATAATTACCTCAGCAACCTCTCATCTTTCACCCTCACTTTCACACCACTCCTGCCAACCAGGACTAGGAAAGGGCCAGACCCATCTCCATCTTACATTACTTCAGAGGGTCCTTTCCCAATGCATATTGCTTAATTGCTTTGTACAAAAGAGATGCTACAGTTGTGACTGTCACTCCTCCCACAACCCAAAGCCATTTAGCTCACCATCGAGAAACTGTTACTCTGTTCTTCTTCTGTCATAAAATGCCCCAATGTTATCATGTAAAAGAGAAGGAGATAGACAGAACAAGAAAACCAGTCTTCTTACTCTAAACAATGATTCAACCCAGGATGCCTATTAAGGAAACAAGCTCACCATCAGTAATGGTATGAAACAAAGAGCTAATTTTTTTTTTTTTTTTTTTTTTATATTCATAATTTAACTTTTCTTCTTCTTCTTCTTCTTCTTCTTCTTCTTCTTCTTTTCTTTTGTTTCAGGAATCAAGATTGGAAGAAATAAAGTTGAAGGAGGACTCAGAGTTTGTGAAGGCATTTCCAATGGGTAGAAAGAACAAGCAAGAGATTGTTTGTTCAGTTGCACCTTCAACTCCTGGGAGGCCAGTGTTCAGATTCAGTGGTGGTGGTGGTGGTGCTTGTAATTTTGCAAGGAAGAGTGTTCCATCAAAGTGGGATGATGCACAGAAGTGGTTGGTTCGTAGTTCATGCCATGAATCACCAGCTCATGCTAGTAAAAATTCAGAGTCATCAAAGAAATCTGAGAAAAATGATGCTGATACTTTTGCACAGAAACTGAGGGTTGATCAGGAAAAGCTTGGAGGTTTTCAAGGGAGTTTGATGTCTCTGAACTCTTCAGAAGTAGTACTACAAGGTTGGGAATCTTGGGATCTTTCAAACTTTGTACAGGCAATATTTTAGTTTTTATGATTTGATAGACTAAAGTAAGGAAACCTACTTTTGAAATACTTGGCAAGGTAGTAGTTTTACTCTCTAACTTTTTAGATGTAGTTTGTTTTCTCAGAAAAAAAGAAAAAAAAAAGTGATCTGTAGCTTCTTCAGGATATTATTGATTGCCTTCTTCTTCCCTATGTTAAGAGACATTTGGCATTTGTAGAATGTTCTAGTCACCTTCATGACTTCATCAATTATAACTGGTTTGATCTTCTGCAAATGGTTCATTTGGAAATGGAGTTTCTATGTTATCTTTTATATATGAGAGTGCTTTATGTATCTTTTATAAATTATTGTTATGGTTTATCATCTTCTGAAGGCACTGTTTCTCCCTTTTTTTTTCCTTTTTTTTTCTTTCTTTCTTTTTTTTTTTTTGGGTTTGCAATTTGGGAGATGCTTCTAACTAATTAAAGATCCATTGATCTTCAACAATATAATATAATTTTGTAAACATATATTTCTCAAAACTGCAATGTAGTTCTGTTCTCAAAAGTGCATTAATCCTGTTCTATTCTATTATGCTTGTGATTCTCACCAACTGACATTCACTAATTTTGAACTACCATTTATGATACTGACAATCAATCAGACTCCCAAGAGCGATGGTTAAATAAAAATTCCACCTAAGGTTCTTCTTCCACACAATTTTTTTGTGTGTTTCCAATTCAAAAGCTATCAAGTATTACAAATCATATATATTTTCATATGTTGCCCACAGATAAATGTACAGACATTAATATAGAGCCACCACCCTTGTCCAAGTTTCAATTTCCTGATCCAACAAAGGAAAGCTTTATCTTCAGAGACTCAATTTGTGATTCAGGCAAAGGTAATTCCACAATTCAATCCAGAGATATTGGGACGGAGATGACTCCTACAGCCAGTGTGGCTGCATCGAAATGCCACACTCCTATAAAAAGCCCGTCTCCTCTGAGGCACAATACTCCCACTGACATGTCAGGCCCTTTAGTGGTGGATGCAAAGACAACATTCAATATATCTGAGTTCAAGGACTGCCACTTTGCTAAGCTTAAGCTGAGCGAGCAGTACGATTCTATGATGGTATCCAATTGGAGCTCGAGGGAAGAGGAGGAAGCTGAAGTTTCAAAGAGTTTGAGACATTCAGACAAGGGGTTTGGAAGAAACAACTTTGCCGAATCTAGAGCTTCTCAATGGGAAAATGAGGAGAGGATCAAGAGCTGTCTAAGGTATAGTTAGATTGAACTGAGACAATGCATGCAAGTGCTTAATGTCGTATGTTTTTTTAAATTTTGAGATTTATTATTATTTTTCCAGATATCAGAGAGAGGAGGCAAAGATACAAGCATGGGTGAAGCTTCAGAATGCTAAAGCGGAAGCTCACTCTAGAAAACTAGAGGTGCATTTCTTCTTAATTTCTTACACAATATCGCAACATTCCTAGAAGAACTATGATGCACACTTATCATTTTATGATCTTAAAGTTCCGGGAACCATTTAAGTTGGATATAAATAGCAACAGTTTATAGTCACCCTTGTTACATTGGACAAATTAAGATTTTCAACGAAACATTCCTCAAAATAAACAAGACAAATTTCACGCATTTTCTAACGCCGCAGGCAATACTTGATTCGGAATGGATGTTGTTCGATTGTGTATGCATGCAGGTGAAAATAGAAAAGATGAGGTCCAAGTTAGAAGAGAAAGCGATGAAGAGACTGGCAATTGTCGAGAGAAAGGCTGAGGAGTGGAAAGCAGCAGCACAACTGCTGCACTCACAGAAAACCTTAAGAGCATCCGAGCAAGCCCGCAAGCTGAAAACCAAGAGCCATAATCAAATAATATCTTGTGGTTGCTTTCCTTGAAAAATCATCACTAATTGAGAGGAAAACTGACATTAAAGTTTTGTGCCTTGTGAGAGATTGTTGTTGATTTTCCATTTCAGTATGATTCTATGATGAAGATTGTTCTTTTCAATTACAAAATACACCAAGAGAATACTTTTTTTTTCTCTCCTCTATGTTACTCTCTTTTTGTGCAAAAGATGATTCACAATCTAGAGCTTCACTAGCTTTCAAAATTAGATTCTCATCAATCTTCTGATTCGATCCTCATCACCCCACTTTCTCTGCGAAGCATATATGTTAGACAACAAAAACTAGAGTCTCTTAATCCCAACTCTGAAGAGTATCAAAAATTTTAGAGTCACGACGAGCACGCACAGGGCCGGCCCTACCCTAGAGGCGGGTAAGGCGGCCGCCTTAGGCCCACGGAGATTTCGCGATTTTAGGGACCCCAAATTTGAACTTCCCTTGTAAATATAGACACATATTTTGCGCGTAAAAAAAAACTATTAGGAGCCCCCATTTCGGAAGTTCGCCTAGGACCCCGGGAACTCAGGGCCAGCCCTGAGCACGCACCATGTATGGGAACTGACTCTGTAATTTTTAGCTTCCCCAGTAACCCAACACAACTGAAAATATCGACCATAAAACCATAGTGATGTTGATACGAAAAAGTAGATCATTATGGTTTGCATTGTACTGTTATCAGTTATAATCAGCTATCATCAGTTATCACGCAAGTATCGCTCCGATCATTAAGCACACCAACAAACATGAAGTCTGTAGGTCGAACTGTCTAAAGTCATAAACAAAAACAACCCATATTCAGTCACAAATGCAGGAATTTGGCAACCCATTGTCTGAAATAGAAAGACCCAGCACGACCGGAACACTAGTATGCCCAAATTCGTTTGCGCTTCAGCTTTCTCTACCATCAATAACCCAATACCTTAAACTTCACGCTTCTCGACAACATACACAAAAACTTCTCTTGGGTTAATTGTGCTGATGACAGTAGTATTTTTAATATACTGTTGAAAAGAGATTTGGGGAAAAATCTTTATTATTCTTCTTATTCTTTATTCTTTACAGTACACATCTATATATAAGCATTACGAGGAGAAGAAAAGAGATTGAGAGAAGATTAACGGGTGAGAGATTTGGGGAATCTGTTTCCTATAGATTAGGAAACAGAATATACATATTAGTACTTACTACATTTCAACACTCCCCCTCACAGGGCCCGTCCTGAGATTTATAGGGCCTTACGTGAAAAAAAAAGGCATTCTTTAAATATTATAATACTAATTTTACATTATTTTGATTTTGATATCATATATATTTATTATACGAATTCAGTTAAAAAATATGAATATGGTACATTCTATATCTTAAAATTTTTATATGAATTTATTTAAAAGATACTTTTCAAATTTTATATTATTGGAGGCCGGCTTCAATACCTGGGACGACTTAATCGATATCTTGAATTAGTCGTCTCATCAATTAAGACAAAATAATATAAATGTGGTTAAGGATTTTCATATTATTGCAACGCATGAAATACATGATTAAAAAAAATTTACGTATTAATTCAATTTCAATAATTAACGAAAGCAAAAGCAACAATATAGAAATCATTAAAAAACTTTCTCTAAAAGTAAATATCTATATATAATCTCAACAATGAATGAAAGAAATATAGAAATCATTAAAAATTCTATATAAGAGTGTGTGTGTGTGTGTGTGTATATATATATATATATATATATATATGTATATATATATATATATATATATAATGTCAACAACAAGGATTGAACCTACACCCATTAGATTTATTTTCAATCACCTTAACCACTTAGACAAATTGACTTTTGTGATATAAATGGAATAAACTCTCTATTAATTCTATCTGATGGGATCTGTCATTAGTGGGCCCTGTGCGACCGCACAGGTCGCACGGGCCCAGGGCCGGCCTTGCCTCCTCAAGTTGGTGCATAGATATTGAACATGCTCAACTTGTCAAGAAATTTAAAGAATAGCTGACTCGAAACTGCCTTGGTCAGAATATCTGCGAGTTGATCTTCTGATTTCACTTTAGATATCTCAATGACTTTCTCATTCAATTTTTCCTTGACGAAGAATCTATGTACCTCTACATGTTTCGTCCTATCATGTTGAACTGGATTGGCGGCAATATCACATGCTGCTTGACTGTCGCAACATACCTTCATATGTTCATTCGGACCATAGCCTAAGTCCTGCAACAAGAGTTTCAGCCATTAAGCTTCTGCTATACATAGAGCTACTCCGCGATATCCAGCCTCTACACTAGAGCGTGCAACAACATTCTACTTTTTGCTTCTCCATGTAACTATATTTCCTCCAACAAAGGTGAAGTATCCTGAAGTGGGGCGCCTATCAATTATAGATCATGCCCAATCAGTATCAGTATATGTCTCAACCTTTAAGTGACCATGTTTCGCAAATAGGATCCCTTTTCCTAGAGCAGACTTAATATATCTCAGAATTCTCATCACTGTATCTATGTGATGTTCCTGAGGTGCATGCAAAAACTAACTTACCACACTTAAAGCATATGATAAATCTGGTTGTGTATGCGGAAGATATATCAGTCGTCCAACCAATCTCTGATATCTTTCCTTATCACAAGGCACATGATCAGGTTCATTGCAAAGTTTCAGTCATTCTTCTAATGGTGTACCAATCGGCTGACAAGTAGACATTCCAGTTTCCTTCGATAAATCGAGATCATACTTTCTTTGAGATAGAAATATACCATTTTTCGAGCGAGAAACTTTAATACCAAGAAAATATCTCAAAGAGCAAAGATCTTTCATTTCGAACTCTTGTGACAAGTGGTTTTTCAATGTCATTCTCTCCTCAGGATCATTCCAAGTTACTATCATGTCATCTAAATATATAATGAGAGCAGTAATCTTATCTTCTTTCCTTTTTAGAAATAAAGTATGATCTGAATTACTCTGACAATATCCGAATGTCCTCATTGATTTTGTAAACCTCCCAAACCAAGCTCTTGGCGACTGTTTGAGACCATATAGCGCATTCCTCAATCGACACACTTTATTACCGTGTTGGACTGGTTTGTTCTACCCTGGTGGAAGATCCATATAAACCTCCTCTGTCAATTCCCCATGCAAAAATGCATTCTTCACATCAAATTGCTCCAATGGCCAGTCAAGATTTGCAGCAAGTAACAGTAAGACTCGAACAGTATTGAATTTTGCCACATGTGCGAATGTATCTTCATAATTAATTCCATACATTTGAGTATATCCTTTGGCAACCAACCTTGCTTTGTATCGCTCTATTGAACCATCAGACTTATATTTCGCCGTATAAATTCATCTGCATCCTACTAGCTTCTTCCCTGCTAGCAGCTCGATTATCTCCCAAGTCTCATTCTTTTTCAAGAACTTTATCTCCTCATCCATAGCTGTTTTCCACTTTGGATCAGTAAGGGCTTCCTACACACTGTTAGGAATAGATACAATACATAATTGATTTACAAATGACTTATTTGATTCTGAAAAGCGGTGAGTGGATACATAATTACTCATGGGATATTTAACGTTACTAGTGGGATCAAGTTCATAAGTGGGTTTTGGAATATCTCTATTAGTACAGTGCGGGAGTTCTCTTCTAGGAGCTTCGGACAACGATGACGATTAGTTTTGGGGTTCTGGCGGTTCACTCTCACTGAAATTCGGTACTGGTTGCAATCCTTCAAGAGGGTCTTCTTCCCTTGGTTGCACTTCTTCATGAGGGTCTTCCTCCCTTGCTAGGTCTTCATTCAAGTGTTCGCCATTATTTGTATTCAGTTATTCATTCTGGCTGGTAATTACTTCATCATACCCAAGAGTCTAAATTTCACTAACCCCTTCTTCATATCCAAGAGTTTGAACTTCACTTCGATACTCCCCCTGATGTTCAGTCGTAGAAGAAGAAAAATACATCTCATCTTCATAGAACACACCATCCATAGTCACAAACATCCTTTGAGTTGGTGGGTGATAACACCAATACCCTTTCTTATTCTGTGCATATCCCACGAAAACACAGTGGACAGCTCGAGGAGTTAACTTATTGCGTTCATGTTGATGAAGATGAACAAATGCAATGCACCCAAACACACGAGGTGGCAAGTTGATGACTTTTGGTGCATTCACAGCTTCAGTTAATGCTTGAAATGGTGTGAGGAAGTTTAGGATACTAGAGGGAACTCGGTTGATTAAGTATGCAGCAAAAGAAAGGGCTTTTCCCTAATAAATGAGTGACATGTTTCCATGGATAAGAAAAGCACAGACCACCTCGAGCAAGTGTCTATTTTTTCTTTCTGCAACCTCATTCTGTTGAGGTGTACATGAGCATGTAGTATGGTGAACAATGTCGTGTTCCTCCAAATATTATTGTAGATTCGAATTCAGGTACTCTCCGCCATTATCACTCCTAAGAACATGAATATGTGATTTACTGAACCATAACATGCTTGTGAAATTTCTAAAACAAGCCACTAATTTTACTTTTCGATTTCATCAAACAAATCCAGGTCATACAAGTACAGTTATCAATAAATTTCACAAACCATTTGGCTCCTCCAAATGTAGTGATTTTGGATGGACCCCAAACGTCAGAACGAATAATCATAAATGGAAGAGAGCATCTACTTGGATTTGGAGGAAAAGAGACACGGTGACCTTTTGCGAGTTCACACACATCACACCGAAAGGCAGAAATATCCAACTTCAAAAATAAACTTGGAAATAATTTCTTCAAATAACCAAAAGAAGCATGCCCAAGACGTCGATGTCATAGACAAATATCTGATTTCTTCTTCTCATCTTCGGATCCTTCCACACTTAGAGCTTGAGTTAACTTGCTTGAACTTTCAGATTCTAAATCCAAGAAATAGAGATTCCCGTGTCTAACTCCATAACCAATTGTCTTGCAAGTCTGAATATCCTTAAATACACAATGTGAAGGCCAAAAAACTACAATACAATGTAAGGAGGTAGTTATTTGAGCAACATATAATAGGTTAAAATTCAAGGATGGCACAACTAGGACAGTATCTAAGGTTAGGTTGTTTGTTAGAGGCATGGTACCCTCGCAAGTAACAGTGGCAGGGTCACCATTGGTAGTGGGAACAGTTGATTTGGTGGATGGTTGAAAATTTTGAACTTGTCTAGAATCAAAAGTCATATGGTCAGTAGCACCCGAATCAATTATCCATGCATTATTCATAACAGATGCAGAAATATTAAATATCTTACTATCATTACCTGCAGCTGTAACTAATGTAGAGGCAAGTCCAATTCTCTTCTCAGCTCCATCAGTTTGTCCCATGGTAGCGGCACAAGGAAAAACAACGGATCTGATCTTCAGCAACCAATAGCAAGCGACACAAATTGACCAAGAACAACTCCAAGTCTTCAACAAACAGCAAAACAGCAACAATTCAACACCCAAACAGCAACTCCACAGTGGATCAAAAACACAAAACACAAGATCACTCCCTCCTTCTCAAAACAGCAAAATAGCAACAATCTAACACCTAAACAACAACAGTAGAGAGCAATGACAGCAAGTACTCCAATACTCAATAGCAAATAGCAAAGCTGCGATTACTCAGATTCAAAGCAGCACACAGCAGATCTCTAACACAACAACAAAAGCAACCCTAAAGGCAATAAGGCAAAGCAATGGCAGCAACAACACTGTGGAGCAAGGGCTGGCGGTCGTGAATCCGATGGCAGATCGACATCCAGGCGGTGGTCGAGCGACGACTTCAGTCGGTGGTGTCGACGGGGGGGGGGGGGGGGGGGGAGGGGTCGCCAAAGGAGGGGTTGACGTAGGGAAGACGACGGCTGGTGGTGTTGGGGTTGATTGGAGACGGAATAGGACGACGGGGGATGAGTGACTAAGATCGATGACGGGCTTGATGGCAGCGAAGATCGGGTCGACGAGGAAGTTCGGAGATCGGGGTTTGGTCAGGATCGGATCGGGATGGAGGCGTCAGATCCGATCGCCTCCGTCTCTTCTTCTTCTTCAACTAGCCTAGATCGTGTTAGGCTTTGATACCATGTTGAAAACAGATTTGGGGGAAAATCTTTATTATTCTTCTTATTCTTTATTCTTTACAGTATACATCTATATATAAGGATTACAGTCTTGGAGGAGAAGAAAGGAGATTGAGAGAAGATTGAGGGGTGAGAGATTTGGGGAATCTGTTCCCTATAGACTAGGAAACAGAATATATATATTAGTACTTACTACATTTCAACATATACTACTTTCAAACTACTAGCAAAGGAAGGATAAAATAAAATTAAAACACCATATATGCATCCAAAATAAAATTAAACTTGCAACACAAACTGAAACAAAGATACGAGAAACTCTGACGATCCATTTTTTTTCCTGGTACATTTGTGCCAATAGAGGAGGCATGATCCTGACAGTTGGATGGACCTCATGAGTCAATAGGATGTCTTCTGATTCAATCTAAGAAACATTGTAGAATCTAGACATGTTTTTTAATTTTTTTTATTTTTTTGTTTTAAGAAAGTTGGAGTATAGCCACCATATTTCACTAATAAGTAATGATACAGGTAAAAATATAACAAAATCGGGACCGTTCAAATCGGGCACGAATCTTAAAACTTTCAGGGATAAAACGATGATTTGAGTAGATAAAACCTCAATAAGACCGGTGGGCCGTTTTCAGGCCCATTAAACCAATCATGCATGCAGTAAGGACTGTTACAACAACCCTAACGCAAAGGAGTCCAAATTCATCGAACTCAGTTTAAACCCCCTATTGCTGGGGGTAACCAATTCTATCATACCATGCGCAAAAGAGAGTTTGAAAACTCTATCCCTTCGTCAAGAAATAAGTCCAGACTCGATATTTCATATGGAGGGAATAACCGACTCTATCCAAACACCGGGAAGTGGAGATAGATGAATATCTTGAAACTGTCCCCCCCCTCCCTCCCCCCCAGCGACTATATATACCTCGAGACCCCCTCAGAAACTCGGTAACTGACATCTCCGTTCTCAAAACCCACCATATCTTCATGTTTCTAACTTGGGCGTTGGAGGGTCTGTCGCCGGGTCCAGCCCCGGTGTTTCAGACTTGTTTACAGGTCCATGAGAGTGATTTCAACCATTCCTGACTATTAGATCTCGGAGTCAAGTGTAATTTTTTGCCGACAACATCGACGAATAGCGAACATTCGATCTTTACTGTTTTTATTTTAAAAATTTACGTATCTGTTTGCTCCCACACAGAAATAAGCAGCAACAAGTAGTTAAGAAAATAAACCAAGAGTACCAGGCGAAATACAAAAGCTAGGAAATAAAACATAAATCCTCCACCAAACATGGGAGGGTGGGATAAATACATGAAAACATAACATCATAACAAGTATAGGCATAACAAAAGAGATCCCTCAAACAGATTTCTGGAGGGTGGGAGTCCGACTAGTGATGCTCCACTCAATCAAGAGTAGGATCAATCTCTATTTCATCATCATCATTCTCCTTGACCTGAAAGGCTCTGGCAGTCCTCCCTCTTGGTAATGTTGGAGCAGCTGTGGCCCAAAAAGTGATAAAATAAATAGTATCGGTTAAATGACTAGAAATACTATTACTAGTCTCACAGAAGTAGATGTTATTCCTATCCATCCATAAAGCCAGTTTGTTGTGGCGTTAACGATATACTGAGCTTTTTTCATATTGTGCCTCTCAGTGAACATGGGCCCTACCCACAGGTCCTCGTAGTTTAGGGGATAAACGTTTGAATTGAGAGTCCTTAGAACCTCAACTAGGACTGCTTTTGTAACCCCTGTTTTTCGTAAATAAATATTTTCTGTATTTTGATTATTATAATTTACCTTGTGTTAAATTCGTTTTGGATTCTCTATTAAAATATTTCTAACCGAAAATTTTGTAAATTTCAAATAATGGTATATTTTAACCTCAATTTCTATTTCTATTTGATCTACTATTTATAATATATATTGTTGGATTATTTTAATAAATCTGTTAAACTCGAATTTGCATTTTGATATACATATATTATTATTACTATTATCAGTATTATTTTTGTTAGCTTTGTTACTTACAGTATCATTATTTTTATTGTTAATATTATTACTATTATTTTATTTTAAGCCGATCATACTCTATTTTTATACGTATTCATTATTTGATTTAATATACATGTATATGTATGTTTTATAAACCCATATAATGCTTATTATTTTTCCCCTATTGGATTTAAATATATTAATTGATTTATAACTCAAACCCAATACCCATTCTCTTATTGGTAACTATATCATCTAAACCCATACCCTATAACCCTATTTATATAATACCCTAATAACCTAACCCTAACCCTACCCCTTATTCACTGTTCAAACCCCTACCAGCCACCTCATCCCCTACCTTCTCATCTCCTTCCAAACCCGTCTTCAAGCTTCCGATCATCTCCTATACTCCCTTCGTCCCTCCTGCTCATTCCTCTTCCTGTACATCCCTATCGCACCTCCTGCGGCGCGACAACCTCCATCGCGTTGCCCCTGCCCGCAGAGACCACCTCCATCCTCCCACTCATCACCGGTGTGCCCCCGTTGTGCGCGCACTGCCGCACGACTGCAGCAACACAGCCCCGCGCCAGTTTCCCCTCGTCACCAACAGTCCCAGGTGACGCCAGCGGAGCAGTGGCAGCCCTCAGCCCCTGTGCCGCTCTGCCCTGCCTCCCGACGCTACAGCGACTGCAGCGGCCCGCAGCAACCAGCGCATCACCTAGCCGCTGTCCCTGTGCCATTCTCTGTTGTGCCATCAGCCCTGACGCCGTGAACGCCGTACATAGCTGCGCCACCACCTTCGTCGACCAAGCATCCCCTGTGGTGATCATCAATAGTGAGATGATCTTTTGAATTTGGGCCGTTGATCGCCTTGATGATCTTGATTATAGCTCTTGGATCTCAACTGTCGGATCTTCATCATAATCTCATCTTCATCATCATCTCGTCTTGATCATCATCATCAAGTGATCCTGGACCATCCGATCTCCTCTTGATCATCAGATCATGATGATCATCAATTTTCTTTGATCGCATCCGTTCGATCGATCGATCGATCTTGATCTTCATCATTATCTTCATCATCAGGGAAATTTGACCGTCCGATCTGATCCGATCATCTTGATCTTGATCTTGATCATCAAATCTCAGTCGTCCGATCTTCCTGTGTCTTGATCATCATTAAGATCCGTGTCGGGATCCGTTCTTGTTATTCTTTTATCGGATTCATCGTCTACACCCCAAGGCAAGTATCTTCTTGTACATTTCGTTTTCTAGTACAAGTTTTTTCTTGAAAATACTGCAAGTAGATTGTAAATATGACTCCTCTTTGTTTTTCGTTGATGATCTCATATTTTGCCTTATCTATTACATGATCTAAGAGTCACAACCCTTCGTTGATACACTTGTTCACAACTAGTATAATTATAATACATTTCATGCAAAAAGTATCGTATTTGGTTTCTGTCTTGTCTTGGCTTGGTATTTCGACCCCGATTAAATCAGAATCTGAACTTGAGTCATGAATATAAAACTTAGGTCTAGACGTCCAGTTTATCACCCTTTTGACGAAATTGAAATCTGAGTTACGGATTAAGAGATATCGCAATTTTACTGCTTCCGTGTCTGTAATCGCAGATTCAAAAAAACTGCTGCACCACTTTGGTTTACAACTATTTTAACTATGCTACCAGTAAGTAAAGGACTTGAAATTTTGCATGCTGATACTGGACATCCTAGATAACATTCCCTAATTTTTTTTGGAATTAATTGATAAAGTTTCAACCCTATTTCATATGTATAAACTCAGTTTTATAAATTCTGGCTGAATACAAATGCTGTATAGTTTGCTGTTTTGACATTAATTTCTACAACTTTTATGTGTCTTAATTATATGCATTGAAACCGGGAAGGAGTCTAGTTTCTAGGCCTTCTGACGGATCCACATTTTCTAATAATAAATAATAAGGTGGGGTTTAAGGGAGACCATAGTAGTGGACAATATAGGTAAGTGTACTCGGAAGGGAACCCGTGTTTCCCACTTGATACATGCTTCATGAACTAGTTATATTATTATTCGATTCATGAACTAGTATATTATTATTCGATTCATGAACTAGTATATTATTTGATTCATGAACTAGTATATATTTGATTCATGACTTGTCTTGTTATGACATGACACATGAACTAGTTATATGATTACTCGATTCATGAGCATGGCTTGCTTGATACTTGATCCCTAAGTACACCGTCCTATAAAATCCACCACTGGGCCTAAACGTAACTGATTATATGTAGCAACCATGTAGTAAAAGTATGGATGCATGAAGTGCTACCTAGATAGAATTAAACATTAAACTTAAGATTAACTTATCACTTGTACACACTTGATACCCTACTTGATGTTCATTACCTGAGACTTGTTTACTTGAGACTTGCTACTTGTTACTTGATACTTATACGTGATACTTGTTACTTGATACTTGATACAACTACATGCTCACTTGTTACTTGTTCCACTACCTGTACTTGTTACCAAATCTTGTCACTTGAGTTGTCTTTCTTGCTAGCTAGTTTCCTGAATCCCACTACTCGTTGCATCCCTATTATATTATGTTATACATTCTTGATTCTAAATCTTGTTTCATATTTTTTGTACTTGTTTTCATACCCTTACTTGTACTACTTGCAGCCCTAATTTGCACTAAGAGTGTTTGTTGTGTTTTCTCTATTTTTCCTTTTTATATTTATATATAGGGAAAAAGGGGTATGAGCAAATTGCTCATTTAGTAAATAAGCAGTTGATAATGTGACACACATGTGATTGAAAAATTCATAAAAGGGCTAGTTGTTCATATTACTTTTACCCTTATATATATACAGACCTTGGAGACGAATTGCCTGTTGGAATTGGTGAGCAGACGTTCTAGGCTTCGCTTGGAGAAAAGACTTGCTTTAAATATTTTGTTTTTTGAGTTATTTTATTTCTTTTGCTACTTGAATCTTGTAACGGGCTTATAGTCCTGAGTTTTTATCGTTTGATCCAGATTTGAAAACTATTTGGGATATTATTATTTTCTTTCAATTGTTTCTGTAACCCCTGTTTTTCATTTTTGGTATTTTGGAGTGTATTTTTTTCATTTTAGTGTATTATTATATCTCTTGTATTTTTCGGAACCGTATATTGGATTATTTTCAATATATATTCTTTTTCTTTCATTTTTGACCTTCTTGTGCTGATTGTTCGTTGTTTTGTTCATTTTCACCATTTTGAGTTCTTTTTTCTTATTTTCTTGGTCTCGTTCAGGATTATTATTTATTTTGGTGATGTGGTGGATTTTTGGGGGTGATTTGCCCAAATTGTGATTTTTGGCCCTTAAGGAGATTTTTAGGAGCCATAGAATTCTCTATATATTGTATCCCCATTTGAATTTGACCCAATACCCATTACCCATTACCCATTTGTATACCTATTAATTCATATTCATACCCACTACCCATTAACCCATAATTAACCCATATATAATAACCCCTAATCTCCCTTAACCCTAACCCTAATCTCTTTTCTCTCTCCCTCTCCAAAATACAATCCTGGCCCCCTCTTTTCCTCTCCAATCCGTCCCGGCCTGCATCTTTCCTTTCCCAATCCGACCTTCACAAGCCCTCCATCCCTTACAACCATACTCCATACTTCATCCACCATACTTCCTCCTACAACCCTACAACTCCCCTTTCCTCCTTGTGGCCGGCCACCATCCAAAATAGCACCACCATCATCCAAAAATCATCAAAACTCCCTCCTTTGCTGATTTGTCAAGTGGGTATCATCCACTTTGGTTCGTGCATCAAGGAGATCGATTGTGTAGGCAATTTTGTTCGTGGGTTCGCTTGGATTCGTGCTAGAAGAGATTTTGTTTGTGGGTTTTGCACTTGGATTCGTTTGTGTCGTATTTCACTCCATAAAGAGGCAAGTAACTTGTACATAATTTCATTAGGTTGATACAAGTCAAAAAGTTCACATATATGGTAGTTGAGACTAGAGACGGCAAAAAATTGTATTTTTATTTATGGGTTTTATCTCTATTATGTAAATCAGGCCATAGATGGCTTATGACATGAGAATTGATAGGTTGATACCCTAGGTTTCATCCAAACTTGATTTTAATTGTGTATGAGACATATTGCATGTTATGTGTTTGATTGATTGCCCATATGAAAATTATTAGGTTTTGACATGTTAGAAACCCTTAAACATGATATTCAGATGATTGGTAGGCTGCGTTTCAAAATTGGTTGAGTTTGGTTCATTATTGTGAAAGTTATGATGTTTTTAAGATAAAGTGTGAAATCTGGAATTTGCAGGTTGTGCTGTGTTGTTTGCTGTTTTCACCTATGCTAGGGTCCGAATCTCAACTTGGAGATTTCTAAGTGAATTCTATATAATTTAATCTATTTTCAAACCCCATCGGTTTTACTGCGTTTGAAGTTCGTATGACTGAGATATGTTAATTTTGATACAGACATGTCGGTAGTTTTTAGATTCAGTTTTGTGTAGATTTTGTGAACCATTTATTTTCAAGATCTAGGCTATACATAATATCTTGATATAATATTTTTCTCAGTGTTTCCTCATGATGTTAGGGACTTCCCATACTTTTGGTGTATTTTAAAGATGAGTTTTGAACGATGTTTCACATCCTTTTCTAAAACCTACTTTTACTGTAAATTGCGTGTTGTTCTATGTTGAACTCTGTTTTCACCCTAATTCCTTATGTTTTATGAAAATTATTTGTGAGATATGAAAGTTGGAAAGTTTTATCTATTTTCACTTCGTTTTGGCGGAATTGGATTTCGATTCGCTGATTGCGAGATATCCCTATTTTCGTACAACAGTGTTGAGAAATTTCAGATTCGTCAAACCATGTTTTCGTGTTGTTTCTTATTTTTTATGACTTATCTATACTTACTGGAATATTATGAAACTTATTATCTTAATATAGGGGATTACCCCAGATTTTTCGTGGAATTATTTGATACATTTTCATGCTGTCTTTATGTGTTTGAAGTTGGACCCCTATTTTCTGGCTGGACATAAATTTCGTATTCAAATCAGTTTTGAGTTGAGATGTTGTGAACTAGAATGTGACTTATTTATATGCATGGGATGCGTGTGGATGTCTAGTTTCCAGATCCTTTGGCAGATTCTGATTTGCATGTCTGTAGCTCTTTGAATCACTGTTTTAGTACTGGTTGGTCTTGCTGTCCTGATTATGAACCTAGACTATTTTGCTCGTATATGTGAATGTATATCGTCCATGCATGCTGATTTGTTAACCTGAACCTAGACCTGATCATATCATGTCAATTTGATACTGTTTTGTGCACATTCATGCCTGTTTGATAACCATAATAAAAGTAACTAAGCCGGGGTTTAAGGGAAAGATCTAATAGTGGATAATTCAGAAACCTGTACTCAGAAGGGTGCCCGTATTTCCCATTACTTGTTGCCATATTTCATGACTACATGATTCATGCTAAATACTACCTGTTGCCACGTGATCATGACTACATGACTCGTGCTAGATACTACTTGTTTCCACGTGATCATGACTACATGACTCATGCTAGATACTACTTGTTGCCACATGATCATGACTACATGACTCGTGCTAGATACTACTTGTTGCCACGTGATCATGACTACATGACTCGTGCTTGATATTTGTTGTTACTTGTTCACGATTACGTGACTCGTGCTTGATATCTGTTTCTGTTCTGATTCCTGAGTATACTGCCCTCTATGGTCCACTATGAAATCTAAAGCGAAACTGTTGTGTTGTAGCAACCATGTAGGGTGGGGTGCATATCGTGCTACCTAGATAGTAATCACACAAGACTTGAACATAATACTTGAACATGATACTTGAATAAGATACTTGACATGATACGTGCATGCTTGATACTTGACTACATGATTCATGAGACTTAATTGCGTGAGACTTGAAACGTGATACATGATACATGATTACACGACACTTGACACTTGATGCATGTTATAGGATACTTGTTTGCTTGACACTTGAGTTATGCCGTGTACACTTGACACTATTACCATGTTAGTTTATCTAGGTTGACATCATACTTATACCAGTTGCTAGTTAGTTTCCACATTCTATGTGCTTGTATCATACTCTGTTTGTGACCCGCGACTTGCAATTGACGGGTATTTATGTTTTCTCTTTTTCTCTTTTCTGCATTCGTTGTATTGCAGATTTTGGAGGACAGGTTCCTGAAGGTATTGGCGAGGTGATATTTTAGATGCTGGAGATTCTGCTTATTATTATTATTTCTTGTAGTTGCTTGAACAATATTGTATTTTTAGACTTGTATTTATTCTTGTATTTGGGCAATGTGATCCAGGATTTTTGTGTATTTCAGATCATGACTATTTGAGATTAATATATTTTTATTTCAAGTATTCTTGTTGGTATTTGGTACATATGTGCATGTGGTTGATTTTTTTGGCTTCCGACTCTGATTATACTGTGATATGTTGTAAAGATTTTCCTGAACAGCTTATGGATGATGAAAATCATTTGCTAGGCTTTTGTCGCGTATCCGTATTCTGTATTTTTGGGAAGCGGGGCGTGATAGTTTCTGTTGATTAATAAATTATTCATGCATGCGTGGTTGTATATATCTTGTTATATTTCTTGTTATGATGCTGAGTCGATCCTACAGCTTATAAATGATGAAAATCATTTGTTAGGCTTCGTCACGCGCTCGTATTCCGTATTTTTGGAAAGTGGGGCATGACAGCTTTGCTCCTATAACACTCAATAAATAGGTGATCTCGAGTCTTAGTGGTCGCATAGCAAAAACTGCATGTGTTTACAATGTTTGGTTGTCATTTGACCAAATTATTCCTTGTCAAGATAGCATCGTTAAGAACTAGCCGAAGAAAAACCTTTACTTTTAGGGGGCTTTTGCCTTCCAGATTATTGCTGACCACCTCGGTCTACAACCTCTAAAATGTATGTGATTGTAGAATGAACATACCTTAAAGGTACTATCTTTTTCTAGTCCCCAGGCTTTCCGGTCTAGGCCTTGAGAGCATTTCACCCCTAACTGAGCTAAATATACTTGAAGCTTCCCCAGTCTAAGTTGAGACTAATGGCTTAGAAATTTTTCCCTCCAAAATTTGGTTAGAAGGTTGTTGCCTATGAATGAGAGGCTACACAACTATTAAACGGATCGTAGGCTTTAATGACCCCTTTCCAAAACCAGGAGACTCTTGGCCCGACCTTCATGCCCAAACTTTGTGTCCCTTTCTCTTGCAGATACGACTGGATGAAGTCCTGCCACCCCTCGCCATTCGGGTGGAAAAAATTTCACCACCACTTTCTCATGAGAGCCATGTTCACATCTCTTAGGTCGATGATACATAGTCCTCCATGTATCTTCTTCATGCAGTCTCTTTCCCACTTAATAAGGTGGTAGACGCCCTTATCAGTGTTTGATCCCCTCCACATGAATAGCTTTCATGTTCGGTCGATCCTATGGATACCCATATGGGTATTTCAAAGAAAAGCATGTAGTACATTGGTAAGTTAGATAATACCGAGTTAATTAGGGTCACTCTCCCCCCTAGGGATAGGAATTTACCTTTCCACCCAGCTAGCCTATTCTCTACTCAGTCAACGATTGGGAACCAGTATGACTTTTTTAGTTTGCCTGGCCTAATAGGTAGTCAAAGGTATTTGATGGGAAAATTATCGACTATGCAATTTAGGATAAGCGCATGTTTCTCTGCCTCCTCCACAGACATAGCAATAGGAATTAGAGCGCTCTTATGAAAGTTGACCCGAAGTCCGGACCAAGCCTCAACACTGTATATTACACCACTGAATGTGATGGTTTCCCCGAGATCTTCATTACCAAATAGTAAGGTATCTTTAGCATATTGTAGGATAGTCCATTTGGGGTGATTTCTTCCCCTGGATACTTTGGCAATCCATCCTTCGTGTCTGCAAGTTATCCAACAATGACTTAAGAATATATGCGGCTATGGTAAATGGGGGGGGGGGGGGGGGGGGGGGGAGAGGGAGGGGTACCCTTATCTCAGTCATCTTTTACATGAAAATGGGCGACTCACAGTTCCTTTCACCAAGACAGCCGTCCTGCCAGTGGTGGATCCACCTAATCGACCTATCCCTAAAATATCTACTCTTGAGTGCTTCCATTAAAGAAACTCACTCATTAGAGTCGCAAGCTTTCTCAAAATCAAGTTTGAGCATATAACTCTTGTCATTCAAAATGTGATATTGATGAATGGTTTCTTCTGCAGTGGCAACACAGTCCAGAATGCAACAACCTTTGATGAAGCTGGCATGTTCTCGACTGATCAATTTGCCTATCACCTTCCCTAATCTGTTAGTGAGGATCTGATAATTATCTTGACCGAACATTAAGGAGACTAATAAACGAAAATCTCCTACTCGGTGCGAGTCTTCTTTTTTAGGAATAAAGACCACTTCTGCATAGTTAAGGCTGCCCAGTTTGAGTATGTGATCGTAGAACCCGGCCAACATTGCCAATCAATAATTTTTAATTTCCTCCCATAATGTGTGGTAGAAAAGAATTAGAAACTCGTCCAGACTTGATGCTTTCTCCCTACCCATCTGAGAGATTACCTCATTTGCCTCCTCCATGAACATGTCTTCGATGGATCTCAATGCCTGGGCAAGCTCATCTGAGTTATCTTGCTAGAAATCCGTTCTGAGTGGTGCTCTAAATTTTTCTTACATCCGAATAGGTTTTTATAATAAGATTGAAAAGCATGTTTTACTTTCTCATTTTCTTGAATCACACTCGTCTCTGTCTGGACAGAGAGAATATGTTTGGATCTTTAGCAGGCATTAGCCACATGGCGAAAGAATGTTGTGTTTGTGTCTGCCTCTTTGAGCATTCTGGATCACTGTTGTCATTTGATTTCTTCCAATTTATACAACTAGGCAATGTCCTCCCTTAGCTTTAGTAGCACATTTTGCTCATCTTGTGTGAGATCTCTAGCCTCCTCCATTCTTTCTAGTTCATCAATATCCTCTAGGGTGGAATCTTTAGCTCTCCAGATCGTCGTGAATCTATTCCAATTCCATTTCATGAGTTTGGAACGAAGCTTGAGGAATTTTTCGCACCATACTGCTGCAGCTTCAGTTCCCCGTGTTGAAAGATCCCAATTTTCCATTACTATATGATGGAAACCCTGGATTTCCAGTCAAACCTTCTCGAACTTGAATTTAGTTAGTTTCCTGAAAGTCAAATGTCCAGTCAAGAGAACTATAGAGACATGATTAGAAGTAGGTCACTGTATGGATTTGGCCTCACAATCCAATGAGATCAGGACTGTGTCTAGCTTCGCCAGTATAAAGGTTTCCTGCATATTAGACCAGGTAAGAGCCTGTCTAGGACTGTGATATCAACCATTTCTAGGTCCGTGATGACCCTGTTAAAGTTCTCCTTGTCGGCGTTGCTAGAACCTTTACCACGTTGGTCAAACGCAAATCTTGTGATATTGTAGTCCCCCCTACAACCCAAGGATTCTGCCAATATGTTAGGATCACTGTTTTAAATTTCGGTCGATATGGTTGAAATTTTCTTTCGACTAGCTTCCCGATACGAAACCAAAGATTTTATACTTCATATCATTTTGGACCGGAATGGGTAGATTTCATCCGAAATTGTCAAAATATCGGCCGAAATATTTCTGAAATTACTGAAATATCGGTCGAAATCGACACACTAATGTTATTGTGAATATATAACTTTTTTTGTTTTACTTTTTGCATATAAGTCTTTCAATATAGGAATTTATTCTAAGATAATGTGAGAATTTTGTCTCTCTATTATTTGTGTATATGCAAAGTCAAGTAAGTTTATTAACTAATGTATTTTTTTTTCTAATCAATGCAAATTCAACTTAGTTATATACTTATGTATATTACATTTTTTTAAAATTGTTGTTAAATTTTGCGAATATTTACCATGATTGATTCATGTCATTAGTTACATTATACACTATTTTATATGATAAATGACATATAGGATATATAATGTCTTGTTTAGTAACAAAAAAATATGTTTATTGAGTGTTCGAAATGAACATCCGAGATGATCACATTTCTCCGAGATCTCCTCTGATAACTCCGATCCGAGACGAAACACCTCTTGCCGAGATGAGTCCAAAATCCGAGATTTAAAATATTGGTTAGGATCGATTGGTGTTTTGTCCAAAATGTTGCTATGGAGGAAGAAATATTCGGTTCGTACACTACTGTAATCGTTTGAGTCCAGTTATCAGTTCGGCACTAAACTCGTCTAGACATGTGAACATGTCGGAGTTAAATCCAATGATCCCATTCCCACCCAGCCTTCTTAGTCTCAACAAATGGGTGAGTTTAGTTTCTCGAAGGCCAACGATTTCTATCTTAGATGTATTGATAACGCCTCTAACATTCTCCCACTTACATCCCCCTACATTCCACAGTACAGAACTCATTAATGACATGTTGGGTTCTATGTTCGCACCCTGACGTTCTTTATCCACTTCCCAACCTCTAATTCTATTGAGCAGAAGAGCATAACGATCTTTATCGCGAACTGCAAGACCAAAGGTTTGGCAAGATCAAATACATCGATATTAGACATAATATTGAAAATGGAAGCTAAAAGATTGTGCATACCTCCACCATCAATTTTAGCTATCTTTGCTGCGGTGGCTATCTCCAGATAGTCACCCAAAGACTCCTCATGAGCCCCCTTCGAGACCTTTTGCACCTTGAAACCCTTATTCTTACGTTGCATATTGGAGCTGGTCGACGGAGAGGCAGTCACTGGATAGGTGTAAGGAACCACGTATGGTGTGGGAGACTGAACTCGTTTAGCAAGAACCAATTGAGTATCTTCGACCATCTCCTTTGAAGTAATCCGAGTCCTCGTTAAAGTATGGATCATCGTCATCTAAATTCAGACATGCCTCCTCATTTACATCAATCATGGGAGGGTAGGAGAAGCTGGGACTGTAACGCTCCGTATTCCAAATAAGACAGAATCTGAGATTCCACAGGATCTTTACACTTTACTTCGTACAATTTTACAAGGGAATTTAAACTTTTCATCATACATCAGAGTTCTTTACATTGTTTACACAGCGGAAAATAAAAATGAAGTACAACAATGAAAATGATATACAACTTGCACATCTTTAACAATTAATTAATCAACAGCATCAAAATCAACTTTATTTCTTCTTGAAAATCCAACTCCTGCATATAAGAGTGTGGGCACGTCAGTTACTTACAACCGACGAAAAATGTTATACACGGCCATCCTCTCTATGCCAAAAATATAACGATCTCAATACTTTAACAAACCACAAACTTGAATTCAAATAAAGTTTTAAATGTGACTACACTAAACATGTAAGTATATGCAATGCCATAATGCCTAATTCAGATATTTTATACTAAGATGACACTAACACATACTAGTTCGGATTCTATGCATCCCATATTACATAGGTCTGAGGGCAAGCAAAACGTACTCCACATTAAAGGGTTCGATCCCTCGCTATAACAACTACCCAGTAATAAAAAAAAGTTGAGACGTTCCATGAGTATGGATCCCAGTCCCGGAGAACCACCGTAGTAAATCCACTGCCGGACTATTATACAGACTCCTCGTCGTGTGAACCTCCCGCAAGTGCCCCTCTAGCCCCGGTAGATGTATATACATTGGAGTACGGCAAACTATCCACCCGACTACGCATAGTCCCGGATTTAAAATAAAATCTCGTCTCCCACGAGGCAACCACAGTCCCGGAGTACATCGCCCGACTGGGTCTATAGTCCCGGAGAACCACCGCAGTAAATCCACCGCCCAACTATACAGAGTGCCCCTTACGTTTGCCTAGGTTTTACTACATCAGCACTTAGTGCCTAGTTCTTAAGTTCAATACATGAATAATTTATCATATCTAGAGTTAGTTTTACCCCCTACCGGACTTAATCACAAACACCGAGATAGCTCCCTGGCAAATCTCAAAATACAACTCAATTCTTTTTATTTAAACAATGCCGGTACCCGAGGTCTTACTAACTTTAAATCACAATCTTTCATGTACAAGAATCCATAGGTACTCATACCCTTCAATAATCATGTCTTAACTCAAAGTATTCTTATCTTCAACTTATTCACAATTGGTTCAATGTCTTATCTATTTATTCACAATGTTTCATTTTAATACATACTACTCATGATTCATTTATCCATTCATAATCTTTAGAAGCAATAATTCTTTTCATGAACATAAATTCATCCACTTTATGTCTCTTTAGCAACTTAAGCACATACAACAAATTCAAATCTCAGCCCATATAAAGTATTTCTTACACCAAATAAGTATAAGATTCTCTTCAAGAGAAAAATCCATTTACACAATAATATTTTACTCTTTTTAAAAAAGAAATAAATATCACACTCTTAAAGGAATAATTTTGTAGTTACCAATTCATTTTCTATCTCAAATCCACTTTTAATATCTCAAATATTCATGAAAAATTCTAAAACCATTTTTAATAAATTCTAATTTATTTTATAGAAATTCTAGAATTTTTTCCCAAATTTTTTAATGGTAAAAAATACTCTTCCTTATTAAACAAAAACCCCAAAAAAATGTTGAGGATATTAGGTTTCGAACCCAACTCCCCCGCCAGCACAGTAAAACACCCAAGGCCCAAACCCGCTAGCCAATAAGTCCAAATGGACTTGGCGTCATAAAACCGAAACGAAATTCCCAAATATCCATCTTTAGGTTCGGAATTTATTTAATGAAACAAAAATAAAATGTGTACAACATGTTTTGAACCCAAGATCTTTTTACAAGCATAGTAATGACTTATGGTGCACCGACTAACCAGTAAGTCCAAATGTCATTTCTAATGTGTAGTTATACTAATAGGCTTTTGTTCAACCATACTGTTATTCAATTATTTTCACAAACTCGATTGTTCATTTGATCTAATCTTTCTAACTGATTATAATTCTCTCATTCATACCGAGTTTTTTAAAAAACAATGATTCACAAATTTCCAAACTTGTATTCTAAACATTGTATCTATATTTCAAATTTCTCCTTCTCTTTAATGAACATAAATTTAATTTCTTTATTTTAATCAAAATAGCATATTGTATCTCTTACAAATAATTTTATGTGCATCAATTCAATTTCACCAAAAATTCATTTTTCTCATAAGGGAAATCTCAACAAGTGTTCCTACAATTATATATTTCTCCATTTATGAATTAACATGCATATATTGCCATAACTCTTTTTCTCATTTCTAATTAACATGATGACAATTTGTTTCTTTAATCATATCAAAACTTCTACAATTCATAGCACACATAAAAGTATGGATTTGTTCACTAATCATCACATCAAATTTATCATTACTACTCATGTAATAGATTAGCATGCATGTCTTTTAATTAGAAAAACACAAGATTACCCACATCACATCCAATTGATCTATATTACTAATATCATATTCTAGCATGCTCAACCTATGAATTAGAAAATATCAAGCACATCCACCTTTTATGAAGAATAACCGACCAAGATGAAGAGACAACTTCTAGTTCCAACAAGCAGTCCTACTCCTTCCCCTCATAGCAAGAGCTCTCCAACAAGCCTCCAATGCACAAGAACACTCTTTTTCTCTCTTTCTTTTTCCTCTTTTTAATTTTGTAATTTTAGGTGTGAAATGAGAAGAAACAACTAGGATATTTATAAGACAAAGTAAATGTTCAAATTGCAAATTTCTCCACCTAATAATTTCTCACTTAATTCTCCATATCTTCACTACCCTAACTCTCATAACCCCCAACTTTTCACTACTCCACTTCTTCAAAACCCTTACCCCCAACCTCTTCACATTACACGTGCACGTGTTGTGCACTAGTGCACACCAGTGTTCTAAAAAGCAGCCTAGGCGGCCGCCTAGGCGCTAGGCGCCCCCCCAACGCCTCGACTAGGGCCTAAGCGTTTATGAAAATTGGAAATGGGTTGTAGGCGGCTAAAATCGGACCTAGGCGGCGTTTAATCGGTCTAGGCGGGTCTAGGCAGACTAGACCCGCTTAGGCCTTAAGTAATTAAAAAAAAGTAAAAAAAAACCACTGCTCTCGCCTTAAGTAATTTTTAAAAAAAAGTAAAAAAACCCACCGCTCTCACTTTCTCCTCCTAATAAAAAAAATTAAAAAACCCTAAATCGCGCTCTTCACTTTCACCCCAAATCGCAGTTCCTCTTCCTTCACCTCCCTCCTCCTTCGCCATCTTCATCCGCCTCCATCCTCCTTCGCCGTCCTCCTCTGCCTCCTTCCTACTTCGCCATTTCGCCGTCCTCGTCCGCCTCCCTCCTCCTTCGCTTTCCTCCTCCGCCTCCTCCTTCGCCTCCCTCCGACGTCCTCCTCTTCTCTCTCAAAGTTCACAGCTCCTCCGACGTCCTCCCTCCGACCGCCTCCCTCCGAATTGCAGCTCCTCCGACGTCCTCCGATGTCCTCCTCCACGGATTTTTATCTTTATAGGAAGAACATCTAGGTCAGTTTTCATATATTTTTGAGTACTTTAGGGATGATCCCTCGCTTGAGCACTTACATTTACTTACATTTGCTCACCGTGCATGATGTTTTTCCCCACTTAGCTAGAAGACATAATAATATTTGCTTAACTGTTCGGGAACATGGCTTTAATAAAATTTAAGCATATCTTTAGTCTTTTTTTTATCTTGCATAATTTGACATGTATTCGCACTCTCACAGCAATCATGTTAAAACTTACAAGTATGGACTTTAATATCACTAACGCAGCCAAATAAGTGAAGTTATGCACCAATGGAGGAAGTTTATAAGAAGTATCATGTGCCAACAACTTCAAGGCTCAATCAGTCTACCAGATTATAAGTAGTATGTTTTTCCTTATTAGTGAAGCTATTTATTCATCTTCTATTTTCAGCTCTTAAAATATCACCCAGATCTACATATCTTTCCAAAGCAATCTATGGATTGCTAATCTACTTAGTATGGGACGGCATGTCATGAGATGGGAGGAAGTTATCTGATTTAAGTGTGATTATTAGTTAAAGCTGTTCATTGTTATCAAGCATATCATGAGATCATCTATCAACTTTACATTTATTCTCTCTTTAGAACTTGTATTCTTTTATGAGTATCCACAATGTGGTTATCGGATATGGAGAAGATAGAGTCCTCATGTTCACCGATACAATAATACACTGATTCGACTATGTGAAGCCCAACCTACAATTGCAAAGAGAAAAAGTTCAATAATAAGAATGAGTAGCAATAAAGAGTAAAAAGGGGTAACAACAAAATAAACCCAAAAGATCGATGAATAAATAAATAAATAAATAAATAAACAAATCTATATAATAAAACACAAAGAAAGCTATCAAGTGACTCTCCTTCAATCCCCCCAAAAATCAAAGGTCCAGATGTAATTTTACAAAACATATTTCCCCCCCAAAAGTTTTCCCTAAAACTCAAATTCAAATCCCCCACCAAAAACAACTCCTATATTTATTTAAATTTTTTTTCTCTCTCTCTCTCTCCCTCCTTCTTCTATTCAAAAAAATTAAAAAAATAAAAAATTTTAAAATTTTAAAAAATAAAAAAACTAAAAAAATTAAAATCTTCAAAATCTTTAAAAATAATTCAAAAAAAAAAATCAAAAAAACCATATAATATGTTTTTTGGTCTATATTTGCTACTTCAATTAATTTGCTGGACCTCCAAAACTATTTTATATGATCAAACAAGGTGCACTGTTCCAAAGACGTGCCGTAGGCACGTGTCAACGGGCAAACCTAGTAAATAAATAAATTAAAAAAACCGCCTAGCGCCTAGCCGCTTAATCCCCGATTACAAGGTCTAGGCGCTAGGCCCCCATCGGCCGCCCGACTACCGCCTAGCGCTTTTTAGAACATTGGTGCACACACATACACAATATTTAATACAATTCCTATAATTCCAAAATGTGTATTAAAAGTTATTACATGTCATGTGTGAGTCCATGCAGAACTTAAAATATGATTTAATTAATGAGCTTATCTCATGGGCTTTCTTTTTAATCAATTTAATTAGTAAGTCTAGTGGGCTTGCCTTTTAATTAATCTAATGGGCTAGAATCTATCTTTAGGTTTATGGGTTAAATGAAAGGCTATAATAAAAGACTGTGCATGCTAAAATAAGAAATGAGAGTAAGAAAAATAAAAATGGAAAAATTAGCACGTGCATCATACGTGAAAAAATTGAAAAATTTATTTTAATAAAAATAGGGGGGAAATGAATTTTCGTTTTATAAAATAGATTTTAATACAAAAAAAATAAAAAATTAAACACAGAGAAAATATTACACGTAGCGGTGAAAACACATAATCGATATGTGCATCAAATAAACGTAAAAATACAGAGATTGAAATTTAATATTTTAGTTGATTTAAATAGGATAAAATATATGGGGAATGCGTAAATAGTCAGAAATCACAATACGTAATGAAAACACGTTACAAATATTACCAGTAACGGTACAAAATACACGTACGTAACACATAAGGGCAAATTTGTCATTTCTAATTTTGCGGGGTGTTACACTCTCCCCCCCCCCTAGAACAGTTCTGTCCCTAGAACTCACTAGGGTAAAGGTTGTATTTTGTACACGCCAAAGAAAATATCATTATTGTATATAGAAAACTGCAAACTTTAAGAAGAATAAATGTAGTATAAAAATACGCAATGAGGAAAAACAAGACACACTCTATATAAGAAAACTATGAGCATCAAAATTTTATAAGAACGAAACAAGAAAACTCGGAAAATTAACATAAGGAAATAAATATGACCATAAAAGATAGGATAGATTGAAAGAAGTTCTATACAAAATAATATTAGGTAAAGCATTAGATAAAACAGAAAAAATAAACTTAGTCATTAATTTGGAATAGTTCAGAAACTACACAATAAAGAAAACATAGTCAATATATAATTTATAAGTAGATTTAGTAATCAAATTTCATCAAAATAATAAGTGGTAGAAAATCGCAAACCGAATAAGTATTGTATAACGGAATCAAATTAGCAATTTAAAATAAGACTATTGAATAACAGTTTGAAAAAAAATAAATGAGAATGAAATTTAGTTAAAAGCATAAACAAATTAATATCATAAAATAATTTGTAAGGCAAATATTGTAATTATACATATGATTTGAAAAGATACAGAAGGCATACATCGAAATACTTTCGAATTGTTAAGTAAAGCAAGAAAAACCAACATACAAAACTTATATACGTATATAGGCGAAAATTTTTATAGGGTGAAGCAACCAATACGAAAATCATGAATGGTTGTAGGAGTAAAACAAAACATTATAGTGGAAAAAAAGTAGTAACACATCACAAAACCCAATTATATAGAAGTAAATTATGAATCGTAAACAAAATATATAAATAATAAGATATATATATATATATATATATATATATATATATATATATATATATATATATATATATATATATATATATATATATATATATATATATATGCTCAGTTGAAAATGGGTCCATTTTCAACGGGTTGGAAAACACCCATCTCAGCCGTCCGATCTTGCCAGATCATGATCAGCCGCTGAGATCAAAACCCACTAAAGTCTCCCACTAACGCTTCAAAAAGCAGAGGGGTAATTTCGTAAGTTCACGCCAAAAAATGTTTCAGACTTAGTATTTTTTTGGCGTGGAGTTTTTTTTCTCAGTTACCTATACTTAGGAAACAACGGCCTAAGATATTTGAAGTTTTTATTTTGAAAAAAAATCTACTTAGGCCGTTGTTTGGAACAATGGCCGAGGTTTTTTTTTTAACAAAAATTTCATCTTAGGTCGCTGTTACGAACAACGGCCTAAGTATGTACAGGTGTTTTTCCAAACAGTTGTACATACTCAGATCGCCATCTCCCTTACAACTCTCTCTCGCTAGTTGGAGCTCGAGAAACCCAATTTCCCCAAACCCTATCTCTCTCTCTATTGATCTGAAAACCCTACCTCTCTCTTGATTGTTGCTTCTCACCGAATCTCTCCCTATTCTCAGACTGTTGCCCTCTTCCTTTGAAGATCCCAATTACAAAAAACCCTAACCCATAAAAAATCTCCCCAACCCAAACACCCTAAGCCCCTTCCTTTCTCTACAACACCGCGCAACGGCCTCGCCTATCTCATTTGCGAACACCCTCATAGTTAAAGGTACTAATTTGTTCCTACTTGAGTAGATCTAACTAGGCTAATTGATTGGAAATTTTAATCCAAAGTTTGAGTGTACAATTTCTAGTTTTATTGGGTATGTGGATGTAGTATTAGTTGTTGTCGGTTGTTGTTCGATGTTAGTAATAGCGCACAAAGCGAATTTTTTTTTACACAGCTTTGCGAGTGCGTCGGGCTCGACACGCACAAGCCAACGCAATTTGTAGAAGTTTGTTTGGATTCACAGTTTGAAGTGTACGGCCATGCATTGCTTTCGAGTAATTTCCGTGAGTGAAAGCGATACATCGGCGTATTTTGCAAACCGTCAGTCGAAACTCACCTCTGCAAATTTTGCTGGGTCATGTGTTTTGCTGCCGTCCCACTCCCAAAGTTTAGGAATTTTTTGATCTCGTTTGTGCGGATTTGTACCGTATATCAAACAACAACCTCAATTGAAGTTTTTTGATTTCTGTCGATGGTACTTTTCAGTACGAAACAACGTATAAAAAAAATTGAAAAGCATATTAGGCTTACCGCTCGCTACCAAACGGTACTTGTAGTTGAGAGTTCGGACCCCTGGTTTAGGGACTACGTGAATGTATCACATTGTTGGCATTTTTCATGAATGAATGCGATACACGGCCGTATCTTACAAACCGTTGGTCGGAACTCGCTTGTACAAGTTGTGTTGCCTTGTGTGCGGGGAGCCAGACCCAATCACAAAGTTTAATTAATTTTTTTACCCTCAAATGTGCGGTTTTCTCATAATTTTTGTTATGTTTTGAGGGAGTTTTCAACATAGAACCCACTTGAGAAAAACCGTAATTTTGCGAGTAGGTTCGTCTCGCCACTCACAAGACATACCAACTTGTAGTTTCGAGTTGTAACCCACGGTTTGGTATATCCGTCTGTGTATCGCATTTCCCTCATTTTCAAGAGTGAGGGGAATGCGAACGAGACACGGCCTTATCTTGTAAACCGTGGATCGAAACTTGCTTGTACAAGTTCTGCTACCTTGTGTGCGGCAAGTTGGACCCAATAGCAGAGTTTTGTATTTTTATGACGTCGTTTTTGACGTTTTGTCACTTATTTTATTTTGTATGTATATATATCGCAATCGTTTGTTAACAAGCTGTTTATATGTGATGTGTATATTAATTGACCAATAATATATGTTTATCCCAGATAAACAACGATACGAAGAGTTCTGCTGCCGGCGATAATTTTGTGCGGGTAGTTACAATCATTGATTCCATGACATTAGTCGAAGACCATCTAAAATCAAAGTTAGGTATGACGTTCCCCACTTTAGTTGAGGCCGAAAATTTTTATTCTTTGCATGCCCGTTGTGGGGGTTTTGCAATGCGTAAGGGTGGGAATAAATTAAAGGGATGAGTGGAAGTAGATAAGTCATATCTTTGTAATAAAGTCGGGTCGTCGTTGAGTCAACATAGTGATGGTAGACGGAGAACAACCTGTAGAACGGGTTGCAAGGCTTGCGTTCGTGTAAAATTGAACGAAGCAAGTAATATGTGGGTGGTGTATTCATTTCATGAAGAATACAATTACGAATTCACTTCACCCGGTAGAAGGCATCTTTTGCCCCAGGACCGTTCCGTGTCAAATACGGATAAAAGGATAATAGAGAAATTCAACCAAGCTAATATCCAGACATGTCGACAAATGTTCTTCTTCGAAAGTTCTAGTGGTGGTCACGATCAAGTAGGATTCACAGAAAAAGATGTTAGAAATTTACTTAGAGTTTCGTAAGAAGCATTGAAAGGACATGATTCTACAATGCTAATTGATTTTTTTGAATCTAAGAAATAGACGGATCCTTTATATTTTTTATGACATTCAAGTAGATCCCGAAGGGCGGTTGTCACATTGTATGTGGGTTAATGGTATTTGTAGGATGAATTATGAAGAATTTGAAAATGTAATTTGCTTTGATGCCACGTACAATACGAACCGTTATGGAATGTTATTTGTTCTCTTTGTTGGAGTGAATCAACATTGGCAATCGACTTTCTTAGGAGGTGGATTCATTCCAAATGAGACAGCCTCTTCGTTTGAATGGTTCTTTGAAAAGTGGTTAGGGATTATAAATCGTGCTCCATCCGGTATCGTCACCGATCAAGACCGTGGGATCGCTGCTGCAGTTAAGAAAGTTTTTCCCCAGATTCGGCATCGTTTTTGTATTTGGTACATTCTGGATAAGTTACCCTAGGAGGTGCGTATTTCGAATGATGCCTACAAATTTAGGAAGTCTTTGAAGAATGTCATCTACAATTCCGAATATGTACATGACTTTGTACGAAAATGGAATTTGTTGATTTCGCAATATGGATTAGAGAGTAATAAATGGTTGAACGATCTATTTGATATCCGCAAAAGTTGGGCACCCGTCTACGCTAAAGATTCTTTTTGGGCCGGCATATTGAGTAGCCAATGGGTTGAGTCAGCGCATTCTGCCCTGAAGCATCATACAGAAAGAAATATTTCTTGCATGAATTTGCAGTCATCTTCGACTGTTTTTTGGGAAGGCAAAGACACGATGAAC
Source organism: Hemerocallis citrina (assembly GCA_017893485.1). NCBI lineage: Eukaryota > Viridiplantae > Streptophyta > Magnoliopsida > Asparagales > Asphodelaceae > Hemerocallis > Hemerocallis citrina. The sequence goes on from CM030364.1 coordinate 255,676,851, forward strand.
TGAAAGAAAATTATCGTAACCGTGAGAAGAGATGGAAGTTGAAGAGTGAATGGGCTTTGGAGGCACAAATGGCAAAAACATGTACTTTAAAAATCGTTTACAAATTCCAAGATGAAGTTACAAAAAACTTCATGTACAATGTGACATTCGTTGCCGATCTTGAGACACCGGATAGTTCAACCTTCCATGTGATACTCTGTGGAGAATCAGAACCGGCTCGCCTTCTTCAATTATGTAAAATCAATGGAATTATTACATGTGCATGTTACTTCTTCGACTTTGTTGGCATTCCTTGTAGGCATATTTTAGCTGCTCTTCGTTTCGGCCATCACACTTCCCTCCCGATTGTATATATTAAAAGAAGATGGACCATGGATGTGATGAGAAAAAGTTATACATCCGTTCCAACCGAACCCAATACCGAGAATTTTGCTTCTCGGTATTGTGAGTTGAACTACCATGCAAAACAGATTGTCGATGTCGGTTGTTCCTCCAATGAAAGTTACAAATACATGTTGGAGAATTTGGAGAGGATCATTCACGGGGTTTCTCGGCTACAACCCGGATTGGGTGAACAACCAGAACATGCCTCACAACCACATGACTGTGTAGAACCGGGAAGTAGTTCACAACTGCATGGTAGTGCACAACCTCATGATGAAGAGAGTGGACACATACCTACACGCGTAAGGGACCCACAGTAATGCACAATAAAGGAAAGGCCTCGTGCCAAAAGATTGAGGCCGATAAGATAGCAACTCTGCATAAAAAAATCGAGACGGTGCCAAAGATGCGACATTGTGCAAATGAATAATGATTCAAGAAATTGTCCAACTTTATTTAAGGGGTAAGACTCGTACTTTATTTGTTTGTCCCTCGTTTAAATTTATTATACTTCATTTGTGGTAAATGAGTTTCTCACTAACTAAAATTAATCTCTGAATGAAGGCAATAAGTAATTCCATCCGATGAAGAGAGTTCTGAATCGAGATATGATGATCCACTATGAAATGAAACTTATTTAATATAATGTTTCAGTATATTACAGATTATTGCCCATGTGGTTAATTACTTTTGGTTGGTAACTGTAAATGTTCTTGAGACTCAAGTGTTGTTGGTTTGTGTCGTTTGTTAATATTGTTATTGTTGTTGTTAGGAGTTTGTAGCTGATGGGTTGTATATAACTTTGCTTCTTTTTGGGGGTGACTCAATTGTATCAGCTGTAGCTGCTCTTGTAGTTGTACATAATTTTTTTTAAAACCTAGGCCGTTGTTGGAGACAACGACTTACGTTAATTGTTGAAATTTTTTTGGACTTCAATAACTGTCTTTGTTTTTGGAAGATGAACACAGAGAGATAAGTCCTTAATTTTTTAACCTTAAGCCGTTACCTCCAACAACGGCATAAGTAATAGGACACAAGTTTAAGTTTTTGGGGTGCTCTCTGACTTGAACAAGTTAAAAAAGAGCAACAAGTCAGAGAGCAAAACAATAATTTATTTAAACCTTAGGTTGTTGTCTCCAACAACGGCCTAGGTTGTAGTCAAAAAAGTTGAAGTTTTTGGGGTGCTCTCTGACTTGGAGAAGATAAAAAGAGCAACAAGTTAGAGAGCAAAACAATAATTTTTTTATACCTTAGGCCGTTGTTTTGTCTCCAACAACGGCCTAGGTAGTAGGCCAAATGTTGAAATTTTTGGGGTGCTCTCTGACTTGGACAAGTTAAAAAGAGCAACAAGTCAGAGAGCAACACCCTATTTTAGAAATACCTTAGGCCGTTGTCTTCAACAATAGCCTAGGTAATAGGACAAAAGTTGAAGTTTTTGGGTTACTCTCTGACTTGGAGAAGATAAAAACAGCAACAAGTCAGAGAGCAACACCCTATTTTAGAAATACCTTAGGCCGTTGTCTCCAACAATGGCCTAGGTTGTAGTCAAAAAAGTTAAAGTTTTTGGGTGCTCTCTGACTTGGAGAAGATAAAAGGAGCAACAAGTCAGAGAGGAAAACAATAATTTTTTTATACCTTAGGCCGTTGTCTCTAGTCAAAAAAGTTGAAGTTTTTGGGGTGCACTCTGACTTGGACAAGTTAAAAAGAGCAACAAGTCAGAGAGCAACACCCTATTTTAGAAATACCTTAGGCCTAGGTAATAGGACAAAAGTTGAAGTTTTTGGGTTGCTCTCTGACTTGGAGAAGATACAATTTTCTCTTCACTCTTTACTTACAGTCTCTGTGGAAATTTATACCAAAGATAGATGATCTATGCTTGTATATCGTTTATATATTTTTTTATTTTTCCAATTTTTTACACCTAACTAACCAATATATAATCACGATGGTTAAATATTTACAGAAAATACCAGAAAATATAACATAGTCTTGTCATTCGTAAAAAAACATTTTATTAAATATATTCTTTTCACTAAAATGTAAATTCTTCTGCTTAGCGTACACCTATCCGGTTATTGGTTAGGGTTAGGGTTAGGGTTATTGTATTAAGTTGGGTTAGTGTTAACGGGGGTTAAGGGTAGGTTAAGGGTGGGTTATTGTAGGGTTAGGGTTATTGCAAGAAACTCGTTTGCGGTAAGAGCTTGTTTTGGGTTATCATTAATTAGGTTAATATTTGTAGTTGGGAGTTGATAGGTAATAAGTTTTCGGTAAAGAGTTTATAGATATTTAAGTTCTATCAATGCTCTTTATGACCAATATATAAAGACTTGTTTGTGTTATGAATGGAGCATTGAACTCTTTTCAGTATGTACCACTCAGAACATTCAGAATTACTGAAAAATAGAGGGAAAACAGAATACTCACAAATAGATCCCCTTTTGCATAACCGCCCGCATTTTCCCGTTCGCAGGAATACTCACCTTCAACCCAAGTAGTAACTTGTAGGTTGTTTAAGGATATGGTTGGGGTAAGGTTAGGGTTAGGGTTATGTTTTTTATGTTTTTTACAACTGTCTCTCCACTCTTTACGAACATTGTCGTCTGAACTCTAAAAAATAGACATTCATATGTATGTTTTTTGGTTTATATTTTTTATTTATTTCCATTCAAAGCCACCTAACTAACCAATATAAAATTTCACAGAGACTGTACGTAAATAGTGAAGAGAAAAATTGTAAAAGCCCCAAAAAACTTTAAACCTAGGTCGTTGTTGGAGACAACGGCCTAAGGTATTCATATAAAGGGGTGCTCCCTGACTTTTTGCTCTTTTCAAGTTGGTCAAGTCAAAGAGCAATGCAAAAACTCCAAATTTTAAGCTATAACATAGGCCATTGTTGGGGACAACGGCCTAGGCTATAAATAAAATGGGCGTTGCTCTATAACTTGTTGCTCTTATTAACTTGTCCAAGTCAGAGAGCACCCCTAAAACTTCAAATTTTTTTGCTACAACCTAGGCCGTTGTTGGAGACAACGACCTAAGGTATTTCTAAAATAGGGTGTTGCTCTCTGACTTGTTGCTCTTTTTATCTTCTCCAAATCAGAGAGCAACCCAAAAACTTCAACTTTTGTCCTATTACCTAGGCCGTTGTTGGAGACAACGGCCTAAGGTATACAAAATGTATGAGTCTTGCTCTCTGACTTGTTGCTATTTTTAACTCCAACAAGTCAGAGAGCACCCCAAATTGTGCAACATTTGGCCTACTACCTTGGAGACAATGGCGTAAGGTATACAAAATATAGGGGTCTACCTCTCTGACTTGTTGCTATTTTTAACTCCAACAAGTCATAGAGCACTCCAAATTGTGCAACATTTGGCCTACTACCTAGGCCGTTGTTGGAGACAACGGCCTAAGGTATACAAAGTATAGGGGTCTTGCTCTCTGACTTGTTGTTGTTTTTAACTCCACCAAGTCAGAGTGCACCCCAAATTGTGCAACATTTGGCCTACTACCTAGGCCGTTATCTCTAACAACGGCCTAAGGTAAACAAAATATAGGGGTCTTGCTCTCTGTATTTTATTGATGAAAATAAAAATTTCAACAACTAACCTCGGCCGTTATTGGAGACAACGGCCTAGGCCTAAAAAAAAATTATCTACAACTTGACACAGCAGCTACAGCTGCTACACTTGATTTTTTCCCAATTTGCAAACACTTTCCCATCACCTACACTCTCCAAATAAATTTATACGTACGGCCACCAAAATCACCAACATAATTGACTATTAGCAATTAATAACAATAGCATCAACTACACTTACACTTACGAACAACAATTACCACATATTAAGTTAGAACAGGGATAAAACCCAAAAAAAAAAAAAAACATTACTACAACAAACAAATTGTATATGTTATTAGCTAAGAACAGGGCATGTATGGTTGTGTTACTCGCCTCTTCCAAGTAGGATTTTGACGCCTGAAGGGGATGACGACTCAGGGATTTCTTCTTCTCCTCCCTCCTCTTGTACGTCTCCAACAACCCTCTCTTCATTCTCATCTTGTTGCTCTTGTTCTTGAGATGGATGTGAAGATGTAACTTGTTGTTCTTTCAGCTCACGTTCCCGTTGCCCCATCAATGCAGCTGGCCTACCCCTCATGCTTTTATGTCGCCCTCTCGGTGACCTTAATGCTCGATCCAAACGTTCAGCCTCTCCCAAAACATCCAAATTAGTACGGCATGAAGAGAGCATCCTCTGAGCGAACCTCTTCATAGTCATGCCCGCATTACTTTTGATTACGTCCGCGCATTCTTTTGCCATGTCCATCGTATTATCAATCTAAAACAAAAAACACCAAAAAAATAATTATACAGATTCAGAAAAGTAAGAAATTCAATAACTTTAAATATAACGAATATTCAAAGAAATTTGAAGATTATACTTACCACTGTACGTATAGCTGAGGCCTTCGGTTGGAACAAGGGTTGTAAACTACAATAGGCGGGTGGTGGTTCAATCTGCCTCTCCTCAATTAATCATTGAACACCAGCAGGTAGTTCTGTATCGGGAGAGATGTACAAACGTGTAATTGATCTGAACCATTACATGTACTTTCCTTGCACTCTGCCATCGTAATCTTCAACATCGGTAATTACAAGTTCAAACCGTCGCTCGTTCCATTCTGCAACGTGAACACGATAGAAATCTGCACAATCATGAGTAGGCATGCGATCGGTATCCCTCACAGCATGTAACTCATGGTTGTATAGGTTTGCGCAGCTTGGGGGACTATCTTGTTGAAGATCGAACTGACGAAGGACTCTTTCCGGCCGCGGAAGCTCCACTATACCAAAGTTGATGAGTGGAGCCGTCGTCATCCACAACTGTGACCCGGTCGTGCACATCGGTGGTAGTCTTCCTACCCGCTTGGGTTTATACGGAACCCAAATCACGAACTCTTCTCGTAGTTGGTCGAGCTCGTCTCTGTAGTACGTCAGTACACCTTTTGGGTTGTCTTTGTAACTCCGACTACTGGCCCAATATACCCCTAAGGGTGCTAACATATGAAGATTTTCTGGTTCGGCCATCCAACCGTCCGCCGGTCTCCTAATGCGGGGACGACCCAAGTGCAGTCGCTCCCATGACCAAATCTGTAACAAAACCATCAAACCAGTCATCTCCGTCCCATCTAGCGCTACAGAACACAACGACTTGTATAGTGTTGCCAATGCGCAACTTCCCCAGCCGTACTGGCCAGCTAAACCTAGGTCGGCGAATCGTAGATACATGAGGTGCACCATATCCCCGGATGAGTTAGGCAAGAGAACCCCTCTGAGCACCGTTAGAATGTAACCTCTGGTGTAGGACTGTATATAGTGGTCGGACGATGCATTGGTCAACGTCCCTTCAACCAAGATAGTCGGATTGATTGTCTGCCAAAAAATTCCTTATTTTCCGTGGCCGCCTCATCAAACTCTGTACCGAGCAGTTCATTACACAGCTCTATTTTATCAAAGTTTATATTACCTGTCACGGCCAACCCATCTATTGGAAGACCAGAGATCATCGCTATATACTGTAGTGACACCGTCATCTCTTTGACCGGTAGATGGAAGGTGTGCGACTCTGGCCTCCATCGCTCCACGAGTGCTGAGAGAAGTGCTCGGTCGAGTTTAACCTGACCCATCATGCTGATTCCGTAGAAACCGACCGCTACTAGGTACTCGACAATACGTGGGTGCACCTTTATGGTATCGTGGGTGCGAAAATTACACCTCCGCATCATCCCATCCCATACTGCCGCGGATCTGTGGCGGTCTTGCAAGCTCAGTTCACAGGGAAATATTGGTCTTGGACCACGACGTGGTGCCATCGAAGACGATACACCAACCTACACGAACCCCAAAACAAAATTGTTATTAGTGTAATAATAATATCACGAAATACAAAATTAGGCACAATACAAATTAATAGTTCTCACAGTCTCTAAGGAATGTTCTCCCCGAGCATCCCGAGATGTCCTTCCGGTTTCCCTCATTCTAGCCATTTCTCTCTAACATAGTTCGCATATATAAAACTAATTATTCGCTAAAAAATAGCAAACACAAACCAACGAGATGCAAAAATTTCAAAACTTCGCTTATACGCATCAAAACAACACAAACGAGATGCAAAAATTTCAAAATTTGGCCATCACCTCTGGCACACCAAACACAAGCCAACGCAACTTGTAGAAGTGAGTTCCGACCCACGGTTTGAAATATAAGGCCGTGTATCACTTTCACTCTTTAAAAAAGAGCGGCAAGCGATACATTGACGTATCTCGCAAACCGTGGGTTGGAACTCGCAAATACAAGTTGTGTTGGGTTGTGATTGGTTAGCCCAAACTATTCGCACGGTTTTGTTTTATTTGGACTTCATTTAAGCATTTTTTCTATTGACAACGCACTAAAAAAGTTCTGAGGTAGATTGAAGTTTTTTCATATACGCATCAAAACAACACAAACGAGATGCAGAAATTCCAAAATTTGGCCGTCAAGTCTGGCACACTAAATGCAAGCCAACGCAACTTGTACATGGGAGTTCCGACCCACGGTTTGAAAAATACGGTCGTGTATCGCTTTTACTCTTGAAAAATGAGCGGAAAGCGATACATTGACGTATCTCGCAAACCGTGGGTCGGAACTTGCATGTACAAGTTGCATTGGGTTGTGAATGGTTAGCCCAACCTACTCGCACAGTTTCGTATTATCTAGACTTCGTATAAGCATTTTTCTATTCAGAACGTACTAAACAAATTCCGAGGTAGATTAAACTTTTTTTTTATACGCGTCAAAACAACAAAAACGAGATGAAAAAATTCCTAAATTTGGCCATCAAGTCTGGCACACCAAACATAAGCCAACGGAACTTGCAGAGGTGAGTTCTGACTCTCGGTTTGAAAGATACGGCCGTGTATCGCTTTATATCCACTGTATTGAATAAAAGCAATAAACGGACGTATCTCACAAACCGTGAGACGGAAATCGCCTCTACAATTTCCGTTACCTTCTACGCGGCGAGTCCGACCTACTCGTAAAAATTGAATTTTTGGATCTCATTTATTTCCTTCTCCTATATTCCACCACTACAACTAACACTACATCTACAAAAATATCAATAAAATATATACAACATACATGATCAAAGCTAATTATATACTCTCTAAATTATAGACTACTATGCATTATACAAAAAAAACCCAACTCCAAAATTGAAAAACAATTCAAGAAATTAGTATAGTTCATTATAGTAAATTGTGATTAAGTAAATACCTAGTCCAAGAGAGAGATAGAGAGTTGGCGAAGATGTGAGAAGCCGCTGATGTAGACGAACAACTTGTACAGGCTAAGGGGTTGGAGAATTTGTGCTACGGTTCAGATGATTTGGGAGTTTGGGGCCTATGTTACGGTTTGAGGTATTCGGGAGAGGGAGAGAGAGGTAGAGGTGCTTCCACAAGAGGGGGAGATCGAGAAGGCAAAGAAATCGAGGCCAAGGAGTTGGGAGAGAGAACTAGGGTTTGGGGATGGGTTTCGGGAGCTGAAGAGAGAGAGAGAGAGAGAGAGTTTGTGACGAAGACAGAGTGAGGAAGATCTAGGTATGTGCAAGTGTTTGGAAAAACACTTGTACATACCTAGGCCGTTGTTGGAAATAACGGCCAAGGTATGTTTTTTTTAATAAAAAAAATAACCGAAACAACGACCTAAGTGATTTTTTCAACATAAAAAACTTCACGCCAAAAAAACTGAAGCATTTTTTGGCGTGAAGTACCAAAAATACCCCTCCGCTAACTAATGTAAAACCAAGGCGATCTGAGCAGAGCTCATCTGATCCGCTCATCATGTTGATGAGCGATCGGACGGCCAATATGGTTGTTTTCCAACCAGGTTGAAAACGGATCCGTTTTCAATCGAGCATATCCCATATATTCTTCATTTTAACGACTGTGGATATTCTTCATTTTCTAGAAAGTTGAAACTTTCTGGAGAGTGAAGTTGCTCAAACTCGTTAACTCTATTAACGGCCTTGGTACACACTCGTTAACTTCGATAACGGTCTTGGTAAAACCAAGGCCGTTAATGGAGTTAACGAGTTTGAGCAACTTCACTAACAAACTCAAAATTCCATTGGATCTGCTACCTGATTACATATTAAACCATCACATCTCAGCTCCGAACATCGTATATCACAGCTCAAAACATCGAAATTTCACACAAGATCAGCTCATATCACAGCTCATATCAGCTCATTTCAGACAAAATCAGCAAAAAATTTCACAAATCAGATGTTTTCAACTCAGATCAGTTCATATCTCATATCAGCTCAAAAGTGAATCTCAAATCCCCTCAAAGCAGCATTTCAGATCACCTCAGATAACATCTCCACAACATAAAACCTACATCTCCACAACATATTAATTCATCTTACACACCTCTCAGTCCATCTTACATTACAACCACAATACATATAACATTAATCATGATTCCATACAAACTTTCAAATTAAATGTTACATAATCAAAAAAATTCAACTAACAAAACTCCAAAATAGCTCAATGTTGGCTTTGAGTAGACTGATTCGAGTTGTTCTGACATCGGCATTTATTGTGACCCCTCAAACCACATTTTGAACACATCATTCCCGAAGCCCTGATAGACTCATCTCGTACATCCATATCATTACATACTCTCGCACTCTTCGGCTGACCTTTCCGAGAACGTCGAAGGCTTGCATCGGGTACAAGTTTGTTTCCAGTATTAACTGGCCAATATGCAGGATCTAGTGTAGGATGAAAACTGGGAGCCCATGTTTGTGCTAACGAAATAGTTGAGTAGAATGTATCAACGTATGGTTTGTAATCAATAGCGCGATATGCACAAGTTGATAGAACATAAAAACATGGTATATGATATAACTGAATTTTTTGACAAGTATATGTTTTATTGCCCAAGTTAACGTTGTGCAAGTTACCATCCTTTTGATTCCCACCTACTCTTCGTATACATGTTTTGACTGCAAAAACTACAGGTTGATGGCTAAACAATATCACCTCATGCATGTTGGCTCTTTCACGCTGGAGATCTATCAAATCCTGTACTCTTTGTGCAAAAATTTTACCCTCCGTAATTAGCTTATTGGCTAATTGACGTCGTGTGGCAAAGTACGAATTAAGACGGTAAAAGATCATGTCCACAATAATAGTTACTGGTAAACTACGCATGCCTTTGAAAACCGAGTTGAAAACTTCTGATAGGTTGGTAGTCATTATCCCATATCGCCGTCCTCCATCTTCAGAAAGTGCCCACTTCGCAACTATTTTCTCTTTCAACCAATTTGCCGCTTCCGCATTGACTGTTTCCAATTCCACGAGTTTGCTTTGGAATTCTTTTGGTTGGTTTTGATATACTATAATTTTGAATTTCGTCCTCATTGCTTTGCTACCAAATTTGGTAAAGAAATTGGTAGCAAAATGTCGCATACAATAACAATGATATGCATTGGGTTCGTTCCATGCACCATTCTGTGATTCCATGGCGGCCAAAATACCTGCGTGCCGATCAGATATAACACATTAACCAAACCGATCAGTGACATAGAAACGAATACAGCTCATAAACCATGTCCATGTATAAACACTCTCTCTGTCAACTATTGCGAAAGCAAATGGAAACAAACAATCATTTGCATCCAGTGCGACTGCTATTAACAAACAACCCTTATATTTACCATACAGGTGTGTTCCATCAACACTTATAATAGGTCTGCAGGACTTAAACCCTTCAATTGAAGCACTAAATGCCCAAAACACACCCCTGAATGTTTCAACGCCAGGACCGGATTCATACTTATCCTAATGGACAACATTTCCTGGATTTGCTGCTTGTATTGCTGATAAAAGTAAAGGCAACTTAGTGTACGCATCTTCAAATGATCTGTACAACTTTTTAATAGATTTCTGTTTTGCATTCCAAGCAATCCTATAAGATATCTGATAATTCAATTTAACTTTGACCATCTCAATAATTGCACGCGATGTAATTGCTATCTGAGCCTTGACAACATGCATAATCAAACTACATACAAGTTTAGCATCAACTTTGCAATGGTCTTGACTCAATGCGGGATTCACACAAGTATGCGGCCCTACTTTTTTTTTAACCACAAAATTGGTCCGGCCCTTCGGAACAATTGCGCATAATCGCCACGGACAACCACCCTCACTTCGGAACAATTGCACCAAATCCACTATGTTAATCCCTAAACTAACAATACCCCATACATGGATTTAGAGTTTTCAAAGTGGGAGGATATATGAGTGTCAAAGAAAAAGAAGATGAATGTGAGAGAAGAAGAAGAATATCCCTTTAAGATTTTGTAGAGTAATTTTGGACTTAGATCTACAATTGGGATGCTAGGGTTTTGGAGTTGGGTTCCGAAATTGAGGGAGAAAGAGGAGAGAGAGAGACACTAAAAGTATAATGATGTTACCTATCAGTGTGTCTTATTTAAAACTCACCCAAATGACACACCACTACTAATCGGAATGGATATAACGGCGTATCTATACCGGCATCTATGCCCAAATGCCGCGATAGATCGGCATTATAAAATATTTTTTAATAGCGGGGCTCTATAACGGCGGTGCTATATTACGCCGTTATATATATAATATATAACGGCGGTGGTATAGACACCGCCGTTATAGACCCTAATCAGTAATTTTCATTAGAGCGGAAACATATAGCGCTAATCAGTAATTTTCATGAAACTAGCGCTAATCAGTAATTTTCAGCTCTGCCGCCTGCCGAATTTTTCATCCCGCTCCGCTCCGCTCCGCTCTTCATTTCACCCCAAAATCGTCATCCCGCTCCGCTCTTCATTTCCCCCCAAAATCGTCGTCATCCCGCTCCGCTCCGCTCTTCATTTCCCCCCAAAATCGTCATCCCGCTCCGCTCCGCTATTCATTCCCCCCAAAATCGTCATCTCGCTCCGCTCCGCTCTTCATTTCCCCCCAAAATCGAAAACCCTAATCGAAAATACATCAGCGCCGCTCCACTATCCGTCTCCAAAATCTCTCTCTCTCTCTCTCTCCCTCTCTCTGACCAGTCGACCTCTCCCCATTCGGCCCATCTTCCCCTCTCGCATTCGGCTTCGTCTCCCCACACGGTTGCAGAAGTATACTATCATTTTGTCAGTCGCCCTTCTCCATTCAAGAAGAATCTCCGTGGGGATTCATTCTCTATTTGATTGGTACATTTCACATTCTCTTACTTCTGATCTCATTTTCATGTTATTGGGATTAGGGTTCTGTTAACTTTGCTTAATTTGAAATGGGTTTTTGTCAAAATCCCTTCTTTTTGTAAAATTCTATAGAATTTGGAGTGGGATGTTTATATTTACTTGTTTTTACTTTGCTTAATTTGATGTTTATATTTACTTTTGTCAAAATTCCTTCTTGTTGTTGTTGATGTTTAACTTTGCTGAATAATAAACCCATAGAGGACCAATCCTGTTTAAATTTGACACCATTCTCATCTTTTGAGGTTCATAACATAGGTAGTTTTTTCTGGTTTAGTTTTTGATTAGTTCATCGAATTATAGCTGTGCATTCACAGTTTACTTTAGATGATAAATATGGTTGGATTTGATTGTTGCGTGGTTCTTGTTTGTGAAAATGCCCAAGTGAATCTTAAAGTACTTGTTTAGTAAAAGATTGATGTGTTTACCATTTAGATGCAAATTATGTGAAGGGATTTTTTTTTAAAATTTGGGTAATGTATTATTCGTAAATATGTGATATAGCTTTTGGAGGTCTACGGTAAAAAAGTGATGCATTTTAGGCCATGTTTGGGAACATAGTTGACTTAGGATAACTGGTGGAGTTATCATGTACTGTTATAGTACTCTAGTTAAGTTTGACCTGTTTTACGCTCATTTTATTGGAGTTGAGATAGTTGTAGTTATTTCACCCTAAAAGTTGAGATAACTGTAGTTATCTAAACTCCACTCTTATCTAATTGGAGTTGCGAGACACCATGTTTAATGAGAACTTTAAGTTAGAGATAAAGGTGATAACCAAAGTTAGCATACCATGTACCTCGAAAATTAACATAACTTTGTTATTTACTATGTTCCCAAACAGGGCCTTAGTTTTAATAAAAGAAAATTTGTATTTGATTATCTATGAAGCATGGACACTGCTATTTGGTAGCCATGTCGTGTCAGACATGTGTTGGGACACTCGACCACACTAATGCTATGGCCATTATCTGTATACTAGATTCATATACTAACTGAACTGATAATCAGTGTATGTGTGTCTGTTTATTTTGTATACTGCACTTTCATATACTAATTTATCAGTTCAGTTAGTATATGAATCTAATTTTAACATCTAGTCATATATTCTTTTTGGCATAGTACATGTATCTCAGACCAGGCTTTGGTGGCCATATTATTCTCAAAACCGGTATCTGTTTGGTCCATTCCAGCCCCGAATTGCCAAGTTTAGAATAGACATTTCAAGTCTGGCACTTGATCTTAGATACTGCACTTGATCTTAACTGCAACTGCATAATGCTATTTCTATCTTTACTGCAACTACCAGAAAAAAAAAACAAACAAAATATGATATTCTATATTTACATTTTAAAATAAACAAAAATTTAATATTTTAGAAATACGCATATTTAAATATATGATATATCATGTAGAAAGTTAAAAAGAATTATTTAGGTTTTAGTTTATTACATATCCAGCTTATGTATATGTAATTGATAAAGAATATTCAAAGTATTAATTCAAACATAATAGATAATAGATTGATGACGCCTACATATCTATGAGATAACCAGCAAGATTAATCTGATAGTTCGGTGCATACAGCTCATTAGTTTTAGGTTTTGCGTGACTTATTCTCACAAGATTAGAAATTTTCAATTTCTTTGGTCGATTATAACTAAATACCGTGTTTATAGATGAATACTTGTAATGTGTTCTCAATGATCAAATAGAAAGTGTAATGAAAGTTAGTAACATGTAAAGTATAAATTAAAGATGACAATAAAAAGGTATTCTAATTGTGAAGCAAACAAGTAAACAAATATATAACTATAAAATTCCTGAATATTCAAGGTTAAAAGTACACATCTGGGACTCACAACAGGCCGGGGTAACTAGGGTTTAAATTAAACCTGTACCAAGAGCGAGAAAATAACAGTAAGTGAGCATATATATATGTGTGTGTGTGTGTGTGTGTGTCATCTCTTCGATATTTTGAAAATAATTTATATGGAAGTCTAAAACATCGATAGCAACTGCGCACGAGAGGCCAAATGGAAATTAATCTATATCTACTTTATGCATACATATGGAAAGCTTCTACGTCAACTACATTTAGTGTGAAAACTATTTTGTTATCACTAGAAGATTCATTCAATATCTAACCACGGGTTTTAAAGTCACTGTTCATATTATTAACATGCAAATGATCAAGACTCTTGCTATGAAGAGAGAGTCCAATAAAAAAAGTCAGAAGGCAAGGTAAAGGATTGGATCATTAGAGATTAAGCACTAGTTCATTAATTAAGAGGTTGGTGATAATGATGATGTTGAACACCTTTTTGACCAATTATACGTTAAATTAGTTCGTTAATTAGAGATTAAATTGGTATAGAGGAAAGCTGAGATTGATCAAAGCAGCCGTAGGCAGTTGAAGATCAAGCACACTACGGGGAGCTGCAGCTTTGCGATTGTGCGGGATGAGATGGTAATGGAAATTTTATTTTATAGCAAGTCTGTTTTTTTTTTTTTGTGCCAATTTTTGCGTTGGTATGATTTAACTGTTTCATTTGACTCATATATAGGATACGACAGTCGAGGGAGAGAGTGTCGGTGAGGTAGATTTTTTTGAATCTACCCACACAAGTAAGGATGGGACATATCGGGATGAATTTGCAGCTGATATAGTGGTATACATGAAACTTTCGAATTCCAATTTTCATTCTGCAACAAAAATTTGGATAATATTCACAACTCAAATTTGGATTTTAATTTGGTCATAACTTACAAAATTTCAAACTAATTTTCAGCCCAATTTTTGGTATTAATGTATTGTTTGCTCTCTTTTCTAGAAAGAAGCTAGAAAATTGATTGAAGAGAGGTCGACATCTTCAGCAGATCGATTAACCATCCAGCGTGAAGCTATGACTGATGTGAGGGGGAAAGAGCGACCTGGTCGTGTGCGGGGAATGGGATTGGGGCCAACACCCTCACAGGTAAACATATATATATATATATATAATCAGTAGGTTTACCTGACATATATGAGTCCTAGATAGCAGTCGTAGATAGAAGTGCCATTGCTACATAGTTCATGACAATTCAACTTTTTTGTCATCTTAAGCATTTTTTTTCAATTAATTGGTTTGGTACCACTAGTCTGATCAGTGAGCTCATCAATGCCTACGGTTAGTTTGCTCACTGAATGGCTATGTAGAATTAGAGTTTTCAATGCTCGATGACACAAGACATTTTTATTAATTAGAAGTTCTGATTACTGAAATTATTTATCTTCAATTTCCACTCCTTTCTACTGAATTAAGAATAGATTTATGATATTCTTGTCAAAGTGTGATAACCTTTCCTTAGGAAGTTAAACTTATAAGCATTTGTATGAAATGCGATAGTATTGAATCCGAGTCTTCTCAATTTTAAATATTGATGGAGACTGAGATGTTAAATCCGAGTCTTCTCAATTTTTGGCTTACTAGATATGATACTCAAAAACTCGCTATCTGCTAGTATTGAAGTTAATAAGGAAAAAAAACTAGAAATCAGACAGTAGCAATTGAAGATCTAGATCATACAACCTATCTAATTGGGGCATTATCACTGATGAGTAGGCACGAACAATCAAGAGTTTCTGAGAAAGTCAACACGGTGGATTTAGCACATTGGGATCATCAAGTCAACTGCAATAACCCATCTTTGAAGAGGATTATATACAGTGTCCTGGAAGTTCAAAAAGTACTTGGGGCATGAGATTCAATTATCTAGAAACAGAAATTTCACCTTGCCTGTCAATAGGTTTAGTTATGGCTCTATAACACAACCCAAGATCTTTCCCACTTCTTTAAATATACAAGTTGTGCTAATAAGTACTTAAGGTACACAAAAATTGTTGTTGATATAACATCATATGTTCTCAAATTCCATCTCAGTATTCACTAATTAAATGGCGATAGTGTTTATAATTTAAAATAGCAAACATTTGTTATACCAAAATAGCACGAAGATATGCCGTATTTATGCTATTTTAGGGTGAATTTAAGTGAAACTCTTCACCTCTGTTATATCCTGCTTTTCCTTCGACGTTGCTTGTCACTTGTGATTCTTACATTTGCAGCTGACACGATGTCAGCAACTGCTCTTTAAATTGTCTGCTTGATAATGATGTACTTGTTGTGATTGTTCAATTTGACAAATCTGGGTTCAGCTTGGCAGTTTCACTTTGACATAATCTTAGTTGACTAGCTGCCGGCTGTTAAAACTATGCTAAAATTTTAGAAATTCTTATTATGTAAATTTGTCAACAAAAAAAAAAGTTCAAATATATCTGTAAATTTAATAGTGCAATGATGGCTTTGATTGAGTTTGGTTCGGTAAATGTATTGTCCTATATATGGTGTACAGCATATATAGGACATGGCTTTGATTGAGTTTGGTTCGGTAAATACAACATGCACAAGGTGTACAACATTTTCCTATATATGGCGTTTACCATTTTTTTGTTTACTACTGATAATGGAGTCTGCTAACCATCTTTCCTTAGTTTAATGCAAGGTAATAGGATTATATGATCTATAATGTAATATAATAAATAGTTGTTTAGTGATAGCAGATATGATATTTTATTTAGAATAATATGGATCCTACATGATCCACCATACAATAGGAAATAATAATTACCAATAGAAATAAATGAGTACTAACCACTAAGCATCTATGTCATCACTTAGCTTAGGCCTGATCTTATTAGTTATTTAATTTGATATTTGGGAGATACATTCATATTTTTGAGTCCTTGCTCTTTCATCTAGTACCTAAGTAATCCTGCAAAAGGATCATTATCAGAATCTCTATGGAATCAGTTCAAGTATGTATATTAATTTAGTTCAAGTCTTGCCATATTTTACACCTGTATATTATAAGTGCAGGAAATGATATATAAGAAGCATGATATAAAAAAAGACTTGCACTGCATGCATAAATGATCAAGTAAGCATCCATAACTTTACAAACAAAAGAATTTTTACTGAAGATGACCAATAAACCAGATTTCATGAACTGAAGATCACTTTACCTCCTAAATACAACTAATAGTCTGTTAATACCATGTTGATTTGGTTGTCTGGTAAACTACTTCAACTTATGTTAGTTACTGGGCTAGTTCAAAATGTACTTATAAACATGTCTTGTTTCCTTTATTATCAATGAACTGTAGAGTTTCTAGTAAAATTAATTTGCATTGCTTTTATTTGGTTGTCTTTTAAACTTCTATATATGTCTCATAGTTGTTCATATTGGTTATATAATTATGACCCTGTGAAAATTGGACTGACATGGTTTCAATCACAGGTATTTGGTTCTTGTGCATCTACCTCTAGTCGCACATCCTATCCGGATGTGTTCAAGATGCAAGCCAAGATGCAGGAAGAGATTGACGGCTTGAAAGATATGATTGTTTCTTTAATCTCCCAACAAAACCAGAACTCTAACAATCCAGTACATGGAACTGTAAGTATTCAGCAATATTTTATGATATTAGTATGAAATTTAACTATTGCATTTTACTAGTGTGATGCCTAGTGTAGTAGATAATCTAATAAATGACACTATTGTGAATTATACAGGGCCAACGAATTCCATCGACTTCTAGTCATGCACATACATCTTGGCAAAATATCAGTGGGAATCAAAGCAATGCCGAGCCGCTTCAGTAGACTTTGCCATTGTTGAGTTAAATTTGGACTTTAGTCTTTTTATGTTTTGTTGAAACTGAATTTATGCTTTGTCAAAGAAATTGATGTATAACAAGTATATTTTTAACTCTTCGTATGACCATTTTTAGACAAGTAATTATTGTTTATTGTGGTCCATGATTATATAGTTGTTTATTATGCTGCTATTAGTGTTTTAAAGATTTGAACGTTCAAATTTGATATGACTACAGATATTTTGAATTTGTGACATTTTTTAAATAGTGGGAAAAACCCGAAACCCCCTATCAATCAGTTTTGAGATAAATATGCTGGGAGGATCCACCAATCGTGGTGAATTATATAAAAAAAAAGAACCAATCCCGGCGTTTAGGAACACTGGCATAGCATATCGAAATGATCTAGAAAATATACGCGCATGTGTCTATCACGGCATTTATGAAGCGCCGTAATAGATCTACGACTTGTAACGGCGTTTTAAACAAGCGTCTTAATAGACCTACGGGATGTAACGGCGGACTTAACAAGTGCCGTAATAGACCTACGAATTGTAACGACACTTTTAAAAAATGCCGTCATAGGCTACACGTTGTAACGGCGGTTTAAAAATGCGCCGTTACAAGCAGTACACATATAGCGGCGTTTGTAAGAAGTGCCGGCATAGGCGTCCGATCTATAACGGCGCTTTTCTTGGCCGCCGTTACAGGTCATAGGCCTATAGCGGCGCCTTGTCAGATGCGCCGTTGTAGACCTATGGTCTGTAACGGCAGTCTACAAAAGCGCCGCGATAGACCCGTGATCTGTAACGACGGTCGATGCAACGGCGCTTCTCGCGGCGGTAATTAAAACGCCGCTACCATCTATGGCGGCGTTTATAAACGCCGCCATAGACAGAAAAAAACGCCGCGATAGGCATTTCGTTTAGTAGTGCACGCTCACCCGGTTAGCACGCCGGGTATAAATAGGTGCGCTAACGGAGTTAGCATTCCTATACTAGGTTATTTACAGTTGTCCCAACTACAAACGTTAACCCCGTTAACGCGAGTGGTTAAAATCCTACCGCTAACGGGGTTAACGAGTCTATGTTGGATGAGTTTTTATGCAAATTCTTAATCAAAGGGAAAAGTGTTATCCCCTAACCCACGCTAACGGGGTTAACACTAGGAAAACTACTAGACTCGTTAATCCCGTTAGCAATGGGGTTGTTTTGGTATTAAATTTTCAAATATGGACAATTTCGTACATACTTACAAAAAGTGGGATAGTTTGGTAAAAAATTATAATGGTATCAAGCATCAAATAACAAGTATCACGTACAAGTGTCAAGTAACAAGTAATAAGTAACTAGTCTCCAGTAACAAGTCTCAGGTAACAAGTCTCAAGTAAACAGGTCTTAAGTAATGGGCATCAAATAGGGTATCAAGTGTGTACAAGTGACAAGTTGATCTTAAGTCTAATGTTTAGTTCTATGTAGGTAGCTCTTCATGCATCCATACTTTTACTACATGGTTGCCACATATAATCAGTTATATTTATGCCTAGTGGTGGATTTTATAGGGCGGTGTACTCAGGTATCAAGTATCAAGCAAGCATGGTTTATGAATACGGAATTATGTAACAAGTTTACGAACCAAGTTCGTGAATACACTAACAAGTTCAAGAACCAACCGTGAGTTCATGAATGCACAACAAGTTCATGAACTAAGTAATGGGTTCATGAATACGATCAAGATATAATAAGTTCATGAACCAAGTACTGGGAAACACGGGTCCCCTTCCGAGTACACTTACCTATATTGTCCACTACAATGGTCTTTTCCTTAAACCCCAGCTTATTATTTATCATTATCATCAAACAAGCATGAAAGTGAGTGAAACAGGTCAAGTAAACATGATCAAGAACATGAAACAAGTTCAAGATAATTATAAAGCATATTCGAGGGTCAACACAAATTAAGATTATCAAGAACTACGAGAATTGCAGTTCTGGATAGCATGATGTTGCTGCACCAAAACTGTGATTCCCATCGCTACAAAAATTTAAATGTAGATCCATCAGAAGGTCTAGAAACTAGACACATTTCCAGTTCCAACACATATAATTAAGACACATAAATGTTGTAGCAATTGATGTCAAAATAGCAAACTATACAGCATTTGTGTTCAGTGAGAATTTGTAAAACTGAGTTTATACATATGAAACAGGTTTGAAACTTCATTAATTAATTTTGAAAAAATTAGAAAATATTTTCTAGGGTGTCCAGTATCAGCATAAAAATTTTAAAGTCATTTACTTACTGGTAGCATAGTTAAAATAATTGTAAACCAAAGTGGTGCAGTAGTTTTTATGAATCTGCGATTACAGACATAGCAGCAGTAAAACTGCGATATCTCCTAAACCGTAACTCAGAATTCAATTCCGTCAAAAGGGTGATAAACTAGATGTTTAGGCCTAAGTTCCATATTCAGGACTCAAGTTCAGATTCTGATGTTATCGGGGTCGAAACAGCAAGCCAAGACAGAACAAAAACCAAATAAGACACTTTTTGCATGAAATGTATCATAATTGTACTAGTTGTGAACAAGTGCATCAGCGAAGGGTTGTGACTCGTAGATCATGTGATAGATAAGGCGAAACATGAGATCATCAACGATAAATAAGGAGGAGTCACATTTACAATCTACTTGCAGTATTTTCAAGGAAAAGCTTGTACTTAAAAACGAAATGTACAAGAAGATACTTGCCTTGGGGTGTAGACGATGAATCCAACGACAGAATAATGGGAACGGATCCTGACACGGATCTTGATGGCGATCAAGATCAAGACCAACGGACGGCTCAGATATGTCTTAACTCAAAGTATTCTTATCTTCAACTTATTCACAATTGGTTCAATGTCTAATCTATTTATTCACAATGTCTCATTTTAATACTATTCATGATTCATTTATCCATTCATTATCTTTAGAAGCAATAATTCTTTTTATGAACATAAATTCATCCACTTTAAGTCTCTTTAGCAACTTAAGCACATACAAAATTCATATCTCAACCCATATCAAGTATTTCTTACACCAAATAAGTATAAAATTCTTTTCAAGAGAAAAATCCATTTACACAACAATGTTTTACTATTCTTTTAAAAGAAATAAATGTCACACTCTTAAAGGAATAATTTTGTAGTTACCAATTCATTTTCTATATCAAATCCACTTTTAATATCTCACATATACATGAAAAATTCTAAAACCATTTTTAATAAATTCTAATTTATTTTATAGGAATTCTAGATTTTTTTCCCTAATTTTTTAATGGTATAAAAAACTCTTTATTTTATGGGAATTCTAGATTTTTTCCCTAATTTTTTAATGGTATAAAAAACTCTTTCTTATTAAACAAAAACCCCAAAAAAATGTTGAGGATATCAGGTTTCGAACCCAACTCCCCCGCCAGCACAGTAAAACGCCCAAGGCCCAAACTCTCTAGCCAATAAGTCCATCTGAACTTGGCGTCATAAAACCGAAAAGAAATTCCCAAATATCCATCTTCAGGTTTGGATTTTATTTAATGAAACAAAAATAAAATGTGTACAAAAAGTTTTGAACCCATGATCTCTTACAAGCATAGTAATGACTTATGGTGCACCGACTAACCAGTAAGTCCAAGTGTGATTTCTAATGTGAAGTTATACTAATAGGCTTTTGTTCAACCGTATTGTTATTCAATTATTGTCCCAAACTAGATTGTTTATTTGATCTAATCTTTCTAATTGATTATAATTCTCTCATTCATACTGAGTTTTCTAAAAAATAACGATTCACGAATTTCCAAACTTGTGTTCTAAACATTGTATCTATATTTCAAATTTATCCTTCTCTTTAATGAACATAAGTTTCATTTCTTCATATTAATCAAAATAGCATATTGTATCTCTTACAAATAATTTTATGTGCATCAATTCAATTTCACCAAAATCCATTTTTCTCATAAGGGAAATCTCAACAAGTGTTCCTACAATTATATATTTCTCCATTTAGGAATTAACATGCATATATGGCCATAACTCTTTTTCTCATTTCTAATTAACATGATGACAATTTGTTTCTTTAATCATATCAAAATTTCTACAATTCATGGTACACATAAAAGCATGGATTTGTTCACTAATCATCACATCAAATTTATCATTACTACTCATGTAATAGATTAGCATGTATGTCTTATAATTAGAAAAACACAAGATTACCCACATCACATCCAATTGATATATATTACTAATATCATATTCTAGCATGCTCAACCTATGAATTAGAAAATATCAAAACCACCCACCTTTTATGAAGAATAACCGACTAAGATGAAAAGACAACTTCTAGCTCCAACAAGCACTCCTAGTCCTTCTCCTCCTAGCAAAAGCTCTCCAACAAGCCTCCAATGCACAAGAACACTCTCTTTCTCTCTTTCTTTTTCCTCTCTTTAACTTTGTTATTTTAGGTGTGAAATGAGAAGAAACAACTAGGGTATTTATAGGACAAAGTAAAGATTCCAATTACAAATTTTTCCACCTAATAATTTCTCACTTAATTCTCCATCTCTTCACTACCCTAACTCCCATAACCCTAACTCTTCACTACTCCACCTCTTCAAAACCCTAACCCCCACCCTCTTCACATTACACGTGCACGTGCTGTGCACTAGTGCACACACATACACAATATTTAATACAATTCCTATAGTTCCAAAATGCATATTAAAAATTATTACAAGTCATGTGTGAGTCTATGCACAACTTAAAATAGGATTTAATTAATGGGCTTATCTCATGGGCTTTCTTTTTAATCAATTTAATTAGTTAGTCTAGTGGGCTTGCCTTTTAATTAATCTAATGGGCTAGAATCTATCTTTAGGTCCATGGGTTAAATTAAAGGCTACAATAAAAGACTATGCATGCTAAAATAAGAAATGAGAGTAAGAAAAATAAAGATGGAAAAATTAACACGTGCATCATACGTGCAAAAATTGAAAAAAGTATTTTAATCAAAATAGTGGGGAAATGAATTTCTGTTTTATAAAATAGATTTGAATACAAAAAATAAATAATTTAAACACACAGAAATTATTACACGTAGCGGTGAAAACACATAATGATATATGCATCAAAAACACATAAAAAGTACGTAAAAATGCAGAGATTGAAATTTAATATTTTAGTTTATTTAAATAGGATAAAATATACAGAGAATGCGTAAATAGTCAGAAATCACAATACGTAATGAAAATACGTTACAAATATTACCAGTAACGGTTCAAAATACACGTGCGTAACACACAAGGGCAAAATTGGCATTTCCAATTTTGCGAGGTATTACAGGGACTATGCAAAGTAATTGGCCCTATAGTATGGCTTGTAGTGCTTGTAATAGGGTTTTTCGTATCCATAGGGTTTGTAGTATCCACATTGTTAATAGAGTTGACAACAAGAATTCCTATAATTTCGAAGAGTGAAGAGAGAGATGTTTGGGTTTGGGGTTTGGTTTGGATTGAGATCTTATCTTGTTTCTTTGGTTGGGGATCATAGTTTGGCAATGGTGGAGCATTTATTGGCTTCAGCTGAAGGATCTGTGGGTAGTATATTGAGGTTGGCATTGATGCGTTGATGACTTTGGGGGATCCAAGTAGTGGTGGGTCCTTTGATAGGACATCTAGATTGGGTGATGGCCTCAGAGCTGAACTGGGCCCTTTCTAGGCATTAACCGCTGGTGCTTTGTTGGTGTAAGTAGGCAGTGTTAATGATTGGAGTTGTGCTGCCTCTGGCACAACAGGAGGCTGAGGCTGAGGTTGAATAATAGCAGCCAATGGTGGGACCACTGTAAATTGAGGGACATGAACTAGTGGGCGTCGATGAGACAATATTGTAGTTTATGGGGCTGGTGCATGAGCAAGGCATGGCACTGGGTTGGCAATGCTGGCGGGCAGGAGCGTTGGCGCCGGCCAGTGCAGCAGCATAGTGGGGGTTGGGCCTAAGAAGGGGTCCACTCCCACCCCCAGCATCTTCACCGAAGCACACTTTGAATCCGTGGTCGCCGAGGAGGGATAGGAGCAGCTGCGTTGGCCTGGGATTAGAGAGGCATTGACAAACCTGCCGACGTTAGTGAGCGTTTCGAATTTCAAAATTCGAAACGGTTTGGGTGCCAAAATCCTACCTGATTTACTTCAGGTGGGTGTGCACGTGCCATGGGTGCAGTGCACGAAGCTAATATGACGTACATACATTTCTATTGGGTCGAGCATTGTGACTGGGTCCAGTACAATAAATGAGGAAAAATCCATTGGGTCTGGATGGGGTCCAATAGAGTTTTCGGATTATCCCTAGGGCCCGAGTAAGGTAACTCAATTCCAGGGTTTTGGTTTGACCGAAATAACTTTACTTTCGTGGGACGAGTATTAGTATTTTTGGTATTACCAGTGCCTTCAAGGTGAATGAGTACGATATCGAGGTTATACTGACTATTGGTTCGACAGCCCACCCTCTAGAATTTTGTTGGAGGAAACACTTGTTATCTGTACTAGTCATATTGCTTTATAATTTTTTGAGTTATATTGTCTCACTATCTTATGTATGACTAGTGATTCTATATTTTATTTTCTGTTCCTAATTTGTATTCTTACCTTTTACTCTGAATTTGATTTATTATTCTCATATTAATACAGCAGAGCAATTGTACTTCACCTTTTCCCTAAAAAGAAATTTAAAAAATCACGGAGTTAAAAAAAGTCTATGTCTATATAATGACAGATTAGGTTTACAACAACACAAGAAATGAGCATTGAATCCTGACTTTCTTGAGCTCTGTGCCTGCTACTACTGACTGAGAGAGAGGGAGATGGAGAAGGCAGAGGAGGCATGTGCAGCTGTCCTTGTGTTGGCTAGAGAGTGAGAGATGAGGAGACTGTTGATGGGCCATAAGTGATGAGAGAGATCAGAGAAGAGCTGAGAACCTGTCATGTTGTGTTCTGCACTCTCTTGTTCGTGTCTTCTCTGAGAATCTCCTCATCTTTTTTGTTTTTGTTTTTACTGTTTTCTGCTGCTTCTCCATTTTCTTCAGTTTCTTGTTTATTTATCCAAAAATGAAGACTTATTTACACATATTTTCTTTCCTTTTACCAGTTTTTTTGTACATGGAGAATTGTTGTTGTTGTTGTCAAGTTTGTACCGTTTAATGATTTTGAATCTATGCGGGGAATACGAATTATGAACTGTAAGTTTAAATAAAGAAATATATGTAATGCATGTGCGATGTCAAGAATGGCATCTCAGTTTCTCCAACTTATTATTCAGCTTTGCATGCTAACCGGAGTTACATAATAATGTAGATTTGAGATGCTGTCACTTGTCAAACGATAATCCTTAGTGCCGAGGATCTGATAACAAGCACAGTTTTCACTCTGCTATAAAATCTCACTTCCTTATCTCTCATCTCTGATCTCTAATATTACAATGAGAGAATGTCTTAGTGTCATTTGTTATTCTATCAACGCTTGCGACGCATGTATATAATTAATACATTAGTGCCAAGGATCCGATAACAAGCACAGTTTTCATACTTTGTTATAAAATCTCGCTTCCTTATCACCAATCTCTAATCTCTCTAATCTCTGATCTCTAATATTACAGTGAGAGAATGCCTTAATATTATTTGTTATTCTATCAACGTATGTGACGCATGTACATAATTAATATAAAACATGTTTTTAGATTCAAGTCCTCCCTGCGTCATAGTTTTTATTTATTTATTTTTCTTAAGATGTGCATTGTCCGTCTATAACTAAGATCTCATGTTCGAGACCAGATTACGTCGAAATTTTTATTTTAAAAAATGTATATATTTATTAAGACGTGTATCGGGCATGTAAATTACTAGTTATACGAAAAGCCTCCAAGTCCAAAGACTAAAAATTACCAAGTGACCTTTTTCTTCTATTTCATGCTATAGCATAGAGTAACATCACAAGATGAACACGCAGGGAAGGGAGTTAGATGAGGATATCAATTGGTATAAAAGCCCATAGTTTGATTCAGGCCTTGGATATTTGATGATTGGCAAAAAAACCCATATTTTGTGTGGATTTCTATCGTTTGGTTTATCATGGGCCTAATTTTGGGCTGAATAGCATCTACGATTCCATCTACCTACTCAGTCTTTTGGGTGCTCATGAACCTTAACTTGAAGCTTGTAAATGGGGTAGTTTAAAAAAGAATGGAAAAGTGATGAGTCTGACCAAATCCTTGGTTTATTCGTAAGTTGAGTTAAATCCAAAACTTCCAAAAGTGATATCATCGCTTAGGTGGCTTAAAAGATTAGCGGATTTATTTTCCTTTTATTTTGGAGGAAGTGCATTGCACCATATTATTTATGCATTTCTCTCTCCTCTATCATTCTTGTTACCGCTAAATCTGGTATGGGGGCAAATAGATAGAATTTGTGGATTTTTAGGAACGCTTATAGTCAAACCCGAAATCTTTCCACCGGAGTTTGACCGTTAACTCCCGCCGCCGGAGTTGATCCCGGCGACGCACCCTCCGACGCTCAAGTCGGTAATCAGAAAAGATTATGAATGAGCTTTTACTGGCAAAAGATTGATTACCTGTTAATGGTGGGGGATGGGGGTATTTATAGCCGCCATAGGGACCAGTTTCGGGATAAGATCCATAATTCCCAGTGAAAGGATAGAGCGAATCAGGACCGTTGATTAAGATTGATCATAAACCCTAATTCTATCCTGCTGGACCGGGTTTTGCTGAGGGTTGGAACCCGCACCCAATTGAGATGGATCCGTTCGTGGGTTGTTGGGCTTTTGGAAAGAAGACCCTGAACCCATTTCAGACCCGTTTGTAGGTGAAATTACCATTTTACCCCCGAGCTTTAAGATTCGTGCCTAATTTGGATGGTTCCGATTTAACCCTATTTTTGGCCATATCACGAGCTCCCACTCCCGAAGACTGAGTTTGATCATCCTTTGAGGAGTAGTTTTATTGTTTCAATGGCTTGCGGAGTTGTTGTATCGGAATCCAAATGAGGGGTGTCGGATCTTCGTATGAGATATTATGGTGGTTTTCAGAGCTAGTTGCGCGCTCAAGGTTGTTCTTGAGCTCTCTTGGCCTTCTGGTGATTTTTCTTAATTTTTATCTATTTTTCGGACTATTTATTTAATTTTGTGAAGTGGTGATTCGTTGTTCGAATGTCTTAATTAACTATTTTAGGCAATAATTATTTACCCATGGGAAAAATATTTTTCCGAATTTATAATTATTTTTTAGAATTTTTAATTATTTTTTCTTAATTTTTGATCATTTTTTCGTAATTTTTAGATAAATAATTCGATTTTAATAAATAAAAATTAATTTTTTTAATCCGATTTAGGACGTGGCATGATCTGGGCCCTTCATCAGCGTTGGGCGTGAATTTCTGGAGGATCGGACGGCTGGAGTAGCTCAGTAGGCTTTTTCTCCGCTTGCAGAGGTCGGTGCCTCGGTAGCTCGGCACATCCTCCTCGGTAGCTCGGTAGCTCGGTGTGTCATGAGCTGCCGAGCTACGTGGATAAATCTGGGCCGTTCATCATGGTGCGAATCACGAGGAGGACGGTTCAGATCTGGAGAAAATGTTACCTTGTCGTTTTGTGGGCGTGGCGTGATCTAAGCCGTCCACCACGTTCTGGTGCGATTTTTGACATGATCCAACGGCTGGGTGGTTCGGCATTATTTTTCTTCAAATGTGAGGGTCGGTACCTCGGTAGTTCGGCCATAGTGCTTCGGCGGCTCGGTAGCTCAGCCTCTACTCCTTAGTAGCTCGGCGGCTCGGCTAAACTATTCGGCAGCTCTGCTGAGCTGTTCGGTAACTCGGCTGAGCGTTCCGGTCGCTCGGCAGCTCGGCTAAGCTGTTCGGTAGCTCGGCTGAGCGCTCCGATGGCTCGGTAGCTCGGTCTCTGCTACTTAGTAGCTTGGAGGCTCGGCTAAGCTGTTCGGTAGCTCGGCTGAGTGATCCGGTGGCTGGTAGCTCGGGACGAGCCGTTGGTCCACCTGATTTGATCCGATGCGTTCATCCTGGCACAAATCTCAAAATTGGGGGTTCAGATCACGAGAAAATGTTATCTTGTCGTTTTGTGGGCGTGGCGTGATCTGAGCCGTTCATCAGGTTCGGACACGAATTTTGAGGCAATCTGACGGTGAAAGTGGCTCAGCGGCATTTTTCTCCATATGTGGAGGTCGGTGCCCCGGTAGCTCAGCAGAGTGCCTCGGTGGCTCGGCACGTTACGAGTCGTCAAGCCACGTGGTTGGATCTGGACCGCTCATCATGGCGCGGATCTCGAAACTGGCGGTTCAGATCACAAGAAAAGTTATCTTATCATTTTGTGGGCGTGGCGTGATCTGAGCCGTTCATCAGGTTCGGACACGAATTTTGAGGCAATCTGACGGTGAAAGTGACTCGGCCGCATTTTTCTCCATATATGGAGGTTAGTGCCCCGGTAGCTCGGCAGAGTGCCTCGGTGGCTCGGCACGTTATGAGTCATCGAGCCATGTAGTTGGATCTGGAGTGCTCATCATGGCGCGAATCTCGAAACTGGGGGTTCAGATCACGAGAAAACGTTATCTTGTCATTTTGTGGGCATGGTGTGATCTGAGCTGTTTATCAGATTCGGTCACGAATTTTAAGGCAATCTGACGATGAAAGTGGCTCGGCGGCATTTTTCTCCATATGTGGAGGTCGGTGCCCCGGTAGCTCGGCAGAGTGCCTCGGTGGCTCGGCAAGTTACGAGTTGCCGAGCTGCGATGTTTAAGTGAACCGTTGTGACATTCTTCTGAACCATCGCAGCTTTCTCTATTCTGTCGTTTTATCTCCCTTAATGGGCCCCCAAGCATTTCAAAAAACCCAACCGTTGCCTCCTTGGCTATAAGTTCTCACCCCCCCCACCCCTTAGCTCATTCTTCACTTTTACTCTCAAGTTTTTACTTTTGCTCTCGAGTTGCTCTGCTAGCGGAGATTTGAGCTCAAAGGCGGTTGATCTAGCTGTCGCGAAGGCCAGGCGATTTCCGGCGAACTTTTTCCGACCGTGAACATCACATCAAGGTTATTCTAGTCAGCCTTAGATTTTTATTTCTCGAGATGTCATGAGTAACCTCAGGTAGTGAGGCATCGTCCTCGGAAGGTCAGAATGCCGAGGAGGGGAGAGAAGTAGTAAGCCGAAGAAAGGGGAAGGAGATAGTAGGGTCGTCTGTGGCCGAAGAGAAGGGGAAGGGAGTGGTCCGGTCCTCGGTCGTCGAGGAGGTGGTGGAGACCGAGAGGCGAGCAGGTGAATCGGGTCGGATGCCGACCGTGTTTTCCGGCCATGGAGGGATAAGGCAGCACAGCAGCGAGCTGCTGACTAAGGCTGTCGTTGGTTGCGCGGAGACCTACGAGGAGAACGACCCGGGGGAGGTTACCGAGGTGGATGACATCCCCTCGATTCTAACCGAGCGTGACCTACTCCGGACTAGGAAGGGTTTCACCATCCCCCAAGAGTATAGGTTGGTTCTCCCCGGCCCCGGGGTTCGAGCGAACACTATCTTCCTACCAGACACATGCATCTTCGCTTACGACGCATTGAACGATGGCCTGTGCTTCCCCCTTCATCCCTTCCTGACGGTAGTCCTTCGGTGGTACAGTCTGTGCCCCATACAGTTCATGCCGAACACTTGGCACCACATGCTCGGCTTTCTGCTGCAATGCTGAACTGCCAAAGTGGAGCCGGACCTCGTCATCCTCCGAAGCTTATATCGAATCAACAGGGTGAGCAAGCTCGAGCCTCGCTACTACCTGTCGCCTCGGAAGGGAGTTAAGCTGATAGAGAATCCCGACTCGATAAGGTCGTGGAAGGGGAAGTTTTTCCTGATAAAAGGGCCCTAACATGGGACTTCCCGACCCGGTGGAAGGAGGAGGTGCCGAAATTCGCAAAGGCCGTGCCGGTGTTGACCCCGGCCGAGGTGGCGACCAAGCTGATCGGTCTCCCGATGTTGAGTTGGAGGGAGATGACCGAGGAGGTGCTGCGCTGCACGGGTCGGGCCTTAGTCCGATCAACCCGAGTATGCTCCTGACATCTCACTTTTTGATTTTCTTTTCTTTAATGCCGTGTATATTTTTTCTAACTTGTTTTTCTTTAAACTTGGACAAAGCCTCCAAATATGGATTTCAAGGGTATGATGGTGAAACGAAGCAAATCCGGTGACGGCAAGAAGAGGAAGAGGACGAGCACGGGTCCCTCGTTTGGTCGACCTGCCAAGGCACCTTCGGCGGTTGTCACCACTTCTCCTCGGGAGCCGTCCTTGGCGGTTGTTGTCCAGCTGACCCCGTCTGCCCCTGTAGGTGAGGGTTTCTCCGTTTCGGCGGCACTGGCGCTTGAGGCTCCACCCCTGACCGAGCACGCCGAGGTGACATTAACCGAGGCTCATAAGAAGTTGTTCGTCCCCAACTGGCGGGTGATGAACCACGACGACTTCTTGGGGGATTCAGTGATGAGCATGCAGGCTATCCGATACCTACCGATCCCGAAGGACCGAGCCGCGCTGAAGGCAGGGACGACGGGCGACGACGCCCTTGAGGTAGCTCGGTCACTTATGTCGGTAAGTCTCTTTGCTGTTTCCAAATTTTTCTCAAAATTTTTTCAAGTTTTTAGCTCGGTTCTCATGGTGTTCTAACTGCTTCTCTGTGCAGGCCACTTGTCACTTCAGCCACCTTCTTGAGGAGTACACCGAGCAGGATAGGGAGCTAAAGGCCCTCAGCGACAAAGATCGAGCAGAGAGGGCGAGGGCTGTGAAACAGCTTGAAGCTGAGCAGCGTCGCTCGGACGCTCTGGCGGCCCAGGTCACCGACCTCGAGGTGGCTTTCGCGCAAGCGATGGAAAAGCTTGCTTCGGAGGTTGCAAAGGCAACCAAGGAGAAGGCCGCAGCAGCGAAGGCTTTGGAGGTGGTGAAGCTGCAACAAGCCGAGGCCGTGGAGAAAGCGAGGGCGGAGATCGAGGCAGAGGCCAAGAAGCACATGGTGGCGAACATGGAGTTGTCTTATGTCAGAGCGCTCGATCACGTCGAGGCTTGAGTCCCCGGCTTCGAAAGGTTGGGGTACATGTTGTGGCCTGGTGGCGAGGAAGAAGACGAAGGGGATGAGGAAGAAGAGGAGGAGGAGGACGAGCAGCAAGGTAACAAGGCTGCCGCCGACCCCGAGACTGTGGTAGCCGACCCCCGAGCCGGAGCGACGGGGGACAAGGGGCCGTCCACTGAGGCGCCTGTCGCCGAGTCACCGCTCAAGGTGGCTCCTTGATCCTCTTACTCTTGTAAAAAAATTATTTTTTCTTTTGTACTGTCTTGTAGCGGACTGACCGCCGCTTCTTTGATATGAATAAAATTTTTGTTTGAAATCTCTCTGAAGTTTCTTTGAAATTTGGCTAAGTGTTGGAGTGTTTTGACCTGAAGTTTTTTCGAAATTTGGCTAAGTGTTGGGCACCGCCTCTTGTACTTCGTGTTGATATGCTCTCGTTTCTCAGGTCATCGAGTCGAGTTCAGTAGCCGAAGCCTCTCGTCTTCATGCTGACTTGAAAGCAGCGAAGCTGGCCCTCTCCCGCAGCCGAGAGTGTTTTCTCAAAAGCGAGCTGGACCTAGAAGATCTCAAGACAACGTAGAGAGGGTATCTCTTCGAGTTGAGGCAACTACGAAAGCGAGCTCGCGAGGTTCGTTTTGAAGGCAAGGTGGAGCTGCTTAGGAAGACGTTATTCGACGTTACACAAGTGGAAGGCAAACTTTTTGCGGAGGTTCACCATTTGAAAATAGCCAAAGAAGAACTTTGGCTGAGGAAGAGGAGTTAGCCTCGGCAGTGGGTAAGTTGATGGCCGAGCGCGACGAGTTGATGGTGAAGGTTGACGAGTTGAGGAGGGTTACAGTCGACAAAAGTATCGAAGTGACCCACCTTCGTCGAATCATAGCCGATAGCTCTGGCACTGAAGGCTCTGCTCGGCTTCCTCGCTTTAAGATATCTGTGAAGGACGACTCCTTGAAGGATCGAATCATCGAGCTCGAGGAGAAAGTTGCTCGACTCAAACCTCAACCAGAAAGGATCAACGTTAGGAGCACGTCATGTACTCGCGAAGAGAGCGAGAAGGGAATCTCGTTTTACGAGTGAGAGGGGAATCTCGTTCGCCTGCCATTAGGCGGAGCCCGGCTGACGCTCAAAGTGGGGTGGCTGCCTCGTCTAGCGGCACTTCGGTTGGGGCCACGGTCACAGGCAGTGTTGAAGAGGCGTCTCGGTCCGTTGGTCTACAGACGAGCTCCGAGGTTAGGCGACGCCGTCCCCGGGTGTCTCTGAACCGAAACGTCCCCGTTCCGAAGAAGCGTTAAATAAATCGTTGTAATTATTCTTCTTTGAGTTTTTTTAGCACTTCGTAGTAGTAACTTGGTCTTGTAACTTGAACGCTCTTGTGTGCAAAAATTTTATATAAGTGAAAGCTTGTTTCTCTTCTGTGTTAGTGTGCTTTGTTGGTAGGCATCTATTCAAGTACAACTCCTCCAACTCTTAACAACTACTCAAAATCAGAAGCAAATCTTTCTTCTTATAGGCACGAAATGTCTAACTTCAGCTTTAAACGAACCATAGGAACCAAAGGTTTAGTACCTCCAAGTACTCTTCTCCTATGTCTAGTATAGTTGTAGACACTTCGTGCGTGTCGTTTAGGCTTCAACGGTCGTAGGAGCAATTCCGAATGGCGAACCACTTCTAGCTCGCTTAAGAGCGAGTTTGCGAAGGGGAATCGAGCCAAGCCTTGGACTCCGAACTCGTCGTTTAAGCGAATTTCAACGGTTGTGGGAGCAATTCCGAATGGCGAACCACTTCTAGCTCGCTTAAGAGTGAGCTTGCGAAGCGGAATCGAGCCAAGTGTTGGACTCCGAACTCGTCGTTTGAGTGAATTTCAACGGTTGTGGGAGCAATTCCGAATAGCGAACCACTCTAGCTTGCTTAAGAGCGAGCTTGCGAAGCAGAATCGAGCCAAGTGTTGGACTCCGAACTCGTCGTTTGAGTGAATTTCAACGGTTGTGGGAGCAATTCCGAATGGCGAACCACTTCTAGATCGCTTAAGAGCGAGCTTGCGAAGCAGAATCGAGCCAAGTGTTGGACTCCGAACTCGTCGTTTGAGTAAATTTCAACAGTTGCGGGAGCAATTCCGAATGGCGAACCACTTCTAGCTCGCTTAAGAGCGAGCTTGCGAAGCGGAATCGAGCCAAGTGTTGGACTCCGAACTTGTCATTTTGAGTGAAAGAAATTAAAGGCTTTAAACAGAGAGATGCAAGTAATCACAAGGAAAATATGGGGAAAAAGAAGCTCTTTGTTGATAACTACTAGTTGGTTGCATCTAAGTTGCAAGCCGTTATTACATTGAGAAAATAAAGAAGTAAAATACAAGTGAAAAGAAAGGAATAGTTCGACATCTGAAGGTACTTAGATAGGTGTTCAGGCGCTCTCTTGGTACTTCAATAGATGGTCGGTAATCTCTCTACCTTCAAGGTCTTCAAAACGGTATGTCCCGGGCCGAACTACTTTGGTGATCTTGTAGGGCCCTTCCCAATTCGGAGCTAACTTACTCTTTTGGCTGGGGAAGGATATAGCTAGCTTTCTGAGGACTAAGTCCCCTTCCTTGAGATTGGTAGGACAAATCCTTTTGTTGTTGGCCAGCTCGATCCTTCTTCGATAATTCTGCTGGCGAATTGAAGCTCTTTCATGGAGCTCATCGATCAAGTCCAAATTTGCCCGAAGCTCTCTGGCATTCTGCTCTTCTTCATAGGCCAAAAGGCGAGGAGATGGTAGGCCGACTTCCAAGGGGATAACAGCCTCGGATCCATAGGTGAGATTGAAGGGCGACTCTCCTGTGGGGGTCCGTTTTGTAGTGCGATAGTTCCACAGTACGTTGGAAAGCTATTCCGCCTATAAGCCTTTGGCTGACTTATCTAGCCTCTTCTTGATACCGGAGAGGATCTGCCGGTTGGCATTTTCCACTTGGCCATTTGATTGAGGATGAGAGACGAAGGAGAAGCGTTGCTGAATGGCGAGGTCTTCACACAGAGATCGGAATGCGCCCCCTGTAAACTGTGTTCCATTATCTGTTATTAGGACCCGAGGCATGCCGAACCTACAGATAATGTTTTTCCAGAAGAACTGCAGTACTTTGTTCTCTGTAATTGTAGCCAACGGCTCGACTTCGATCCACTTAG
The DNA here is from genome assembly GCA_017893485.1 of Hemerocallis citrina. Classification (NCBI taxonomy): domain Eukaryota; kingdom Viridiplantae; phylum Streptophyta; class Magnoliopsida; order Asparagales; family Asphodelaceae; genus Hemerocallis; species Hemerocallis citrina. The sequence continues at coordinate 255,710,560 of CM030364.1, forward strand.
AAAAATAGTAGATTGCCACGACTAGGAACTTGAGCTGACCGGGGGCTGGTGGAAACGGGCCTAGCAAGTCCATCCCCCACATTGCAAAAGGAATCGGACTAGAGAGAGAGGTGAGTTGTTCTTGGGGTAGGCAATGGATGTTGGAATACTGCTGACAGGAGCTGCATTGCCGGACATGTCATTCGGCATCCTGTAGGAGGGTAGGCCAGAAGTATCCATAGTTCAACACCTTCCTAGCGAGGGACCTCGACCCTGAATGGGCTCCGCTTATACCTTCGTGGAGCTCTTGCAAGGCATATGAGGCTTCTTCCGGGGAGAGACATCTCAAGTAGGGTCTGCCGTCTACTTGGGTGTAGGAGCATTTGTACAAGACTCCTTCAACAAGGGTGTACCGCTTCGCTCTCGTTCGAACTCGTCGATCCTCTTAAGGGTCTTGGGGGAGGAGCCCTTTCATGAGGAATTCCATCAAAGGTTTCATCCAGTAATCCTGAAGTTGGACGGGCAGCGACTCCATCGAGTCGGGGGTTTCTTCTTCTATGCTCGGTCTTAGGAGCACTTCAATCAGGATGGTCTGCTCGAGACCTTGAAGAGATGAGGTGGCCAATTTGAAAAGGGCATCTGCTTGGAAATTTTCTTCTCTAGGGATCCGCTGAATTAGTGCCTCTTCGAACGAAGCCATGAGATTTTGGACCTTGGCTAGGTACTTAGCCATTCGGTCATCTTGTGCCTCGTACTCTCCTAAGACTTGATTCACAACTAGCTACAAGTCACTAAATATCCAGAGACGTTGTGCCCCTACCTTGCGAGCCATACCAAGGCCGGCTATAAGAGCTTCATACTCCGCTTCGTTGTTGGAGACCTTAAAATTGATGCGGAGGGAGTATCGGAGAACGAAGTCATCTGGGCCTACCAGAATGACCCCGGCTCCGCTCCCCTCGGTGCAAGAGGATCCGTCTACATATACTGTCCAGATAGGAGGCCCATTTGCTGCTTGGCTGACCTCTGGGATGGTGCTTTCAACAATAAATTCAGCTAAGGCCTGAGCCTTGATTGCGGTCTGAGGCTGGTAAGATATGTCATGCTAGCTCAGCTCGATCGACCACTTCATCAGACGGCCGGAGGTCTCGGGTTTGTGTAAGACTTGTTTAAGCGGCTAGTCAGTAAGAACGACCACCGAGTGGGACTGAAAATAAGGGCGGAGCTTCCTAACTGCCATGACCAAGGCGTACGCCATCTTCTCCAATCTTGGATAGTGGAGCTCGGCATCTCGAAGTACCTTGCTCACATAATAGATAGGCTTCTAAGCCTTGTCTTCTTCCCTCATTAAGACGGCACTTAGGGTTTGCTCAGAGGCAGCTAAGTAGAGGTAGAGTGTTTCCCCGGGGATAGGCTTGCTGAGGTGATAGGAATTGACTAGATAGGTCTTTAGCTGATCGAACGATTCCTACTGCTGTTGACCCCACTCGAAGTCCTTAGCCCCCCTAAGTGCTTTGAAGAAGGGAAGACACTTCTCCCCTGACTTAGATAGGAAGCGCCCTATGGCTGCGAGGCACCCTGTGAGTTTCTGAACATCTTTCACACTTTTAGGAGGAGCCATGTCCAGTATGGCTTTGATCTTTTCGGGGTTGGCTTCGATTCCTCTTTGGCTGGCCATGAAGCCTAGAAACTTTCCTGATGAGACTCCGAATGCACACTTGTTCAGGTTGAGCCTCATATCATGCCTCCTTAACACATCGAATGCTTCCTGTAGATCGGCAACATGGTCGGCCCCATGGATGCTCTTAACTAGCATATCATCAACATACACTTTCATGTTTCGGCCGATTTGATCCTGAAAGACCTTGTTGATGAGGCGTTGGTATGTCACAACGGCATTCTTCAGCCCGAAGTGCATTACCCTGTAGCAATACAGTCCTCGATCGATAACAAAGGAGGTCTTCGGGATATCCGAGGGGAACATCCTGATCTGGTTGTACCCGAAGAAGGCATCTGTGGTAGGGTAAAAATGGTCTGGGGGCCCAACCAGGGCCCAATGCAACTCTCACTCAAGAAAGGTAAAAATAGCAATCTAGTTCGGCTTCGAACCATTGCAGGGTCGGCGCCGACCCTTAAGTTCACCCCCACAGAGCTGACCTCCTCTTATCCGACGAGTCTCACTGGTCCTCGGCATCCGATCCGTGACAGCCCCACGGGCCGTCCCCCCTTTCTGGCGAAGCATGGGGATGACCGGACGCAGCCTAGGCCCTCCGATTCTCCCAGAAGCACAGGAGACCTACGATCAGCCATGTCAGCTCCAAATACCGCCAAGGGTTTTGACACGTCAGCCCTATACCACTCCTGGTATTGCCACGTCTGCCCTAAACCCCCTGGGCCCTCTGCCACGTCAGGCCCATGGGCTTTCGGGTCCAGACCCGGCCCCCAAGCGGAACCAAACCCGGTTGGGGTTCTCTATAAATACTAGACCCTCACCCACCTTTTGGAGGTAATCAATCTTTTTCCACTTAAATTCACCTAATTATTGCTACTCTCTCACAGAGACTGACTAGATCGTCGGAGGGTCCGCCACCGGGACAAACCCCGGTGTTTCAGGACCGTCTGCAGGTACACAAGACCTCAGATCCGAGCCCAGATCTCCGAATCACCCCGAGGTCGCCACAGGTTCTGCCCGGTCAGCCGAGGGTCGTCAGACGAGCAGCTTTCTCCTTCAAATACAAATTGAGTCCGAACTCACACCTGGTGCATCCACACGTCTCCCAGAAATAAACCGCATCAGGTTGGCGCCGTCTGTGGGAACACTGCTTCATAAGCCGACCCGAGCCCGACCATCGAGCGACCTCGACAGCCGAACTCTCATGGCCTCCAAGGGCAAGGGGGCCGCCTCCTCCGTCAACCGACGGGACACACCCCCACCAAACACCAATGCCGGGCCACGCGCATCAAGGCACGGAGATTCCCATCACCCGTACGGTCCAGCCCGACCTACGGGGAGTAATCGTCAACCGACAGATTAGCCGCAGCAGGGGAAGGGCCGCTTCCAACCCGGCCCCGAACCATCCGAGACCGCCCCCCGAGGGACGGAGATCGGCACTCAGCCGCATCGGGAGGCAGCCTCCAGACCGACCACACCGGGTCGAGGGAGCCCCCGTCACTCACAAGGAGTTCCAAGACTTCCGGAGAGAAATTCTCGGGGCCCTCCGACGGACACCCGGAGAGGAAACCCTCCGCCCCCAAACGGGGTCGGATGTCGAGACCAGCGCGTTGCGCCATTCAACAAACCAGCCAGAAGATGATGGCATACTCCTAAGATGCCTCCAAGAAATGGAGGATCGCCTCGATCATATAGGAGACGGCGACCGACGGGCGGCTCAGGGGTACAGACCTGTCCGACCTCCCTTCTCCGCCCCCATCCTCCAAGCGGAAATACCAAGGAATTTCCGACCACCTCAGTTCGAGACCTACGACGGCGAGGGAGATCCCGCTGATCACATGGAAGGTTTCAAAACCCTCATGATGATTCACAGCGCCTCGGATCCCCTGCTATGCCGAGCCTTCCCCGCCACGCTTCGGGGTCCGGCTCGTGACTCCATTTACTCCTTCGACCAACTAGAGGGCAATTTCCTCGCCCACTTCGTCACCAGCCGGAAGGCGGAAAGGACTAGCGCTTCTTTACTTGGGCTCCCTCAGAGTGTTCGTCCGGAGATTTACCACGGAGGCGAGGTCGGTCTCCTCTCTTGATCCAGGCGTCGCCTCTGCGGCCTTTCGGCACAGCGTTCGTCATGGACAGCTGAAAGCTTCTCTGGCGAAGAGACCCCCCATCGACTTTCCCGATCTCCTCAACCGGGTCGAGAAATACATTAGGGCAGAAGAGGCCCTTAACCCCGAAGATACCAGGGAGGCCATCGGGAAGGGAAAGCGGAAGGTCGAAGAGGTCGAACCACCAAAGAAAGCTCCGAGGGACGCGGGGGCCGCGAAGAAGGTCCCGCCGATCCCCCGCTTCGAGAGGTACACTCCCTTGACGCATGACGTATCCGCCATCCTCTTAGAAATCGAAGACAAAGGCATTGTCCGACTACCCCCCCGATCTAATAACAACAAGAATCGAGATTAACGCTTCTACTGCCGCTTCCACAGAGATCACGGGCACGAAACCGACCAGTGCCGGGCCCTGAGACGAAATTGAGGAACTCATCTCCAGGGGGTACCTCCGAGAATTCACCCGAGAAGTCCCGCGGGATCGACGAGATACTAGGAACCGGAGGTCCTCGCCTCCGAACCCTAACCCGAACCGCATCCAGGGTCGGGATCCCGACTCCGAGGGAGCCACAGATACGCCCTTCATCTTGCACTGTGTCCACGGAGGGCCGATGGGAGGAGATTCAAACACTTCCCGAAAAGCCTTCATCCGGGAAGTGAATGTTGTCTACGACAGTCCCTCGCCCAAGCTACAACCGATGCCGGTCTCCTTCTCAGGAGAGGACCTCGAAGGCGTTCGCCTACCTCACTGCGATGCCCTCGTCATTAATCTCCACATGGCTAATTGTGAAGTTCGCCGAATCCTCGTCGACAACGGCAGCTCGGTTAACATTCTTTTCCTCGAAGCCTTCGAGAATCTCAAGCTACCTAAAGGCAAGCTCAAGCCGGCCGGATACACCTTGCATGGGTTCTCCGGCATCCCTATCGTGATAGAAGGGATTGTCACCCTCGACGTTACGTCAGGATCGGCTCCTGTCACGAGGACCGAGTCCATGGACTTCATGGTGGTCAACGTCAAGGCGGCTTACAACGCCATACTCGGCCGACCCGGACTATGCTCCCTCCAAGCGGTGCCTTCGGCTTACCATCTGAAACTCAAATTTCCCACCCTGCAAGGAGTTGGCACCGTCCGAGGTAGCCAAGAAGCAGCGCGATCGTGCTACATGACCACCGTCGGGGGAGGTGTGTTCTCCCTCGACGCCGTCGAGTCCCAACCTGAGAGGGACGGCCCTGCTTCCAAACCTGTCACCGAGCGGGAGGAGACCCCAGTCGAAGCCAAGTACCTAATGACACTCCTCGAGGGACAAACATAGGCTCTAGCCTGGCTAAATGTAAACCCGTTTTTGTGTAAACACTCATGTGTACAGGACCATCTTAGCGGCCCTCCTTATCTTATGCAAAAGAGGTCTCTTTTTGTTAAAATCCTAACGCCAGATAATAAGATCGGCGCCTGAGTCCTCACTCCGGTATCGTCCCCAACACCTCGGTAGGCTCCAACCGAATCCAAGCTGAGGACTCTCCCTTAGGCCCCACTTCGATCCCTCGTTGATCGGTGGACTCTCCCTAAAAACCACCATCGTTCACTACACTACTAGCCGAGGCAAAGAAGGAACAGGATTCTTTATTTGTACCCTTCTATTTTCGTCCCGAGAAAACAAACGAAGACCGTTACAGGACCACTCCACTCACCTCAAACTGAAGGAAGTCGCCATCTTAGAGCCCCTCGGGTCCGCTGGAGGGCGGGATTACTCCGAACGAGCGGCTAAAAAATCCCCCTGCTCGTTATGATGGTCCTGGAACTCAGCCATGGTTGACTCCCCAGCCACGGAGCTTTGGGCGTCACCTGGTCGCGTATGCTGCAACAGCAGCAGCGCAGAGGGAACACCCTCCGCTTGCCGACCCACCGAGGAAGACGCAGAGGCACCCAGCATAATATTGTAACGGTGTATCTCCATTTCTTTCTCCGCAGAGACATCGCGAAGTAACCTTTCAGAAGTGGGCCTCGGCACCGAGGCACCCAACACCGCCTGCCCAAGTCTCGCACCGCCGAGTCCCCGATCCAGCATCGCCCTCCTCAGCCGGCTCGCCTCCTCGCTCAAGGCTTCAGACTTATTCCAATAAAAATTCAAAGCCGCATCAGTGTCACGGGCCCCCCTTCGGTGGCAGACCAACGCGGCCTCCAGGACCTCAACCTTGCTCCGGAGCCACGCCACATCGGAACGACGGGGGTCCACCTCGGGAAGGGGAGCCACAACCTACAGGAGAACCAGCCAACCCAATGCACACACGCAAAAAGGTTCAGAAAAATCCGAGTTCAAAACACTTGGCCGGTCAAAAAACTTCTTTTTCCTATAAATTTAAGTACTCCTTACAAAAAAGGCGGTGGCCAGTCCGCGGGAGGTAAATACAGTCAAGAGAAGGAGAAAAGAAAGACGGAATAATACAGCTTATCGTCCCACCTGAGCGTCGACAGACGGATCCACAGATGGATCGGCCGGCGGGTCGAGAGCAGGCCCTTCTTCGCCAGGAGTCTTCGACGTCCCCTCGATCTCCATGTCGTACTCAAAATTGGACAGATCGATGGTCGGATAGATGTGCCTCACATGGCTGAGGGCCTTCGCATAACATGTGTCCTGGGCCTTGATCACCATCATCTGGCCCGTAGTCGTCACTTCTTCCTTCTCCTTGGCGAACTTCTTCTTCAAGGAGGCCACCTTCTTCCCCCACTCCGCATCCTTGGCCTCGAGCTCGAGCTTCATCTGCTGCTCCCTCTTGTGCGAACCCTCGAGCTCGATCCGCAGTTCCTTCATCTCCCGCTCGCTCTTTTCCGTCCGAGCTCGCTCTTGTGCCAGGGACGCCTCGTAGAGGTTCTTCATATTAGCCCCCTGCATACAAGCCTGCGACCAACGAGCGCATAAGAAAAAGACTTCTGCAGAAAAAATTGACAAGGAGAATAGGGTCGACGGACTTACCTGCACGAGGGCCTGCGCCAGGCGCGTGAACGTCACCTCCACGGGCTCACCCTCCATCACCTTGCGGTCGCGAGGGGTCGCCAACTTCTCCACCACCTCGACGGCCTGGGCCTCGTCGGTCAGACGGTCCCCCGTCCGAACAGACCAGTCCGGAGCCCACCGCTGCCGCAGCAACTCCGCCACTGGGTCCTCTTCCTCAACCGCGACCAAGGGACCTTTCCCCTTGTCAAGAACGGAGGCCTTCGCCAGGCTCTGGCCCTTCGAAGCAGCCGCCCCCTTGCTCGTCTCCGAGCGAATCCTCTTGGTCCCCGGTTCGGGCTAGACCTCCGAAATAACTAGGGGCGACCCCCTTGGCCTCTTCTCCGCCTCCCCCTTCTTCTCTGCATTCTCCTTCCTCATGGCTAGCCTCTTTGCCTTGATCGATGCTTCGTCCATATCTGCAGAAAAAGCCATTAAGAGCAATGAGCAAGAAAGTACGAAAGGACCGAAAGAAAAGAAACAACTACATACACATAACGGCCGGGCTCAGTCCTACGCTCGCCAAGTTGGCCTCCGTCACCTTCGTCCAATCGATACTGGGTGACGAACGGAGGCGCTCGACAAACCCCCACTCCTCGGCCGACAAATCCCTCGGCCTCGGCGCTTGATAGTTCGGTTTGGAGTGATTCCATCGAGTGGGAATGTCCCAGGGCTCTTCACTCCGGATCACCAGATATTTTTTTTTCCATTCCTTGATGGAGTCCGGGTGACTGTGGACGACCTTCCCCTTACTTCGGGGAGAGATGTAGTAAACACCCTCGGCCGCCGAGCTAATCATCAACATCGCACGGAACACATTAAGCTGCAGGGGTACCTTCTGTTCCTCGCACATCAGCACAAAGCAGATAATCTGCTTCCAAGAGTTCGGCCCGTACTGCATTGGGGTCAGGGAGGCCCAGTTCAGCACGTCCCGAACAAACGGGTGGACTGGCAACCTCAGCCCGGAGATGAAAGTGTCCACTGGGAAGACGCAATACCAAGCAGAAAGGGGATCGGTGGGGTGCAGAGTAGAGCTCGGTAGCAACAATTCGTAGCCAGGCCCTATGTGATACGTCAGCTGCAGAAACTCCAAGTCCCCGCCCTCCAAGACAATCGGGATCGCGTCCATCATCACCCTCCTCCGACTCGGCGAAGAGGGCTGCACACCGAAGAGCTCCTTGTCAGAAAGATCGTCGGGATACTGACGGAAAGGCCTCGGCTGTACAGGCGAACCTGTCATCAAATTGCGGAAAACAGGCGCCTGGCTCGAACCACCAGTCCTCGACCCCGCCTTCCTCGGGGCCCTCTTCCTCTTCTTGACTCGCTCCGACGAGGGAGTAGATGAGGGCCCCAGGCCTGTCGGCGTGAAACTCGAGCCCGCACCCTGGACGGTGGATCTCCTCATTGCGTCGCCCGCGTCTCCCTCCTCCTCGGAAGACAACTCCAGCACAAGGATATCGTCCGAACCATCATTGGCTTCCTCCGACTCGCCACTCTCCACCACGAAGGGACGTCGGGAGCGTGACGGCCTCATCTTGTGTACCACCTCCCCCTCACCTACTGGTTCCTCCCACGAAACTGAATCGAAAGGCTCCGCAGCGTGCGCCGACTCCTCCTCAAGCACGGGCTCCTCCCACGACGTCGATGTGGGGGCTCGCTTCACTTCTCCCCTGGACGTCGACGCTGACGAGCCGGACTGAGCCCTACCCATCTGTGCTTAAACTAAATAAACTTACCAACTAACCTGGGGCCGCTTCGGAAGGACAAGCCTAGTACAGCAAACTGCCAGAGCAAGGGCTGAAGGGTTAGAAGATTTTTTGAGAAAGAAAGTGGCAATAAAGAAGTGAGCGAGAGGAGGAGAAGGGGGAATACTTATAAAGGATAAGAACGACTCCTCGACTTCCGCAATTACTGTTCACCGATTGACGTACAACTGCCGCCTGGACAATCGCGCCACGTCCTCGAAACGTGCGCTGCTGACATCATCAGGTGCCAGGCTGGCAGCCAAACTCAGGGGTCGGTTCGGATGGAGCACACGACGGAGAAAACGTTTTACTTAAGGTTTAAGGCGCCGTCCTTCGACAGACTCCCCGGGCTCCATCGCTCGATCGGTTCCCCTCTCATCCCCGAGCAGCTCGGGGCTTACAGCCTCGGGTTGGCACCGAAACCCCGAACTGTTCGAGGGTGGGACAGAAACCACCATCGCCTGGAGCCATATCGGAAGACAGAGTGGCCAACCCCTGATCGGAGGCGACCCCTCTATCTGAGGCTCTTCAGCCCTAAGACCGGAATACGGTTGGTGCCCCTCCCGTCTGGTTCTCTCTCGGGCCAAACAACCGTGTCAGGGTCATCTGACCCGAAAAAGGATCCAGACGGCAAAGCCACCACCAATCCGAGACTCCTTTTCTACCGGTACGGATTTCGGCCGTTACCCCTCTCGCCCTGATCTCCCTTGGATCTGGCTGCCGTTTCAAGAGCCATCAGATCCGAGAGAAGATCGGGGCGGAAGAGTAACCACCTCTCCAGCACCGCCAGGGTTGAAAATTTTTGCAAGAGACAGGCGTCCGCCTAAGCAGACACCTCCGATGGTCAATAGACCACCCCTGCTGTGATCAAACCCGCTGTGGGGGGAGAGGTATTTATAGCCTCCCCAATGGACCAACTATTATGGCACGGGGAAAGCCAATCGACGGAAGCCCATGCGCTATCTGCATTTATTAGGCGGCGCCATTAAAGCCCCTGGGAAATTGGACAATCACACAGATCTCGAAGAGCCTTCAATGCTCCGCAGAAACGGCGGGCTACCCCCGCTCAAACGATCTAAGGCACAACAGTCCGACATCACCCTTGCCAATCCGTAATCCCTCGCTAGCTCGAGGTCAGGTCTAGCACCAGGGTAGTCTTCTCAGGAAGGCTCCACGGCTCGCCATCGCCCTTACCGGCCCGTAATCCCTCGCCAAGCTCGAGGTCAGGCCTGGCACCAGGGAGGTCTTCTCAGGAAGGCCAACGGCTCGCCATCACCCTTGCTGACCCGTAATCCCTCGCCAGCTCGAGGTCAGGTCTAGCACCAGGGTAGTCTTCTTAGGAAGGCTTCACGGTTCGCCATCGCCCTTGCCGACCCGTAATCCCTCGCCAAGCTCGAGGTCAGGTCTGGCACCAGGGAGGTCTTCTCAGGAAGGCCAACGGCTCGCCATCCCCCTTGTTGACCCATAAGTCCCTCGCCTGCTCGAGGTCGGGTCTAGCACCAGGGTAGTCTTCTCAGGAAGGCTCCACGGCTCGCCATCGCCCTTGCCGACCCGTAATCCCTCGCCAAGCTCGAGGTCAGGTCTGACACCAGGGTGGTCTTCTCAGGAAGGCCAACGGCTCGCCATCACCCTTACCGACCCATAATCCCTCCTCATCTCGAGGTTCGGTCCGGCACCAGGGTACTCTTCTCAGGAAGAAACAACTGCTCGCATCACCCTTGTCGACACGTAATCCCTCGTCATCTCGAGGTTGGGTCGAGCACCAGGGTACTCTCCTCCGGAAGATTCAACGATTTGCCATCCCATTTTCACGACCATGAACACTCCTCCCCGGCTAGCTCCCGCACCCCCGCAGGAGTGGGGGGCTTGTGTGGTAGGGTAAAAATGGTCTGGGGGCCCAACCAGGGCCCAATGCAACTCTCACTCAAGAAAGGTAAAAATAGCAATCTAGTTCGGCTTCGAACCATTGCAGGGTCGGCGCCGACCCTCAAGTTCACCCCCACAGAGCTGACCTCCTCTTATCCGATGAGTCTCACTGGTCCTCAGCATCCGATCCGTGATAGCCCCACGAGCCGTCCCCCCTTTCTGGCGAAGCATGGGGATGACCGGACGCAGCCTAGGCCCTCCGATTCTCCCAGAAGCACAGGAGACCTACGATCAGCCATGTCAGCTCCAAATACCGCCAAGGGTTTTGACACGTCAGCCCTATACCACTCCTGGTATTGCCACGTCTGCCCTAAACCCCCTGGGCCCTCTGCCACGTTAGGCCCATGGGCTTTCGGGTCCAGACCTGGCCCCCAAGCGGAACCAAACCCGGTTGGGGTTCTCTATAAATACTAGACCCTCACCCACCTTTTGGAGGTAATCAATCTTTTTCCACTTAAATTCACCTAGTTATTGCTACTCTCTCACAGAGACTGACTAGATCGTCGGAGGGTCCGCCACCGGGACAAACCCCGGTGTTTCAGGACTGTCTGCAGGTACACAAGATCTCGGATCCGAATCCTCTGATCCGAGCCCAGATCTCCGAATCACCCCGAGGTCGCCACAGGTTCCGCCCGGTCAGCCGAGGGTCATCAGACGAGCAGCTTTCTCCTTCAAATACAAATTGAGTCCGAACTCACACCTGGTGCATCCACACGTCTCCCAGAAATAAACCGCATCAGCATCCATGAAGCTGAGCAGCTCATGACCCGAGGTAGCATCGATCAGGGTGTCGATGCTGGGGAGAGGGAATGGATCTTTAAGGCATGCTTTGTTCAGGTCCGTGAAGTCCGTTGACCTTCTTACCATAACGACATTAGAGAGCCATTCAGGATAGTTAACCTCTTGTATGAATCAGGCCTTGAGGAGCTTGTCCATTTCTTCCTTTATAGCTTACTGGCGCTTGGGGGCAAATTTGCGCCTCTTCTGTTGGACCGGTTTGGACCCTGGAGCAACGCTTAGGTGGTGGACGAGGAGCTCCTCGGAGATTCCTGGCATGTCGGCAGCTGACCATGCGAAGAGGTCGTGGTTCTTTCTGATGCATTGGATTATGTCAGAGCATATGGCATATGGGAGGGTCTTGCTGATAAAGAACTTGCGGTTTGGATCTTGCTAAAAAAAAGAGCACTTCCTCCAGCTCATCCACTGGTTCGGACATTGGTCGGACATTCTCTTCGGGAATCTCAAAAGTCTCGAGAGAGAGGATAGGACCCCCAGTGGAGGTTATGTAACACTTGCGGGCCATCTCTTGACTACCTCTTACTTCCCCTACTCCTGTCCTGGTGGGGAACTTCATCTTAAGATGATAAGCTGACGGGACGGCTTCTAGAGCAGCTAGGCCAAGTCGACCAAGAATCACGTTGTAAGCAGCATGGATGTCGACGACCATGAAGTCCATTGGCTCCGTTCGGATAGTAGAAGTTTGCCAGCAGTTACGTTGAGGGTGATTACCCCTTCGATAGTCACTGGCACTCCCGTGAACCCATGGAGTGTGTAGCCGGTAGGCTTGAGCCTGTCCCGTGATAACTTGAGTCATCGGAAAGCTGCGAGGAAAAGGATGTTAACGGAGCTACCATTGTCCACTAGAATCCTCTCCACTTTAAAATTCACCATATGGAGGTTGATCACTAGTGCATCACAATAGGGGGTTCGGATAGCCTCAAGGTCTTCATCTGAAAAGTGACCGGTACTCCGAGGCCCTTGGGGGGAGGTATGCCTTGAACTGAATTGACTTCGCGTATAAAAGCCTTCCTAGAAGAGTTGGAGGTTCCTCCCATGGGACCTCTGTAAATGAGATGCAAAATGCGTTCCTCTTCAAACTCAAGAGTCTCATCGCACCTTTTAGGACGCTTGTTAGCCCCTCTGGGGGGAGGAGGAAGATCAATTCGGTCCTTTCTCACAAATTTAGACAGCTGCCCCCTCTGGATGAGAGCTTCAATTTCATTCTTCAGGGCTCGACAATCATTGGTGTCATGGCCATGGTCCCGGTGATATCGGCACTACTTCTCTTTGTCCCTCTTCTTGCCAGGGGTATTCATCTTCTGGACAGGGGGTAGGACCCCTTCCTTCTCAATCTCCATGAGAATAGTGGAAATGTTGGCGTTAAGAAGGGTGAACTTCTCGAATCTGGGAGGGGGCGGCGCTGGCCCCCGTTGTCCTTCTGGAGCTTCTTAGCTCCTTCTTCTTCGGCTGCTTTTCTCTTGGTGCCGGAGGAAGACCCCTCAAAGTTGGGGCGATATTCAGCTTCCTCAGCCCGGATATACTTCTCGCTTCGGAGAAGGAGGTCGGAGAGGTTTTGCGGGGGCTTCTTGGCTAATGTGGTAGGGTAAAAATGGTCTGGGGGCCTAACCAGGGCCCAATGCAACTCTCACTCAAGAAAGGTAAAAATAGCAATCTAGTTCGGCTTCGAACCATTGCAGGGTCGGCGCCGACCCTCAAGTTCACCCCCACAGAGCTGACCTCCTCGTATCCGACGAGTCTCACTGGTCCTCGGCATCCGATCCGTGACAGCCCCACGGGCCGTCCCCCCTTTCTGGCGAAGCATGGGGATGACCTGACGCAGCCTAGGCCCTCCGATTCTCCCAGAAGCACAAGAGACCTACGATCAGCCATGTCAGCTCCAAATACTGCCAAGGGTTTTGCCACGTCAGCCCTATACCACTCCTGGTATTGCCACGACTGCCCTAAACCCCCTGGGCCCTCTGCCACGTCAGGCCCATGGGCTTTCGGGTCCAGACCCGGCCCCCAAGCGGAACCAAACCCGGTTGGGGTTCTCTATAAATACTAGACCCTCACCCACCTTTTGGAGGTAATCAATCTTTTTCCACTTATATTCACCTAGTTATTGCTACTCTCTCACAGAGACTGACTAGATCGTCGGAGGGTCCGCCACCAGGACAAACCCCGGTGTTTCAGGACCGTCTGCAGGTACAAAAGACCTCGGATCCGAATCCTCTGATCCGAGCCCAGATCTCCGAATCACCCCGAGGTCGCCACAGGTTCCGCCCGGTCAGCCGAGGGTCGTCAGACGAGCAGCTTTCTCCTTCAAATACAAATTGAGTCCGAACTCACACCTGGTGCATCCACACGTCTACCAGAAATAAACCGCATCAGGTTGGCGCCGTCTGTGAGAAAACTGCTTCAGAAGCCGACCCGAGCCCGACCATCGAGCGACCTCGACAGCCGAACTCTCATGTCCTCCAAGAGCAAGGGGGCCGCCTCCTCCGTCAACCGACAGGACACACCCCCACCAAACACCAATGCCGGGCCACGCGCATCAAGGCACGGAGATTCCCATCAGGGATCCCGGCGGAGCGCCACCCGTACGGTCCAGCCCGACCTACGGGGAGTAATCGTCAACCGACAGATTAGCCGCTGCAGGGGAAGGGCCGCTTCCAACCCGGCCCCGAACCATCCGAGACCGCTGCCCGAGGGACGGAGATCGGCACTCAGCCGCATCGGGAGGCAGCCTCCAGACCGACCACACCGGGTCGAGGGAGCCCCCGTCACTCACAAGGAGTTCCAAGACTTCCGGAGGGAAATTCTCGGGGCCCTCCGACGGACCCCCAGGGAGGAAACCCTCCGCCCCCAAACGGGGTCGGATGTCGAGACCAGCGCGTCGCGCCATTCAACAAACCAGCCAGAAGACGATGGCATACTCCTAAGACGCCTCCAAGAAATGGAGGATCGCCTCGATCATATAGGAGACGGCGACCGACGGGCGGCTCAGGGTACAGACCTGTCCGACCTCCCTTCTCCGCCCCCATCCTCCAAGCGGAAATACCAAGGAATTTCCGACCACCTCAGTTCGAGACCTACGACGGCGAGGGAGATCCCGCTGATCACATGGAAGGTTTCAAAACCCTCATGATGATTCACAGTGCCTCGGATCCCCTGCTATGCCGAGCCTTCCCCGCCACGCTTCGGGGTCCGGCTCGTGAATGGTATTCGAAACTCACCCCCGGCTCCATTTACTCCTTCGACCAACTAGAGGGCAATTTCCTCGCCCACTTCGTCACCAGCCGGAAGGCGGAAAGGACTAGCGCTTCTTTACTTGGGCTCAAGCAGATAGAGGGAGAATCCCTCAGAGTGTTCGTCCGGAGATTTACCACGGAGGCGAGGTCGGTCTCCTCTCTTGATCCAGGCGTCGCTTCTGCGGCCTTTCGGCACAACGTTCGTCATGGACAGCTGAAAGCTTCTCTGGCGAAGAGACCCCCCATCGACTTTCCCGATCTCCTCAACCGGGTCGAGAAATACATTAGGACAGAAGAGGCCCTTAACCCCGAAGATACCAGGGAGGCCATCGGGAAGGGAAAGCGGAAGGTCGAAGAGGTCGAACCACCAAAGAAAGCTCCGAGGGACGCAGGGGCCGCGAAGAAGGTCCCGCCGATCCCCCGCTTTGAGAGGTACACTCCCTTGACGCATGACGTATCCGTCATCCTCTTAGAAATCGAAGAAAAAGGCATTGTCCGACTACCCCCCCGATCTAATAACAACAAGAATCGAGATCAACGCTTCTACTGCCGCTTCCACAGAGATCACGGGCACGAAACCGACCAGTGCCGGGCCCTGAAAGACGAAATTGAGGAACTCATCTCCAGGGGGTACCTCCGAGAATTCACCCGAGAAGTCCCGCGGGATCGACGAGATACTAGGAACCGGAGGTCCTCGCCTCCGAACCCTAACCCGAACCGCATCCAGGGTCGGGATCCCGACTCCGAGGGAGCCACAGATACGCCCTTCATCTTGCACTGTGTCCACGGAGGGCCGATGGGAGGAGATTCAAACACTTCCCGAAAAGCCTTCATCCGGGAAGTGAATGCTGTCCACGACAGTCCCTCGCCCAAGCTACAACCGATGCCGGTCTCCTTCTCAGGAGAGGACCTCGAAGGCGTACGCCTACCTCACTGTGATGCCCTCGTCATTAATCTCCACATGGCTAATTGTGAAGTTCGCCGAATCCTCGTCGACAACGGCAGCTCGGTTAACATTCTTTTCCTCGAAGCCTTCGAGAATCTCAAGCTACCTAAAGGCAAGCTCAAGCCGGCCGGATACACCTTGCATGGGTTCTCCGGCATCCCTATCGTGATAGAAGGGATTGTCACCCTCGACGTTACGTCAGGATCGGCTCCTGTCACGAGGACCGAGTCTATGGACTTCATGGTGGTCAACGTCAAGGCGGCTTACAACGCCATACTCGGCCGATCCGGACTATGCTCCCTCCAAGCGGTGCCTTCGACTTACCATCTGAAACTCAAATTTCCCACCCCGCAAGGAGTTGGCACCGTCCGAGGTAGCCAAGAAGCAGCGCGATCGTGCTACATGACCACCGTCGGGGGAGGTGTGTTCTCCCTCGACGCCGTCGAGTCCCAACCTGAGAGGGACGACCCTGCTTCCAAACCTGTCACCGAGCGGGAGGAGACCCCAGTCGAAGCCAAGTACCTAATGACACTCCTCGAGGGACAAACATAGGCTCTAGCCTGGCTAAATGTAAACTCGTTTTTGTGTAAACACTCATATGTACAGGACCATCTTAGCGGCCCTCCTTATCTTATGCAAAAGAGGTCTCTTTTTGTTAAAATCCTAACGCCAGATAATAAGATCGGCGCCTGAGTCCTCACTCCGGTATCGTCCCCAACACCTCGGTAGGCTCCAACCGAATCCAAGCTGAGGACTCTCCCTTAGGCCCCACTTCGATCCCTCGCGGATCGGTGGACTCTCCCTAAAAACCACCATCGTTCACTACACTACTAGCCGAGGCAAAGAAGGAACAGGATTCTTTATTTGTACCCTTCCATTTTCGTCCCGAGAAAACAAACGAAGACCGTTACAGGACCACTCCACTCACCTCAAACTGAAGGAAGTCGCCATCTTAGAGCCCCTCGGGTTCGCTGGAGGGCGGGATTACTCCGAACGAGCGGCTAAAAAATCCCCCTGCTCGTTATGATGGTCCTGGAACTCAGCCATGGTTGACTCCCCAACCACGGAGCTTTGGGCGTCACCTGGTCGCGTACGCTGCGACAGCAGCAGCGCAGAGGGAACACCCTCCGCTTGCCGACCCACCGAGGAAGACGCAGAGGCACCCAGCATAATATTGTAACGGTGTATCTCCATTTCTTTCTCCGCAGAGACATCGCGAAGTAACCTTTCAGAAGTGGGCCTCGGCACCGAGGCACCCAACACCGCCTGCCCAAGGCTCGCACCGCCGAGTCCCCGATCCAGCATTGCCCTCCTCAGCCGGCTCGCCTCCTCGCTCAAGGCTTCAGACTTATTCCAATAAAAATTCAAAGCCGCATCAGTGTCACGGGCCCCCCTTCGGTGGCAGACCAACGCGGCCTCCAGGACCTCAACCTTGCTCCGGAGCCACGCCACATCGGAACGACGGGGGTCCACCTCGGGAAGGGGAGCCACAACCTACAGGAGAACCAGCCAACCCAATGCACACACGCAAAAACGTTCAGAAAAATCCGAGTTCAAAACACTTGGCCGGTCAAAAAACTTCTTTTTCCTATAAATTTAAGTACTCCTTACAAAAAAGGCGGTGGCCAGTCCGCGGGAGGCAAATACAGTCAAGAGAAGGAGAAAAGAAAGACGGAATAATACAGCTTATCGTCCCACCTGAGCGTCGACAGATGGATCCACAAATGGATCGGTCGGCGGGTCGAGAGCAGGCCCTTCTTCGCCAGGAGTCTTCGACGTCCCCTCGATCTCCACGTCGTACTCAAAATTGGACAGATCGATGGTCGGATAGAAGTGCCTCACATGGCTGAGGGCCTTCGCATAACATGTGTCCTGGGCCTTGATCACCATCATCTGGCCCGTAGTCGTCACTTCTTCCTTCTCCTTGGCGAACTTCTTCTTCAAGGAGGCCACCTTCTTCCCCCACTCCGCATCCTTGGCCTCGAGCTCGAGCTTCATCTGCTGCTCCCTCTTGTGCGAACCCTCGAGCTCGATCCGCAGTTCCTTCATTTCCCGCTCGCTCTTTTCTGCCCGAACTCGCTCTTGTGCCAGGGACGCCTCATAGAGGTTCTTCATATTAGCCCCCTGCACACAAGCCTGCGACCAACGAGCGCAGATAAGAAAAAGACTTCCGCAGAAAAAATTGACAAGGAGAATAGGGTCGACGGACTTAACTGCACGAGGGCCTGCGCCAGGCGCGTGAACGTCACCTCCACGGGCTCACCCTCCATCACCTTGCGGTCGCGAGGGGTCGCCAACTTCTCCACCACCTCGACGGCCTGGGCCTCGTCGGTCAGACGGTCCCCCGTCCGAACAGACCAGTCCGGAGCCCACCGCTGTCGCAGCAACTCCGCCACCGGGTCCTCTTCCTCAACCTCGACCAAGGGACCTTTCCCCTTGTCAAGAACGGAGGCCTTCGCCAGGCTCTGGCCCTTCGAAGCAGCCACCCCCTTGCTCGTCTCCGAGCGAATCCTCTTGGTCCCCGGTTCGGACTGGACCTCCGAAATAACTAGGGGCGGCCCCCTTGGCCTCTTCGCCACCTCCCCCTTCTTCTCTGCATTCTCCTTCCTCATGGCTAGCCTCTTTGCCTTGATCGATGCTTCGTCCATATCTGCAGAAAAAGCCATTAAGAGCAATGAGCAAGAAAGTACGAAAGGACCGAAAGAAAAGAAACAACTACATATACATAACGGCCGGGCTCAGTCCTACGCTTGCCAAGTTGGCCTCCGTCACCTTCGTCCAATCGATACTGGGTGACGAACGGAGGCGCTCGACAAACCCCCACTCCTCGGCCAACAAATCCCTCGGCCTCGGCGCTTGATAGTTCGGTTTGGAGTGATTCCATCAAGTGGGAATGTCCCAGGGCTCTTCACTCCGGATCACCAGATATTTTTTCTTTCATTCCTTGATGGAGTCCGGGTGACTGTGGACGACCTTCCCCTTACTCCGGGGAGAGATGTAGTAAACACCCTCGGCCGCCGAGCTAATCATCAACATCGCACGGAACACATTCAGCCGCAGGGGTACCTTCTGTTCCTCGCACATCAGCACAAAGCAGATAATCTGCTTCCAAGAGTTCGGCCCGTACTGCATTGGGGCCAGGGAGGCCCAGTTCAGCACGTCCCGAACAAACGGGTGGACTGGCAACCTCAGCCCGGAGATGAAAGCGTCCACTGGGAAGACGCAATACCAAGCAGAAAGGGGATCGGTGGGGCGCAGAGTAGAGCTCGGTAGCAACAATTCGTAGCCAGGCCCTATGTGATACGCCAGCTGCAGAACCTCCAAGTCCCCGCCCTCCAAGACAGTCGGGATCGCGTCCATCATCACCCTCCTCCGACTCGGCGAAGAGGGCTGCACACCGAAGTGCTCCTTGTCAAAAAGATCGTCGGGATACTGACGGAAAGGCCTCGGCTGTACAGGCGAACCTGTCATCAAATTGCGGAAAACAGGCGCCTGGCTCGAACCACCAGTCCTCGACCCCGCCTTCCTCGGGGCCCTCTTCCTCTTCTTGACTCGCTCCGACGAGGGAGTAGATGAGGGCCCCAGGCCTGTCGGCGTGAAACTCGAGCCCGCACCCTGAACGGTGGATCTCCTCATTGCGTCGCCCGCGTCTCCCTCCTCCTCGGAAGACAACTCCAGCACAAGGATATCGTCCGAACCATCACCGGCTTCCTCCGACTCGCTACTCTCCACCACGAAGGGACGTCGGGAGCGTGACGGCCTCATCTTGTGTACCACCTCCCCCTCACCTACTGGTTCCTCCCACGAAACTGAATCGAAAGGCTCCGCAGCGTGCGCCGACTCCTCCTCAAGCACGGGCTCCTCCCACGACGTCGATGTGGAGGCTCGCTTCACTTCCCCCCTGGACGTCGATGCTGACGAGCCGGACTGAGCCCTACCCATCTGTGCTTAAACTAAATAAACTTACCAACTAACCTGGGGCCCCTTCGGAAGGACAAGCCTAGTACAGGAAACTGCCGGAGTGAGGGCTGAAGGGTTAGAAGATTTTTTGAGAAAGAAAGCGGCAAGAAAGAAGTGAGCGAGAGGAGGAGAAGGGGGAATACTTATAAAGGATAAGAATGACTCCTTGACTTCCGCAATTACTGTTCATCGATTGACGTACAACTGCCGCCTGGACAATCGCGCCACGCCCTCGAAACGTGCGCTGCTGACATCATCAGGTGCCAGGCTGGCAGCCAAACTCAGGGGTCGGTTCGGATGGAGCACACGACGGAGAAAGCGTTTTACTTAAGGTTTAAGGCGCCGTCCTTCGACAGACGCCCCGGGCTCCATCGCTCGATCGGTGCCCCTCTCATCCCCGAGCAGCTCGGGGCTTACAGCCTCGGGTTGGCACCGAAACCCCGAACTGTTCGAGGGTGGGACAGAAACCACCATCGCCTGGAGCCCTATCGGAAGACAGAGTGGCCAATCCCTGATCGGAGGCGACCCCTCTATCTGAGGCTCTTCATCCCCAAGACCGGAATACAGTTGGCGCCCCTCCCGTCTGGTTCTCTCTCGGGCCAAACAACCGTGTCAAGGTCATCTGACCTGAAAAAGGATCCAGACGGCAAAGCCACCACCAATCCGAGACTCCTTTTCTACCGGTACGGATTTCGGCCGTTACCCCTCTCGCCCTGATCTCCCTTGGATCTGGCTGCCGCTTCAAGAGCCATCAGATCCAAGAGAAGATCGGGGCGGCAGAGTAACCACCTCTCCAGCACTGCCAGGGTTGAAAATTTTTGCAAGAGACAGGCGTCCGCCTAAGCAGACACTTCCGATGGTCAATAGACCACCCCTACTGTGATCAAACCCGCTGTGGGGGGAGAGGTATTTATAGCCTCCCCCATGGACCAACTATTATGGCACGGGGAAAGCCAATCGACGGAAGCCCATGCGCTATCTGCATTTATTAGGCGGCGCCATTAAAGCCCCTGGGAAATTGGACCATCACACAGATCTCGAAGAGCCTTCAATGCTCCGCAGAAACAGCGGGCTACCTCCGCTCAAACGATCTAAGGCACAACAGTTCGACATCACCCTTGCCAACCCGTAATCCGTCGCTAGCTCGAGGTCAGGTCTAGCACCAGGGTAGTCTTCTCAGGAAGGCTCCACAGCTCGCCATTGCCCTTGCCGGCCAGTAATCCCTCGCCAAGCTCGAGGTCAGGCCTGGCACCAGGGAGGTCTTCTCAGGATGGCCAACGGCTCGCCATCACCCTTGTTGACCCATAATCCCTCGCCAGCTCGAGGTCAGGTCTAGCACCAGGGTAGTCTTCTCAGAAAGGCTCCAAGGCTCGCCATCGCCCTTGCCGACCAGTAATCCCTCGCTAAGCTCGAGGTCAGGCCTGGCACCAGGGAGGTCTTCTCAGGAAGGCCAACAGCTCGCCATCACCCTTGCTGACCCGTAATCCCTCACCAGCTCAAGGTCAGGTCTAGCACCAGGGTAGTCTTCTTAGGAAGGCTTCACGGCTCGCCATCGCCCTTGCCGACCCGTAATCCCTCGCCAAGCTCGAGGTCAGGTCTGGCACCAGGGAGGTCTTCTCAGGAAGGCCAACGGCTCGCCATCCCCCTTGTTGACCCATAAGTCCCTCGCCTGCTCGAGGTCAGGTCTAGCACCAGGGTAGTCTTCTCAGGAAGGCTCCACGGCTCGCCATCGCCCTTGCCGACCCGTAATCCCTCGCCAAGCTCGAGGTCAGGTCTGACACCAGGGTGGTCTTCTCAGGAAGGCCAACGGCTCGCCATCACCCTTACCGACCCATAATCCCTCCTCATCTCGAGGTTCGATCCGGCACCAGGGTACTCTTCTCAGGAAGAAACAACAGCTCGCATCACCCTTGTCGACACGTAATCCCTCGTCATCACGAGGTTGGGTCGAGCACCAGGGTACTCTCCTCCGGAAGATTCAACGATTTGCCCTCCCATTTCCACGACCATGAACACTCCTCCCCGGCTAGCTCCCGCACCCCCGCAGGAGTGGGGGGCTTGTGTGGTAGGGTAAAAATGGTCTGGGGGCCCAACCAGGGCCCAATGCAACTCTCACTCAAGAAAGGTAAAAATAGCAATCTAGTTCGGCTTCGAACCATTGCAGGGTCGGCGCCGACCCTCAAGTTCACCCCCACAGAGCTGACCTCCTCGTATCTGACGAGTCTCACTGGTCCTCGGCATCCGATCCGTGACAGCCCCACGGGCCGTCCCCCCTTTCTGGCGAAGCATGGGGATGACCTGACACAGCCTAGGCCCTCCAATTCTCCCAGAAGCACAGGAGACCTACGATCAGCCATGTCAGCTCCAAATACCGCCAAGGGTTTTGTCACGTCAGCCCTATACCACTCCTGGTATTGCCACGACTGTCCTAAACCCCCTGGGCCCTCTGCCACGTCAGGCCCATGGGCTTTCGGGTCCAGACCCGGCCCCCAAGCGGAACCAAACCCGGTTGGGGTTCTCTATAAATACTAGACCCTCACCCACCTTTTGGAGGTAATCAATCTTTTTCCACTTAAATTCACCTAGTTATTGCTACTCTCTCACAGAGACTGACTAGATCGTCGGAGGGTCCGCCACCGGGACAAACCCCGGTGTTTCAGGACCGTCTGCAGGTACACAAGACCTCGGATCCGAATCCTCTGATCCGAGCCCAGATCTCCGAATCACCCCGAGGTCGCCACAGGTTCCGCCCGGTCAGCCGAGGGTCGTCAGACGAGCAGCTTTCTCCTTCAAATACAAATTGAGTCCGAACTCACACCTGGTGCATCCACACGTCTCCCATAAATAAACCGCATCAGCTAAGGAGAACCGAAGGCTGGAGTTGAGGACATTTGACTGGAAGGCTGCTGCAGCAACCGACTGGTCGAGGGAGGCGATAGACCTAGCTTCCACGGTAAACCGCTTTACATAGTCTCTGAGCTTCTCACCCTTCTTCTGGCTGAGGTAGAGTAGCAAAATACTGGTCTTCTCGGTGCGGCGGCTACTCACGAAGTGGGTGACGAAGAGGGTTTCAAATTGTTCGAAGGAGAATATGGAGAATGGGGCAAGACAAAAGTACTATTCCTGGGCTGAACCTTTGAGGGTGACAGGGAAGGTTTTGCACAATAGAGCATCAGAATCTTGGTGGATTAACATGAGGGTCTTGAAGCTCTCGATGTGGTCAACGGGGTCTGACTCCCCAGAGTAGGTCTCGAACTGTGGGGGGCTTAAAGCCAGCTAGAACGGGCACCTCCATGATTGTTCGGGAGAAGGGAGGTCGGCTCGGACGGAGGGTCCTACCCCTTAGCTCTTCTTCCTTGTACAATTGGCCGAGGCGCCTCTCCATCTCGTGGAGACGACGATAAATGGCATCATCTCGACGGTAGCCAAATGAGTCTCTGGACTCGTCTTCATACGAAGGAGAGCGGGGGCTACGGCGACGGTAGCTCTGGGAGTGGCGAGGACTAGAAACATGATGGCAGTTCCTAGCAGCGGAAGGAGGAGTTAGGGACCGATGGCGAGGACTTTGGACCAGAGGAGGAGTGGGGACCCTCTGAGCATTATTGTTGTCCGGTCGGAGGTTGAGGGCTTGCAAGATGGTTGCTTGGAATTGCTAGAATTCGGCACGAGTGATATGTGCGGTATCATCCCTCGGGGGTTGCCAACCAGCAGGAGAGTGAGGCCTTCTTCTATGGTGCTCAGGGGACTCTCTCCGTCTTTTGTGTGGAGGGGACCTCCTATAGTCTCGGTGATGAGGAGATCGCCTATTTGGATGTTCTTGGCGGGAGACTCCCTCTCGGGCCCGCCTTTCATCCAAACGGCGACGAAGGTCCTCTTCTTTCTGCCGATTGATGAGGATGTTACGGAGGTCTTCGGAATGCCGGGGGTTGTGAGATGCTATCGAGTCGGTAGAGGGATTGTGCACGGAGACGTGATCACGATGAAGAGGTTATTTCTGATGGTTGGGACGGGAGACCCCTACGCCGGCATTCTGGGGGCTGGTTTGACCCCGCGGGGGTTAAAGGTTCTGAGGAGGAGGTTGGTCCTACAGCAGGGCTTGATCAGGCTGAGGAGGGAGTTGCCCCTGTGGCTGGACTGTTTGGAGGGGGATCTCCTGTTGTGGTTGGGGAGGAGTGGGTCCACGGTTGGACCCTCTGGATCTTAGTTTCCTTGGAGGCATGGCTGGAAATGATCTGACCGATTGGAAGAGGAGGGGTTGCTATTCGTGGGTTCCCACAGACGGCGTCAATCTGTCACCGCTAAATCTGGTGTGGGGGCAAACAGATAGAATTTGTGGATTCTTAGGAATGCTGAATAGTCAAACCTGAAACATTTCCACCGGAGTTTGACCGTTGACTCCCGCCGTTCACTTGCAAAAAGTGTGAAACACCGGGGTTGATCCCGGCGACGCACCCTCCGACGCTCAAGTCAGTAATCAGAAAAGATTATGAATGAGCTTTTACTGGCAAAAGATTGATTACCTGTTAGTGGTGGGGGGTGGGGGTATCTATAGCCGCCATAGGGACCAATTTCGGGATAAGATCCATAATTCCTAGTTAAAGGATAGAGCGAATCAAGGTCGTTGATTAAGATTAATCATAAACCCTAATTCTATCCTGCTGGACCGGGTTTACTGCGGGTTGGAACCTGCACCCAGTTGAGATGGATCCGTTCGTGGGTTGTTGGGCCTTTTGGAAAAAAGACCATGAACCCATTTTAGATCCGTTTGTAGTTGAAATTACCATTTTACCCCGATTTAATCCTTTTTTTGGCCATATCAATTCTCATTTGGATTTAAGTTTTCATTATTTTATTAGTTTTTACTTTTTTTCCTTTACTTTATTACAATTTTTTTCAATCAATTCCAATGGTTATTATCACTTACATCCGAAAAGGAATTACTAAATTCTTGATTTTACAAGAAAATTAAAAATTTACAGGGATTACTCCCTTCATTGTACATTCAACCAAACTAGCCATAAGAGTCAAGAGTTTTACCAGTATTCTTCTGCAGCTGCAAGTCTTCTTTGAGCATCTGTAGTCGTTACACTCAAAATTTTCATATTTGGGATTTAGAAATATGAATTTTTAGTTGGGCTGTAGTTGTTGAAATCCAAAATTTGGTCGAACAGTGGATAATAACGAATATTTTGAATCTCAGCCATTGATTAAAATAAATAAATAAATAAATAATTGAGTCCAACACATACAGGATTATAAAAAAAAAATGTACGCAAGTTTCACATAATAATTCCTATAGATGGATTCTATTTCAACCCTTGCTCAAACAATTTGGATCAATCTCAAACTTCTTCATATGCATAATAATCCTATGCATACTATTCCATAGAAATAAAAGGAGGAATTGGAATGGAAAAGTTCAAGGATGGAAGAACATCTTTTGCTTGTTCCTTTTTTTTTTGATCGGATGAAATTTCTTCTGGCGTCTGACACCTTAAAAAAAAAATTAGAACGGATGCAAGCTCATCTTGCATCTGACACCCTTTTTAATTTTTTTTTTAATTATCAAACTAAAGATCATCTTTCGCCGTTCAAAAAAAATTTTAAACGGATGACAGATGATATTTCGATTCCTATATTTGGGAAGTCTCCAATATCTTCTCAAATATAGGGCGCTACTGTTTCTCAAATCCTATTTTTTCCAAACATATGGAATCGACTACAACAGTTTTTTCCCCCAATTTTTAAAAATTTCCAAATTTAAACGACAACTACAGATTGCTCATAGTAATGTTGTTAGTTCTCTCATCTATTTGAACCTTTCACCAGTACTTGCTTGTTATAGTCTGTTTGTGGTGAACGATTGTTTTTCATTTTTATTATGTTCTGTTTTTTTTTGAAGGAAACGATTGTAATTCATTACTAGCTACTACTAGCTGATAGCATGTGCATGTATTTTTCTCAGCGCAAATTAATTATTAAAATGAAGATAAAACATGTGTAATACAATTAGGAGGCTACCTGAATGAAATGAGTTAAGCCCCAACCGCAACTCTCTAACCTAATCTGAGGTTTAGATAGAAATTATTAGGATTACACTAAAGCTTCTTCAACTTCCCAATAACTAGGTTTTGTTCTCATGTGCAAAAATGTTGCATATTCAAATCAGAGTATCAAACATTATACAATTTTCGAGCATCAGTACTTAGCTCCTGCTTTACATAAGTCAACATCAACATAAACACTTTGGGTACAAGAAGCTAGAGAGTGGAGTGAGCAAGCAAAATCTCAACTTTGTTCCTACTTGTGACTTTAAATCCCACACCACTTAGTGGGATTCATATTCCTCTGCAAAGCAAAGTGCTCTTTTCCCAGTGTTTGCCAATATCCACAGATTCACTGCAACAAAATCTTTAACAACAAGAAGACTTCCAACTCATACAACACAATACACCCCTCATGTTGCAATTTGTCCAAAATCAACAAGAAGTTAACCATATACTACATTTCAATAATAGATCTCTTGAAACATTATCAGACTATACACTCATGGTAAGGGGTTTGGGATGGATAAAGGGAGATCTCAGTTGGAGCTACAACTTATTGCCCTTCAAATTTTTTTTAAAAAAATAAACATTATCAGACTGAGACCTCTAATCTTGGCTCAAATGAGAAGGCAGACATGAACTCTTTAGCCTTCCCATTCACAATACACTTGGGTAACTCATCCCACTCATTCCTCTTCAGGTCACACATCACATAGCTACTCAACTCTGATGAGTTCAAACAAATCATGATAGAATCCCCAAAACCAACACAGTTTATGTCAGCCTTCTTTCCGTAGAACTTGTGAGACATTGATGGTGGCATTGCTGCTACTTGCTGCCATTGCTTCTCCTCCTTTGAGAAGCTCCAAATGCGGAGGCTCGAAGATTCTAGGAAGTCTGATAACACAATCACAAACATTTCCCCGCTGCATTCGACCAAATCAAGTGAATACTCAAAGAAGATTGGAAGCAACCTAGGATACTCAGTAAAGTTTTTCTGGGCAAGATTGCATGATATAACAGTACCCGAATGGCTAAGGAAGTGCACGATCTCTTCGCCATTTTCATCTACAGTTACAACTGATGAAAACTGCTTTGATGGGCTTCTCTGCATGTTAGTAGCCACGACATCCCCAGCTTTGCTAAGGAAATACATAGTCTCAGGCTCATCGTTGTTACCACCTATATCGCCATTTCTTCTCAACAAGAATTCCTCTTCCATCTGGGCTTTCTCCGAATCGAAGATTCTAACAGTCAAGTTAGGTAAGTCACCATAAACTAGTACAATTCTATATGAAGCCAAACTTTTAGGCGACAAACTCATGGCAATGGCATGAAGAGCTTGGCCTTCAATGGCTTGTTTAAGCATCGGGAGTTCACGACAAGCACCGGTAACCAAATTGCATACGACGAATTCTTCATCTAGGCTCTTGAAACAGACAAAACTCCCCGACGAAGCAACGGGCATCGATTTTGACAAGTGGGCATGTTGAAGGGTATTATTATTAGGGTGATTGAGGTTCTTCCAATTGTTTTCGCTGGTGTCGAAAACAAAGGATTGGTTGAGGTCTTGGCCAACCATGAGAAACCAGGGCTGTCGATAATGAATATCGGAGCAAGCTAGGCGAAATGTAGGAGAGGATGCAATGGAGTTCCACTTTCGACAGACCGTTCGAAAGCGGAAGAAGGTGGAGGGTGGAAGACATGAGAGGACCTTTTCTAGGAGGTCTTGGTTTAGGGAATCTAATGGGAAAGTGGAAATGGAGTGAGGGGTTTCTGGGCATTTTCGCTTTCGGTTAATTGGTGACACCATTTTCATCATTGTAACTGGGGAATGAATCTGCATAAAACAAGAACAGGGAATGACTGATTAGTAACTTATTGTATTGCATTCGCAATTGAAGGCTTTTAATGGTGGTAATGAATCTTAGGATTGAAGCACTTATGAATATCACAAACAAAAATTACAGGAGAATGAACTTATTATTAAACAAACTACTCTTGGGCTCACAAATTTATTGCTAAAGATCACACCACCATAAAAAATCTTACTTCTCGTTTAGGCTCTTTCTTAACAGATGTAAATTTGAGAAATTGACAGTATTAGAACAAATTGAGACAACCAACTACATAAACTTCAAAGCTTAATCCAAAACTCATGACAAAAGTGCACCATTGCTTTATACAACAGCATTTACTAAAAAGTTTATATCTTTCTGAAAAAATACAAGAGAAGAAAGAAAACCCAGAAAGCACCAAACATACAACATCAAAAAGAAAAAGAAAAAAAATTTGAGGTGAAATTTTTTGATGTTATATAACATAGAAAAAAAAAACTAACAAAGAACAATAGCCTCGAACCTTAAAAAAAACAGTCTTAAATGTCAAAATCCTACATTCCCATGTGGTACATTAGAACAGAAAGCATAAAACTAACTAACATTCTCCTTGTGTAAAAAAAAACAAATGAAAAGGAACAAGTGAAGAGAAGAAGCAAGAGTGAACCTTTGTGTGTTGAGGCTCAAGTTGTAAGAGTAAGAAGGAGATGGAGGAAACAAAAGATGGGCCGCTCTTCCTTTTGTACTGGGAGGGAGCTTAGAGAGAGAAAGAAGGTGAGGAGAGAGAGAGAGAGGAAACTTCGTGGGGTCTTTTTTGTTGAGCGTTGACAGAGAGAAAGAAGAGGAGTTGAGCTGTTGAGGGTTTGAGAGGATGCAAAGTATGTGAGGGGGGTGAAGCTAAATAAATAGGAGAGTTTTCAAACCTAAAGTCCATTTTTAGAGAGAGAAAGCAAAGCTCATGAGTGAGAAAGAGAGTAAGTCAGAGAGAGAGAGAGAGAGTAGGTGCATGTGACAGGCAGCTGACACTGACCAGACATAGCTATTCTACAAAAATTAATTTGAAAATAATATTTATATATGTTGGAGCATCTGTGGTCGTTGTGACCTTTTTTTGTTTTTTTTTGTTTTTTTTTTGGTATTTGACAAATATAAATAAAAAATTTGACTGCGTGCTGTAGTGGTCGAAAGTTAAAATTTGATCAGACGAAGGATTATCTTTCGTCTCAAAATTTTTTTAAAAAAAATAAAAATTTGGCTGATTTCCTGCATAAAAGGACAATAAAAAAAATCCAAAAGTGAGGGATGGTAGAACCTACCGTCCCAACACTTTTGTCTTATACAAAATTGTTAGGGACGGTAGATTCTACCGTCCGACATTTTTTTTTTAAACTTTTTTGGGACGGTACTTTATCTTTCGTCAGATAAAAAAAAATTTAAGCGACGGAATATAATCTTTCGTTCGATCACAAAATTTTAAGCGACGGACGATAATCTTTCGTCCGATCGAAGAACGATAAATCATCTTTCGTCAGCTATATTTTGACAATTGTCATTTCGATTGTCAAATATAGCCGGCTACTGTAGCGACCAAACCCAAATTTTGGGTAAATGACCAACGACTACAACGCTTTTTTTTTCAAATTTTGAAAATTTTGGATATATGGCAAACAACTACAGATGCTCTTAGAAAATGCTCTGTTTATTAATGAGTTTAAATGTTATGAACTTCTCTTAATCACTTTATATTAGTTTTAGTTGTTTAGTACAATATTAGAGCAGCTGTAGTCGGTTCCCTGTAAACTTAAAATTTGGAAATAAATTAGAAAAAATGGTGCTGCAGTGGTTTTCTATGTTTAAAAATTTTAGGTTTTGATGAACAGTAGGCTTCAATATTTAAGAGGTGAAATATGAATTTTCAAAATATAGCAATCGAAATATAATTTAGCATCCGTCCAAAAATTCACAATTTAATTGAACGGACGCAAGATAATTCAGCTTTCGTTCTTTTTTTTATTATTATTTTTAATTCTCGGACACAAGATCCGATCAGATTTTTTGAAAAAAGAAAATTTTCTCTCAGACACAAGATCATCTTGTGTCCCAAAAAAAATTTCTTTCCTGGACACAAGATCATCTTGATTCCGATCAGATTTTTTTAAATAAAAAATTTCTCGGACACAAGATTATCTTGTGTCAGATGAGTAGGCGTCAAAAAAAATTTTAAAATAATAATAATAAATAAAAATAAAATAAAAATCCCGGGACGCAAAAACATGTTGTGTCTGGTCAATATTTGAGTTGAAACGACTACAGCCCGAAGTTAAAATTCCTATTTCTATATGTCAAATATGGAAATTTTGAGTCTCAACGACTACATCTGCTCTTAGAGCATCCACACTCGTTTCTTAATTTCCCAATTTCCTCATAATTTAGCAAAATTAGAGTTGTAATCGTTTTTCATTTTGTCATATTTTGAGAATGTGGGAGCAAAGTCGTCTCAAATATGAGAAAGTATTTGAAAATTCTCAAAATATGGGGACGCAACAATATGTTTTGTCCCCGTAATTTTTTTAAAAAAATCCAATCGGACTTTACAAGATGGTTTTTCCAAGGGATTTTTTGAATTTTTTTTAATCGATCGTATAGCACATCATGTATGGTCCAAAGAAATTTTCATTTTTAAAAAAAACATCGGACACAACATGTTGTCCCGTCCGATGTAATTTTTTGCTTGGACGGGACAACATGTTCCGTCATATGTCAAATTCAAATTCTAATTCATAATCACTAATTTTAGATCAAATTTAATCAATAATTTACAACTTAATAACTAATTTAATCATTAATGACTAATTTAATTATTAATATCTAATTTAATCGCTTTAAAAAAAACCCAAAAAATCAGATCGGTCTCGTGATTTTTTTTTAAGGCGGGATGGAACATTATGTTCGTCTCACCTTAAAATAAAGAAATAATAATAATTTGAGATCAGATGAAACAACGTGTTTCGCCCGACTTTTTTTTATCGTTTTTTTTCTTCTTCATATTTTAACAAATAACGACTGTAAAGAAATTGATATTTTGTTATTTCTCATTTTACCAAATTGTCAAATTGTCAAATTTAACAAAATTGAGTGTAGATGCGCTTAATGATCAAAATAAGCCAACAACTACCATACATTCATATGCCACTATTTTCAGCAAAGAAAATTATATATATATATATTACATAAGAGCATCGACAATGGTGTTTCTCATTTTGCCAAAAAAGGCTGCTACAATAATAGCAAATAGGATAGAAAACTGTAGTGGTTGTTTGCTATATTCTTCGCTTTTGAAAAAAATTGTGTAGGACGGTATAACATATACCGTCGCGCAATTTTTTTTAGACGGTATATGTTATTCCATCGCTCGTTTAAAAAAAATTAAAAATTTTAATTACTGATTAACTATTAAAATATATTAATTAAATAAAATAAATTATATAATAATACCTAAACCTAATTAATTAACTACCTAAACCTAATTAATTATCCTAAATCTACCCACTACCTCTCCAATTCAAGGATGGTACATCATGTACCGTCCGAGAATTGATAATTTTTTAATTTTTTTTAAAAATCGGCCAAATCTTGGTCGTTCATTTTTTTTTTAAAGGAAAAATATCGAAAAAATTCCTTGGATGGGATATGTTCACCCGTCCGATTCAGACGGGATAACATATCCCGTCTGAGGAGTTTAAAAAATAATAATAATAATATCGGAGGGACGGTATATGTTATACCGTCTGACTGATTAAAATATATTAAAATCGGAGGGACGGTATATGTTATACCGTCCTTCATAATTTGAGAATGGGTATTTCGTTTCTCATATATGAGAAACAGATTTAGCGAATTTGTCAAAAAATGGCAAAATAAAAAACCGTTCAGACCATCATTTGCTATAAAATGGCAATTTGTCAATTTTAACAAACCACTTTGGATGCTCTAACAGAATAAAATTTAAAAAATCCCAAGTGCGAGTAAATAAATATCAAAACATCTTCGCTGGAAATAGTGGCAAAACTCTGAACTCGTAACTCATCATATCAGTTGACTAAAACTTTGAAATTGTGATAACGATTTTAGGTTGCGTTTGGTTTGTTGTTCTGAAAAGAGTTTTCTGAAAACAGTTTTCTAAAAATGAGAGTGTAAAAGCTGTTTGGTAATAACTTTTTATGAAAATAGTTTTTTAAAAATGAGAGTATAATGTATGTATAAGTTTGGTTGTATGTATATACTGTATACAGTATATATACTCTGATACATATATGTTGTATACATATACATACATACTGGTATATAATAATATAAAATATTTTATTATAATAAACATATTTAATAATATACATATATATAATAATATATAATAATTACAATAATATATATGTAATAATAATATATTCAAATTATATATTAAACAATTTATCATAATAATAATAAATTATATAATAATATATATAATAATATATAATAGTAATATATAATGATAATAATATATATTATAATAATAATAGATTATTATAATAATAATAGATTATTATAATAATAATAGATTATTATAATGGTATATATAAAATAGTATATATGAAATAATAGTATATATAAAATAGTATATATAAAATAATAATATAATATAATATATATATATAATAATAATATAATATAATAATAGTATATATAAAATAGTATATATAAAATAAAAATATATTATATTATATAATAATATTAAATAATTTATTATAATAAACATATTTAATTATATACATATATATAATAACATTTAATAATTATAATAATATATATGTATTGATAATCTATTATAATTATATATTAAACAGTTTATTACAATAATAATAAATTATATAATAATATATATAATTATATATAATAGTAATACATAATAATAATAATAGATTATTATAATAGTATGTATAAAATAGTATATATGAAGAAATAAAATATATTATAATAATAGTATATATATGTATATATATTAAAAAATAAAAATAATATTATATATATATAATATATATATATAATAATAATAATAATATATATGTAACAATAATATATTATAAATATATATATATAACCATATATTATAATAATAGTATATTATATAATAATATATATAATAATATATAATAGTAATATATTATATAATAATATATATAATAATATATAATAGTAATATATTATATATTAATATATAATAGTAATATATGATAATAATAATAATATATATAATAATAATATGTACAATAATAATGGAATATAATAATAGTATCTATAAAATAGTATCTATAAAATAATAATATATACAATAAAAATATAATATAATAATAGTATATATAAAATAGTATAAAGAAAATTATAATATATATAATAATAATATATATAATAATAGTATAATAATAATAGTATATATAAATTAGTATATATAAAATAATAATATACTATAATAATTGTATATTATATAACAATATAAAATAATTTATTATAATAAACATATTTAATTATATACATATATATAATAACATATAATAATTATAATAATATATTTGTAATAATAATATATTATAATAATATATTAAATAATTTATTATAATAATAATAAATTATATAATAATATATAATAGTAATAAATAATAATAATAATATTGTTGCCGCTAAATTCGGTGTGGGGGCAAACAGATGAATTTGTGAGTTCTTTGGGGAAACTGAATAGGAGAACCTGTATACCTGTTCCGTTGAACTCTGATCGTCGCTCCCGCCGTGCACCTGCAAAAAGTGCGAGACACCGGGGTTGTTCCCGGCGACGCACCCTCCGACGCTCAAGTCAGTAACCAGAAGTGATTGTGAAAGAGCGTTTAACTAGAAAAAGATTGATTACCTGTTAATGGAGATGGGTGGGGGGTATTTATAGGCGTCTTAGAGAACAATTTAGGAATGTAATCCGCGTAATCTGATATGGAATAATCTCCTTATAAACAGATTGGGAAAGTAATCTGATAAGGTATATTCTGGTAATCAGATAAGGAATTTTAATCCCTAAATCCCAGTGTAAAGATTGACGTGAATCATGGCCGTTGATTTAGATCTAATCAGGGACCTTGATTGTGTCTTGCTGGATCGAGTTGGCAGCGGGTTGAAACCCGTGCCCAGCTGTGGTGGATCCGTTTGCGGGTTATTGGATCTGTGAGAAGGAGACCCAGTACCCGCTTCGGACCCGTTTGCATGTGAAATTACCGTCTCGTCCCTGAGCTGTAGGATTCGTGCCCCATTTGGACGGTCTCGATTGAACCCCTTGTTTTGACCATATCACGAGCCCCCCACTCCTAAAGACTGAGGGTGGTCAGTCTTTGAGGAG
Source organism: Hemerocallis citrina (assembly GCA_017893485.1). NCBI lineage: Eukaryota > Viridiplantae > Streptophyta > Magnoliopsida > Asparagales > Asphodelaceae > Hemerocallis > Hemerocallis citrina. The sequence continues at coordinate 255,744,211 of CM030364.1, forward strand.
TAGTTTGACTAACTCAGTGGTCGGTGGAACTGTATCGCAGTCCGAATGGGTGATTTTTGAATCCTGGAGCACGGGGGTAGGCTAGTTCCTCCTTCTTTGATGCTCCGAAGCTGTGTCGAGTTTTTATCTATTTTTCCGGATGATTTATTTAATTTTGCGATGTGTTGGCTAATTGTTCGGGGGCTTTAACCGCGTATTCTAGGTAATAATTGCTCGTTCGGTGGCTTAGAAATATTCCCCGAATTTTTAATTATTTCCTGGAATTTTTAGCTAATTTTCCCGAATTTTTAGCGATTTTTCGCAATTTTTTAAATAAATAAACCGATTTAAATAAATAAAAACCAATTTTTAATACCTATTTATGGCGTGGCATCATCTGGGCCTTCGATCATGATGGAGCGCGAATTTCGGAACGATCAGACGCCTCCTGCTCCTCGGAGGGATTTTTTCCCAAAAACGAGGGTCGGCACCCCGTCACCCCGGCCCGGATGCGTTGCGCCGCGGTTCGAGGGGTCGGCGAGTTGGTTCGAATGGTCGGTACCTCGGTTCGGATCATCCGAGGTACGTGGCACCATCTAGACCGTCCATCTTTAGCGGGGATCCCAATAGAACGCTATCTTGTCGTTTTGTGGACGTGGCAAGATCTGGGACGTCCATCATGACGAGCGCGCTTTCCTACGAGATCCAACGGCTCCTGAGGGTCGGAAGGATTTTTTCCCAAAAACGAGGGTCGGTACCTCGGCACCGCGGCCCGGATGCGTAGCACCGCGGCTAGGGGGGTCGGCGACTCGGTTGGAAGGGTCGGTACCCCAGCACCACGGCCCGGATGCATAGCGCCGCGGCTAGGGGGGTCGGCGACCCGGTTGGAAGGGTCGGTACCCCAGCACCACGGCCAGGATGCGTAGTGCCGCGGCTTGGGGGGTCGGCGACTCGGTTGGAAGGGTCGGCACCCCAGCACCACGGCCCGGATGCGTAGTGCCGCGGCTTGGGGGGGTCGGCGACCTGGTTGGAAGGGTCGGTGCCTCGGTTCAAAGCATCCGAGGTACGTGGCATCATCTAGGCCGTCCATCTTTGGCGTGGATCCCCATAAAACGCTATCTTGTCGTTTTGTGGACGTGGCAAGATCTGGGACGTCCATCATGACGAGCGCGCTTTCCTACGAGATCCAACGGCTCCTGAGGGTCGGAAGGATTTTTTCCCAAAAACGAGGGTCGGTACCTCGGCACCGCGGCCCGGATGCGTCACACCGCGGCTAGGGGGGTCGGCGACTCGGTTGGAAGGGTCGGTACCCCAGCACCACGGCCCGGGTGCGTAGTGCCGCGGCTTGGGGGGTCGGCGACCCGGTTGGATGGGTCGGTAACCCAGCAGCACGGCCCGGATGCGTAGTGCCGCGGCTTGGAGGGTCGGCGACCTGGTTGGAAGGGTCGGTGCCTTGGTTCGGAGCATCCGAGGTACGTGGCATCAACTAGGCCGTCCATCTTTGGCGTGGATCCCCATAAAACGCTATCTTGTCGTTTTGTGGACGTGGCAAGATCTGGGCCGTTTATCTGGGCACGCATCACGAGGATGGGGTTCAGATCACGAGAAAACGTTATCTTGTCGTTTTGTGGGCGTGGCGCAATCTGAACCGTTCATCAGATTCTGACGCGAATTTTGGAGAGATCCGACGGTGATTTTGCTTCGGGAGGATTTTTTCCCAAAAACGAGGGTCGGTACCTCGGCACCGCGGCCCGGATACCTCGCGCTGTTTGCCGGGCGCGGAGTTGGGTATTTTTGGGCGAACTTGGTGGCTCGGCTCGGTGGGCCGGAGGCCGAGTCGTTTACTTGTCTTCTTGATGGTTCCGCCATTCCGTATTAAGTGGCTCGGTTGCTCGGCTGAGCTGTTCGGTAGCTCGACCGACCAAGCCGATGGCAAGCTGTTTGGAAGGTCTGCGTGGACGGATCTGAGCCGTCCATTTTGGCACGCATCACGAGGACGGGGTTCAGATCACGAGAAAACGCTATCTTGTCGTTTTGTGGGCGTGGCGCAATCTGAACCGTTCATCAGATTCTGACGCGAATTTTGGAGAGATCCGACGGTGATTTTGATTCGGGAGGATTTTCTGCCAAAAACGAGGGTCGGTATCTCGTCACCTCGGTCCGCGTACCTCGTGCTGTTTGCCGGGCGCGGATTTGGGTATTTTTGGGCGAACTCGGTGGCTCGGTCACTGAGCGTTTCGTTCGATAGCTTGGCTCATTAGACCGGTGGCCGAGTCGCAACTTGTGTTTTTTGGGGAGTTCCGCCATCCCTCTCATACCGCCGCCTCTCTCTTGTAGGGCGTTTGGGATTCTTAGTGGGCCTTTGGGATTCCCAAGGAGGCCCGTTATCAGTTGAGGTTATAAGTTACCATTCCTTCACTCCTGAGCTCATTTCTCACTTTTCACTTTACGAATTTACTTTTGTTCTCTAAGTCTTCTGCTAGCGGCGCTCTTGCTCCACGGTGTTGTCGTTAGCTGTCGCGTGGGCCAGGCGATTTCCGGCGAGCATTCTCCGACCGTGAACGTCACTTCAAAGGTTAGTTTGTCTTTGCCTTAGCTTTTTCAAAGGATGTCAAGGGTAAGCTCGGGTAGTGGTGCCTCGTCCTCGGGCGGTGATGGCGCCGGGGAGAGGAGTAGGGCGGAAGCTCGCAGGAAGGGGAAGCAGATGGCCGAACCGCTGGCTGTCGAGTCGAGGGTCGGGAAGAAGAAGAGGACAGGGGAGACCCCGCCCCCCATGGTGGGGGTGATTGTGGAGAACCCGAAACGAGCTCCCGAGATAGGACAATATCCTTCCGTCCTGTCCGGGCATTCGGGAGTCAGGCAGTACGAGGGTGATCTTCTGGAGAAAGCGATCTACGGAAAGTCGAAGATCGTCGAGGAGCCTAATCCGTTCCATCCCTCCGAAGCTGACGAGCTCATTTCGTCGTTGACCGAGAAGGATCTTCTTCGGATCAGGAAGGCTTTCGCTATCCCGTCGGAGTACAAGCTGATGGTCGCTGGCCCCGGGGTGCGAGCAAACACTAAGTTGCCTTCGTCGGACATGTGCATGTTTGACGTCGACTCCTTGAACGCGGGACTGCGTTTTCCGCTGCACCCTTTCATACTTCAGATCCTCGGCTGGTATTGTCTCGCCCCTACTCAGTTCAGTCCAAACACTTGGCGTCATGTGAACGCGTTCTTGCTTCAGTGTCACCGAGCCGAGGTAGCGCCGGATCTGTCAGTTTTCCGGGGCCTCTATCGGATAAACAAGCAACACGGCTCGGAGTACCGGTACTATTTGGGGCCGAGGAGAGGTGTTAAGATTGTGGAGAATCCCGACTCTCTTAAGGGTTGGAGGGAGAAGTATTTTATCGTAAGGGGCGAAGCGATTTGGCACATTCCGTCCCGGTGGAAGGTGGAAGTGCCGAAATTTGCGCGGGGCGACCCCGCACTATCTGAGGCCGAGGAGGAGGTAGCGAGGAGGATCACGGCCCTTCCGGTACTGAGTTGGAGGGAGTTGACCGAAGAGGTGTTGTTCGGGTCCGGACTAAGCCCCATCGACCCGAGTACGCTCTTGACATCTCATTCATTTTTTTTCTAAGTCTTCAATTCGTCTGTTTTGATTCGGTTTTCTCCCCCTTTTTTTTTTGTTGATGCAGAGTCGATGAAGATTGACTTTAAAGCTATGATGGCCGATAGGTCCAAGCTGACCGGGACCAGAAAAAGGAAGAGGGCGGCCGAGGGTGCGTCTTCGGGTGTTCAGCCCGCGGTCGCCACTAACGTTGCTCCGCCTCCCCCGACTACCGAGGTGCCTTCGGAGGTAGTGGTGGTGGAGGAGACCTCGGCCCCTGTCGCCCGGTCCGTGAACGAGGGTGTCTTCGATGTCAATGCGGCGCTGGCGCTCGAGCCTCCCCCATTGACTCAGGATGCCGAGGAAATCCTGACCGAGCAGCACAAGCAGTTGTTTGTGCCGAACTGGCTGGTGAGGAATCATGATGGTTTCCTCGGCAACTCGCAGATGTCAATGCAGGTCGTCAAACACTTGGCGACCCCGAAGGATAAGGCCGCGCTGAATGCGGGGAGGGTCGGCGACGACACTTACGAAGTCGCCCGGGGGCTTGTTTCGGTAAGTGTTCGCAAATTTCTTCAAGTTTGTTACTCGGTGCGTACTTTGTACTTATCGTTGTCTTTGTAGGCCACCGTTCACTTCGGCCATCTCATGGAGGCGTTCGCCGCACAGGAGAAGGAGCTGAAGTCCGCCAGCGAGAAAGACAGGCTGGCGAAGGTCCGGGCGGTCAAGGATCTCGAGGCCGAGCAGAGGCGGGCCGAGGCTCTGGACGTTCGGGTGGCCGACCTTACTGCCGACCTGAAGAAAGCGAAGGAGGGCCTCGAAGCGGAGTCCGCCAAAGCTGCCAAGGCCGCCCAAGATCTTGCCGCGGCATTGAAGTCCTTGGCCGACGAGAAGGCGGAGAGGGAAGCGCAGGCCGCGAGGATCCGGGCGGAGGTCGAAGCCGAGATTGAGGCAGAGGCGAAGAAACATATGGCCGAGAACATGGAGCGATCCTACCAGACGGCCCTGGACCATGTCCAGGCTCGTGTCCCCGGCTTCGAGCGAGTCGGTTATCGACTGTGGCCCGAGTCGCCCGTGGACGACGAGGAGGGGGATGCCGAGGACGAGGTCGAAGGCGAAGACGGAGGGGGAGAGGATGACCCGGCTAAGGGAGAGATCGAGGGACCGCCCGTCGATGCGTCCGGGGTGGGAGCGGAGACGCAGGTGGACCCTTGATTCTTTCGTTAATCTTTTTGTAGTTTCAGTTCTGCTTTTTCTTCCGAGCTTTGTAACGCCTTTTGCGGACTGGCCACCGCTTTTTGATAAATGAAAAAACGTTTTGTCTTTGAAATTGTCTAAGTGTTTGGTTCGGTGGTAGGGTAGGCCCCCGTCACTACGATGGCTCGGCGACAAGTAGAGCTGTTCCATCTGTCTCTCGTGAAACGCCTTGAGGGCGAGATCGACCTGACGAGGAGGATGCTGTACAATATGGAGATGAAGAACGGGGATCTGTTGGCCGAAGTATACCACTTGCGGATAGCCGAAGCCGAGCTATTTGCTAAGGAAGAAGAATTGGCTTCTGTTTTGGCCGAACGAGATGAGCTCGTGAAGAAGGTCGAGCATTTGCAAAGGGTGACAGTCGACAAGAGTATCGAGGTGACCCATCTGCGTCGCGTCATATCTGACAGCGCCGAGTACCCTGGATCGGCGAAGCTTCCTCGGTTCAAAATTGTCGTGAAGGACGAGGCACTGAAGGACCGGATCGTCGAATTGGAGGAGGAGGTCGCTCGGCTCAAGCCTCAGCCGGTGAGGGCCAACGTCCGGAGCACCTCGTGTACCCGCGAAGAGATCGAGCGAGGTATCACGTTCTACCAAGCGGCGTCCCGGACTCCTATCATCGGGGCGTCAGCCGCCGATGCACAAAGTGGTGTGGCGGTGTCTTCAAGTGGCGCTTCGGTTGGGGCGACTGTGAGGCTCAGCGGCGAAGGGGCGTCCCGGTTCGTCGGCCTGGAGACGAGCTCGGAGGCTAAGAAGCGCCGACCCAAAGTGTCGTTGAACCGGAATGTCCCCCTTCCTCGGAGGAAATGAGCGGGTCATGCCTTCTAATATTTTGTTGAACTCGCTGTAGTAATCTTTTTGTAAACTCGTCCAAGTCATTAATAAAATTGGGGTTGATTTATCCGAAGTGTCTTCTATTGGCTGTTCGTCGAGTCTTTTGTCGCAATTCTGATCCTGTCGCTCGGCTATTGACGCCGGTCGACGTGGGGTGTCTACAATCGTTGGATGGTGGCGCGAATCCAGAGGCAGGCACAAGTCCCAAGAGAACGTTATCTTGTCGTTTTGTGGGCACGTGGCACTACTGGATCCACTCATCACGCTTTGGCACACAATTTGGGAGGATCTAACGGCGAGTTGACCTCGGGGTGATTTTTTCCCAAAACGAGGGTCGGTACCTCGTCAGCTCGGCACAATTGATGGCCGAAACGAATTTTCCAACAATGTGTTGTTCTGACTCCGCCGTTCGGCTCTTGGTGCCGATCGACGTGGGGTGTCCATAACCGTCGGATGGGGGCACGAATCCAGAGGCAGGCACGAGTACCAAGAAAACGTTATCTTGTCGTTTTGTGGGCACGTGGCACTACTGGATCCACTCATCATGCTTTGGCACACAATTTGAGAGGATCTAACGGCGAGTTGACCTCGGGGTGATTTTTTCCCAAAACGAGGGTCGGTACCTCGTCAGCTCGGCACAGTCTACGGTCGGGACGGGTTCCGGACCGTTTAAGGACGAGTCGGGGAGATAGAGTCGAGCCGGAGGAAGGATCCGGTCGTTAGATTAGTTTAAGGGATGTAGGAGCAGTTTCGAATGGCGAGCTACTTCTAGTCCGCTTAGGAGCGGACTTGCGAAGCCAAATCGAGCCAAGTGTTGGACTCCGATCCATTCAACGGCTGCAGGAGCAATTTCGAACGGCGATCTGCCCCCGGCCCGTCTGAAGACGGGCCGAGTAGGAAGAGTCGAGCCGAGTGCTGGACTCCGAACCATTGTGTGATAAGTTTGAGAGATGCAGGAGCAGTTTCGAATGGCGAGCTGCTTCTAGTCCGCTTAGGAGCGGATTTGCGAAGCAAAATCGAGCCAAGTGTTGGACTCCGATCCATTCAACGGCTGCAGGAGCAATTTCGAACGGCGATCTGCCCCCGGCCCGTCTGAAGACGGGCCGAGTAGGAAGAGTCGAGCCGAGTGCTGGACTCCGAACCATTGTGTGATAAGGGAATTAGAGGCGGAAGTACGCGATAATGTAAAGAAAAACTTTATTTATTTATTAATATCTAATGGTCGGCTGCTTCTAAAGTTGCTAGCCGTTTATTACAATGAAAAAGAACAAAGGAAAAATTACTAGTAGCAGGAGTGGTTGCCCGACATCTCGAGTTACTTAGATAGGCGGGGTTGCCTTCTCTAGGTATTTCAAAAGATGGTCGGCATTCCAAGTCCTGGGGATTTCTCTACCCTCAAGGTCTTCTAGCTTGTACGCACCGGGGCGGATTACTTTGGATACTTTGTACGGTCCCTCCCAATTTGGGGCCAATTTGCTCTTCTGTCCGGGGAACGAAATGGCCAGCTTTCGGAGGACCAGGTCCCCCTCTTTCAAGTCGGTTGGGCGGACCCGTTTGTTGTAGGCGAGTTCGATTCTTCTTCGGTAACCTTGCTGCCGTACGGCGGCTCTTTCCCGAATCTCGTCAACCAAATCTAGGCTCGTTCTGAGCTCCCTGGCATTCTGTTCTTCTTCGAAGGCAATCAGGCGAGGAGAGGGTATTCCAACTTCCAGTGGGATGAGGGCCTCGGACCCATAGGTGAGATTGAACGGACTCTCGCCCGTCGGGATCCGCTTCGTGGTTCGGTAATTCCACAACACATTGGGCAGCTGATCGACCCACAATCCCTTGGAGCATTTGTCGAGTCTCTTCTTGATGCCGGAGAGGATCTGCCGGTTGGCATTCTCGGCTTGGCCATTTGACTGGGGATGAGAGACTGAGGAGAAGCGGTGCTGTATAGCTAGGTCTTGACATAAGGCTCGGAAGGCAGCTCCAGCGAACTGCGTACCGTTATCCGTAACTACGACTCGGGGAACACCGAAACGACAGATTACACTTTTCCAGAAGAATTGGACGACTCTATGTTCGGTAATTGTAGCCAGGGGCTCGGCCTCGACCCATTTCGAGAAATAGTCGACTGCCACGACTAGAAACTTCAACTGTCCGGGGGCCGGTGGAAATGGCCCGAGTAGATCCATCCCCCACATTGCAAAGGGGATCGGACTCGACAAGGAGGAGAGTGGTGCTTGTGGAAGGCGTCGGATGTCGGAATACTTCTGACAGGATGTGCATTGTCGAACGTGTCGTTCGGCGTCCCGTAGGAGAGTGGGCCAGTAATACCCGTAGTTTAACACTTTACGTGCCAAGGCTCTGGAGCCGGAGTGGGCTCCGCCGATGCCCTCATGGAGCTCTTGCAGGGCGTAATCGGCTTGTCCGGGGGAGAGGCATCTTAGATAGGGTCGACCATCCACCTGGGTGAAGGAGCGCTTATACAGAACGCCTTCGACCATTATGTAACGCTCGGCCCGTGTCCTTATCTTTCGGGCTTCCTTCGGATCCCTTGGTAGGAGTCCGTCTCTTAAAAACTCGACGAGGGGCTTCATCCAATTGTCTTCGAGGGGGAGCGGCAGTGTTTCGACGGAATTGAAAGCCTCGTCCTCTATGCTGGGCTTGAGGAGGACTTCTATCAGAACGGTTTGTTCGAGGCCTTGCAGGGATGAGGAAGCTAGTTTGGACAGAGCGTCGGCCTGGGCATTTTCCTCTCTGGGGATTCTTCGGATGAGGGCCTCGTCGAAGAGCGCCAGGAGGCTCTTCACTTTGGCCAAGTACTTTACCATTCTGTCATCGCGGGCTTCATATTCGCCGAGGACCTGGTTGACGACCAATTGAGAGTCGCTGAAGATCTGCAGGCGTCGCGCCCCTGCGTTTCGGGCCATCCCGAGGCCGGCTATGAGTGCTTCGTATTCGGCTTCGTTATTCGAGGCTTTAAAGTTTATCCGGAGGGAATATTGAAGGACAAAGTCGTCTGGGCCCGCCAGGATGACTCCAGCCCCGCTCCCCTCGTTGCAAGAGGATCCATCGACATATACAGACCAGACAGGCGGTCCCTTCGTCGTCTGCTCGGAGTCGGGGATAGTCGTCTCAACTATGAATTCGGCCAGCGCCTGCGCCTTGATTGCGGTCCGAGGCTGATAAGTAATATCATGTTGGCTCAGCTCGATCGACCACTTCATGAGGCGGCCGGAAGTCTCTGGCTTGTGAAGGATCTGTTTCAACGGCTGGTCGGTAAGGACGACCACCGAATGAGACTGGAAGTATGGCCGAAGCTTTCTTGCAGCCATTATCAGGGCGTAGGCTATTTTCTCAATTTTCGGGTACCGGAGCTCGGCGTCCCGGAGCACTTTGCTGACGTAGTAAATGGGCTTTTGAGTTCTATCTTCTTCTCTGACTAAGACCGCGCTTAGTGTCTGTTCCGAGGCTGCCAAGTAGAGGTAGAGGGGTTCGCCTGGTATGGGTTTGCTGAGCAGAGGCGGGTTGACGAGGTAAGCTTTAAGCTGGTCGAAGGAATCTTGTTGCGGCTGCCCCCACTCGAACCCCTTAGTCCCCCTCAGGGCTTTGAAGAACGGGAGGCATTTCTCCCCGGACTTCGACAAAAAGCGCCCAATGGCGGCTAAACGACCGGTCAGTTTCTGAACTTCTTTGACGTTTCTGGGCGGGGCCATGTCTAGAATGGCCCTGATCTTCTCCGGATTTGCCTCTATTCCTCGTTGGCTGACCATAAAGCCGAGGAACTTGCCCGATGAGACGCCGAACGCACACTTGTTCGGGTTGAGTCTCATATTGTGCTTTCTCAAAACATCGAACGCTTCTTGGAGGTCGGTCTCATGATCAACGCCTCGGATGCTTTTCACAAGCATGTCGTCCACGTAGACTTCCATGTTCCGACCAATCTGGGCCTGGAATACCTTGTTGACGAGACGTTGATACGTTGCCCCTGCGTTCTTCAGGCCGAACGGCATGACTCGGTAACAATAGAGTCCTTGGTCCGTTACAAAAGACGTCTTCGGAATATCCGGGGGGAACATCCTTATCTGATTGTAACCCGAGAAAGCATCCATGAAGCTGAGGAGCTCATGTCCCGAGGTTGCGTCAATCAGGGTGTCGATGCTCGGCAGAGGGAAGGGATCTTTAGGGCAGGCCTTGTTGAGGTCAGTGAAATCAATACAGATTCTCCATGTCCCGTTGGATTTCTTCACCATGACTACGTTGGACAACCACTCCGGATAATTCACTTCCTGTATGAATCGGGCTTTCAACAGTTTGTCTACCTCCTCTTTGATGGCGAGCTGGCGCTCGGGGGCGAACTTGCGCCTCTTCTGCTGGACCGGTTTGGACCCCGGATCAACGCTGAGGCGATGGACCAAGAGTTCTTCGGAGATACCGGGCATGTCCGCTGCTGACCATGCGAAGAGGTCCCGGTTGGCTCGGATGCATTTCACAATATTTGAATGTAGGGCGGACGGGAGTGCCTTGCTGACATAGAACTTACGGGTCGGCTCCTGCTCCGAGAAGAGTATTTCCTCCAGCTCATCGACTGGCTCGGGAGTCGGCCGAGCAGCATCTTGTGGAATCTCGAGTGTTTCTAAGGAGAGGACGGGTCCGAGCGTGGAGGTCATGTAACACTTGCGGGCCTGTTCCTGATTGCCCCTGACTTCTCCCACTCCAGCCCGAGTGGGGAATTTCATTTTGAGATGATAGGCAGAAGGGACGGCTTCAAGGGCGGCTAGGCCGGGCCGACCCAAAATGACGTTGTAGGCCGCGGGGACATCTACAACCATGAAATCCATTGACTCCGTGCGGGTAGTAGGAGTTTTGCCTGCTGTGACATCGAGGGTGATCACCCCTTCGATCGTCACCGGCACTCCCGTGAACCCATGGAGCGTATACCCGGCGGGCTTCAGTCTGTCTCGGGAGAGCTTCAGCCCCTTAAAAGCATCGAGGAATAGGATGTTAACGGAGGAGCCGTTATCCACTAGGATTCTTTCGACTTTGAAATTGGCCATGTGAAGGTTGATGACGAGTGCGTCGCAATGAGGGGTGCGGACGCCCTCGAGATCGTCGTCAGAGAAGGTGACGGGCACTCCGAGTCCTTTGGGGGGAGGGGTGGCCCGGACAGAATTTACTTCCCTAATAAAAGCTTTCCGAGAAGAGTTCGAGGAGCCCCCCATTGGACCCCCATGGATAAGGTGGAGGACTCGCTCTTCCTCGAATTCTGGCGTCTCTTCCCGTTCCGGACGTTTGTTAGCCCCCCGAGGCTGGGGAGGAAGTTCGGCCCCGTCCTTTCTTACAAACTTCGCCAGCTGCCCCCTCTGGATGAGGGCTTCGATCTCGTTTCTCAGAGCCCGGCAGTCGTTGGTGTCATGCCCATGGTCCCGGTGATAACGGCACCATTTGTCTTTATCTCTCCTTTTGGCTGGGGTGTTCATCTTTGGAGCTGGAGGCAGGACCCCTTCTTTTTCGACTTCCATGAAAATGGCGGAGATGTTTGTGGTGAGGGGAGTAAATTTTTCAAATCTAGGGGGAGGCCGGCGCTGGCCAGCATTATCCTTCTGAAACTTTTTGGGCCCCTCTTCTTCCGTTCCCTTCCTTTTAGACCCGGAGGCGGTTGCTTCCCAGTTGGGCGGTTCCTCGGCCTCTTCAGCTCGGATGTACTTTTCAGTACGGAGGAGGAGGTCAGAAAAGTCATGTGGCGGTTTTTTGGCGAGGGAGGAGCGGAGGTTAGAATTTAGGATGTTGGATTGGAACGCCGCGGTAGCAACGGATTGGTCGAGGGATGCGATAGTTCTGGCCTCGGCTGTGAACCTCTTCACGTAGTCCCTCAATCTCTCCCCCTTCTGCTGACGGAGGTGCAACAGGGAAATGCTGGTCTTCTCGGCCCTTCGGCTGCTGACGAAGTGGGTGATGAACAGGGTCTCGAACTGTTCAAAGGAGAATATTGACGCCGGGGCAAGGCGAGAGTACCATTCTCGAGCTGGGCCCTTCAGTGTTGCAGGGAATGTTTTGCAGAGGAGGGCGTCGGACGCTTGATGGAGGAGCATCAAAGTCTTAAAGCCTTCGATGTGGTCAACCGGATCGGTCTCTCCCGTGTAGTTCTCGAACTGGGGAGGTTTGAAACCGAAGGGAACAGGAGTATCCACTATGGTCCGGGAGAACGGGGGTTGGCTAGGACGGAGTATCCTCCCCCTGAGTTCTTCTTCCCGGTTTATTCGTCCCAAGAGTTTTTCCACCTCGTTTAGGCGGCGGTTCATGGTGTTATCTCTCCGGCGGTGATCTGCCGAGCCACGGGACTCGTCTTCGTAGGATGGGGAGCGAGGGCTGCGGCGATGGTAGCTTCGGGAACGACGAGGACTTGGGGTGCGTCTGGAATTGGTAGGTGCGGGTCGAGGAGAAGGGGAACGTTGGCGAGGGCTCCGGACCGGACGAGGGGAGGGGGCCCTTGGCTCGTTGGGATTTTGACGGAGATTGAGGGCCTGTTGTACCATAGCTTGGAATTGCTGGAACTCGGCACGGGTGATGGGTGCCTCATTGTTCCGATGCTGCTGCCGACCTGCTGGTGAGTGCCTCCTTCGGTAGTGATCGGGGGAGTCTCTTCTCCCTCTTCGGGCGGGGGACCCCCTGTGTCCCCGGTGTCGGGGGGATCGTTCTTGGTGGGAGGCTTCTCCCCGAGCCCGCTTTTCGTCCAGATGGTGACGAAGGTCCTTATCTTCCGGGCGTCTGGGATGGGCATCGTGGCGACCAGAGGCTCGGGGATGATGGGAGGCCATGGAGGCACTGGAGGCAGTGTGGTTGGGTATGTTCTCTGGATGAAGAGGCTGTTTCTGGGGGTTAGGCCCCTTCGGATCAGGATGTGGAGGGTTCCGCTGGAGCGGCTCTTCCACAGTAGGAGGGAGCTGCCCTTGTTGCTGAGTGGGATCAGGAAGGATTTCCTGCTGGTCAAGGATGGGCGCTCGATTGGAGCCCCTAGATCTGACTTTGCGAGGCGGCATGGCTGGAGAAAACCTGTTCACCGGGAAGAGGAGAGGTCTCTACTCGTTAGTTTCCCACAGACGGCGCCAATCTGTTGCCGCTAAATTCGGTGTGGGGGCAAACAGATGAATTTGTGAGTTCTTTGGGGAAACTGAATAGGAGAACCTGTATACCTGTTCCGTTGAACTCTGATCGTCGCTCCCGCCGTGCACCTGCAAAAAGTGCGAGACACCGGGGTTGTTCCCGGCGACGCACCCTCCGACGCTCAAGTCAGTAACCAGAAGTGATTGTGAAAGAGCGTTTAACTAGAAAAAGATTGATTACCTGTTAATGGAGATGGGTGGGGGGTATTTATAGGCGTCTTAGAGAACAATTTAGGAATGTAATCCGCGTAATCTGATATGGAATAATCTCCTTGTAAACAGATTGGGAAAGTAATCTGATAAGGTATATTCTGGTAATCAGATAAGGAATTTTAATCCCTAAATCCCAGTGTAAAGATTGACGTGAATCATGGCCGTTGATTTAGATCTAATCAGGGACCTTGATTGTGTCTTGCTGGATCGAGTTGGCAGCGGGTTGAAACCCGTGCCCAGCTGTGGTGGATCCGTTTGCGGGTTATTGGATCTGTGAGAAGGAGACCCAGTACCCGCTTCGGACCCGTTTGCATGTGAAATTACCGTCTCGTCCCTGAGCTGTAGGATTCGTGCCCCATTTGGACGGTCTCGATTGAACCCCTTGTTTTGACCATATCAAATATATATTATAATAATAATCGAATATTATAATAGTATATATAAAATAGTATATATGAAATAATAATAATAATAATAATAATAATAATAATAATAATAATAATAATAATAATAATAATAATAATAATAATAATAATATAACATATATAATAATAATAATAATAATAATAATAATAATAATAATAATAATATATGTAACCATAATATATTATAAATATATTTAATAATAATAATAATAGTAATAATAATAATAATAATATATAAATATATTTAGAGGGAGGATGTGAAAAAACAGAAAATAGTTGAAATGGAGTTTTGTGAAAACAGTTTTCACAAAACAACCAAACCAAACAGATTTTGGAGTTTTGGAAAATAAAAGAAAGAAAAAACAACAAGCCAAACAGACCCTTAATTTAGTTTGAAATGTTCTATTTTGTTAGAGCATCCACAGTCGTGGGCTAAATACCCAAAATTTGGAAAAATATTAAAAAAACAAGTTGCATTGCCAAATATAGCAGACGATTTGGCAATATCCAAAATATAGCTAACGCAACATTATACTTCGTCCGATCTAATTGACGGAAGATAATACTCCGTCTCGTACAAAAAGTACGAGAGTCCAATGATTAAGCAGCTTTTGAAAAAAGAAAAAATAAATAAATAAATAAAAATGACAGACGGTGTATTATACACTGTCTGATAAAATATGGGAAGCTCAATACTTTCTTTTTTTTGATGAAAACGATGGGAAGCTCAATACTGTAATTATTTTATAACAAAACTTGACATTTTTTTTGGTTTTTTTTAAAAAAAAAAAAAAATCAAACAAAGTTTACGGACGCTGGATTATATGCCGTGTGATGACTTTGACGGGGAATTATAACCCGTTTATAGGATTTTTTTTTTAAATAAAAAATAAAAAAATCAAACAAAGTCGACGGACGCTAGATGATACGCCGTGTGATGAGTTTGACGGGGTATTATAACCCGTCTTTTGGTTTTTTTTTTAAAAAAAAAATTCAAACAAAGTCAACGGACGCCATATGATACTCCGTGCGATCAGATTGACGGGATATTATAACCCGTCTATAGGCTTTTTTTCGGTCAGGAAAAAAAATAAAATAAAGTCGACGGACGGCATATGATACAACGTGCGATGAGATTGACGGAAAATTATAACCCGTCTTTGGTTTTTTTTTTAAAAAAAATAATAAAAATAAAACAAAGTCGACGGACGGCCTATTATACACCGTGCGATGAGATTGACGGGATGTTATATCCCGTCGTTTCTTATTTAAAAAAAAAATTTGGGACGGACTATTATACTTCGTCATTCTTAATGGACGAGTAATAATCTCCCGTCCGGCTATATTTTAGCTTTCAACGACTGCAGTAACATTCTTTTTTTCCTATTTTTTAATTGCTGTTTATCCAAAATTTGGCAAGAACGACTGTGGATGCTCTTATTAGTGATACTTTAGGTTTAAGTTGCACTTTTCCTACCACGTGCATGATTATATTACTTGAATTAGGTAGCTTTAAAATTAGTTTATGTCTAGGGTTACTTAGAGCATCTGTAGTCGTTAAAGTTTAAATTATCCATATATCGATATATAGAAATAGAAATTTAGATTTCGCTGCACTCGTCGAAAGCTATATTATAGCAATCAATCCTTTAATATTAAGCGACGGTATTTGATGTGCCGTCGGAGGGGGCGAATGAGCAAAATTTGGCGCGGAATCGTCGGACGGCACATGAAGTGCCGTCCGTTTAAAAAATAAAATAAAATAAAAAAAACTGCAGCGGATTCCAACTCACACTTAAAATAACTCACACTTAAAAAAAAAGAAAACGTTTTGAAAAAAAAAAAAAAAATGTCAGCCCATGTCTAGGACGGCACATGAAGTGCCGTCCGACACTAAGCACCTGTCAACATCAGTTAATAGCTATACTTAATAGCTAAATAATTACATATCTATACTATATATACTTAATAGTAGCTAATAATTACATATCCACCCTAATTATCTTCAGTTTATTAAAGGCTGAGTACGGAATGTTTGAAACGGACGGCATATCGAGTGCCGTCCGACGCCTAGAACAGTATTTTGCACGTCTGGGACGGCTCTTCGACCACCGTCGCTGACTTATCGATAAAGCTATTTCGTCTCTCATATATAGCAATCGACTGTAGCGATTTATCGATAATATCGATATATAGCAAACGACTGCAGCTACTTTTTAAGCTATATATCGATATTATCGATATATAGATAACGACTACAGATGCTCTTAGGCCCCTATTCTTATTCTAATTCTAATTAAGCAAACCACATGGACATTCACTCATTTAAGTGGGGGCAAAACAAAAGAAACGAAAAGAAAGAAAGATTCATCAAAGAGCATGCAGTTTTTTTTTTTTTTTTTTGGTCCATTAAATTAAACTTGGTATTTGACCTCGTAAGAGCATCTGTAGTCGTTATCTATATATCGATAATATCGATATTTGATAAAAAAAAGTAGCTGTAGTCGTTTGCTATATATCGATATTATCGATAAAACGCTACAGTAGATTGCTATATATGAGAATGGATATAGCTTTATCGATAAGTCAGCAACGGTGTTCGAAGCGCCGTCCCACGCGCGAAATTATTATTATAATCGTCGGACGGCATTTCAAGTGCCGTCCGTTTGAAAAAAACCAAATTCGCCCTCCGAAATCCTCGGACGGCACTTGAAGTGCCGTCCGGAGGTTTTTGTATTTTCTAATTTTTTTTTGCAATTTTTTTATTTTTTTTTGCAATTTTCGAAATGTTTTCGTAATTTTTTAATTTTTTTTTGTAATTAATGAATTGTTTTTGTAATTAATGAATTGTTTTTTATAATTATTGAATTGTTCCTATTGGCTGCACATGACGTGGCACCCACATGGGCTTGGACAGCACATGATGTGCCGTCCGACCCTGGGGTTTGACTTTTCTGAGTTTTTTTCGCAAATTTTAATTTTTTTTTGCAATTTTCGAAATGTTTTCGTAATTTTTTAAAAGTTTTTTGTAATTAATGAATTGTTTTTGAAATTAATGAATTGATTTTTATAATTAATGAATTCTTTCTATTGGCTGGACGGCACATGATGTGCCGTCCGTCCCTAGGGGTTGTGATTTTTTTTTCTTTTTCTCTCTCTCTCGAATGACAGCGACGTTCACTCCGACGGCACTTCGTGTGCCGTCGCTTAATATTATAGTATTGATTGCTAAAAAATAGCTCTCGACGAGTGCAGCGTAATCGAAATTTCTATTTCTATTTATCCATATATGGATAATTTTAGCATAAACGACTACAGATGCTCTAAAGGAATCTCATCGCAAACTCCCACACTAGTAAACAAAACAAAAGGAGGAACTGTTCATATTTAAAAAAATTAATTAATAACAGATAAATAAATAAAAGAGCTTATTTAATTATGAATAATTAAAAAATATTTCTTGCATTTGCTTTTTTGTAAGATTTGACTATGTACATGAATTAACGGTCTAAGATTTCCGTTAATTGCTCAGCTGGTTTTAAGGGCAGTGCTCAACAGAGGATTCAATTAGTTAATCATCATACATTTGGATTATTGTAGCAGTTAATTTGGACTCATAAGAGCATTCACAGTAGTTAGTAGTTTGCTATATTTGCCATTCTGCCATTTTTTAAGAAAAAAGAAGCTGCAGTTGTTTGCTATTTTGTTATATTTTGATAAAAATGCCATCTTATTAGATTACTAGATTTGCCCGTGGGTACGTGCCTACGGCACGTCTTCGAAACAATACAAAACACGAAAAGCCCTTTAAACAGTAAAACAACAATTATGTAGCTCAAGTTTGAATAGTATAACAATAATTAGTTGTAAATAAAATCCATGTTTCCATTATTATATGTTAAAAAATAATTATAAATGGGATGTAAAATCTAACTTCTTAGAGCTTTAAGTGTGAAAAATGATGAAATTTAACTGTTGAAGAGATATTTGATATTTTCAGTATAACATGTGCAGTAAAAAAATATAAAAATTCTAAAAATTTACAAATCTGAAATCTTAAAATCTAAACTTTCAAGAAAATAAAAAAAGAATGGGAGAGAGAGATAGGGAGAGAGAGAAAGAGAGAAATATGAAAAAGTGAAGAGAGAAGAGAAAAGAGAGAAGAGAGAAGAGAGAGATAGTAATAAAGTAATGAGTTTTTTTAGTTTTGGGGAGAAAATTTGGTTTTGGGATTTAAAATTTTGGGAGGAAAAATGTGTTTTGTGAGGTTAGATCTGGGCCTTTGATTTTGAGGGGATTGAATGTGAGCCACTTGATAGCTTTCTTTGTGTTTTATTATATAGATTATGTTATTTTTTAAAATTTTAAGCTCTCAATGGTAAAATGGACTGTTTGATCAAAAAATTAATTCGTAAGAAAATAAGTGTCCGTTGAAAGCGTAAACAACTTATATTTTGGAAGGGAAGAAAAAAAAAAAAATCAAAACAAAACAAAAAAACTTACATTTAGAAACGGAAGATTTGGCCTCAGTTTTGCACCATGTTGTACAGTTGTTGTTTTTTTTTGTTCCCTAATTTTACTCCTGGTAAATGGGTCGCTGTATGTTACTCTTTCTTTATTGCTATTTATTTATTTGGCTGGAGTTGCAAGGCTATATCCGTGTTATCAAAAAAAAAAAAAAAAAAAAAAAGAAAGAAACGGAAGGAGTACTATTGTAGTCATACGTGAATATTTATCTCGTTAAAAAAAATATACATGTGTATGACACGGTGATTAGTACATAATTTGGAAGGTAATTGTTCCAAATGGATGAATCTGTGTGGTTGTGTTAGCGGCTAATTGACTTTTTGTTCTAATATGAGCATCTTTAACATTATATCTCGAGGATGAAGATATATGATAATACATAATATATACTAAGAAAACTGTGGTCAGTGCCCGGTATATATATTAATCAGAATTGAGTGCTTGGATAATCCTGCGTACTCTCTCTAATGATATTCGTGTGTTCTTTTCTCTTTCCCCAACTGCATATTCTTGGAGTTTAGTAATCCCTCATCCATCAATACGAATCATACAAATATAATCAGTTATACATATATAAGCAATTAACAAACTTCTATAGTTCTATGTAATTAATTATTGTTGAGTACTAACGAAAAATTAATAAGAGCAGGCAGAAGAATTAAAGTAGTAAATTTGCTTAAGATATTTGATGCGGTTTGTTTTCGAAAAACGTGTGGATGCACCAGGCGTGAGTTCATACTCGATATATTGAAGGGAGAGACTCCTATGCAGACGACCCTCGACTAGACGAACGGTACTGAGGTAGGCGGTGTTGAGGTGGAGGCTGATACTTGGCTCAGATCTTTGGAGCTCGGATCCGAGGGTCTCGTGTACCTGCAGACGGTCTCGGAACACCGGGGTTGGTCCCGGTGGCAGACCCTCCGACGATCTAGTCAGTTACTAAGGGAGAGTAACAGTAACTAGGGTTTGAGTGGAAAAGTTTTTGATTACCTGGATCCAGGGGGGAGGGTCTAGTATTTATAGGGGATGTCAACCGGGTCTGGACCCGTTTGGGGCCGGGTCTGGACCCGGTTGTCCAAGTGGCTGAAGCGGTGGAAAACCGGGCGGTATAGGGCTGACGTGGCAGACGCCGGGGCGGTTTCCGGGCTGACGTGGCAGAGGTCCGGGCGGTTTTCCGACGCTGACGTGGTGAATCCGGAGGATCAGGAAGAGCGCGTATCCTGAGGGGATCCTGTGGCCCAGGACGGGCCACGTTATTCCTGATCCATATCAATATTATATTCTAAACATTAGATTGGGTTATTACCTAAACTACTATTTAAAAAACTACTATGATATATGGACAAAGCTATACGCGGCTGTTGGTATTGAACTTTATATCCAGTAGCTCAAAATTAATACTACATGTTTAAGTATTATGTACGGAATTATATATGTTACCCATAAAAATATATATACAATAATATTTTAATATATTTGAAAATATATTTAAACATCCAACAGTTATCTTATGTCCAATGTATATATACTAGGTATGCCCGTATGCACGTATTCGGAACGATACAACATATGAAAAATTATGTAAACAGTAAGCGATGATTTATATAGATGTTTATTTGCTAGTAGACGTTGATGTATTGATATACTATGAAGTAGGATTACAGAGTGATCTTGATGTTTATTGGATTGTATATTGCAGGATTATTTGTCAGCAAATCAGGATTCAAAAATAGTACTGTGAATCTACAAAAGTAGTGGATCGGAAATTCCTTACTAAGTGTGACTTGAGTATAAGAGATTTCTTTTTTGATTTAGAGTCTGACATAAGTAGCAATTCATTTTTAAATACGGTTAACGCCTCAAACTGCATGAGTTAGTTTTCCCTTGTTTATTTTTATGAAGTTAACCATGTATGAATTTAAAATAGGAAATTTGTTGTGATGTATATGTGAAGTGAAATTACAACAAAGCAGATCAAGATATAATTTTGCAACTACTAAAACTCGAAATATAGGGATTAAGCATGAATTTGTCTACAAAAATACGATCAACCGAGTCAATTAAAGAATTTGCAACGATCTTTAAAAGCAGCAAATGTCCAAATATTCAAAAAAAAAAAAAAAACATAATCCGAAATTGCATAATAAAAAAAGTATTCTAATCAAAATTAACTCAGTGAAGCATTCTAATATAAAACAATTGCTAAGTGAAGTATTCTACAATTAGATCAAATATGGTAATTCAAAAATAATTAAATAGAAGTGAATGTTATTGAGTTACGAAAGTATAACCCGAAAAAAAAAACATTATTAAAATTTTGAAAGAAAAAAAAAACATAATCCGAAATTGCATAATCAAAATAAATTTTTTTTTTTGACATACCTGGGTATTAAAAAAATAAATAAAAGATAATTATGAAAAGGAGAAAAAAGGAGGAAGAGAGAGAGTAATAAATGAATGAGGGAAATTTTTTGTTCTTTTTAAGTTAGATCTGGACCATTGATTTACTTCCAAATTAATGAGAGCCACCGATAACTTTGTTTGTGTTTTATTATACTGGATTTGCTCGTGGGCACGTGCCTACGGCACGTCTTCGGAATAATACAATATATGAAAGTCTTATAAACAGTAAAACAACAATTATGTAGCTCAAGTTTGAATAGTAAACAATAATTAGTTGTAAATAAAAGTCTATGTTTTCATTAATATATGTTGAAAAATAATTATAAATGGGGGTGTAAAATCCAACTCCTTAGAACTTTGAGTGTGAAAAATAATGAAATTTAACTGTTGATGAGATATTTGTTATTTTCAATGTAACACGAGCAGTAAAAAATGCATAAAAAATCTGAAAATTTACAAACCTGAAATCTGAAAATAAATAAATAAATGGAGAGAGAATGAGAGAGAGAGAAAAATAAATAAATAAATAAAGGAGTTGTTTTGGGAATTTGAATTTGAGTTTTGGGGGGAAACTTTTCGGTGGAAAAATATGTTTTGTAAGGTTAGATCTGGACTATTGATTTCAACCCTATTGAATGAGAGTCACTTGATAACTTTCTTTGTGTTTTATTATAGGGATATTTTAGCAAATGCCCTCATTCAAAATGTATAAACTAGCATATACCCCCACTATTTTTAA
This sequence comes from Hemerocallis citrina, assembly GCA_017893485.1. Taxonomy (NCBI): domain Eukaryota; kingdom Viridiplantae; phylum Streptophyta; class Magnoliopsida; order Asparagales; family Asphodelaceae; genus Hemerocallis; species Hemerocallis citrina. Next base: position 255,765,325 of record CM030364.1, read on the forward strand.
AAACTAAGAAATACCCCTAGTTTGGATGGAATGGTTAAAATTCCGTTAAGTTAACTTACGTGCATCACATGTAACACAGTAAAATGACCAATATACCCCCAATAAAATTATTTTAGCAAATACCCCTATTCAAAATCTAAAAACTAGTATATACCCCCACTATTTAAAAAAAAAGGATATTTTAGCAAATGCCCTCGTTCAAAATATGGCAACTAGCATATATCCCCACTGTTTTTAAAAACTAAGAAATACCCTTAGTTTGGATGGAATCGTTAAAATTCCGTTAAGTTAACTTACGTGCATCACACGTGACACAGTAAAATGACCAAAATACCCACTACATAAAGTAAGGGTTTCTTGAAGCAAATTTGAAAAGAGAATGAACCGTCTCATTTCCGCTTTGCAAGTCCGTATAATTTTTTCTCCGATGGCCATCTACCCCACCTTGTTATATTAGGGTTTTTAAAGAAGAAATATCCCAACCCTAATCAGTCATTGACTCATTGTAAGCATCTTCTCCACCTTGTTATATTAGGGTATTTGATAGATTATGTTTGTTTGATCGTTTCAACTTGATCAATTTTGTGATGTTTTTTTTTCTGAATTCTTTTTAAAGGAAAATTGGTAGTAGGAAGAGCCATGAATTCGAGAAGGTTCGCATCTAAATCTTTGTTATATTATTTTGTTTATATTTTTATTATTCGGATGCGAACCTTCAAAAATTCATGGCTCTTCCTACAACTAATTTTCCTTAAAAAAGAATTCAGAAAAAAAAATCACAAAATTGATCAAGTTGAAATGATCAAACAAACTTAATCTATCAAAAACCCTAATATAACAAGGTGGAGAAGATGCTTACAATGAGTCAATGACTGATTAGAGTTGGGGTATTTCTTCTTTAAAAACCCTAATATAACAAGGTGGGGTAGATGGCCATCGGAGAAAAAATCATACGGATCTGCAAAGCAGAAAAGAGACGGTTCATTCTCTTTTCAAATTTGCTTCAAGAAACCCTTACTTTATGTAGTGGGTATTTTGGTTATTTTACCGTGTCACGTGTGATGCACGTAAGTTAACTTAACGGAATTTTAACGATTCCGTACAAACTAAGGGTATTTCTTAGTTTTAAAAATAGTGGGGGTATATGCTAGTTTCTGTATTTTGAACGGGGGCATTTGCTAAAATATTCATTTTTTTTAAATAGTGGGGGTATATGCTAGTTTTTAGATTCTGAATAGGGGTATTTGCTAAAATAAATTTATTGGGGGTATTTTGGTCATTTTTCTATGTTACATGTGATGCACGTAAGTTAACTTAACGGAATTTTAACGATTCCATCCAAACTAGGGGTATTTTTTAGTTTTTAAAAATAGTGGGGATATATGCTAGTTTTCACATTTTGAATGGAGGCATTTGCCAAAATATCCCTTTATTATATAGATAGATAGTACTAATTGACACTCATAGTGCTTATTAAAGTCCATTGTGAAAGAAAAAAAGGGAAGTGTTGGAGCTGAGTTTGGCACTAGTGTGGCCCAAAACGGTAAAGTGCAGACACATACACAACATGTCAAAGGGCAATGCATTGTTAAATTATTTGACAGCTAAGCAATGCTCATATTATATAATTTTTTTCGGTACTGACCCATTTTTGAATATATTGACTAAATTGACCGACTTTCAAAAATATTTATCCAACTAATCCTATTTTAGACACGTTAGAGCATCCACAATGGATTTTCTCATGGCATCTACAGTAATAGCAAATAAGTGTACTAGCTGCAGTGGTCGTTTGCTATATATTTCTCATTTTTTAGAAATAAGCGAGCGACGGTATATGATATACCGTCTCATCGTTTAAAATAAATTTAAAAAAGTTAATTACTTATTAACTATTAAACTATATTAATTAAATAAATTAAATAATATAATAATAACTAAACCTAATTAATTAACTACCTAAACCTATTTACTACTCCTAAACCTACCCACTCAGCATTAATACAGGACGGTACATCATGTACCGTCTGAGGATTTTACCTTTTTTTTTTTTTTTTTTTCTAATCGGCAATCCTGGCCATTCATTTATTTAAAAAAAAAAGGAGAAAGACAAAAAAAACTCTCAGACGGGACGGGATATGATCTCCTGTCCGGGATATCATCTCCCGTCTGAGGAGTTTTTAAAAAAATAAAAATAAAAAAAAAGGAGAGACGGTATATGATGTACCGTCTGAAGCCATTAGAATATATTAAAATTCATCAGACGGGATATGATATCCCGTCCTTTATAATTTGAGAATCGCTATTCTGTTTCTCATATATGAGAAACGAATATAGCATGTTTGCTATAAAATGGCAAAATGAGAAACCGTTGCAGCCATTCGTTTGCTAAAAAATGGCAAATTGGCATTTATAGCAAACGACTGTGGATGCTCTTAGTATAAAATGATATTGATAATAACGACATCTGTTATTTTGATGACGTTAATGCCAATAGCGGTTCCTATAAAAACAATTATTCCGTTGCCACTATTGAAAGTAACAACATCAATATATCTCACATTCATTTAGGAAATCTATAACTTCAGAAAAAATTTGTAAGTGAAAATCACTTATAATTGATGCTGCTATTCCTAATAACGGAATAATTAGCCTGATGTCGCTATTGCATCAGTAGAGTTCACTCTGTTCTCCAATTTTCGTGCAGGTGCATCAACTTCAAGTGCAATTTTGATCTTGATACACCCAGTATCTCTCAAAACTCAAGACATGAGAGTTGTAGAGGTTTATCTTGGTCTTCCATAGAATTTTGAATCATCTCAATCCGAGTTTAGATGATAATGTTATGCTCATATTACGTAGCGATATCGAAACTGTCCACAAAAAATTGCAAGTCAAAATCAGTTATAACTGATGTCACTATTCTCAATAACGGCATAATTAGTCTAATGCTGCTATTAGCAATAACGACATCAGTATAATCTACAGTGTACTCTAAATTTCTGGATAGTTTCGATATCGCTACGTAATCTGGGCATAACTTTATTATCCGAACTCCGATTGAAATGATTCAAAATGCTATGGAACACCAAGACAAACCTCTACAACTTTAATGTTTTAAGTTTTGAAAGATAATGGCTACATCAAGGTCGAAAATAGGTTTGAAGTTGATGCAGCTACACGAATTTTGGAGTACTGTGTATTGCACTGATGCAGTTATTGCGAATTGCAGCATCAGACTAATTATGTCGTTATTGAGAATAGCGGCATCAGTTATAAGCGATTTTCACTTATAATTTTTTCTCAAATTATAGAACTCCTAAGTGAATGCTATATATATTGATGTCGTTACTTTTAATAGCAACAACGAATTTTCTTTTTACAGATGTCACTATTGATAACAATTGTATCAAAATAACAGATACTGTTATTGTCAACCGCGTTTTATATTGATGCGTTCAAGACTGTGTCAGTTGGGTTATATATTTTTGAAAGCAAATCAGTTTGATCAATATTTTGAAAAAGTGGGTAAGTAGGGAAAAAATCCATATTACATGCTGCGCTGTGTGTCTCAGCTATTTGACATTTCTAAAGCAAAATAAAGCGCGCTCTCTCTCTCTCTCTTCACCTCGTAGAGAGAATCTCTCTTTCATCACTCACTCAACCCCCTTTGACTTCATAAAAGCAAAACCAGGATGCGACATTGACAGCCCACACGAGAGAGAAGAGAAGAGAGAAGTTGCTGAAATTATTAAGACTTAAGAGTACTAGTATCAGACACGTGCACACGTGCACGTGGAAAAAATTGGAGGATAATGAAAAGGGTAAGAAGAAAATAATTTCCAAACTGATCCACTTTCGAAAATATTTACAAAACAGGTCCACTTTCGAAAATATTTATCCATGTTAGTCCATAAGTAAAAAGAAAATAATTTTCAAACTAATCCACTTTCGAAAATATTTACCAAAGAGGTCCACTTTCGAAAATATTTACCAAAGTAACCTATCCCGTGCGTTGCACGGGTTGGGTTACTGACTAAGGGGTTCTCCCATTATAGTATTAGAGATATTTATTTTAATTAATTAGTTATTGAATTAGAAAAGAACAAATAGAAAATGTGATTTTGGGAACAAGGTAAAGCCGCAAAATGCGATCTCTATTTTTGAGCCGAGTTTGGTTTTTGTGGCAGCTACTACCTGCCATAACAGTACAAGGGCACTGCTGGTTTTCTCGCTGCACTGCAAGTCTGCAACACACACAATTACACTGTTTGTATGATGTTATCGAGGTCCCATCAATTCACCTACTACTATGTTATAGCACAGCATTAGGCCATCAGCGAGATGATATGATATCTCAATGCTCGATAGATACGTGCGCAACATTGTCAGTGACTAGCTGTGTAGCTTGCTTTTTAGACTTGGACAATGCGATTTGTACTAGAAACAAATTACTGCTTCAGTAGTTTCTTAGTACATCATTTAATAAGCTTTGAGAACAGATTTTTTTTTTTTAATTTTTATTTTTGATAGCACGATAGAGTCTAAAAACTCCAGCCAGCAATAAATAAATTAAAAATAAATATATTTGGACATTGGAAAATTTTACCAGAGATAAAATAACTTTAAAAAAAACACAACAACGCAAAAAGAGAAATGCAAAACAGAGCTTTGCCGAGCAAGCTTTGAGAACAGAGTTAAAGATAGGGTAAGAGCATATGGAGTGGTTGCTACTTAAATTTGGGTATTTGACATATATAATAGAAAATATAAGTTTTAGCTGTAGTCCGTTCTGAACCAAAATTTGAGTTTTCATCTACCTACGAAAAATCATGTCACGTCCACAAAAAAAAAAAAAAAAAACATTTTTTATGCTACAAAATCTCGAACGAAAAATCATCAACCGTAGCTGGAATTATTTAAAATATAATTAAATGGACGGGTAATGATATCCCGTCCGTCGATTTATTTATAAAAAAACAAACGGACAGAAAATCATTTCCCATCCGACGCTATTTTTTTAAAAAAATTAAAGTCACGGACGGGGAATCATCCCTCGTCCGATCGATCGCGCCACATTTGAAGCACGGATGAAATATTGTGTCCCGTCATTTACGGGAAAAAAAACTCTCGGACGGAAAATGATTTCCCGTCCGATCGTTTTTTTTTAAAATTTTTGTTTCGGAAGGTAAATTATTACCCGTCGGATCATTTATTAAAAAAAATATGTCTGCGAAGAAAATGATATTTTGTCAAATTAAAGAGAAGAAAGACTCCTATTTTTTCCATATTCCTATATTGTCTGCCAAATATACCAGTCCACTGTTCACCAAATTCTGAAATTTTGGGTAGATAGCAAACGACTACAACACCAAATTTTTCTTTTTTTTTTCTTTCAAGTTTTGGGTAAAAAGCCAACGACTACATATGCACTAAGCCCTAAACTTACTAGGGTGTAAATGATATTTTTAAAAAACGATAACGTGTGATCTTACAAATAAAAATTAAAATTAAAATCAGGCAGAATACGTTTGCCTCATCGTTTTCCTCATCGTCGGAGCCCTGACTCTGGGATCAAGCTCCCCTTACGTTTGCCTCATCGTTTTATCAGGACTAGTGCGCGCCTTAAGGCTAAAAAAATTCTGGCCTTTGACGTGCCTAGCTCTGCTGCTAGATACAGCGCTGCCAAGTCCAAGCTGCAGCCTCCGTCGTCGTCTCATTTACCCCTGATTCCCCATAATCAGTTAGGGTCTCTATACTACCCCATTTTTGATTCGCTCTCTAATAGCGAACTAGCTGCTCTTGCGCAGGACCTGGGATTTCTGATCGATCCTTCTGACTCCCCTCGAATTCGTTCCCTTAGGAGGCAGGAGCGTCTTAGAGTCTTGGAGCACCGTCATTCTCATGATTAGTGTATCTTGGAACATCCGTGGTCTGAATTGCCCGTCTAAGCAACGGGCGATTTTTGATTTAATTTCCTCTTCCCGCTGCGACATGATCTCCATCCAAGAATCCAAATTGGAGTCGCCCTCCCAATCGACCTTGAGCGCCATAGGTGGATCCACGATCTCCAAGTGGATCTCACTGGACGCTATTGGCTCGAGGGGAGGGATCCTTTTTGGATTCAAATAGATGATCTACTCGCTTATCGCGGTGCAACGTCTTAACTTCTTTCTTATTGTCCAACTTCTATGGACGCAATTCAATTCTCCTCTCACCGTTATATTGGTGTACGGCCCCTCCTCCGCTGAGAGGCGGCCTTTATTCTAGAACGAATTCCTTACGTTACATCGTTTCTCTAGCGATCTCTGCGTCTTTTGTGGTGACTTTAACGTCACTCATTTTGTTTCTGAAAGGTCGAATCCAGTCTCCTCTAATTCCCAATCTTGCCTCTTTAATGATTGCATTCGTGAGCTGCAATTATCCGAACTACCTATTTCAGGTAGGTCATTCACCTGGTCCAACCAGCGTAACCCCCCGATGTTTGCCAAACTTGATCGTTTCCTAGTCTCGCAAACTTGGATCGCCCGTTTCCATCGATCATTCTCCCAGGCTCTCCCCAATTCTTCTTCTGATCACGTTCCAATCGCTCTATTCTCCAACTTTCATTTCAATCATCAGCACAAATTTCGTTTTGAAAAGTTCTGGTTACAAGACTAACTTTTCGTTAGTCTGGTGGTGGAATGTCTTACCTCAATCACCGGTTCATCCGAGCTGGGCAACATCCTTCTTAAGCTCCATGCTATCAGACATGGTTGCAAAATCTGGCGTTCCGAGAGACAATACAACACTAACTTCCTTAAAAACTTCCTTCTTCAATCCATCGAGTCCATCGATAAGATGGAAGAGCTGGGTCCCTTGACGGAATCTTATCAATCGGAACGTTAATCTTGCAAGTAGGATTACGCCGATATCCTCCATCAAGACCATATTAAATGGGCTCAAAGAGCTCGTGTTAATTGGATGAAGGAGGGTGATGCCAATACCGCCTTCTTTCATAACTTTGCCTCTCATAGGCAACGTTGCAATCGTATCTCTTCTATTTCCGTTCAGGAGGTGGACGTCACCACCGACGGGGAAATCCACCGGGAGTTCCTTTCTTTCTATAAAAATCTTATTGGTTCGCAGAAACATCGCTCAATTGAGCTCGATTGGTTCCAACTTTATGGTAACCAAGCTCACGATCTTTCTTCTCTCGAAGCCCCTTTCTCTATGGAAGAAATTAAATCGGCTGTCTTCACTTTAAAAAGCTATTCTGCGCCGGGGCCTGACGGATTTTCTGCCTTCTTTTTCCAAAAATTTTGGGATTGGCTTAAGGAAGATCTTCTCAAATTGTTTCAAGATCTTCACCAGGGTTGCTTTTCTTTTGACCGCATCAATTATGCGCACATTGTGCTCATCCCCAAGTTAGCGGGAGCACACTTGTTGACTAATTTCAGACCTATCAGCTTGATCAACACATCGTTTAAAATCATTATGAAAATCCTTTCCACTAGACTGAGCGCGATCATCTCCCCCTTAATCGACTCAGCCCAATCGGGATTCATCAAGGATCATTTTATTCTTGATAGTGTTGTTTCGGCCCAGGAGATCATTTTCCACTGTCATAGATCTCACTCTGAGGGCTTTCTCCTCAAACTTGACTTCCAAAAAGCGTATGATAACGTTAATTGGGACTTTCTTCTTAACATCCTTATCTACCGTGGGTTCGGCTCCAAATGGATTGCTTGGATTAAATCCAGCTTATACTCAGGTACCTCTTCGATCATTATCAACAGTTCGGAAGGTCACAAGTTCAAAATTAAATGTAGCCTCCGTCAAGGGGACCCCCTATCCTCTCTTCTCTTTTCCCTCGTAGCCGATGTTTTTAGCAAGCTCCTCCGGAATGCTTGGAACTTGCAAATGATCGAGGGTCTCGGTTCTTCCCCCCCCCCCCCCTTTGAGGGGGTGCTCAACCTGCAATATACAGACGACACTATTATTTTCACCAAACCGAACACCCACTCCCTGTGTAATCTCAAAGTTCTCCTTTACTGCTTCGAAATGGCCTCGGGTTTAAATAACAATTTCCAAAAATCCTCTGTTCTCTGGCTGGGCGGATCCCCAAACCGCTAGGTTAAGGTGTCCAATTTCTTTAATTGTCCCATTGCTTCCTCTCCGATCTCTTATTTAGGCATTCCCTTTCGATAGGGCAAGCTGCTTAGAGCTGACTGGTTCCCGCTTATTGATAAAGTGGAAGCAAGGCTCAATGTTTGGTCTGGTAAAGTGCTTTTCCGAGGTGGCAGACTGATCCTTCTTAACTCAGTGCTTTCTGCCATGCCTCTTTACTTGATGTCATTCTACTTCATCCCCTCCTGGGTGATCAAGAGGATTGATCAAATCAGAAGTAACTTTCTCTGGACTGGGTCGTCCTCCTTTAAACCAGGCTCCCACCTTGCCCATTGGAAATTGATCTGCACTTCCAAAGAGGAAGGGGGCCTAGGTGTTTTGGATCTTAGGAACCATAACATTGCCCTCTTAGGTAAATGGTTGTGGAGACTTCATAATTTCGATCACTTTCCATGGATTCGGTGCATCAAGGGTTATCAATCCTCTTCTTGTAATTGGTGGGAGTTCCCCTCTGCAGTTAATTGCCACGCCTCCCCTTTCTGGAAAGGTGTCTGGAAGGCGTCAGCCGCTTTTCATTGTAGTATCTCTCGTACCTGCTCTGATGGGTCTACAGCTATATTTTGGACTGATCTGTGGATCAGTAACACCAAACTTTTCTCTGTGTACCCTTCTTTATTTCGGCTGGCTGCCAATCCGTCAGCTACTGTTGCGGAATCGTTCATTTTGATTGACGATATTCGACATTGGATCATCCCGTTCGTGTTTGACCTTCCCCACTCTCTCTCAGATGATTATAATGATCTCATCTATTCCCTCAATAACTACACGTGGAGGCCTATTGAGGGCATCGCTTGGCGCTGGTCATCAGCCGGTGTTTTCTCTGATAGATCTTTTTATCGTTTCCTTAATTCTAGAGGCGTTCAATCACCGGTCGCTTATTTTTTCTGGGACTCCTGTACTCCCCTTAAGGTGAAGATCACCTCGTGGCTTGCATTTTATAACAAATTACTTACCGTTGAGGTTCTTAACAAAAGACATTTAGCTTGGGGGCAGCTTTGCCCGCTTTGCGTTCAGCACTCGGAAGATGTTAACCATCTCTTTGTTCAGTGCCCTGTCATTCTCCCTCTGTGGAAGATTTGTACTCTTGCGTGGGAAACTGGATCGATCCCTCCATTGCTAGCATCTTGTCGGTCTTCTCAGCCTTCGAACGTATCGTTTCGAAGTGCATGGATGTTGTCGGTTCAAACCATCATATGGATCATTTGGAAGGAAAGGAACATCAGGTTGTTCCAGCATCGCAGTTCCTCTATAACTGCTATGATTGATGAATTTTTATTTCTGTTTAAGCTCTGGGCTTCGGGCCCGAACTTCAAAGACAGTGCTTCTCTTGCTTATCAAAGATTAAACGACTCTGTTCGTTGTCTTTGCAACCTTCATGCTTTATAACTGCTGATTTATGTTACTATTGTGCTCACCATTTCTTTTCCTCTCTCTCTTTTGCTTGCAGGGTTGATCTCTCCCAAGGGGAGCAGCTGGTTGTTCTGTCTTTTGGTTTGTGTTTCTGATACACTACCTTTTGGGTCCTCTGGGCCTTAGTTTAGTTGCTTTTATGCTGCTTGAGAGGCGATCTTTGGCCTTGTCTGGGATGCTTTTGGTCTAGATATTTTTTGGTACTGTTTTGGTTGTAATTATCGGTCTACTAACCTATAGTATCTGATGTTCTTTAGCTGCTGGATTCTCTGACCTTGGGTTTGTGCTTCTGATGCTCTATCTCTTGATGCTCTGGGCTTCGACCTTATCGGAAGTGTATATTTTTCTACTCTCTCTGTTACTCCATCTGTGTATGGCTATAGGTTTGGTTATGACTGATGGATTATGTGTATGACTTTCTGATCTCTATGTATTGTTTTGGACTTCTTGCTATATGCTGCGGTTGAAGCGATCATTGGCTTTGTCTGCGCTGTTTTTGTCTGGATGATTCTGGTTCTGTCTTGTTTGTTATTCCTTGCATACTTTCTCTTTGCTCCGGTTTTATTATTGCAACTCAGTGCGTTTGTCTCGTTCGTCTTGTGCTCCGCTCCATCGGTGCTCTCCTCGCTGTAGGGGGTTGAGGATTGTTGTTCGATGTCAGCGGCAGATTTGCGCTACCCAGTGAGCTTCCGCAAGGGAGTCTCGTACCTGGGCAGCGAGGGTACCTTGCCGAGCTTCAGTCTGGGGTTTTTTCGGCGCTTGACCCCTTTCCCCTTCGGATGTCATTGTAAGCCTTGTCGCAGCATATCCTCTGGTGATTTGCTTTTCCGGCGTGGAGCGCCCGCGGCATCTGATCGTTCTCAGCGCTTCCCGAGTATTACTCGATATCTTTGTATCCCCTCGGGATCCGACTGGTGTTTTATTTTCGATCTGTTGTTGGTTGTCTTTTTTGCTCGGTTTTACGGCTTGTAAAATATAACGATTGATTTGTTATTAATATATTTTTTGGTGATGGCTGGAGTCGTAAGACTCTATCCGATTAATCAAAAAAAAAATCAGGCAGAATACAAAACTAGGATACATGTAGCTGATGTCAGTTGGTTGGGATTTTTTTTAAAAAAAAATCACTACTTCCCATGTTGGCCTTTCTCTCCCCCTCTTTCCACAAGAATATTTTTTCTAAGCCCCTCCATGTTTTATGCATTTATTTTCCACCTTATAACAAAACTAAGTGCATCCACAATCGTTTTTGCTATATTGCCCAGTTGGCAAAATAGCAAATGGAAAAAATAGTAGTTTTGCTGCAATCGTTGTTTGCTATAATTTAATAAAATAATAAAAAAGTTGTTCGGACGGAACATGTTGGTCCGTCCCACACATTTTTTTTATAAATAGTGATTAATTGAACATTTAGTGAATTACTGATGATTAGTTATATAAAAAAATATTAAATTAATGATAAAGTGTGATTAATGAGGAATCAATGAGTGATTAGGTGGGATTTGGCTGGGATGGGTGGGACGGGCGGACGGGACAATATTTTCCGTTCGATACCTCATTTACTTTTTTTTTAAAGGACGAAACATGTTGTTCCGTCCGATCGTTAAAATTGTAAAAAAAAAAATAAATAAAATTATTGGACGAAACATGTTGTTCCGTCCAACGAGTTTAAAAAAAAAAGACGGAACATGTTGTTTTGTATGCTATATTTGGCTATTGCCGAATTTGTTTCTCAAATTTGGCGAAACACTTTTCCACGTTTGCTAAAATTTGGCAAAGTACGTAGCAAACGATTGCAATGATCGTTTGCTAATTTTTTCCCCATTTTGTAAAAATATCAAACGATTGGAGATGCTCTAATAACATCTTATTGACGAAATAATTTACAAGAGGCCCCTCGTCCTCTTGGCTCACCTTCCCAAGCACGCCCTGTCATATTCTTCCCCAAAAATTCAAGCTCCGGCCATATCCAACCCAAAAAAGAAAAAAAAGAAATCAATTTCGTTGCATTAATTCTTGTGATATAGTTATATTACCTCAAAAAAGGAGGAGTTTTGCGCTTGGTTTGTTGTTTTGAAAATTCATTTTAAACATAGTTTTTGATTTTTTTTTTTTTTATAAAGTTGTTTTTGTGATTTTTAAAAACAAAGTATTGTTTGGTAAACTTTTTTCATAAAATAGTTTTTTTCAAAATTAACGTATAAAAGACATTTGGTAAATTGTATTCAGTATGTATGTATATATATAATCCGTATTGATGTATATAAGTATATACATAAATACTTAATATTGTATACTATTATATATAATGTATGTATGAGTTTGGTTGTATGTATATATAGTATATATACGTTGATACGTATATGTTGTATACATATACATACTTACATATCGATACATACATACTGATATATAATAATATAAAATAATTTATTATAATAAACATATTTAAAAATATACATACATATAATAATAGTAAAAATAATAATAATAAATAATAATAATAATAATAATAATAATAATAATAATAATAATAATAATAATAATAATAACAAAAACAATAATAATGATAATAATAATAATAATATATATAATAATATAATAATAATATATACGTACTAATAATATGTTATAATTATATATATAACAATATATAATAATAATATATGTACTAATAATAATAATAATAATAATAATAATAATAATAATAATAATAATAATAATAATAATAATATATGTGATATGGCTAAAAATGGGGTTAAATCGGAACCGTCCAAATTGGGAACGAATCTTAAAGCCTAGGGGTAAAATAGTAATTTCGCCTACCAATGGGTCTGAAGTGGGTCCTGGGTCTTTTCCCCAAAAAGACCCAATAACCCACGAACGGATCCACCTCAACTGGGTACGGGTTTCAACCCGTAGCAAACCCAGTCCAGCAGGATAGAATTAGGGTTTCTGATTAATCCTAATCAACAGCCCTGATTCATATCTATCCTTTCACTGGGAATTAGGGATTACATTCCTTATCTAACAACAGGGATTACATTCCTAATCTGACCCCAACGGCGGCTATAAATACCCCCCATCCATCTCCATTAAGAGGTAATCAATCTTTTGCCAATTTACGCTCTTTCATAATCTCCCTGATTACTGACTTGAGCGTCGGAGGGTGCGTCGCCGGGATCAACCCCGGTGTCTCGCACTTTTTGCAGGTGAACGGCGGAAGTCAACGGTCAAACTCCGGCAGAACAGGTAACGGTTTGCTATTCAAAGTTTTCCAAGAATCCACAAATACTATCTATTTGCTTCCACACCAGATTTAGCGATAACAGATTAGCGCCGTTTGTGGGAAACACCACGAATAGAAGCCTTCCTCTTCCCGTAGGTCAGACCTTCCCCCGTCATGCCTCCAAGGAAACTCAGATCCAGGGGTCCAACCGTGGGCCTACCCCTCCTCAACCACAACAGGAGGTCCCCCTCCAGCCTGTTCAGCAGCAGGGGCAACTTCCTCCTCAGGCAGAGGACCCCCTGCGGCTGGACCAACTCCCTCCTCAGAATCTCCAACCCCCTCGGGGTCCAACCGGGCCTCAGAATGCCGGTCCGGGGGGCTTGCGTCCCAATCCTCAGAAGCAACCTCTCCAACAGGACCGCATCCCAATACACAACCCCTCTTCCGACTCTATGGCATCCCATAATCCCCGAGCTTCTGACCTTCGAAATACCATCCTCAATCGGCAGAAGGAAGAGGATCTTCGCTGCCGTTTGGATGAAAGGCGGGCCCGAGAGGGAGCATCCCGCCAACAACGTCCAAATGAGCGATCTCCTCATCGCCGAGACTACAGAAGGTCCCCTACCCGAAGAGGGCGAAGGGAGTCCCCTCAGCATCATTGGCGGAGAACTCATTCTCCAGTAAGCCGAGCCACACATAGGGACCGCCATGCCGAAGAGGCACCAGTCACAAGGGCAGATCTTCAAGACTTCCAAGCAACAGTCTTAAGGGCCCTCAATATCGCTCTAAAGAACGACCAAAGGCCACCTACTCATGAGCCAGCTAGGAGCCACCGCCTTCACACTCTCAGTCCTCGTCCATCTCCGAGCAACCATCGCCGCAGCCCTAGTCCATCATCGTACAAAGATGAGTCCCGGGGCTCGGCAAGGTATGATCAAAGAGAAGACTCGGTCTACTGCCGTCTCCACGAGATGGAGAGGCGCCTCGGCCGAATTGACAAGGAAGAAGAGCAACGGGCGATAAACCTCCGCCCGGGCAGACCTCCATTCTCCCGCACCATCATGGAGGCCCCCATCCCAGAGAACTTCAAGCCGCCTCACTTCGAGTCATATACCGGGGAGTCGGACCCCGCAGATCACATAGAGAGTTTCAAAACTCTCATGATGATCCACCATGCTTCAGACGCCCTCCTCTGCAAGATCTTCCCTGCCACGCTGAAGGGGTCTGCACGAGAATGGTACTCTCGACTCACCCCGGCCTCCATCTTCTTATTCGATCAGTTCGAAGGGCTCTTCCTTACTCATTTCGTGAGTAGCCGCCGGGCCGAGAAAACAAGTATATCTCTGGTGACCCTCAACCAAGAAAGGGTAAACGCCTAAGGGATTACGTTCAACGCTTCACCGCCGAAGCCCGGTCCATTTCCTCCCTCAACTAGTCAGTAGCCTCTGCCGCATTCGAGCGCAACGTCACTAATGCCAACCTCACGGCATCCCTTGCCAAGAAGCCTCCTCGGAACTTCTCAGAGCTCCTACTTAGGGTGGAGAAGTACATACGGGCGGAAGAGCCCCTCGACCCCCTTGCTCGTGAGGAGACATCTTCCGGGAACAAAAGGAAGAACACAAGTGAAGAGGGGACCCAAAAATTCCAGAAGGACAGTAATGGCCAGTGCCGTCCGACCCTACGTTTCGAGAAGTTCACCCCCCCTCATTGCTAATATATCAGAAGTTCTTATGGAGGTGGACAAGGAAGGACTACTCCGCGCTCCCCCAAGAATGAATACCCCTGGCAAGAAGAGGTACAAGGATAAGTGGTGCCGCTTTCATAGGGACCACAACCACGACACGGATGATTGTCGGGCTCTTAAGGAGGAGATCAAAGAACTCATACACGGGGGCACCTGACCAGGTTCGTCCAAAAAGAGGGGGCTGAGCTTCCCTCTTGAGGAACCAACAAACGAACAGAAAGGCCCGTCGAGCTTCAAGACTCAGAACCTCCCAGCTCCTCCCAAGAGGTCTTCACCTTATCGTAGAAGTAGGATTTTGATTTTCAATAAGACCGATGCTTGTAACCCGGCCAATAGCATGTAATAATGGCTCGCCCTATTTAAGCAGCCACTTAGTTTATTTCAATAAAACTTTACGTTTTTTCATTGGAAATTGTTGCTCTTGCTTCATCTCAATCTCGCCGAGTCACGACTCGCTAAATGGTGAGTTCGGAATCCAGCTTCTTCTACATGGCTGCTTCCGCAACTTACTAAGCTCTAACAACGAGGTCGGAGTCCAACACTTGGCTCGATTCCGCTTCGAATTGCTCGCTCATAAGCGGGTAAGAAGTGGTTCGCCATTCGGAATTGCTCCTACACCGCGTTAACCTTTCTTAAACGACGAGTTCGGAGTCCAACACTTGGCTCGATTCTGCTTCAAATTACTTGCTCATAAGCGGGTAAGAAGTGGTTCGCCATTCGGAATTGCTCCCACAACCGTTGAATCCCTCTAACGACGAGTTCGGAGTCCAACACTTGGCTCGATTCCGCTTCAAATAATTTGCTCGTAAGCGAGTTAGAAGTGGTTCGCCATTTGGAACTGCTCCCACAACCGTTGATCCTCTCACTTAAACAGCGAGTTCGGGGCACAACTCTCTCCTAGAGTTCCTCCTCACACTCGTCTCCCAAATGGCTCTCTCCTAGAGTCAAGCGCTTCGCTCCGCTCATCTCCAAAGCGAACCTCTTCTCAACGAGTTCGTAGCACAAACTCTCTCCTAGAGTTCCTCCTCACACTCGTCTCCCAAATGGCTCTCTCCTAGAGTCAAGCTTTTCGCTCCGCTCATCTCCAGGGCGGACCTCCTCTCAACGAGTTCGAAGCTCACAACTCTCTCCTAGAGTTGCTCCTCACGCTCGTCTCCCAAATGGCTCTCTCCTACAGTCAAGCGCTTCGCTCCGCTCATCTCCAAAGCGGACCTCTTCTCAATGAGTTCGGAGCACAAATCTCTCCTAGAGTTCCTCCTCACACTCGTCTCCCAAATGGCTCTCTCCTAGAGTCAAGCTTTTCGCTCCGCTCATCTCCAAGGCGGACCTCCTCTCAACGAGTTCGGAGCTCACAACTCTCTCCTAGAGTTGCTCCTCAAACTCGTCTCCCAAATGACTCCCCACGTCCCTCGGAACCAAAATCCGAGCGACAGGCGATCCGACATCAACAACCAAGAGGATAGCTCGGATTCCGAGCAAGTGCCAATCTGAGCTACGTAATGGAGAAAAACGACTTTCCCCTCAAAATTCGCGTAAGATTTTGATCAGACGGCTTAGATCATGCCAGCACCACTACGCGACAAGATAGTGTTTTCTTAGGAACTGAGCCAGCATCGAGATCTTTGCCATCATCCAATGGCTAGGATTGCCCCACGTCCCTCGGATCCAACATCCAAGCGACAGGCCAATCCGAGCCATTTCGCTCGGATTCCGAGCAAGTGCCAATCCGAGTTACGAAATGGAGAAAAACAACTTTCCCCTCAAAATTCGCGTAAGATCTCGATCAGACGGCTCAGATCATGCCAGCGTCACTACGCGACAAGATAGTATTTTCTTGAAAACTGAGCCAGCATCGAGATCTGTGCCCTCATCCAACGGACAGGATTGCCCCACGTCCCTCGGATCCAAAACCCGAGCGACTGGCCATTCGAGCCATATCGCTCAGATTCCGAGCAAGTGCCAATCCGAGCTACAAATTGGAGAAAAACGACTTTTCCCTCAAAATTCGCGTAAGATCTCGATCAGACGGCTCAGATCATGCCAGCGTCACTACGCGACAAGATAGTGTTTTCTTGGAAATTGAGCCAGCATCGAGATCTGTGCCCTCATCCAACGGCCAGGATTGCCCCACGTCCCTCGGATCCAAAACCCGAGCGACAGGCCATCCGAGCCATATCGCTCGGATTCCGAGCAAGTGCCAATCCGAGCTACGAATTGGAGAAAAATGACTTTCTCCTCAAAATTCGCGTAAGAACTCGATCAGACGGCTCAGATCATGCCAGCGTCACTACGCGACAAGATAGTGTTTTCTTGGGAATTGAGCCACCATCGAGATTCGCGCCGAGATCCGACAGCTCAGATCGCTCCACGTCACTCAGAGATCCGAGTCGAGCGACTAGCAATCCGAGCCACTCGCACGAGGGAAAAACTGAGCCATTTCGCTCGGATTTTGAGCAAGTGCCAATCTGACCCTCGAAAGTGAAGAAAAATGCTGCCGAGCGTCTCCAACTGTTGGATCGTTGCAAAAATCGCGCCTGAGATGATGGACGGTCTAGATTACGCCACGTCCACTAAACGACAAGATAGTGTTTTCTTGGGAACCGTGCCTGCCTCAAGATTCGCGCCAAGATCCAGCAGCTCAGATCGCTTCACGTCGCTCGAAATTTCGAACCGAGCGACTAGCGATCCGAGCCACTCGCGCGAGGGAAAAACCGAGCCACTTCGCTCGGATTCCGAGCAAGTGCCCATCCGACCCACAAAAGCGGGGAAATTACTGCCGAGCGACTCTGCCCATCCGATCTTTCAGAAATTCGTGCTCACTCAGGATCAACGGTCCAAATCGCGCCACGCCATAATTCGGTATTTTATTTATTAAAATCGTTTTATTTATTTAAAAATTGCGAAAAATGGTTAAAAATTCGAAAAAATTAATTAAAAATCCTGGAAAATAATTATAAAGTCGGGAAAATATTTTTGAACCCCCGAGTAAGTAATTATTGCCTAGGACCATTTATTAAGACCCCCGAACGACGAATCGACACTTCGCAAAATTAAGTAAATATTCTGAAAAATAGATAAAAATCACCGAATGACTAGAAGAGCTCAAGAACAGCTCAGAGCACGCCACTAACTTAGAAAGTCACCATACTACCTCCTACAAAAGATTCGAAACCTTCCATTTTGGACTCCCATACAACTCCACTAGCTATTAAAACAGTAAAACTACTTCTCAAAGGCTGATCAAGCTCAGTCTTCGGGAGTAGGGGGCTCGTGATATGGCTAAAAATGGGGTTAAATCAGAACCGTCCAAATCGGGAACGAATCTTAAAGCCTAGGGGTAAAATGGTAATTTTGCCTACCAATGGGTCTGAAGTGGGTCCTGGATCTTTTCCCTAAAAAGACCCAATAACCCATGAACGGATCCACCTCAACTGGGTACGGGTTTCAACCCGTAGCAAACCCAGTCCAGCAGGATAGAATTAGGGTTTCTGATTAATCCTAATCAACGGCCCTGATTCATATCTATCCTTTCACTGGGAATTAGGGATTACATTCCTTATCTAACCACAGGGATTACGTTCCTAATCTGACCCCAACGGCAGCTATAAATACCCCCATCCATCTCCATTAAGAGGTAATCAATCTTTTGCCAATTTACGCTCTTTCATAATCTCCCTGATTACTGACTTGAGCGTCGGAGGGTGCGTCGCCGGGATCAACCCCGGCGTCTCGCACTTTTTGCAGGTGAACGGCAGGAGTCAACGGTCAAACTCCGGCGGAACAGGTAACAGGTTTGATATTTAAAGTTTTCCAAGAATCCACAAATACTATCTGTTTGCCCCCACACCAGATTTAGCGGTAACAATATGTTATAAATATAACAATATATAATAATAATATATGTACTAACAACAACAACAACAACAACAACAACAACAGATTTAGCGGTAACAATATGTTATAAATATAACAATATATAATAATAATATATGTACCAACAACACCAACAACAACAACAACAACAACAACAACAACAACAACAACAACAACAACAACAACAACAACAACAACAACAACAACAACAACAACAACAACAACAACAACAACAACAACAACAACAACAACAACAACAACAACAACAACAACAACAACAACAACAACAACAACAACAACAACAATAATATTTTTATTATTATTTTTCCCCCCATTGTGGGTAGTATTTTTCCCCGCTCGTACTCCACTGTTTTCCTCATCGGTGGTGCTACTTTGATGCAGTTGGAACTGTACTGTTCCCCCCCTCTATTTTGGTACAGTTGCCTTACCTGCAGGTGATCATGGTTAACAAGGTTGGGTTGGTTCATTCTATGCTTCTCGCCGAGCTTGATGCCAGGCCTAATAATTTGGAGTCGGTTATAGTTTCGCAAAGGGAGTTGCCTACTCCTCGTTCCGATATTTCCCATCTTTCTCTATGTTCTGCTACCTCCACAAACCCCCCTTCTTCTTGTAAGGCCGTTCCTCTTGTGGTTTGCTTCAGATGCCTTCTCCCCGGGCATTTTAAACGTGAGTGCAAGAATAAAATTAGATGCATTTTCTGTGATAAGTGTGGTCATTCTCGCAGTAGATGTTTTTCTCTTCAAAACCTTCTTGGTTTTCCTAAAGGTCATCTCCTTCCGGCCAAACTTCTTTCCGTTCTAAACTACCCCCTTTTAAAGCGCAAATATCTTGCTAGCTTGGCTAGGAAGTTTCAGGAGAGGGTGGCTAGCAAGAGCAGCGTTGTCTCGGGCCAGAACCTCGACTCTTCAGTTACGGTTTCGCCTTCAACGACGATCGCCTCCACTCCTTCATCCCCTTATGGTGAACTTCCTGTTACCCTTCCCTATCCTAATTTTGCTATCCTAGTTAAGGATCGCAAAGCTCGTTCTTCTCTGGGCTCCAACCCCTGGTTGGGTTCTTATAAAGGCCATACCCGTTCCAACTCTTTGTCTCCTTCATTGTTTTGGAAGCTGGATTACAAGTCTAACTTGTTTAAATCCTTTTCCCCTTCGCTTGAGTGGTCTCGATTTGCGAGGGGGAACGCTTTGCTCTGCGTTATCGCTGATTCCCCGGTGCGTCCTGACAGGTCTATGGTCGACACCATGGATTCTTCTTTTTATTATAACTATCCGCGTGTTTTTAAGGTTTCTTCTCCCCATCTTGCTACATTCTCTTTTCATTACCCAGGATGCTTATTCTCTTGGTATCAACGTTTAGGGGTTCACTCGGGACTCTTACAGCTTTTGACAGCTTTTAAACATCTCTTCCACTCCCTCTCCCGTAAGATTTCTCCGAGTTCTGATGATCCTTATCTCCCTCACTCGGACATCTCGACCAAGTCCACCCCTCCTGTCACTTCGGACGCTCTCAGTTGTTCCGTGTCCCCGCCGTGTTCTATCAAAGTCGAAGCCTCGGCTTCGGTCTTTGCGATTTTTTCGCCCTCTTCGGCAAGGGATGACCCTCCCCCCGTCAAGCGGAGTTATAAAAAGAAAGTCACCTATAATTTGCCTACTCGTGTGAGTGCTCGCATTCTTGCGAGGAAAACTGATTCTGCGTCGTTTCATCAACTTCGGCTCAGTGGAGTCTTGCCTTCTTGCTGATTCCCTTCATTGCGGCTGCGCGTCGCCTCCGTTGTGCTGCTAGAGTGTTTCTTTGGACTGCTAGCGGATTAGGATGCCTTCGTTGGGGGAGGGTTGTTGTGTTTTCTGTCTTGTTTCGGCGCGGGAACTTGCTGTAGCGCTTTTATCTGTATTTTTGGCTCAATAGCCTTTGTTTATTTTTTTATTGCTCGCATTTTATTGTTTTACATCTTGTAAAGCCTTCGATTATTTATTTGTATACTGTTATTATTGATTAATATATTTTTGATGGCTGGAGCCTTTTGGCTCTATCCGATACATCAAAAAAAAAAAATAATAATAATAATATATACATACTATTACATATACAATATACATACTATATACATACATACTGATAATAATAATAATAATAATAATAATAATAATAATAATAATAATATATACATACTATTACATATACAATATACATACTATATACATACATACTGTATACGTACATAATGTATACATATATACATATACATATTAAATATAGTATGTTGGTTGGGAAATGAAAAAACTTATTTGAGAAAACAGGTTTTTTCTGTTTTAAAAAAAACTCATTTTAAACATAGGTTTTGAGTGTGAAATTTTAAAATGAGTTTTCGAAAAATTTGTATCCAAACAAAATTACCCTATCTTTTGATTTTAAAAACTGAAAATTGTTTTTAAAACCCGATCCAAACGCACCAGTTTGTTTGGTTCGTTGTTTTGAAAATCCATTTTAAACTTTACTTTTGAAATATTTTTTTCCAAAAAGTTATTTTTTGTGATTTTCGAAAACAAATGTTGTTTGGTAAAATGTTTTCAAAAATAGTTTTTTTTTTCAAAAATAAAGTATAAACTGTGTTTTAATTAAAAAAGTGTTTTTCAAAAACAGGTTTTGGGGAGATTTCAAAAAAAGAGTTTTTAAAAAATCGGTTTAAATTTTAAACTGAGAAGCAAAACTTTTGTATCCAAACCCACTTTACCCTATTTTCTATTTTTTTATTTATTTAAAAAAAGATCGATTTCGAAGGTATTCCAGCCAACACTCCATAAAGCCAAAAATATAACTCGTACATATAATAAATCTATAGATCACATACCGGAGCTAAATGAAGCACTAGGCTTTACAAACAAACTTGCACATATAATAAATCTATAGATCACATACCGGAGCTAAATGAAGCACTAGGCTTTACAAACAAACTTGCACCCAGATGTAACGAAAGTTATCATAACAGAGTATAATAACATAAACACAAAATAAGAATGGAGAACAATATTCAAGAGTCTAAAACTACCAAAGAATCTTCATCACTGGTAATTTCGTTTCTTTCATAAGCAGCTTGAAGTAAAGAAACTATTATGTTCCCCGAGATATACTCTTGTATTGTGAAGTCATCACAAAGATGTATTCCAACGTTGCAGAGATAGGATCAACAACAGCAAAGCTATCAGAAACATCTTCTCCATCAGCAGTATTACCTTTCTGACTAGTAACATTGTAAGCAACATCAATTGAGTCAGAGATCTCAATAACATCAAATTGGTCAGCAAGTTGTTGTTGGTTCGCATGAACGCTATCATAAATAGGATCTGTGCTCTGGTTAGTTGTTGCAACTGAAAAAGAATTTATAAAATTTTGAATAGCAACATTAATAGAATGAAAATCAACTGTCTTCTTTTTAGCAGGAGGAAGAATATCAGACCAAATACTAGCAAAGTAAAAAATAGATTCAAGAATAGTAGTAATATCAGAATTCTTTTTATTGAAAATTCTCTGATTTCTTTCTTTCCAGATCACCCAAATCAGAGCCATCATAATAATATCCCATTGAATTCTTAATTTGGGTTTAACTTTCTTCTTCCTCCAAACACTCCACTAAGATTTAATAGATGGATGGTACTTTTTGATCTTTCATGCATCTTTTAAAAGAATCCAAATATTTCTAACAACAATTACATCTATGAATAAATGAAAACATGGTTCATTGCCACTGGAGCAAAGAAAACATTTTTAAACCATAACTAAATTTCTTTTGTTCAGATTCTCCATTGTAAGATGTTTATTATGAATGACTAGTCATACCAGAGTCCTAAATTTTATCTTACCACCTGAGTTAAGAAAGTTATAAAAAGATTTAACAGTTAAAGTACCTAAAAAATTCCTTCTCCATCTAATATCATTTATGTTAAGAAAAATGGGTTAAACCTGAGTGCACCAAATGAACCTTCTGAGAATGGCTCTGGAGTTGATCTGCAAAAGGAAGAAAGTGAGAAGTGGCTCGAGGCGTGGGTTGCACTTTCTTTAAGAAACTATTTGGTCGATTCTGGAGATGAATCGTTGATCACCAAACATTTCTCCCAGGATACAACGAGCTTCTGTCTACAGTGCTGCCAATGCTCCAATAGCAGCACATACCAACTTGCATCACCCAAATTAAAGCAAAAACCGCTCAAAATAGATTAGAAGATGAAAATGACTGGGTTTTTTTTGTACTTGTGGTAGGGTAAAAATGGCTTGGGGCCCAACCAGGGCCCAATACAACTCTCACTCAAAAATGGTAAAAACAACAATCTAGTTCGGCTTCGAGCCACTACAGGGTCGGCGCCGAGCCTCAAGTTCACCCCCACAGAACTGGCCTCCTCGTATCCGACGAGCCTCAATGGTCCTCGGCCTCCGATCCGTGACAGCCCCACAGGCCGTCCCCCCATCCTGGCGAGGCATGTGGATGACCTGGCACCGCCTAGGCCCTCCGATTCTCTCAAAGGCACAGGAGACCCATGATCAGCCATGTCAGCTCCAAATACCACTTAGGGCGTTGCCACGTCAGTCCTATACCACTCTGGGCACTGCCACGTCCGCCCTAAACCCCTTGGGCCTCCTGCCACGTCAGGCCCATGGGCTTTCGGGTCCAGTCCCGGCCCCCAAGCGGATCCATACTCGGTTGGGATTCCCTATAAATATAAGACCCTCACCCACCTTTTCAGGTAACCAATCTTTTGCCACCTAAATTCTCCTAGTTATTGCTACTCTCTCACAGAGACTGACTAGATCGTCGGAGGGTCCGCCGCCGGGATAAACCCCGGTGTTTCAGGACCGTCTGCAGGTACACAAGACCTCGGATCCGAGCCCAGACATCCACCTCATTCCGAGCCCATCGCAGGTACCGCCCGGTCAGCCGAGGGTCGTCTGACAAGCAGCTTTCTCCTTCAATACAAATCGAGTCCGAACTCACACCTGGTGCATCCACACGTCTCCCAGAAACAAACTGCATCAGGTTGGCACTGTCTGTGGGAACACTGCTTCAGAAGCCGACCCGAGCCGACCATCAAGGGACCTCGACAGCCGAACTCTCATGGCCTCCAAGGGCAAGGGGGCTGCTACCTCCGTCAACCGACGGGACTCGCCCCCACCAACTGCTAATGCCGGGCCACGCATTTCAAAACACGGGGCTCCCCATCAGGGATCCCAAAGGAGCGTCACCCGTCAAGTCCAACCTGACCTACGGGGGATTATCATCAACCGGCAGGTTAGCCGCAGCAGGGGAAGGGCCGCTTCCAACTCGGCCCCGAACCATCCGAGACCGCCGCCCGATGGACGGAGGCCAGCGCTCAGCCGCGTCGGAAGGCAACCTTTAGACCGACCAAACAGGGTCGAGGGAGCCCCCATCACCCACAAGGAGTTCCAGGATTTTCGAAGGAAAATTCTTGGGGCTCTCCGACGGGCCCCCAGGGAGGAAGCCCTCCATTCCCAAACCGGGTCGGACGCCGAGGCCAGCGTGTCCCGCCCATCAACAATCCAGCCAGAGGACGATGGCGTACTCCTAAGGCGCCTCCAAAAAATGGAGGATCGCCTCGATCACATAGGAGACGGCGGCCAAGGAGCGGCTCAGGGGTACAGACCTGTCCGTCCTCCCTTCTCCACCCCCATCCTCCAAGCGGAAATACCCAGGAATTTCCGACCACCTCAATTCGAGACCTACGACGGCGAGGGAGATCCTGCTGATCACATGGAGGGTTTCAAGACCCTCATGATGATTCACAGCGCCTCGGATCCTCTGCTGTGCCGAGCCTTCCCTGCCACCCTTCGGGGTCCGGCTCGTGAATGGTTCTCGAAGCTCACCCCCGGCTCCATTTACTCCTTCGACCAACTGGAGGGCAATTTTCTTGTCCACTTTGTCACCAGCCGGAAGGCCGAAAGGACCAGCGCCTCTTTACTTGGGCTCAGGCAGATAGAAGGGGAGTCACTAAGAGTGTTCGTCCGGAGGTTTACCGCAGAGGCAAGGTCGGTCTCCTCCCTTGATCCAGGCGTCGCATCGGCGGCATTTCGGCACAACGTCCGTCATGGACAGCTGAAGGCTTCTCTGGCGAAGAAACCCCCCGTCGACTTTCCCGACCTCCTCAACAGGGTCGAGAAATACATTAGGGCAGAAGAGGCCCTTAACCCCGAAGATGCCAGGGAGGCTACCGGGAAGGAAAAACGGAAGGCCGAAGAAGTCGAACCATCAAAGAAGGCTCCGAGGGACGCGGGTGCCATGAAGAAGGTCCCGCCGGTCCCCCGCTTCGAGAGGTACACTCCCTTGACACATAATGTGTCCGCCATCCTCTTAGAAATCGAAGACAAAGGCATTGTCCGACTACCTCCCCGACCTAATAACAACAAGAATCGAGATCAGCGCTTCTACTGCCGCTTCCACAGAGATCATGGGCACGAAACCGACCGATGCCGCGCCCTGAAAGACGAAATTGAGGACCTCATCTCACGAGGGTACCTCCGAGAATCCACCCGAGAAGGCCCACGGGATCGGCAAGATACTAGGAACCGGAGGCTTTCGCCTCCGAACCCTACTCCGAACCACATTCAGGGTCGGAATCCCGAATCCGAGGGAGCCGCGAATACGCCATTCATCTTGCACTGTGTCCACGGGGGACCAATGGGAGGAGAATCAAATACTTCCAGAAAGGCCTTCATCCGAGAGGTGAATGCTGTCCAAGACAACTCCTCGACCAAGCTACAACCGATGCCAGTCTTCTTCTCAGGAGAGGACCTCGAAGGCGTTCGCCTACCCCACTGCGATGCCCTCGTCATTAGCCTCCACATGGCTAATTGTGAGGTTCGCCGAATCCTCGTCGACAACGGCAGCTCAGTTAATATTCTTTTCCTCGAAGCCTTCGAGAATCTCAAGTTACCTAGGGGCAAACTCAAGCCGGCCGGATACACCTTGCATGGGTTCTCCGGCGTCCCCGTCGTGATAGAAGGGATTGTTACCCTCGACGTTATCGCAGGATCAGCCCCTGTCAAGAGGACCGAGTCCATGGACTTCATGGTGGTGAACGTCAAGGCGGCTTACAACGCCATACTCGGCTGACCCGAACTGTGCTCCCTCCAAGCGGTGCCTTCGGCTTACCATCTGAAACTTAAATTTCCCACCCCGTAAGGAGTCGGCATCGTCCGAGGCAGCCAAGAAGCAGCGCGGTCGTGCTACATGACCACCGTAGGGGGAGGTGTGTTCCCCCTCGACGCCGTCGAACTCGAACCTGAGAGGGACGGCCCTGCTCCCGAACCTGCCGTCGAGCTGGAGGAGGTCCCATTCGACGCCGAGCACCTAATGAAGTTCCTTGAGGGACGAACATAGGTTCTAGCTTGGCTAAATGTAAATATGTTTTTGTGTAAGCGCTCAAATGTAAAGGGCCCTCTTAGCGGCCCTCCCTATCTTATACGAAAGAAATCTCTTTTTGTCCAACTCCAAACGCCTCGGCAGGTCCGACCTAACACCGGACAATGGGATCGGCACCCGAGTTTTCACTCCGGTATCGTCCCCAGCGCCTCGGTAGGTCCGACTCGGACTCAGGCCAGGGAGACTTCACAACACCCCACACCGATCCCTTGCGGATCGACAGGGCCGAACCACACCCCCTTTATCATTTATTACACTATCAGCCAGAGCAAAGAGTGGAAAGAATTCCTTATTCATACTCCTTTATTGGGTTCTGAGAAAACAAACAAAGACCGTTACAGGACCGCTCCCCTCACCTCAAACTAAAGGAAGTCTCCATCTTAGGGCCCCTCGGGTCCGACGAATGGCGGGACCACTCCGACCGAACGGCTGGGAGCCCTCTCCTCGTCATGACGGCCCTTCGGCTCGGCAATGGTCGACGCACCAGCCACGGAGCTTTGGGCATCAACTGGCCGCGTGCGCTCCAGCAGCAGCAGCGCAGAGGGAACCCCCTCCGCTCGCCGACCCACTGAGGAAGATGTCGAGACACCTAGCATCATCTTGTAACGGTGTATCTCCATCTCCTTCTCCACTATGACGTCACGAAGTAGCCTCTCAGAGGAGGGTCTCTGCACCGAGGCACTCGACATGGTATATCCAAGTCCGACGCCTCCGAGTTCCCGATCCACCATCGCCCTCCTCAGCAGGCTTGCCTCCTGACTCAAGGCTTCAGACTTGTTCCGATAATAATTGAAGGCCGCATCAGTATCGCGAGCCCCCTTTCGATGGCGAACCAAAGTGGCCTCCAGGGCCTCAACCTTGCTCCGGAGCCACGCCACGTCGGAACGACGGGGGTCCACCTCGGGAAGGGGAGCCATAACCTACAAGAGAGCCAGTCCACTCAAAACACATAAGCAAGAAGGTTCGGAAAAATCCGAGGTCAAAACACTTGGCCATTAAAAAATCATCTTTTATAAATGAAATCACTTCTTACAAAAAGGCGGTGGCCAGTCCGCAGGAGGCAAATACAATCGAAGAGAAATGGAAAAAGAGAGACAGAATTATACAACTTATTTTCCCACCTCAACATCGGCAGGGTTCACAGGGGGGTCGGCAGCCGGGTCATCAGCGGGCCCCTCTTCATTGGGGGTCTTCGGTGTCCCCTCGATCTCCAGGTCGTACTCGAGGTTGGACAGGTCGAGGGTCGGATAGAAGTGCCTCACATGACTGAGGGCCTTCGCGTAACATTCGTCCTGGGCCTTGATCACCATCATCTGACCCGCATTCGTCAACTCCTCCCTCTCCTTGGCGAAGGCATTCGTCAGCTCCTCCTTATCCTTGGCGAACTTCTTCTTCAAGGAGACCTCCCTCTTCCCCCACTCCGTCTCCTGGGCGTCGAGCTCAAGCTTCATCTTCTGCTCCCTCTTGTGTGAGCCCTCGAGCTCGATCCGCATCTCCTTCATCTCCCGCTCGCTCTTATCCGCCCGAGCTCGCTCTTGTGCCAAGGCCGCTTCGTAGAGGTTCTTTACGTTAGCCCCCTGCACGCAAGCCTGCGACCAACAAGCACAGATAAGAAGAAGACTTCCGCAGTAAAATTGACAAGGGGGATAGGGTCGACGAACTTACCAGTACGGTGGCCTGCGCCAAGCGCGTGAACGCCACCTCCACGGGCTCGCTCTCCATCTCCTTGCGGTCTCGAGGGGTTGCCAACTTACCCTCAACAGCCTGGGCCTCCTCGGTCAGACAATCCCCCATCCGAACCGACCAATCCGGTGCCCACCGTTGCCGCAAAATCTCCACCACCGGGTCCTCTTCCTCGACCTCAACCAAGGGACCTTTTCCCTTGTCAACATCGGATGCCCTCGCTTGGCCCTGGCCCCTCGAAGTAGCCACCCCCTTGCTCGTCTCCGAGCGAATCCTCTTGGTCCTCGGCTCGAACTGGGCCTCCGAGATGGCTAGGGACGACTCCCTCGGCCCCTTCGTCGCCTCCCCCTTCTTCTCGGCCTTCTCCTTCTTCAGGGCGAGCCTCTTTGCCTTGATCGATGCTTCATCCATATCTGCAGAAAAATCCATTAAGAGTAATGAGCAAGAAAGTACGAAAAGATCGAGAGGAAAGAAACAACTACATACACAGAACGGCTGGGCTCAGTCCAATGCTCGCCAGGTGGGCCTCCGTCACCTTCGTCCAATCGATACTATGTGACAGACGGAGGCGCTCAACAAACCCCCACTCCTCGGCCGTCAAGTCCCTCGGCCTCGGCGGTTGATAGCTCGGCTTGGAGTGGTTCCATCGAGTGGGAATGTCCCAGGGCTCTTCACTCCGGATCACCAGATATTTTTTCTTCCAATCCTTGATGGAGTCCGAATGGCTGTGAACGACCTTCCCCTTACTCCGGGGCGAGATGTAGTAAACACCCTCAGCCGCCGAGCTGATCATCAACATCGCTCGGAACACATTCAGCCGCAGGGGTACCTTCTGTTCCTCACACATCAGCACGAAGCAGATGATCTGCTTCCAGGAATTTGGCCCCGTACTGCATCGGTGCCAAGGACGTCCAGTTCAGCACCTCACGAACAAACGGGTGGACTGGCAGCCTCAGTCCGGAGATGAAGGCGTCCACTGGGAAGACGCAATACCAAGCAGAAAGGGGGTCGGTTGGGCGCAGAGTAGAGCTCGGCAACATCAATTCGTAGCCGGGCCCTATGTGGTACGCCAGCTGCAAAACCTCCAAGTCCCCGCCCTCCAAGACGGTCAGAATTGCGTCCATCATCACCTCTTCCGACTCGGCGAAGACGGCTGGACGCCAAAGAGCTCCTTGTCAGAGAGGTCGTCGGGATACTGACGGAAAGGCTTCGGCTGTACGGGCGAACCTGTCATCAAATTGCGGTAAACAGGCACTTGGCTCGAACCACCAGTCCTCGACCCTGCCTTCCTCGGAGCCCTCTTTCTCTTCTTGGTTCGCTCCGGCGAGGGGGTAGATAATGGCCCCAGACCAGTCGGCATGGAACTCGAACCCGCACCCTGAACTGTGGATCTCCTTACTGTGTCGCCCTCGCCTCCCTCCTCCTCGGAAGTCAACTCCAGAACACGGACACCGTCCGAACCATCACTTGCTTCCTCCGACTCGCTACTCTCCACCACGAAGGGATTTCGGGAGCGTAGCGGCCTCACATTGTGTACCACCTCCTCCTCACCTACTGGTTCCTCCCACGAAACCGAATCGGAAGGCTCCGCAGCGTGTACTGACTCCTCCTCAAGCACGGGCTCCTCCCACGACGTCGATTTGGAGGCGGGTTTCACTTCCCCCCTAGACGTCGATGCTGACGAGCCAGACTGAGCCCTATCCATCTGTGCCTAAACTAAACAGACTTACCAACTAACCTGGGGTCGCTTCGGAAGGACGAGCCTAGTACAGCAAACTGCAGGGACGAGCGCTGAAGTGTTGGAAGATTTTTTGAAAAAGAAAGCAGCGATAAAGAAGTGGGCGAAAGGGGGAGAGGGGGGAATATTTATAGAGGATGAAAACGACTCCTCGATTTTCGCAATTACTGTTCACCGATTGACGTGCAACTGCCACCTGGAAAATTGCGCCACGTCCTCGAAACGTGCGCTGCTGACGTCATCCAGTGCCAGGCTGGCAGCCAGACGTAGGGGTCGGTTCGGATGGAGTATTCGGCGGAGAAAATATTTTACTTAAGATTTAAGGCGCCGTCCTTCGACGGACGCCCCGGGCTCCAGGGCTCGGTTGGTTCCCCTCTCACCCTCGAGCAGCTCGGGGCTTACAGCCTCGGCAGCCGAAACCCCGAACTGTTCAAGGGTGGGACAGAAACCACCATCGCCTGGAGCCCTGTCGGAAGACAGATTGGCCAACCTCCAATCGAAGACGACCCATCTATCCGAGGCTCTTCAGCCCCAATTCCGGAAAACGGCTGGTGCCCCTCCCATCTGGATCTCTCTCGGGCCAAACAACCGTGTCAGGGTCGTCTGACCCGAAAAAGGATCCAGACGGCAGAGCCACCACCAATCCGAGGCTCCTATCTATCGGTCCGGATTTCGGTCGTTACCCCTCTCGCCCTGATCTTCCCTGGATCTGGCTACCGTATCAGAGCCATCAGATCCAAGAGAAGATCCGGGCGGCAGAGTAACCACCTCTCCGACACGACCGGGGGTAAAATTTTGCAAGAGACAGACGTCCGCCGGAGCAGACACCTCTGATGGCCAATGGACCACCCTTGCTGTGATCAAACCCGCTGTGGAGGGAGGGGTACTTATAGCCTCCCCCATAGGCCGGCCTTTATGACATGGAGAAAGCCAAACGACGGAAGCCCATGCGCCATGCATTTATTAGGCGGCGCAATTAAGGCCCCTGGGAAATTGGAACATCTCACAGATCCCGGAGCGCCTTCAATGCTCCACAAAAACAGCAGGCTACCCCGCTCAAACATTCTAAGGCACAACGGTTCGCCCTCACCCTTGTTGACCCGTAATCCCTCGCCAGCTCGAGGCCAGGTCTAGCACCAGGGTAGTCTTCTCAGGAGGGCTCAACGGCTCACCATCGCCCTTGCCGACCTGTAATCCCTCGCCAGCTCGAGGTCAGGTCTGGCACCAGGGTAGTCTTCTCCGGAAGGCTCAACGGCTCGCCATCACCCTTGTTGACCCGTAATCCCTCGCTAGCTCGAGGTCAAGTCTAACACCAGGGCAGTCTTCTCAGGAAGGCTCCACGGCTCGCCATCGCCCTTGTTGACCCGTAATCCCTCGCCAGCTCGAGGTCAGGTCTAGCACCAGGGTAGTCTTCTCAGGAAGGCTCAACGGCTTGCCATCACCCTTGTTGACCCGTAATCCCTCGCCAGCTCGAGGTCAAGTCTAACACCAGGGTAGTCTTCTCAGGAAGGCTCCACGGCTCGCCATCGCCCTTATTGACCCGTAATCCCTCGCCAGCTCGAGGTCAGGTCTAGCACCAGGGTAGTCTTCTCAGGAAGGCTCAACGGCTCGCCATCGCCCTTGCCGACCCGTAATCCCTCGCCAGCTCGAGGTTAGGTCTGGCACCAGGGTAGTCTTCTCAGGAAGACTCAACGGCTCGCCATCGCCCTTGCCGACCCGTAATCCCTCGCCAGCTCCAGGTTAGGTCTGGCACCAGGGTAGTCTTCTCAGGAAGGCTCAACGGCTCGCCATCACCCTTGTTGACCCGTAATCCCTGGCCAGCTCGAGGTCAAGTCTAGCACCAGGGTAGTCTTCCCAGGAAGGCTCAACGGCTCGCCATCGCCCTTCTTGACACGTAATCCCTCGCCAGCTCGAGGTCAGGTCTAGCCCCAGGGTAGTCTTCTCAGGAAGGCTCAACGGCTCGCCATCACCCTTGCCAACCCGTAATCTCTCGCCAGCTCGAGGTCCGGTCTAGCACCAGGGTAATCCTCTCAGAAAGTTTCAACAGCTCACCATCACCCTTGCCGACCCACAGACCCTCGCCGGCTCAAGGATCGCTCTAATATCAGGACAACCCCCTCATGAAGGCCCAGTGATTCGCCATCCCATTTCTACAAACATAAACACTCCTCCACGGCTAGCTCCCGCACCCCCGCAGGAGTGGGGGGCTTGTGTGGTAGGGTAAAAATGGCTTGGGGCCCAACCAGGGCCCAATACAACTCTCACTCAAAAATGGTAAAAACAACAATCTAGTTCGGCTTCGAGCCACTACAGGGTCGGCACCGAGCCTCAAGTTCACCCCCACAGAACTGGTCTCTTCGTATCCGACGAGCCTCAATGGTCCTCGGCCTCCGATCCGTAACAGCCCCACAGGCCATCCCCCCATCCTGGCGAGGCATGTGGATGACCTGGCACCGCCTAGGCCCTCCGATTCTCTCAAAGGCACAGGAGACCCATGATCAGCCATGTCAGCTCCAAATACCACTTAGGGCGTGGCCACGTCAGTCCTATACCACTCTGGGCACTGCCACGTCCGCCCTAAACCCCTTGGGCCTCCTGCCACGTCAGGCCCATGGGCTTTCGGGTCCAGTCCCGGCCCCCAAGCGGATTCATACCCGGTTGGGATTCCCTATAAATACAAGACCCTCACCCACCTTTTCAGGTAACCAATCTTTTGCCACCTAAATTCTCCTAGTTATTGCTACTCTCTCACAGAGACTGACTAGATCGTCGGAGGGTCCGCCGCCGGGATAAACCCCGGTGTTTCAGGACCGTCTGCAGGTACATAAGACCTCGGATCCGAGCCCTTTGATCCGAGCCCAGACATCCACCTCATTCCGAGCCCGTCGCAGGTACCGCCCGGTCAGCCGAGGATCGTCTGACAAGCAGCTTTCTCCTTCAATACAAATCGAGTCCGAACTCACACCTGGTGCATCCACACGTCTCCCAGAAACAAACCGCATCAGTACTCTTCTTCCAAAAAAAAAATGATTCCTTCTTATAACTTGTAACCAGGGAGAAATAAATCTGTATGCATTTAATAAAAAAACGGCTACATCATAAAGATCTTTTAATTCTTGAAACAGCTATAACATAAAGCACATTTACTTCTTGAAACATCTATATTATTAAAAAAAAAGATTTTTGATCTGTTTGAAATTCGAAAGGTTTTTGATATGTTAGAAAAACGTTTTTAAAAAAATTTTTTGTTTTTTTTCAAGAGGCCATAAGGCCCGACCCAGTCATATATATATATATATATATATATATATATATATATATTATGTGGAATGTAGGAATTAAACCCCCAACCTCATGTGAACTCAAAACTTTAACCGTTGGGCTATAAGACAATGTTGTCAACAAAAGAAGTGTTTTGAATATATACCCAATTCCTACAATTTCTCACTTTTCAATCATAATTATTCAAAAGATGAAGCAACTCATTAAAGTCATGAGTTTGAGAAAGAGAGAAATAGAGATCTTCTCAAGCTAATATTCTAAACTTTATCAAAATTATTGGTATGGTATAAAAAAAAATAGTTGCATGAGGATTACTAGTAAGTCTCATGATAAGAAGAACTCAAAGAGCATTCACAAATCCAATTATCAGTCCAAAATCTGATAGTTTTACCATCTCCACAAATTTTTTGAATGAGACATTTGAATGGTGCTGAAACTCTCCAGATACCCTTCCAGAAAGAAGATGAAATAGCATGAGGGTTACTATTCAGATCCTAAATATGTCTTCCCCTAAAGTATATGTTCTTAATAACTTTAATCCAAGTGATATTATTAGAAGTAATACTTTTCCAGAGATATTTCCCAAAAGGGCAATGTTGTGGTTTCTTAAGTTAATAACACATAAACCACCTTCCTTTTACCTCTTGCAATTTCTACCCCAATTCAGAAGACATTTACCAATATCAGAGTTAATCCATAGAAACTCTCCTTATTTGGTCAATTTTCTTAATGACCCAACATGGAAGATAAAAGAAAGAAAGAAGATATAGAAGAATAATTGAAAGAACAAAATTAATAAAAGTCAATCTACCACCTCTACATAAAGATCTACCAGACCAAGTATTAAGTAATTTTTCAATCTTCTCAATAATAGAAGTTTGGTCAGATTTATGAAGACTACCAATTCTAAGAGGAATGCCAAGGTAATATAAGGGAAATGAACCTCTAGGACAATAAAAAAAAAAGCAGATAATTCATGTCGTCTGTTATCATCACCTCCTAACTAAATAGAAGAAGATTTGAAAAAAATAATCTTCATACCCGAAATACCTTCAAAGCAATAAAGAATTGATGTAAGATTTCTCAATTTAGTACAATCACAAACAGAGAAAAGAATTGTATCATCAGCATATTGTAAATTAAGAATCCCCTTGAAAGAAGGAAAACCTCACAGACCTTCAATAAGATCATTGTCCCATGCAAGAGATAACATTCTATTAAAAACATCAGCCACTAAGACAAATAATAAAGGAGAGATACGATCTCCTCGTCTTAGGCCTTTTTTGCACACAACTTTTCTTCCTTCAATGTTATTGACAATCACAGAGAGGTACCAAAAGAAATGCTATTAAGAATTCAAGTAGACCATTTGTTACCAAATCCTCTAGCTTTTAAGACAAGTTTAAGAAAATTTCAGTTCACCCTCTCATAAGTCTTTTCAAAATCAAGTTACCTTCTTTCTTTTCTTGATGGATAGAATGGATAACCTCAGGAGCAGCATGTGCACTATCAAGAATGAATCTATTCTTGATAAAACCATATTAAGTAATATCAACTAGATTGCTAATAACATTTGCTAGTCTGTTGGCTAAAACTTTCATCAGAATCTTAAAAATAATATTGAGTAAACTAATAGGTCCAAACTGATTCACCTTATTAGCACCTGCCACTTTGGGTATTAATATAATATGATTATAAATATCTTTTTTCAATTCTCCTAAAAAAGATTTATAAAAGAAGGTAGGAATACCATCAGGACCTTGAGCAGAAACAAGAGGAAGATCATTGATGGTTTTAAAAACTTCATGTTCTGAGAAGAGATTATCTAATTCAGATAAATCAATCCTTGATTCTGGATGATATAATTTATCTCAATCAACATTAAGAAAAATATTACCAGGATAGTCCATTAATTTTTTATAAAAATTATAAAATTCAGAGTGGATAAGAAAAAAATTGGTAATATCTCCATTATCAGATTGAAGAGAAGTAGTAGAATTAGTCATTCTTCTGTGTGAAGTAGTACTTCCATTCCCCAGGGTGAGCCATCTAAATTTAGCTCTTTGATACCATTTAATATTCTCCCAAGTTAAGAAGGTGTAAATACGTTTTTTGTAGCTCGTCTTCTTAACCTGTGAATCATGGATAAGGGAAGACCTCCTCTAGCCGATCCAGTATTGAAATATTATCTTTCACCCAAATCTTTTTATCATTAAGTTGCCCAAAACATTCTTTCCTCAATAATTTGCATATCTTTTCTATTATCTATTTTCTAATTTTAAAAACGAAAATTGATTTAAAAAAACTTAGCCTAAGAAACTGGTTCTTCCCTTTTTTTTTTTTTTCTTTTTTTTTTTACTGCCATTCACATTCTTCATTACTACTCAAAATCACCTCCAAAATTGTGAAAAATGCTGATTTTTTTTGGCTCACATATGCTTGCTGTGAAAAGTAGGATCGGAGGTGGAGTTTTATTTTTTATTTTTTTTGCAAAAGATGGAGTTTTGATGGATATTTTGTGAGTAGGGTAATTCCAAACTAAATACTTGGTCTATAATATCAAACATATTGGCTTTTGGATTTGGATGGCTTGACCTATATACATTTTGCTATCTATTTGTTATTTTAAAGTCCTCTTCATATGTTTATTTAGGCTAGTGCAGTCTCTTATGAAGTTACTTAGGAAAATTTATTTTGGATTATGAATTAGTGTACACAAAAAGAGAATACTTTATTTGGACCTATAACTTAATTAACATAAGTTTTTATGGGTTAAACATAATGAACACGAGTTAGTTAAACAAAACAGTGCAAGAGAGAACCAAGAGGCTCTTTTGTTGTTGTCGAAGAAAAGGTAGAGTATAGTCATCCTATTTCATTAATAAGAAGTTAACAAAACAAACTCAGAACATGGTGTCATGTACAAAAGACAACAGAGCATGAAATAAAACATAATTACTTCATCATGCATAGGAGGGTGAGACAAAATGTGACATAATCAATAACTAAAGTATAAACAAAATAGTAGAACCCCCCAACACAACCCTGGGGGTGGAAATCCGTCCAGTACTGCCTCTATTAGTCCAGTGTGGGACCGATCACGACCTCCTCGTCTTCGTACTCTTTAATCTTGAAGGCTTTGACTATCCACCCTCTAGGTCCCGATTTCGACCCAAAAAAGAGATAATTTGCAAAATATGAATTAGATTACCTAAAATACTATTACAAGTTCAATGAAAGTAAAATTTATCCAACCCAACCATAAAATCTAGGTCGTACATGTGGCTGCGATATATCATACTTCTTTCATCTCTTGTTTCTCAGTCGAAAACTTGGGGCCTATCCAAAGGTCCTCATAGATACTTGGAAAATAATTTGTACCTAACGCCCAAAATACCTCCACCATAACTGATTTACTAATCTGACACTCAATAAATAGGTGGTCTTTACTATCATTCGTCGTGTTGCTGAAACAGCAGGTGGCCACAATATTAGACTGCCTCTTGACAAGGTTATCCCTTTTCAAGTTCGCATCATTGAGGACTAACCACAGAAACACCTTGACTTGTAGGGGAAATTTTTTCTTCCATATTATAGTTGACCATTTTGGTCTGCATCCCCTAAATTGTGTGGTTGTAAAACGAACGAACCGTGAAGACACCGCCTTTTTTATGCCCCCAAGCTTTCTGATCTGGGCCGTATGAGCACTTCACTCCCGCATGGTTGACCTTGAGACCAGACCAGGCTTCAAAATTGTAGAGCACTCCTTTGAACGTGATGGTCTCCCCTGGGTTTCTATTTCCAAATAATAAAGTATTATAAGCATATAGTAAGATCATAAAATCCAATCAATTTCTACCAGTGGCTAAAGGCCTATTCCAACACTCACCTTTGCAGTTTTCCGTCATGGATTTGAGAACATCTACGACAATGGTGAATAAGAATGGGGACAAAGGGTTCCTCTGCTGTAGCCCTCTTCTACAGGAAAATGGTTGACTCGAGCCTCTGTTAACCATGATATTCGTCCAACTAGTGGTGAGGCAAAATCGGGTCCAGTTGATCCACCTGTCTCCGAACCCTCTGCCCTTGAGTGCTCTATTACAATCACATCAACTGATTTGTATGCTTTCTCGAAGTCCAGTTTCAACAGGTAGCTTCTGTCGTTTGAAATGTGGCACTGATGGATGATTTCTTTCACAGTCGCAATACCGTTTAGAATGCAGCGACCCTAATGAAATCGGTCTTCTCTTTGTTGATTAATTTTTCCATTACCCCCCCCCCCCAAAAAAAAACAATCTTTCAACAAGAATCCTAGTAATAATCTTGACCGAGCAATTCTGGAGGCTTATGGGCCGGAAGTCCACCACCCAAGATGAGTCTTCTTTTTTGGGGATGAGGGCCACTTCTGTAAAATTAAGTCTATCTAGTATGAGTTGGTGGTCATAGAATTCGGCCAGATCTGATAGCTAATCATCTTTAATTTCTTCCAAAAATGTGTGGTAGAAAAGGATCAGGAACCTGTTTGGACCGGTGCATTTTCCTTACCCATTTGAGATATTACTTCCTTAGTTTCAGCTTCCGTGAACGGGGCTTCAATGGACCTTAGTTCTTGCAGGAGCTCATCTGAGTTGTTCTGCCAAAAATATATTCTGAGGGGCATTCTAAAGTCTATTTTTCGCCCAAAATGATTTTTGTAGTAGGATTGGAACACCTTTTTTACTTCCTCCTCTTCGTATATTTCGCCTTCTCTGTATGGACATAAAAGATGAGATTAAACCTTCGACATGCGCTGGCCATGCGGTGAAAGAAAGTATAATTAGCGTCTCCCTCTTTGAGCCACGAAATTCTGGATGGCTGTTGCCATGTATTTTCGTCTAGTTTGTACAATTGTGATAAGTCTTCCCTTAATTTTTGTAGCATATTCCGTTCATCTTGTGTGAGGTCTCTAGTCTCCTTCGTTCTTTCCAACTCATCAATTCTTTCTAGAATGGACTCTTTGGCTGTCCAGATTATAGCGAATCTGGTATGGTTCTATTTCCTCAGTTTGGACCGGAGTCTGCAAATGATTTCACACCAGATTATTAATGCTTCTGTTCCCTGTGTAGGGCATGACTAGTTCTCCATAACTAAGTGGTGGAACACCTAAATTTTCAACCAAACCTTCTCAAATTTGAATTTAGTCTGCTTCCTAAGGTGCACCTCCCTGGATGAGATAATAATGGGGACGTGGTCAGACGTTGGCCTCAGTAAAGATTTGGAGAATGCAAGAGGAAACATAGTCTCTCATTCCAAGGAGACCAGGATTCAGTCAAGTTTTGCCATCATAGGAGAAGTTTGCATAATGGACCAGGTGAAGAGTCTTTCTAAGATAGGGATGTCAACTAGTTCCAACCTCATGATAACCTGGTTGAATTCCTCCCTGTCGGCATCTTTCGAGCCTCTACCTCGGTGTTCGAATGCGAACCTTGTAATGTTGAAATCCCTAAATACCATCCATTGGTTTTGCCACTGAGCAAGTATAGAGTGCAGTTCTTTCCATAACACAATTCTGGAAGATGCGGCGTTTGGATTGTAAACAACTGCAGTTGTTTAAATCCAATTGTCTGTCCGACGTTGAAGCCGGATAGATAACGGGTATTCGCAAAGGAATTCATCTAAACATGTGAATGTATTAAGGTTGAAGCTAATAACAATACCACCCAAAGCACCGATAGAATGACAGACTTTCCACTGTAATCATATTCCCCCCTAGCCTTCTGAGTCTAGACACGTGAGAGAGTTTGGTTTCTTGTAGGCCTACTATGTCTACCTTAGAGTACTATTTTCGGCAACCCTACTCCCATTCTTTAGTAGCTTTAAGAAACTCACGGTGAGCTTTCTTGACCTTGTGAGCACCATCGATCGTCGAATCCCAATTCAGCAATGACACCTATTTGTAAGTACATTTATCTCTCTTGGCCGATGTTGATGATGCTGATTTCGGGCTTGGTTCGTTTAGCTCTGCTTGTAACTCCACCTTAGTATTCAATCCATATTGGGTTTCGTGGTCTATCACAGAGTAAATAGGTAGCGGATATAAATAAATATAAATCTCAAAACCCAGTATGGATCCATGCGAAAACCATAAAACATATTAGGAGTTTTTACCTCAACAATGGAATGACTGTCTCCACAATCTGCCAATCACGAGCACTAGAATGCTGCGGTGTCTCTACGGTATCCACACGAACGAACAACAAAATTGGGCTCTCCCTTACGCCGCGGTACTAGCTGCAGGAAGGGGATGTTCCTCTCGCTCTCACTTTCTGTGATGGTTAGGGTTTTTTTCTTATTCCTTATATATATATATATATATATATATATATATATATATATATATATATATATATATATATATATATATATATATATTGTACACCACCCCTTCGCGTGCACTCGACCTTCCCGCCTGCGTATCGACGATCCGAACCGTCACATTGATCTACACATCTAAATTCGTCTAAATATGTAAAATCAAATCATATGAAATTCATTTGCCCATCCATCATGCGACTATAAAGACAATGACTTTCAACCATATAATTTTGTTACACTTCAATGGATGGGCAATGAATTTCAAATAATTTGATTTTACATATTTGGAATAATTTATATTTTTAGATCAATGTGAACGGTTCGGATAGCCGATACGAAGGCGGAAAGACCGAGTGCACACGCCGTGTGCACCATAGGTGGTGCACAACGGAAGACTTCTATATATATATATATATATATATATATATAGTAGAAAATCCACCCTAAGAGAGTTGTGAGGTTGTCGAGCTCACAATCTAACCTAGGTCAGATTCATGTGTGGGTCTTCTAATTTTGGTTGACCCAATTAATCTAATTAATTGTCCAACCAATGTTGGGAGTCCAAATCTACTTGGAATCCCAATTAAATTCATCTTATGAATTTAAATCTCAATTTCAATCCATTATAAATGTGTGACCCTGTAGATTCCCATTACGTTGACAGTAATACTAAAATCTAATTTTAGTAAAACAAATAGTGAACGGTATCTAGTAATACATCATAGCTACTCAAGTAACGGGAATGCTAGTGATTTGACATAACCTATTCGTGACCAATATTACCATGTAGTCTAGTCCTTTTGTCCTGATTTCTTAATTGACCACAAGGCATGGAGCGTGTCACCCTTGTATAGTTTAATCTTTAGTTTCTTGATGTCGGGTTAGACTTATTAAAACAAATAGGATCAATATCTCATATTGACTTATTTGAGCACGACCATACATTTTGCAGTCTCACTAAATCAAGGGGCCCGATGATATTGCTCGTTATGTAAGAGAGATAAATCTTATCAAAGTCATCCACATCCCTCCGCATGATTCATAGTATGTCCAATAGTCGATTTTATAATCACCTTATCACATGCGAAGTTTGTCAGTATTAAAACATATAACTCCTCATGTACGGAACCGTAGTGACTTCAAGTCACAGGACCATGTACACCATGGTCACTCTGAGAATCGCTCATGACACTCACGTAATGATCCATGCATCGTTTGTTGGGGTATGCCCTAGAGGCCAGCTGTGTATTGACATTACTAGTTTACATTGTATAATGATATTTATTTCATATATGAGGCATTTCATTTATTGTGTTGTTTATTTTGATTAAATGAACATAATAAAGTCCTCAGAATAGTAGGTTCAATACCATGGGATATCATGTGCATGACTTGATTGTGAGATCCTATTGGTTGTAATCAGAACACTATTCTTAAATGTCCCTAGTCAAGTATTATTTTGAATTAGGGCAACAATAATACATAGAGACTAGTATGTGTGTAGACTGATGACCATATCTCACGGGTCATGAATAGGAGATATTAAGTCTTCACATGGGTACATATTAGAGTAATAATATACTAGACTGACCCACCATGAGAATGCTTCATGGATCGTTATGTGAGTGTCATAAGCAGTTCTCACAGTGACTATGGTGTATTTAGTCCTTAAACTTGAGTCACTACTGTTCCCTAAACGAGAAGTTATATGTTTTAATGTCGTCAAATGTTACCTGTAATAAGGTGATTATAAAGTCGACTATTGGATAAACTACAAATCATGCGGAGGGATGTGAGTGACTTAGATAGGATTTGTCCCTCTTACATAACAGGAGCGATATTTATGGGCCTCTTAATTGAGTGTGACTACAAAATACATGGCCATGCTCAAATGAGTCAATATGAGATATTAAGCTCATTTATTTTAGTAAGTCTATTCGGGTATCAAGAAACCAAAGATTGAACTATACAAGGGTGACACGCTCTATGGTTTGTGGTCAATTAAGATATCTGGACAAAAGGACTAGATTACATGGTAACATTGGTCACGAATAGGTTATGTCTAATCACTGACATTTTCGTTACTTGAGTAGCAGTGATGTATCGTTAGATACCACTAACTGTTTGTAATACTAGAATATGATTTTAGTATTACTATCAATGTAATGAGAACCTACAGGGTATCACACTTAGAATGGATCGAAATTGGAATTTAAATTCATAAGATGAATTTAATTGGGGATCCAAGTAAGACTTGAACTCCTGACAATGATTGGACATTTAATTAGATTAAATGGGCTGACTAAAGTTCAAAAGCCCACATACGAATTTGAACCAAGTCATATTGTGAGTCTAACAGCCTCATTACTCTCTTAGGGTTGATTTTTTGCAGCTATATATATGATACGTATCTGTGGAAAAGTATTACATGAGAAAACCCTAGTCGTCACAGAAATTGTGAGAGAAAGAGATCATGAGGAACATTCTCTTCCCGTACCTAGCACCGCGGCGTGAAAGAAAGCTTGATTTGATCCGTTCGTGTGGATATCGTAGAGGCACAATAATATTGCAGTACTGTGATCGACATTCATTGGAGACAGCAGATCCATCTTCAAGGTATAACTCCTAAACACGATTTATAGTTTTCGCATGGATCCATGGCTAGGTTTCGATATTTCTTTGTAATTTTTCCACTGTGTATTTGATATGAGACTCCATCGATACCTAACATCGTTCTCATGGTGTGTTAGTCCAGTACATTATTACTATAATATGTACCGATGTAAAAACTTGATATCTCATATCCATGACCCATGAGATATGGTTATCAGTCTACGCACATACTATTTTATATGTATTATTGTTGTCATAATTCACAATAATACTTGACTATGAACATTTAAGAATATTGTTTTTATTTCAACCAATATGATCTCACAATCAAGTTATGCACTTGATGTTCCATGGTATTGAACATACTATTCTAAGGACTTTCTTATGTCTAATTAATCACAATAAATAAGAAATAAATAAAATACTTCATATATGAAATAA
Source organism: Hemerocallis citrina (assembly GCA_017893485.1). Taxonomy (NCBI): domain Eukaryota; kingdom Viridiplantae; phylum Streptophyta; class Magnoliopsida; order Asparagales; family Asphodelaceae; genus Hemerocallis; species Hemerocallis citrina. Next base: position 255,807,308 of record CM030364.1, read on the forward strand.
ATTTCATGATACAATGTAAACTAGCAAGGTCAATATAAGGCTGGCCTCTAGGGCATACACCAATAGTACAAAGCGAATAAGTTATGTCTCGTCGTAAGTATAACATCTTGCGAATCTTGACATCAATGAGATGTGTAGACTTCGGATTTGTACTTTCGTCGAGACCACTTCCAATTTCCTCACTGTTTTAGGATCGATTTTGATAATGGTTCTGAACTCAGAAACGATATATTGTAGGGGGCCTTCATCTTTCAACAGTGAATGGGAACGCTGTGTATCCAAATCCAAAATTTGTCCCCCAAAGGTTACTCCGCACTGAATTGCGGTAACCATTTGATGAAATCTGCAGTGAAGTGTTAGAAGTTGACCACTCATATTGTTTTGAAGTTGATTACCTTTTCCGGCAAGGGGAAGGAAACAAGAAACTGTAAGTGATAAATTTTCCTAATCGGTGACCCCTTATTGACCACCATTCATTGATCACGATGTTCCCGATTGAATCCTTGTTGTCATGCATGATTGTCTCAACCAACCTTCCTCTTGGGGGATTATGGTGAGGCGTATGTTAATCGGGTTATCTGGGGGACCTTCCTCTATAAACCACTCTTTGCTCCTCTGCAACATTGATAGTAACGTTTGTATATACATAAGACATATGTCCCCACTTTATACATTTCAAGCATATGACCTTCTTGGTGCATACCGCTATAATGTTTCTCATATCATCGTAGTTGACGCATGATGCTGGCTTCCTCTTTCCTTAGCGGTATTTTTTTTCATATTCGTAGATGTTGAAATTGTTTTCCTCTTTGTTGTTTTGCTCACTACCTCCACCCATTGCTCTTCTCTTCCCAAATTCGAATCTCAATCCTCTTTTCCCTGTTCCCGAGTCCCAGTGAGGCTATCTTGACCCCACTTTAGGGCCCTAGTTAGGTCTTGATCGGGACACTTTGGTTAAGGGGAGTGATGTGATGATTGGATATCAGAGAGTTGGGTTTTTGCTGATGTGTGGCCCCGATTTGAAGGGGGTGTTGTTGTAGTTGTTGATGTGGGTATTTTTCGGATTGGGGGTGTAGGGAGTGATGTTGTTTCAGTAATGGTTGGTTGTTGATCATTTGTGTGTGTGTGTGTGTGTGTGTGTGTGGAGGGGTGGTGGTGGTGGTGGTGGTGGTGAGAATGTTGTGAGCAATGATGGTGGTGGTGGTGGTGGTGTGGTGGAGGAGGAGGTCGTGTTGCTATGTCGAGGTTCTATAATTGAATTCAGGTTGGTGGCGGGCCCTGTAAGACCCTCAGGTAGCCCCATGCTTTTTACTGTCATGAGCATTGCAATCTGATATGGGGTGGATGACGTGACCCCATCTGGGTCATCAGATCTCCTCAGATTTTGCTCCCCTATGATCATCAGGTCAAACGGGTCAAATGGGCTTCAGCCCATTCAGGCCTACAGGTAAACGGGTTCGACCCGGTCCGTTAGGGTCTCAGACCCGTTTACCCCTGCCTATAAATACCAGACCCCTTCCTCACTTCCAATGGTAATAAACTTTTCCCCACCTGAACCCTAACTACTATTGCTTTCTTAGTGACTGACTAGATCATCGGAGGGCCTGTCTCTGTGACTTCTGTCGATGTTGCTAGGCAGTGTGCAGATACAGAAGACGGAGTTGAGCTACCAAGATCCGAGTCGAGCTACTAAGATCCGAGGCGAGCTACGAGATCTGAGCTGAGCACCCGGCTTCTACCATTCTGCTGCTACTCCCGAGCCGGTCCTACAGCCGAGGATCGGATCGATGCCAGTACCACCTCTTCCACTACACAAATTAAAAGAACTCACTCCTGTTACCCCCACACCCCAAAAACAAATAGCAATAGGTTGGCGCCGTCTGTGGGAAACCTTTAGGTACTGACGTCTGTCTGACCCGGATAGGGACGTCATCTCAAATCCGAGCTCTCTTTCATGCCCCCCCGGAGGGCCTTCACTTCTAGATGTCGTCTAGATCCTCCTCCCCATCATAGCCGAGCGATGCCCAGGGCTCCAATCAACCGCGGGTCAGTGGCACAGCCGGACCTGGACCAGGCGCCTCCCGCTCAGTCGCAACTGACTTGCGGCGTTTCATCCAAAATTGGCAGGCCAGTCGAACCAGGGGAAGGGTCGCTTCCAACTCAGTCCCGAACCATGTCAGGCCGCCAACCCCGGAACGGGAGCCAGGACACAGCCGCTCGCCCCGAGGACCTCAACCATCGCGTGACCCCATAGGGCAAGCCCCAGTCACGAGGGCCGAGTTTCAGAATTTTAGGGACGAGGTCCTCCAGGCGATCCGAGGCAATCCTAGGACCGACGCGTGCAACGACTCCATCCCTCAGCCAGAAGCCCTAGGCTGAGAATCCCACGGATCAACCCGCCTACTTAAACAGGAGGACGCCATCCTTCGAAGCCTCCGAGAGATGGAGAACCGTCTTGCCCATCTCGGCGAGGGCGGGCCGATGTCAGGCCATGGTTATAAGCCGACTCGACCCCCATTTTCCACTCAAATCTTGGAAGCCAAAATCCCGTGAAATGTTAGGCCTCCCCAATTCGAGGCATACAACGGCGAGGGTGATCTCGTTGATCACATGGAGGGTTTCAAAACCCTCATGATGATTCACAGTGCTTCAGATCCCCTCCTATGCCGCGCTTTTTTTGTCACCCTTCGCGGTCTGGCTCGAGAATGGTTCTCGAAACTCACCCCCAGCTCAGTATGAGTCTTCTCGTTCGACCATTTGGAAGCGAACTTTCTAGCCTACTTCGAGACCAGCAGAAAGGTCGAGAAAATGAGCGCGTCCTTTCTGAACCTTAGACAGAAGAAGGGGGAGTCACTCCGCGAGTTCGTTCGGAGGTTCACCGCCGAGGCAAGGTCTGTCTCCTCCCTCGACGCGGGTGTCGCCTTGGCAGCTTTCCGACACAACGTTCGGAACAGTCAGCTTAAGGCTTCCTTAGCCAAAAAACCACCCGTCGACTTTCTCGACCTGCTCAACAGGGTCGAGAAGTACATTCGGCAAAAAAGGCCCTAAACCCTGAGGGCACCAAGGAAGCCACTGCCAAGGGAAAGAAAAAGGCAGAAGAATTCGAGCCCGCCAAGAAAGTCACAAAAGAGGCACCCAGTCTTAAGAGAAATCCTCCGGTCCCCCGATTTGAAAGGTATACCCCGCTGACCCAGAATGTGTCTGCAATCCTGATGGAGATCGAGGATATAGGGATCATCCGACTCCCCCCCCCCCCCGAACGAGCAATAATAAGATGCGGGACTAGAGATTCTACTACCGCTTCCACCGAGACAATGTGCACGAGACGGATAACTGCCGGGCCCTCAAAGACGAGATCGAGGCCCTCATCCAGTGAGGGTACCTGAGGGAGTTCACCCGGGATAACCCAAGAGATCGGAGGGATCCGAGGAATCCGAGATCTTCGCCTCCACCTCGAACGATCAACTGGCAACCCGAGCGGGACCTCGAGCCCGAGGAAATCGGCTGGCAGGCCATCCTACAACGCGTCCATGGTGGACCCATGGGAGGGGAATCCAATACTTCCCGAAAGGCCTTCGTCCGAGAGGTTAACTCCGTTCGAGACCATCCCTCCCCTCAGATTCAGCAGTGGACGGTCTCCTTCTCCAGAGAAGACCTGGAAGGAGTCCGGCTCCCGTACTGCGATGCCCTCGTCATCAGCCTCGTCATAGCAAACTTCGAAGTCCGTCGGATTCTCATGGACAATGGAAGCTCTATTAACATCCTCTTCTTGGATGCATTTGAGAACCTCAAACTCCCTCGAGACAAGCTAAAGCCATCCAGGTACACCCTGCATGGGTTCTCGAACGTACCGGTGCATATTGAAGGGATCGTGATGCTGGATGTAACAGTCGGCTCGACCCCCATCATACAGACCGAATCAATGGGCTTCATGGTGGTCAAGGTCAAGGCAGCATATAACTCCATCCTCGGTCGACCCAGCCTCTGCTCACTCCAGGCCGTCCCCTCGGCCTACCACTTGAAGCTGAAATTCCCCTACTGACCTCGGGGTCGACATTGTGAGAGGGAATCAGGAGTCTGCACATTTGTGCTACATGACCACAGTCGGAGGCGGGGTGTTCCCCCTTGACACAATCGAGCTTCCGCCTGAAAGAAACCAACCCGAGTCGAAACCTGCAGACGAATTGAAAGAGGTCTCAATCGTGGCAGAAGACAAGTCTAAGTAGTTTCGTGTGAGCTGCATCCTTTTCCCCGACCTGAAGCCAAGTCTAATTGACTGCGTCCACCGCAATATCGATCTCTTTGCTTGGACCCCATCTGACTTGCTTGGGATTTCTGAAGACCTAACCAAGCTGATCCATCAGAAGCGGCATAATTCCGCCTTGGAGAGGCAACAAGCAGTAAAAGTGGAGGTGGACAAGCTATTTTCCGTCCGGTTCATTCAAGAGGTCAGCTACCCCGAGTGGCTGGCTAACGTCGTGATGGTCAAAAAGGCCAGTGGGAGATAGAGGATCTGCATAGACTTTACGGACCTCAACAGGGCGTGCCCCAAAGGTCCTTTCCCCATCCCGAGCATTGACGCCCTGATCGATGCAACGTCGGGTCATGAGCTCCTGACCTTTATGGATGCCTTTTCAGGCTATAATCAGATCCGGATGTTCCCTCCTAACATCGCCAAAACTCCTTTCGTTACTGACCAGGATCTCTACTGTTACCAGGTCATGCCCTTCAGGCTCAAGAACGCCGGAGCCACCTACCAGAGACTTGTCAACCGAGTTTTAAAAGATCAGATCGGTTGTAACATGGAGATATACGTCAACAACATGCTCGTCAAGAGCCGACGAGGGCAGGACCATGTCACCGACCTCGAGGAAGCCTTTGGCATCCTTCGTTCCCACAACATGAGGCACAATCCTGCCAAGTGTGCCTTCGGTGTCTCCTCGGAAAAATTTCTCGGGTTCGTCGTTAGCCAGCGTGGCATAGAGGCAAATCCCGAGAAGATCGTGGCCATAATCGACATGGCCCCTCCCAGAAATATTAAGGAGGTTCAACGACTCACGGAAAGACTAGCGGCCATCAGCCGCTTCCTTTCCAAATCTAGAGAGAAGTCCCTCACCTTCTTCAAGGCTCTGCGGAGAGCAAAAGGCTTCAAATGGGGTGACCCCCAGCAACAGGCATTCGACCAGTTGAAGTCCTACCTCGCCATCCCTCCACTCCTGAGAAAACCCGAATCAGGAGAACCCCTCTTTCTGTACCTCTCAGCCTGAGAAAATGCACTCAGTGTCGTGCTCGTCTAGGAAAAAGAAGGTGTTCAGAAGCCTTTCTACTATGTGAGCAAAGTCTTGCTCTCGGCCGAGACAAGATACGCAAAGATGGAAAAGGTGGCATACGCCCTGGTAATGGCCGCACGAAAGCTCCGTCCTTACTTCCAGGCCCACTCTATTCAGGTCCTCACCGACTAGCCATTCAAGGCCATCCTCCACAAGCCCGAAAGTTTCGGCTGCTTAGTCAAGTGGTCGATCGAACTGAGCCAGTATGACATCAGCTACTAGCCCAGGATAGCCATTAACGGGCAGGCTCTTGCCGAATTCATCACGGAATGTACTATCTTCGAGCCATCCAACGTTCAAGAGCAAGATCCGATCTGAAAAGTTTATGTCGATGGTTGGTCTTGTGAAGTGGGAAGCGGCGCGGGCATCATCCTCAAAGGTCCTATTCTCCAGTATTCTCTCCGCCTGAACTTCTCAGCCTCGAAAAACAAGGCAGAATATGAGGCTATGATCACCGGGCTCACCCTAGCCCACAAGGTGGGGGCCAGAAAAATTAGGGCTTTTAGCGACTCCCAGCTCGTGGTCAACTAGATCACGGGGGAGTACGAGGCTCGTGACGCACGGAAGGTCCGATACTTGGTGATAGTCTAGCAGCTCTTGACGACATTCGATCACTCCTCGGTGGAATGAATTCCTAAAGAGCAAAATGCCCAGGCTGACTCCTTATCAAACTCGCTTCATCGTCCTCGAAGGGCTCGACCACACCGTTCTAATCGAAGTTCTCCTTAAGCCTTGCATCGTCCTCCCCGAAGTCCTCTGCCTCGCCACCGAACCTCAGCCAGACAACTGGATGACTCCCATCCAGGGCCGGCCCTGGGCCTGTGCATCCTGTGCGGTTGCACAGGGCCCAGTTAAAATGAAGGCCCAAAAATTCTTCATTTTCCATTCTTCATAACTGAAAAACTTGCCCAGTTATAATGAAGGCCCAGTTATAATGAAGGCCCAAACTTTTGCTTTAACCAAAAAACCTTTTGATCTACTAAAAAAAACCCTTTTCATCTTCCTAGTTTATAAATCCTCATCCAGTCATCCTACTGTTGATTCAGCGCACCCCAAGAAATCCACCTCTCTCTCTCTTGTAGAATCTAGTGGCTGCCTGGTCGTGTGCTTTTGGCTGGTTGAACCTGGTGGCCTGGCTTCATCCTCATTCCTCAATCCTCATCAATCATCATCCAGGTTCATTCAATCATTCTATCATTCATTCAATAATTGAGTACTTCTTTCATTAGTTGCTACTGAATCTACTGATTAGTGATTATTTATCTGTTCATAATGTATTAGAAATTCATCAGCGATGTTATTTTATAATACTATGATATTGAATCATTGATATTACATCTAATGATCTGAAATACTTGGACGTATTCATTTTAACATTTATGTGGACCCTAGTTGAGACTTGAGAGGATCTTGGTTCATTAAAAAACACGAAGTAATTAGAGCTTTCATATATAATATGAAGTCACATTTAAAAATTAAGATATACAACTACAAAATTTTTTAATTTCCCTGATGTTTTTTCATACTTGATACTTCTCCTGTCTTTTATCTAAACCGAGATAGTTCTTAGTATCATGTCAAAATTGCAATTTATCTCTGCTTAGTTTGCATATCAGCTTTATGTACATCTTTTGTAAATCATAGTATCAGTAGACAGTAGTTTATATGATATTGGTGATGATGGTAAGGTAATGAGCTCACAACTCAGTATTATGACATTAGAAGAGTCATGGAAGAAACCACCATGGCTTTTATGAGAGTCATGAGACCTTTCTTACAAAAGTACAGTTAATGATTTTTGTATTCTTTTAATCTTTTCTTTTTTATTTTCTTATTCATTGATGAACCCATATGAAGAAAACATTAGATTTCCTGCAATCTGCAATGTTCCTGTAATGTGCTTAAAATTTGTAGCATGAATTAAATCTCTTTTTAATATATATACATGACATCGAAACCAATCTAAAACTAAAATTCGTATTGGAATATGTAAAAAGGCCCAATTTTTTCTACCTGCACAAGGCCCTAAAAATCTTAGGATCGACCCTGCTCCCATCTGGAAGTTTTTGGCCGAGGGTGAGCTTCCTTAGGATCGGGCCGAGGCTAGAAGGACCAGGATCCGTTCAGGAAGGTTCATCATAATCAATGAGACACTCTTCAAGTGCTCGTACACGATGAAGGACGGTAGACCCTACCTTCGCTGCCTGGCCCCGGATAAGGCCAAGTACGTTATGAAGAAACTGCATGAAGGAATCAGGGGGTGTTACATGGGGAGCAGGTCTCTGGCCAGAAAGTCCCTCAACCTCGGGTACTACTGGCCGACCATGTTACAAGATGCCCAAGAACTCGTTAAAAGGTGCAGTCTTTGCCAAAGATTCTCCTCGGTAGAAAGGCTTCCACAAGCTAACCTCGCTCCATGGCCAGTCTGACTACCTTTGCTATGTGGGGGATGGACTTGGTCGGCCCTTTTCCAAAAGTGACGGGCCAAAGGAAGTTCCTCGTGGTGGCCATTGACTACTTCACCAAATGGATCGAGGCGGAGCCTCTGGCCACGATCACAGAATACACAAACTCAGCATATTTCTAGAAGCACATCATCTGCCGGTTCTGAATCCCACAGGTACTTATCACGGACAATAGGACCCATTTCACAGACAAGAACTTTCGAAAGTTCTGCGAAGACATCGGTGTCCAGCAACTCTTCTCATCAATATGTCACCCTCAGTCAAACATAACATTGGTATAAATACCCGAAACCCGGACCCGATCCGGACTCGGCATTGGACTGGAACCGACCCGGCCTATCCGGGTCCGGGTCCGGGTCCTAAAATGGGACCTGTTGTACTTTCAGGTCCGGATCCGGTTCCGCTCAAAAGAGACCCAACCCGGACCCGGACCCGGACCCATTGAAAAAACCCCAAAAAGTCAACATAAAAATAAATATTCTATCCTCATCCCTCCCCTCCTTTCTCTTCAATTCTAAATCTTCCTATTCCAAACTCAAAACTCATGCCTTTTTCTTCTCTCCTATATTCTAAATCCTCAACTCACCGCCTCCGCTCGCCACTCACACTCCCACCCCTACCCGAACGGGTGGGAATATTTTAATAGGATCCGGACCCGGTCCTCATGGGTCCAGGTCCGAGTCCATTTTTTGGACCCGTAGGGGACCGAGTCTGGGTCCGGGTAGTAAAGGACCCGACCCGACCCGACCCGATACCAATGCTAGTCAAACGGCCGAGCTGAAAACACGAACCGTCAAATCCTTGACAGCCTCAAGAAGTGGTTGGAAAATTCATCCATGGGCCTGTGGGTTGACGAGTTGCCGAGCGTACTCTGGGAGCACCGAACAACGAAGAGAACCCCCATGGGTGAGTCACAGTTCAACCTAACCTATGGTACATAGGCGGTTATCCCCTTAGAAATCGGGCTCCCTTCGCCCAGGATCATGGCCTTCATCGAGGAGAACAACTCAGCTGACCTCAGAGCCAACTTGGATCTAATCGACGAGGTCAGAGAAAAATCTGCCGTCAGAAGAAATATATACCAACAACGAATCTAGAGATTTTACAATAAGAAGGTACGCCCCACCGACATCAAGCAAGGTGACCTTGTGCACAGAAAGCTAACAGTATCCGATCCCGGAAAAAAGAGAAAGCTGATCCCCAACTGGGGGGACCGTATAAGGTCTCCGAAGTAATACGCCCCGGCACGTACCGACTCGCAGACCTGGGAGAAGAATGGTGAAGAGGCCATGGAACGCGAAGCATGTCACGTCCCGCTTCCCAAAATATGGAACACGAGTACGTAACGTAGGCCCAGCGAATGGTGTAAACACCATTCATAAGCTGTACCAAACTAACTCAGTAATAAGATCAACAAATATACAACCACACAAGAAACATAACCACATGAATCAATGATAAAGTTCCAATAATAATGAAATAAACCAATAGTATAAATATCTAACATCCGGAATCAAAACAAAACTACGGGTCATAGAGCCCAAAAACAAAGTACAAGAGATAACAGTGTTCAGAAAATAAATCTAGCAACAATTAATAAACTACGCAGTGGAGACTGGATCCATCACTAGAAACGTTACTCACCAATTCCTTTGGGAACATATCCTTCAGTACCTGTAAGTTTCTGGTCTAAAAAGAAATAAAAGAGTGTCCTTAGAGCAAATCGTGGGCGGCAAGTAGAGAAAACAAAGGATAATAGGAAAAACATGAATATAAAAAAAAGGAATATGGTCAAAGACAAAGAACAAAACAAAGAGTAGGCAATATCAAAGGGTTACAATAATCATACATGAAATGCGTGATGTCAATTCAATATCAATACAAGATCAATTATGCAGGTTGTTAAGTATTTTATTAACCTATCTAGTGCACATACTACTACATCCCATACCACAGATTCCATGCCAGCACAGTGATCGTTTTAGACCGATGGTGAATTCACGGTTCGTGTACTCGGCATTGATAACAATAATTTACAATCAAGAATCATCAATAAATCATTGCAATCAATACACCTCCTTCCAAGACAATGCAATAAAACGATGAGGCCTTACCGAGTACATTTTCCGATTGTTCACTACCAAGTCTACCCATAATAATCCTGGCTTGTTAATAGTTTATTTTCATCCTATGTGAGCATGCAAGAGGGTGTCAATGTTGTATATTACTATGTGTGACTAGTTCTAAGCGCTACAGACAAAGCATGAAGCAAACACATCATATAAACACATTTCACAAAATCAGGACAACATGACCTTGTTGTACCAAAATATGGATTACGGTCACTACACAATAGAAAAACTGAATCCGTCGGAAGATCTGGAAAATAGACTCCCATACGGTTCCAGCGAGTATAATTAAGGTATATAAAAGTCATAAGAACTAGGGTGAAAGTTCTAATCTAATCAGGTTTTATGTTCAGTCAGCATGGAGTAGTTATGTTCCATTAATTAATTTGGGTCAGAAAACTCATTATTAAAATCTACAAAAATTCATAGAAGTATCTATACATGTCTAGGTCTAGCATGATTTATTTCAGATTTTTCTTTTACTGATAATATGGTCAAATAAAATAAACAATAGCAGGATACGCATGAAATTATGAGTCTGAAAATTACTAACACAGTTGCAGTAAAGTGATGATATCTAGCAGATGAAAATTTTTAATTTAAATCCAGACCAGGGAAAAATTATCTAGACATCAAGGGTTACATTTTATGTTTGGTAAGTTTCCTCAAATTATGTCATTAACATGGCTAAAAGTCTGATTCAAAGTGAAACATATAGCAGTCCAGAAATCAACTTAACATAAAAAGATAATAAATAATTCACACGATCACATATAGCATGCAAATTAGTAATCAAAGCAATCCTAGGTGTCAACATGCAAATTTCTATGGTTTAAGATACATTTATCATGGTCATGGAGTCAATTCATCAATTAAATTCAATTCTAGTATGATCAATTTCAATATCCAATCTATCAAGCAGTCTTATGCATGAATCTAGTTGTTTAATGTGCAAATGCATGAAACATTGGGAACTAGATTTAGATCAAAGAGAAGCACGATGTTAAGAGTATGTCGGGTTAGCTCGTGTGAACCCTCAATAATCTTAAAGGAATTGTCAAAGCATTTTTTGATAATAAAAGGACAGAATCTACTTGCAGGAGATCAAAGAAATCTTGAACACAAATAAATAAAAGGGTTCAAGAAGAGACTTGCCTGTTATTGCAGATATTAATAAAATAGAATAACAGGATCAGAATCTCGGGCAAAAGTCTCCCCAAAATGCACGAAGAATCAATAGCAACAGCAAGATCCTAGAGCAATTCCCACACACCAGATCAGGACAGAACGCAGAACACCAAACTCGGATCTGGCGCACACAGAATACGGAACACCAAAACAAACCAATCAGATCCACTGCTCACACCGGATCTAGCCAAAATAGTGGACAGCAAAGATCGGATCAGGCGTGGCAGAACACGGGATAGCGAAAATCAGCCAATCAGATCGCGACCACACACCGGATCCAACCGAATAGGGGACAGCGGCTTGGGATTGGCTGCGGCGAAATAGCGAACAGCGGCCTCGACCAATCACGACGTGTCTCCTACCTCTCGACAGCAGAACGGAGAAAGAGAGAAAGCGGCGAACTTGGCGACGCGACGAATGCGACGGCGACGACTGCGGTGGCTGAGCAGTGTCGTTACCATGGTCAGGAAGCGACGGCGGCGACAACAACTCCGGTGAGGGCTCTGTTTTTGCGGTTGAAAACAGGGGACGGCGACACTCGACGATCAGGGACTTGGATGGCGGTGCTAGGGGGTGCACAGGCGCGGCGACAGACGACGAAGACGATGGTGGAGCACGGAGAGGGAATAGGGTGATGGAGATGAAGTTATGGCGATGGGAAAACTTCGGTTGTTGGGTTCGAGGGGTAATGGCGAGGACGGGGGCGAGCGACGGTGATGGGGATAGAGAGGAGACGGAGACGGTGACGATGGTGAACGAAGGTCGAAGGATGGAAGGGGGTTGAGGGTTACGGTGTTGGGTTTGGGGTGTTTAGAAACAAAGAGGAGAGAGAGGGATACTGGGAGAGTGAGTGCGCCAGAAAGAGAGAAAGATAGATATTAATTAGGGTTAATTAATGGGGGTATTTATAGGGATCGGAAAATTAGGGTTTTGGGTCAATATATTAGGTTCTGGGTATTGGTTTTGGCTCCAAAAAGAGACAAACAAATGCAATGAGATGAGATGAACACAAAGGAAAACAAATCGAATTCAAAATCGAAAAGAGCCAAATCCACAAAAGACAGAATCCAATCAAAGAACACAAATTGATCCAAAGAGAACAAAAGAACCCAAGAAAAGACAAAATGCATCATAATAAATGAGTTCAGATACAATAATCAAAAGAGTACAAAATACAATAAAGTTTGAAAATAGGGCTTACAAATCCTACCCAACTTACAAGAAGAATTTCGTCCTCGAAATTCATACAAGTGGTACATAGGACAAACCTCGAACAAAGCAAAGCAAAACAAAGCAAAACAAAACACTACTCAAACAAATGAGGGAACTTCTCTTAAATCTCTTCCTCTAACTCCCAAGTAGACTCCCCTGGCGAGCGAGGATCCCAAGAAACTCGGACCAACTTGATGACTCTATTCTTTAGCACCTTCTCTCGACAGTCTAAGATAGAGACGGGTCAAATTTTACAAAACAAATCCGGCCTCACAGACAATTCTGAGTAGTCAACCACATGACTGTCATCTCTGATGTATTTCATGAGCTGAGAAACATGGAATACATCATGGACACCCGCTAAAGCTGGCGGTAACGCGAGCCTGTAAGCAACCTTGCCCACACGTTCCACAATATCGAATGGACCGATGAATCGAGGACTCAACTTGCCTCCACTGCCGAAACGGATAACACCTTTCCAATGCGATACCTTGAGGAACACATGCTCGCCTACCTCAAACTCTAGAGGTCTCTGACGACAGTCAGCCTACCTCTTCTGCCGATCCTGAGCAACCAGCAATTGCTTGCGATTCTGAGCCACGACATCAACTGTCTTTGTGATCAACTCAGGGCCAAAAAGTTTCCTCTCGCCGATATCATCCCAACAGACTGGCGATCTACACCTATGCCCATACAAAGCTTCGAATGGAGCAGCCTTGAGACTCGCCTGATAACTATTATTATAAGAGAACTCGGCCAAGTGAAGATGATCCTCCCACGAACCTCCAAACTGAAGAACGCAGGATCTCAACATATCTTCTAGGGTCTGAATTGTCCTTTCTGACTGCCCATCCGTCTGAGGATGGAACGCTGTACTGTAACTCAACTTGGTACCCAAGCTCCTCTGCAAACTCTCCCAGAACTGAGATCTGAATCTCGTATCTCGATCTGATACGATGTTAACAGGAACTCCATGCAGACGAACAACCTCCTGAATGTACTGCTCGGCCAAACTCTCTGTGGACTGACCCATACGGAAAGGAATGAAGTGAGCGTACTTCGTCAGCCGATCCACTATCACCCAAATAGCATTATGACCCTTAGGACTCCTCGACAAAGCTGTCACAAAGTCCATCGTGATATTCTCCCACTTCCATTCAGGGATAGGAAGGGGTTGCAAAAGTCCTGCGGTCCTCTGATGCTCCGCCTTCACCTGCTGACAGATTAGGCACTGGGCGAAAAATCGAGCCACATCCCGCTTCATATCATGCCACCAGAAATGCTGTTTCAAGTCCCTGTACATCTTGGTACCACCAGGATGTATAGAATACGGGGACCGATGAGCTTCATCGAGTAGCTTCTGCCTGACCTCTCCTCTAGGTACATACAACCTAGAGCCAAACCGAAGCGACCCATCAGCATGGACAACAAAATTAGATCTCGAACCAGCTTCAACCTCGCTTTGAAACTCCTGCAATTGCTAATCATTCCCTTGAGCTACCTTGATTTGCTCCACTAAGGAAGATTGCAACTACAACAACATAAGCTACCGATCTGATCCGTAAAGCAACACATCCAACTCTAGCCTCCTCATGTCCTTCATATGCTCCTTCTGCTGATAGAGAAACATAGCGGCAGGCCTCCGACTCAAAGCATCTGGTACCGAATTAACCTTGCCCGGGTGATACTACAAATTAATGTCAAAATCTGCCATCAACTCCAACCATCTTCTCTGCCTCATGTTCAACTCTCTCTGCGTGAATACATACTTAAGGCTCTTGTGATCTGTGAAAATCTCGACTATATTCCCAAGCAAATAGTGCCTCCACAATTTCAAGGCAAAGATCACAGAAGTAAGCCCCAGATCATGCATAAGATAGTTCTTCTCATGAGGTCTCAACTGCCTCGATGCATAAGCGACAACCCTGCCTCGCTGCATCAGCACTGCTCCCAGACCTCTCCCCGAAGCATCACAAAAGATCATAAAACCACCTGTACTGTCGGGTATAGGCAGCACTGGCGTTGACGTCAACCGACGCTTCAACTCGGTGAAAGCTCCATCACAAGCTTCATCCCAGATGAACTTCTGCTCCGTCCTGGTCAAATTGGTCAAGGGTCCAGCGATCTTGGAGAAATCCTAAACGAACTTCCGATAGTAACTAGCCAAACCAAGAAAACTCCGCACCTCAGAAACAGACTTCGGAATAGGCCAATCCTTGACCGCAGAAACCTTCGACGGATCCACAGAAACACCAGCACCGAAGATAATGTGGCCAAGAAAAGCAACCTGATCCAGCCAAAACTCGTACTTATCGGGCTTCCCATACAGCTGGTCCTCTCTCAAAGTCTGTAGAACCACCTTCAAATGCTCAACATGGTCTTCCTTGTTCCGCGAGTACACTAATATGTCGTCGATGAAGACCACGAAAAACTGATCCAAGAACGGCGAAAACACACTGTTCATCAAACTCATGAACAATGCCGGTGCATTAGTCACTCCGAACGGCATCACCAAGAACTCATAATGCCCATATCTTGTTTGGAAAGCCGTCTTTGGAACATCCTCTGACTTCACCCTGACTTGATGGTACCCGGAACGCAGATCCAACTTCGAGAACACTGAAGCACCACCCAGTTGGTCGAACAAATCGTCAATCCTCGGCAAAGGATATCGATTCTTGACAGTAACATTGTTCAACTCCCTGTAGTCAATGCAAAGTCTGCAGCTTGCATCCTTCTTACTGACAATTAGAACTGGGGCTTGCTATGGCAAAACACTAGGTCTGACAAAACCCTTATCAAGCAGCTCCTGAACTTACACCTTCAGTTCTGCCAATTCGACTGGCACCATACGATACGGACTCTTGGAAATAGGGGTCGTACCGGGCTGGACATCAATGCTAAACTCCACATCTCGAACTGGCGGCAAACCGAGCAATTCCTCGGAAAACACATCAAGGAAGTCCCGCACAACCAAGGGTGCAACAACCCTATCAGAACTAAGCGATGCAAGAGAAACAACCTTGGGATCTAACGAGTTCTTGACACGCCCTGACGGTGTCTCACCCGCGTGAAAAACAAATTCTGGCTGACCAGAAGGCCTGAAAGTCACCTTCTTCTCTCGGAAATCAATCACGGCACAGGAAACACCCAACCAGTCCATCCCCAGAATGACATCGAAACCGTAGTTGGGAATTACAATCAGATCCGTCGAGAAAACCCACCACCAATCTGCAACGGACTCTACTTGCAAACCCTAGAACGGACAATGACACCTCTGCCAGTGGTGATGTCCCAAGCTGCGGGCATAGCATCGCAAGCCAAACCATGTAGATCAACAAAGCTAGCAGAAATGAAAGAGTGGGTAGCACCCGAATCAAACAACACATGAACAGGGAGAGAGAAGACTAAAATCACACCTAGCAGAAGATCAAACAAAAAATAAGGTGCCAGCAGGATATACACGAATAATTGCACAAGGAGGGAGAAAATAAATAAAAAAATAACATGCAGAAAAACTGAAAGAAGAAAGAAAGAACAACTACTGTGATATACCTGCAACCACTCCAACAGCAACTGCCACTTTCTCGGCTGTCAGGTTATAAGCCTGACCACGACCACCAACTCGAACTACTCTGGGAGCCACACACCTCTGATCAAAGACTTGCCTCTGCAGAGGAAGAGATGGCCTGCCCTGACCACGCATCGGCGCTCCAAGCTGAGCATCACCAGTAACCGGCAGTGACCTCGAGGCACACCCTAACTTTTCTATAATGCATGGGAGCTCGACACTCGGCAATAAGCTCGAGCAATGCCCTAACTTTCTCAAGCTTTATGGGCTAGTCTCGGCAATGACCTTGAGCCACACCCTAACTTTTCCACAAAGCGTAAGGGGCTTGACACTCGGCATTGACATCAAGCAATGTCCTAGCTTTCTCAAGCTTTATGGGCTAGGTGCTCAGCAATGATCTTGAGCCACACCCTAACTTTTTCTACAAAGCATAAGAGCTCGACACTCGTCATTGACCTTGAGCAATGCCCTAGCTTTCTCAAGCTTTATGGGCTAGGCGCTCGGCAATGACCTCGAGCCATACCCTAACTTTTCCACAAAGCATAAGGAGCTCGACATTCAGCATTGACCTCGAAATATGTCCTAACTTTCTCAAGCTTTATGGGCTAGGCGCTCGACAATTACCTCGAGCCACACCCTAAATTTTCTACAAAGCAGGGAAGCTCGACATTCAGCATTGACCTCGAGCAATGCCCTTGCTATCTCAAGCTTTATGGACTAGGAGCTTAGTAATGACCTTGAGCCATACCCTAACTTTTCTACCAAAGCATGGGGGCTCGACACTAGGCTTATGCTACAGGCGACGTCCTAAGTTTCCCTACAAATTGGATGGACAGAAAAATCAAATTTCATTCATCATAACGCCTTAAATGGCCACACTACAATAGAAACTATTACAATGGTTCTTTTACCCCATCCTAAGTGTTTCTCGTGGGGTTTTTTTTTGGCTAACACGGACCATCTCGAGTCCCACCGAGCGAGTCAGTCTTTCAGTGTGCTCATCTGGCATCACCGACATCGCCAGTGTGGATGTCCCGGCAATAGAGCTTTGTGCATCAACGGGCCTCGCCATCCCCAGATAGAGGGTTGGTGAAGAACCCAAGACAGAGGGGACTCCTTCCCCAAAAGGGCCGAACCAAGATCCGCCTGTACTGAGCATGAATTTCAACCTCTGAATTGCCATCCTTTTTTCTACCACGACCTCACGGAGAACGGACTCAGAGGTCGGTCGCCTGGTGGAGGCATCAGACATTGACCAGTTCGTCTCGGCACTCCCTCAGTCTCGGTCGGCTATAGCCTTCTTCAGGCGCGCCGCCTCTAAACTAAGCTCCTTGGAATTTTTCATAAAATAGCTTACCGCGGCTTCTCGATAGCGGATCAAGACACTCTCCTTGGACTCTAGCCTATCCCGAAGTCGCCAGACCTCGGTAGAACTGAGGTCGGTCCCTAGGGTCTCGTCCATCTGACAAAAAGGAGAGGAAACAACAATTCACTTCAAGCTTCACAAAGATGTGCAAGTCATAGCAGGTCGGCCAAAACACAGTTATATTAATTCCAAAAATTAGTTACAAAAAGCGGTGGCCAGTTCGCGCTCGGCAAATACAAGAAAAAGAAAGTAAAAAACTATTTCTGCGGAGGGATCTGCACCTCTTCGTCGGTCGTCGCCCCTCCCGCCTCTCTCTCCAAGTGTGGGTCCCTCGGCACCTCATCTCCCTTGCCCCCAGCAGTCTGCGGAAGCACGGGGGGATCTCATCCATAATGGAGGTGGTCGATCTTGGCATAGGGGTAAAGGAGTAGGAAATGCTCCTTTGCCCGATCGTACGCCATGCCTTGGGCGTTCATCAATTCCTCCAAAGCAGCCATCACCAGCTCCTCATACTCCGTAGCTGCCTTCCCCTGAACCTCCACCAGGTCACAAAGGTGCTGGTCCTGTTGAGAGGCGAGGTCCACTTGAAAGGCATGCGCCACCCCCTGAACTGCCGTCAGCTCGACCATCAAGTCCTTCGCTTCACGAAGTTACCGATCGGCATTCTGCTTCTCGGCATTGACCTCCTTCTCGAAGCACCGCTTAAGCTGCGCCCCGGTCATCAATGCTTGGTCGAAGAGAAACAAGGGTCAGAAAAAAGTTCCAAATACAAAAGGAAACTAAGTACAAAAAGTTAAACAAAAAGAAAACCTACACTTACCACCACTTGGGCTTGAGCCCACTTCATGTAGGTCGCACTACAAACCGTATGGGCTATAGCGGCGCTTTTATAAGGCTATAACGGCGCTTTTTGGCGCCGTTATAGATCGTAACGGCGCTTCTGAAAGCGCCGCTAAAAGCGCCGCTAGAAAGTGCGTCGTTATAACCATATAGGCTACTGCGGCGTGTTCGGTCGCCGCCGCTATATGGTGTCCACCTATAACGGCGCTTTGTTAGCGCTGTTATAGAAGTATTTCGTTTTGGGGGAAAATGGCTATAGCGGCGTTTCTATGAAACGCCGCTATAGGTTCGCAATCAGAAAAACTCCCTTGGTACGTTGCTGCGGCGCTGTTCCAGCGCCGCGATAGAGGATTATAACTGTGTGTACCTATGGCGGCGTTTTGTAGTAAACGCCGCTATAGGTTTATTATTATTTTTATTTATTAAATAATATATATATATATATATATATATATATATATATATATATATATATATATACACATTTACATTTTATTATAAAATTTTCAATTAGAAAAATCAGTAATTAATCGCATATTACAAATACATTTAATCATATTAAATTTAAATGCAAATCTAGTAAATCAATAATATCATAATCAAGAATTAAAAGTCACAGATCACAAAAACAACTCAATTGTAACACAAACTGTCATACAACGAGTATCAAATGTATATGTTGTAACACTTAGTTATTACAAAACATAGATATAATTCCTACAAAATATTTTTTAAAAAAGTTCAAATTCGACAAACTACGGCAAGGGAGTGTCTTCGTTTGGCCCGCTGTTGCTTCCAATTCCATCGTTATGTTGCCCTGGTGTACGTGCGTGACTGGAAACCGATGGAATACGCTGACCCTGTAGAAAAAACAATCAAAATTCAACAATGTGTTACTGCTATGCATCCTTTTACCATACAATTCAACAAAAACGAACCAGATGTTTAGTCATTACTGTGTCAAATACATAAACTGGTGTTTAGATAAATTCATGTGAAATACTGATCAAATTTGGCAAGCATCTATGACTAATATTGGCAGTTGAACCATCCATGTCTACCACTTCATAGAATTATTGCCTTACCTACTCATATTAAAGAAACTAATCACAGTATAATTGGTCAATCCTAATTTACTATATGATTAACATAAATTATTTTTAGTATGCGCGAGTAGAGAAGCTGGCTGCAAAGCATAATTGTACTCCTGCACAACTAGCTCTTGCTTGGGTTCTTCACCAAGGGGATGATGTTGCTCCAATACCAGGTTAGCATTTTTTTTTTTTTTTTGATTGTCAGGTTAGCAATTTCTCAAATTATTTATATGTTGTTTTACATCAAGCTAGTTTGGCATGTCATTCAATTATTCTGCTTATCCACAATTCCAATAGTGTAACAATTTAATGTGAAACTGTTCAAGTGAATCCAGGGGTTCATTAAAATTTAACTAGAGGGTTTTTGTCGTGCGTCTAAAACTTTTATCATAACCACAATTGAACCCATCCCATTTATGTGCATTAGCTAAGCAATGACAATGAGTGTCAAAATCATTCAATCCAGTATAATTGGTCAATCCTAATTTACTATATGATTAACATAAATTATTTTTAGTATGCGCGAGTAGAGAAGCTGGCTGCAAAGCATAATTGTACTCCTGCACAACTAGCTCTTGCTTGGGTTCTTCACCAAGGGGATGATGTTGCTCCAATACCAGGTTAGCATTTTTTTTTTTTTTTTTGATTGTCAGGTTAGCAATTTCTCAAATTATTTATATGCTGTTTTACATCAAGCTAGTTTGGCATGTCATTCAATTATTCTGCTTATCCACAATTCCAATAGTGTAACAATTTAATGTGAAACTGTTCAAGTGAATCCAGGGGTTCATTAAAATTTAACTAGAGGGTTTTTGTCGTGCGTCTAAAACTTTTATCATAACCACAATTGAACCCATCCCATTTATGTGCATTAGCTAAGCAATGACAATGAGTGTCAAAATCATTCAATCCACAAGGTAACTAGGTAATTCTCAAATTGCTTCCTGATCTCGAACTATCTTCAGAAAAGATAATGCAAGGGTACCAGCACCTTCTTTCTTGCTTGAAGTCTACCAATAATAAAATCATGTAGAATACATGTGGAGAAAAGAGAAGAACAAAGCACAAACTGAGAGCATATATATAAACAAAATGTCAGTCGGCTAAGCCCTAGTCGTATCGGCAGGTACTTGTGTGCTTATGCCAAGTGCATTTGTAATGAGTTTTCTATCTATGGCCTAGTCAAAGGATGATTTCAGACTAAGTAATTAGGCAATTAAGTGCAAAGAGCATATTGTCTATCATGATCACTGCATGAGTTAAAAGTGGGTATTTAGTTGTCGAATACTAACCGATGCTTGAGATGGAATTCCTTGTGACTGTTGCCGGACTAACGTCGCCATTTGAACCATTGCTGCCTCCAGACGTGCCACTGTTGCCTTCAGCTGATCAACATCTTCCTGTGTGGCCCCAGCCCCAGTGTAAGAAAATGTACGAGAACCGAAGACGCTGGTGGGTGTTGGTCCTAGCCCCATCCCACGCACACGACCGGGACGATCGCATCCCCTCAATTCGGAGAGAACTTGATACTGTAGCGTCAATGGATCGGCGGTAGAAGAAGATGACATTTCCTCAATCTTCTTTCTGGCATCTTTCTGCAAAAGATAACAAAGACAAATTTTATTTTCAAAATTATTTTATTAAAAAGATTAAATACCTAATTGAAATTAATTTGAAAGCTTTTTATTTACCACAATATTGGCTGCCACGTCATCCTTAAATTTTCCATCCTTACCCGTGTGGGTAGTTTCAAAAAAATCTACATCGCCGATCTTCTCTCCCTCATTTGATGCTTCCTATACGTATATGACAGAATGCACCAGTCAATTTTATTGTTATTACACTAAAGAGCTTTCAAAAAATGTATTTCATGACTTGTATATAACTATAATAAAAATATTTCAAAAAAAAAAATTGAAGCGTAGTTTACCAGCTCATCTCGAACTACCGCAAAGCTGGCGCTCCCAGTAGTGTGCTTCAGTTTCAACATCTTTCGACTTTTTATGCCGATTTCAGCCTTTCTCTGGTAATGATTATAATTCGCAACATCAATGAAAATATATCATCAATAAAATACAAAATGACGGAAGTTGCGTTAATATATACCTTTCCCGTTTCACTTCTCCAAAAATTGACAAGAAACTGCCAATCTTGTGGTGTCACACCTACGGGAACCGCCCTCGCATTCTCAGCCTCAGTCCTCTCTGGCACATAGTACTTTCCTTTTAGGAAGCTCTTGTAATCCCTCCATTTTTTAGAGACCGATTTATCCACCCATCCGTTAACAACATCAGCATAATAAAATTTTTGCTACAAAATAACAATAATCAGATATATATAACAAAATTTTTGCTACAAAATAACATTAATCATATATATATATATATATATATATATATATATATATATATATATATATATATACAGAAAAATGTAGTTATATATCTTTAGCTACTGATCATACCTTTGACGGAAGTTGCGTTAACTTCTTCTCAGACTTGTGATACATTAGGGCTAACTAAGTTTTTCTTTCAGTTCTTAAGTTCCTCTGTTTTTTAAAAATAAAAAAAAATAACTTAATGATGACAGATGCCGCTGTGTTTCATTAATAAGAAAATAACAGAATTAGAGCTCAGTTCTTAAGTTTCTATTGCTCAATAACATCAGGAATTGCCTTTCGGTACTTCTTTTCATGATGTCGTCTCTTTTTTATTCTACATTGTATGTTTCAGTTATAGTTATGTTTAAATTATTTCGTCAAATACAAGTTAAACTGTGGACTTTCATTAAAAAGTATCAGCCTTTCATAAAAAATTGAGAGCTCAAAAACCCCTCAGCCTCAGCCTTTCACTGAAAAGTATTAATTTAACAAAACATTCACAAGAAAAGAAAAACAAATGAATTTGATGCAATCTCACAAGTCTGACCCTCAAAAGCATGATGATAAATCTCCTTGTTCATACACAAATAATTATATACGCAAAAATAACCCATGAGACATGAGCCAACCAAGCTTGACAAATACTTCACCATAATTTGTTCTGTTCGACATAAAGCTCTAGCCCTCCTTAGAAACATGCAGAGACGAAGCAAGATTTTTTTTTTCTTCTAATATATATGGTTTTAAAAAAACTATATCAGGGGTTCACCTCGAATTCCCATGAGCTCTCGGCCAACCCTGATTGAAGCACTGGACAACAGCACAAGAAAGACTTCATATTAAGATGGTGACTGGACAAAGTGAGGATTCACTTATTTGATCGAGCTAGGAACATTGACTAGTTTTTTTACAGCCTATCCATTTGATTGGAAAACAACTGATTAATACAGTTTTCTTGTTGTTCATCTTCTTTGACTATACATTTGTTGCTAAAGATCAGTAGCTAAAGATCAGTAGCCCTAATAAAATACAAAGGTATGATCAGTAGCTAAAGATCAGTTCAAACAACTCAGAATTCATAAAAGAAAACTCGATCAGTAGTTAAAAAAATAACTGACAGCCAGTGAAGAACTGCTTTATCCTATCCGTTTCCATGACTTTCGACTAGACTATTAATTCTTTGGTTGTTTGGTTTGAAAGCTACCAGCCAGGTAGCTTAAAACATACAATCAGTTTCATCATCGCAAAAGAAATATATTTAGAAAATGCACATTAAGTGAAGAAATATATGATTGAACAGGAAAGACATTAGATGATTTAGGAATACCTTAATCACAGAGAACGCTTCCTCCTTGGTGGTTTTTGGAATTTTTGTCCAAGTCTCGTAGCTTAAGGGAAGGATCCGAGAATTTCTTGCTATTACCCCACAAAATTTAGCAAGCTTGTTCCCGCCATCTCCAGTCGGCTCACCGGCTGGATTGTTGCTCACTAATATCTTCTCATCATTCGGGAGCTTCCATACATCCTTCATCTTGGTCGGTCCTCTCCTCCTCACAATGGTGGGTGTGCTATCCTCACCGACGTCAACTGTAGTGTCATTTGTATGCGCTGCGCCTCCACTTTTTTCTGTAGGGTGCTCAGTCGACGGTCCCATGCTGAGAGTATCTCCCAGCTCTTCCTGCCTAATCGTGACCACCTTCCTTTTTCTTCTAGCCATCTGTCACTTGTTTACAGAACATTATAATAACCATAAAATTAAAATTAAGAAAATATGCATGAAACAATGAATTTTTAAGGAAATATACATGAAACAATAAATTGAGACACGTCATTTAACATAAATTTAAAAAAATCACAAATTATCACAATATACCATTAATTTGTAAATGATTATTACTCAATAGAACTGATACAAAAACAAGAAATATTTTAAGAAACTATATCAACAAATATCGTCAAATATGTCACCCTCTTCTCCATCCGTACGTAGCCACTTAGGGCCACTACTATAATCAAAAATGTTTACATCAAATGTAGGAAACTCGGTAGCAGTAAAATTATTCATAACATCGGCATCATCATCATCTGAATCGTCCCCCAATTGAAATAAATCTCTTGGTTGCATAGTTAGTGCCACGTATGATTTTGGCACTTTTGGGTCTTGAATGTAGAAAACTTGGAGCACTTGAGACGGAAACACAAATGGTTCATGGCTAATGTGTGTCCCAGTGTGAATTAGATGTGCAAAATTTACAATTGTAAAACCAAGCTTATCCACTTTCATGTTATTTATCCCAGCCCAATCTCCACGAAATAAGACTACTCGAAAATGCCCGTAATAATCCAAATCTATAATATCTGTGAGCACCCCATAATAGTCAACATCTCCGTCTACAGGATTCGTGTCATTTTTAGAGGCATAACTTCTAGTTTTTGAAGTAACGACAATGCCACTATTTTGAGACTTCAAATTTCTTTCACGGTCCTGAGTACGAAATCTGAAGCCATTGAATATGTATCCATTATATCTTTTAACCATTTTATGGGGCCCTTTGGCAAGAATCTTTATTTCAGATGTCGCTTCATCATCACCCAACGAAGAAACCTAAAATTATAAAGTAAATCATATTAACATATAACTTAAACTTTTAAAAATACAGTTATCCAAGACACAGGACGGTGACTTACATGAGTTTCAAACCACTTGTGGAATTTTTCATTCATTAACTTATGTAGCTCACGTGGCTTCAATGTTTTTGGTCTATGCCTTCTTTTCATTACCCTGATAAATTCGCTGGAACAAAATAAAATGAATGGATATTAAAAAATCTTTAACTACTTCCTAATTGTAAGCAATAAAGTCATGTTAATCCAAATTCAACTTACACTCGATATGGCTCACATGATGCACTATGATCCAACACATATCGATGTGCTTGTTCCCATGTTAAGTCATCTAACTCAAATGCATCAATTTTTCCGAAAGTAGTGCCATCGGTCTGGAAGAGATATTTAGCCCCTTTGAGGTTTGAAGTGTCTGGGTTTCTCCTTGGTCTATTAAAACATGTCTCCACACCATGGAGATACCTTGAACAGAAATTAGAGCACTCCTCTGAAAGATACCCTTCTGCAATTGAGCCTTCTGGATAAGCTTTATTTTTAACATAACCCTTAAGTCGGTAAAGATACCTAAACAAGTATATATGGATTACAAAACGTATGGAGAAATAGCATAAAAGAACTAACAAAATTATTGGTTGAATGACGTATGAAGAATTACCTCTCAATGGGATACATCCAACGGTAATGTACTGGTCCACCAAGTCTTGCTTCATCGGCGAGGTGGATTACTAAGTGAACCATTATAGTGAAGAATGATGGGGGAAATATCCTCTCCATTTGACAAAGTGTCAAGGCAGCACGTTGTTCCAATTTGTCAATATCTTCAACACGCAGCACTCTAGAGCAAAGTCCTTTATATATGCTACATATATCTTTCAGGACAGAAGTGACTGGCTCACACATTGAAGATCTCAGAGCCACAGGAAGGATATCTTGCATCAGTATATGGTAGTCGTGTGATTTTGGACCCTGCAGCTTCTTCTCCTTATAATTTACACATCTTGCTATATTAGATGAATAGCCATCTGGGACTTTAAGCTGCTGTAAAACATTGCAAAATATCTCCAATTCCATTTTTGACATGGAGTAGATTGCAGGAGGAAGTCGTACTCTGCCATTGGGTAATTCTTCAGGATGCAACTCATGCCTTATACCCAATTCTACTAAATCAAGGCGAGACTTAAGATTGTCCTTCGTCCTCCGATCATCCCCCATAACTGTTCCTATAATATTTTCACCGATGTTTTTACCAAGATGCATCACATCTATGTTATGACGTAGTAAGGTGTACTCCCAATACGGCAACTGGAAAAAAATACTTTTCTTCTTCCATGAACCTGAATCAACATGATTGTTACACTCATCCGCATCACATAAATCGGTGTTCTCATGTTGTTCTTCTCTAGCTCGCTTCTTAGATGCTTTAATTACTGCCGGATCCTTTGACAAAGTGAATTGATGGCCTTCTAGTCACCTTAACACATCTGACCCAGACAAAGCTCTTGGAGCATGCCTCCACTCATCGGTGCCATCAAATGTCGATGTTTCTGCTCTAAAAATATGTGTGTCACACAACCATCTCCTATGACCCATGTAGCAAAATTTTTTGCCTTTATACAACCACTTTGAATCCGTTTGCTCAGCACAACATGGACAAGCATAGCGTCCTTTCGTGCTATAACCAGATAAGCTAGCATATGCCGGAAAATCGTTTATTGTCCAAGTCAACGCAACTCGGAGACGGAAACTTTCTTTAGATGTTGCATCATAAGTTGTAACACCCTCCCACAATTGGGATAATTCATCAATCAACGGCTGCAGATACACATCTATATCATTTCCTGGGCTTTTTGGTCCAGGAATAATCATGGACAAAATGAATGATGATTGTTTCATGCACAACCAAGGGGGAAGATTATATGGAATTAATACAACGGGCCATATGCTGTAGGTGCTACTCATTTGCCTAAATGGGTTAAAACCATCACTGGCCAATTCAAGTCTCACATTCTGAGGATCCTCAGCAAAATCGGGATATCTTTCATCAAAATTTTTCCAAGATGCAGAATCAGCCGGGTGCCTAAGAATCCCATCATTCTTGCGACCTTCCGCATGCCATCTCATATCAGAAGAGGTTTTAGAGGACATGAACAATCTTTGCAGCCGAGGAATTAAAGGGAAGTAACGCAGTATTTTTGCAAACTTCTTTCTCCTAGTTGTTGTAACTGGCTCATTTGTTTGGTCATCTTCATTTGGCGTTTGTATCCATTTTGAAGTACCGCATACTTCACAATCTTCGAGAACTTTCTTATCCCCCCTAAACAGCATACAATCATATGGACATGCTGCTATCTTCTCATACCCTAAATTAAAATGCTTGAGAAATTTTTTTATAGCATGGGATGACTTTGGGATTTGAATTTCAGGAAAAGCTTCATTCAACAATTCAAGAAGCAAGTTGAAGGACTTTGCAGACCATCCATTTAGACATTTAATCTGGAATAGTCTAACAATGAATGAAAACTTTGTAAACTGAGTGCAATCACGATATAAAGGAGTCTTTGCATCTTTCAACAACTTATCAAAGGCTTCAAACTCTTTATTAGTTTCTTCACCAAACATTTCATCTCCCACCCCACCATCATTAACAAATGTTTCTGCTGGCTCATCGCAAACTTGGTTGATTGGATTGTTTGTATGGACTTGAAAGTTATGGAATCTCATACCATCTCGCACTAAAGAGTGCATCTCATCGACAGCACTTTGATTACTTGTAAATAAAGATTCGTCTTCTCGTACAACCGGACCATTTGAAACTGACCGAGCAGACTCTCCATGACAAAACCAATTTGTATACCCCGGTAAAAAACCATTGCAAATCACATGTGTCTCAACTACATCGCATGTTCTCAAATCACAATTTGAACACCGAACACAAGGACACAAAATTAAATTCGGGTCTGGAGAATTCCTCTTTGCAAAGTTAATAAAATCTTTCAAACCATCCCGATACTCCTTGGATAATCGTGACTTATTAATCCAACTTTTATCCATTTCGAAAAATATGATTCAACCTGAAATATAAAATTAATAAATTAAAATGCAAATTGCTTTGTCTCTAACCACCAAGATAATACTAACAAATAACATGGAATGACTTAACCTTCCGCTCTTTTCACTCACCCTATAAATATTGGTCAATTCAGGCAATTTTTCTGAAATCACAAATGTAGTTACCTCTTTATCATCTATATAAAATGTTGAAGAATTTAGAACCTCCAAATCAACTAATGTTGAAGGATTTCTGTAATTTCAGACTTTCAGTCCAAATCAACTAATGAAGTTCAGAACACTCCAGCCTTCAATCACTGCATTAGAACCTCCAAGCTTAACCAGTCATTTCCAACAAAATATTAACAAGTAGAATATGTTACAATTTTCTCCTAATCTAAGCATCCATGGAACTAACTTGTTAAGATTTTGTAAGAAATCATAAGCACCGAAGACATACTCCGGCCACCTTAACACAAACTCGTGACAGAACTTGTAACACAATAATCTACTACTGTCACTTAAAAGCCTCTCAAGGCGAAATTATCAAGGTCTAAGATTTTTTTGTACTTAATGCAGAGTGCGAAGGAATAAGGCATATTGTAGGTTGGTGGAGGTAGAAGATGCCATGATAGAAGAACTTTTAGATTTTGATAATCAAAAGAACTTTTAAATATCTCCTGCTCTTACACCATCAAGAACTTCTGGAGGGGAAGATAAGATTGTCACCCATAAATTATGCCTTCACTTATCAGTTGTCCTCCAAATTTATTACCAATGGTCACAATTATGAGAGTATGAATACTCGGATGAAAAATCTCAACAATAATTATTTAACACCCTGAAAAAAACACGAGTTTAGATGATCCAATGATCAATATTTAAATTTTGTTTATGTTCCAATTCTTAAGTTTTATTCATTTAAAAAATCTAGAGTTCTCACATTGGTTTTGTCTTAACCAATGAAATTTTTTTGTTCACTAAGGGCAGCTTAAAGATACACAAGTAATAACTGAAACGACCCTTCAGCAAAATGGCCCAAGGGGTTTTCATGAAAAAGCTAACATAAGGTGAACAAATAGAACTTTGAAGATATTCAATAGAGAATAAAAGTTTCTGTACAACAAAAAAATGCATTTATCACGAGTTGAATGAAATTGGTGATGAAAAAAAAAAACTACAGTTAACATAAGCATACTATAAAATATGAAACAGACAAGCAGTCTACAGAAATATGCAAACTTAAGATGTTTTTTCAATGGAGTCTTTAGTGTTTAAACATCAAATTGCTCTAGCAACAAAAGCCACAGAAATACCAAACATCATATGCAGCCGAAGTCATTAACTGTTTTTCTTTCCTTAAACTATACAATGAATTCTAGTCGAGGCTTCAATAAGTATTCTTAAATATGAACAAAGATGCATATGATGAGACAGTAGACACCATATGAAGATATAAGATTTGACAAACAAATTGACAAACTTGATAAACCAACTTCCCTCGCCTTTTCCAACTAATAATTGATATAAGCACATTTCCTCGAGTCCAAACAAAGAAACAATACAAGAACATCGAAGTCGCTGTATCTGTATCATTGATTTAAATATGGTTTAAAGTACCTAGCCAGCTTATAATGTAGTACTTTGAAAGAAAAAAAAAAGTGAAATTATTATATCAAGGATACGTATGATGGATTAGTAGCTAGTGTTAAAACAACTGGTGGACAGACAAATCATTCCTTGGGGGGGGTATACACCAAGGAGGGATGCCAATTTTTTCTCTCTTTGCACGAGTCATGTACGTTGTACAACCTTACTGCGAGTAAGGCTGTACAATGTAAAGTGTCATGGTTCACGTTGATTGCAGAAAAATAAAAGAACAGCCCATTATGAAAATAGGTTTAAGAGTAGGCTTCCTGACGTTGGATCTATACAGCATTAGGTGGTATGATTAATCTTGTGCATGTGCAACAACAATAGCCAACATCTGTTAGTTCTCACTAGAATCAGAAGGATACTAGAAATGCTGTAAAACAATTTCAAAAGTTATGTCCACCCAGTTTTAAAAGAGTGACTGATCACACAGAAGCAGAGGAATGCAAATAGAAAAGATTTTTGAGTTTATGGGTTTTCCTATGAACAAAAAGTTACACTAGCATCTTTGAAGTTCATTGGCAAAGGGAAGACTGGCGGAAGATGCTTAAGCTGAGCATCATCTAAAAGAATGAACCTACACTTTGGGAGAAATTTCAGAATTATTTTCTGACAAGTTCTTTCCTGACTTAGTTAAAAAGCAGAAAGAGGTTGAATGTCTAGAACTACAACATTGATCAATAAAGACAAAGGGACAGATAGCAAATGATATGCTTATCAGTTACCAACGAACACAACGATGTAAGTTGAACAAAAATAGAACTAAGATACAAAAGTATCAGCCATGTGTACATACAAATGCTACAACTACTTGGAATATCAACAAAATTAACCAATTAAAATTTCACATTCCCAAAATTAGCAAAGACCACCAAAGCATAGACAGCAGCCATCACAAAATGTGAACAAAATTATTTGACAATGTAATCGTCATATTTAATAATCTCAATTTCCAATCTACCCAATCTAACTGAATATCCTTTCACAAGTTTTCCAAACCATCTTAAAAAGACTCAAAACAATATTTGTCACTATAGTTACCTTGAAATTCAATTAGCCCAAAATCTTTTTCCCCAAACATTTTGGATTTTTTAAAATGAAAGGAACAAAGATAAAAATCATTAAAAGGAACAAAGATAAAAATTGGCATACATTGAATGGAACAAAAATAAAAAACGGAAAAAGGAAATGAAAGGAACAAAGATCAAAAAAATACCCAGGTCGAAGAGAGAACAGCAAGGGTGGCGGCGATGGGTATACACGGTCGAAGAGCGGCGAAGGAGGACCGGAGGAGGAGTAGCGGAGAAGGATCGGCGAAGGAGGAGCGGCGAAGGAGAAGGATCGGCGAAGGAGGAGCGGCAAGAGTGTGCGCGCGACTGGGGAAGAGCACGCGAGGATGTGAGGCGGTGAGTGGGGATTAGGGGATTAGGGGAGAGCGGTGAGTGGGGATTAGGGGATTAGGGGAGAGCGGTGAGTGGGGATTAGGGGATTATGGGAGAACGCGATGGGAAGAAGATCCGGCTGAACGCGATGGGAGAGCGGAAATACGGATCGATTAGGGTTTGTGTGTAGAGCGGGAAGAAGATGAGCGGGATTAGAGTAGAGCGGGATTAATTAGGATTGTAAAAATTGGGAAAAGTAAAAAGGGGTGGGGTTTAGAACGGGGTAGCTTTTCATGACCTTAATTACCCCATCCTATAACGGCGCGTATAAATAACCGCCGCGATAGGTACAGATATATATATAAAATAGCATTACTAATTGAGGCTATAGCGGCGTTGTTGCCACACGCTGCTATAGAGAGTGTCTTTTTTATAAAATAAAATACTAATATACCTATAGCGGCGCAGTGTGGTAACGCCGGGAAAAGTATGCCGCTATAGCCCATACGGTTTGTAGTGTCGTCTCCATCGTCTCGGTCGCCAGAATGGTTCGATCGTGGACTGTGGCAAGGTTATCTGCCACCTCGATCGAGATTGGGCCCTCGGCCAGAGAGTCTCCCTCCTTGACCGCCCAGTCCGATGCGAACGGCCTTAGCCCCCTCTTGCCCACCATATGTTGGGCATCGGGACGTAATGAGGGGGTCCCCGCCTTCAAGACTTCAACAACCTTATGGCTGCTAGAGCTCGGGCCCGACTCTGGTGCGTCTTTAGCTGGGGGGGCTCTTCAATCTCTTATGGGGCCGCTCCGAGGGGGCCTCGGAGCCCCCCGGGGCATACCCTGCCTTCGGCACTGCCTTCTCGGCCCTCCTCTTCTGAGCCAGAGCCAGCAGGGTCTTCCTCGCATCAAGCTTCAACTGATCCATCGCTTCAGAGAAAGAGGGGGAATGTTAGCACGAACGCAGAAAATTAAACGAAAATAAAACCACAACATACAAGGGTTGGCTGAGCTTGGTCCGGCTCGGGCTAAGTACGACTCTGTCATGTTCGACCAACCGATGCTGTGCCCTTAATAATTCTGTCAATGTTAGCTCACCCTGCCTCGTGGGTTTGTGGTTCAGCTCGCAAAAATTCCAAACCGTTGAAATTTCTCAAGGTACCTCACTTCCGACCACAAAATACTTGGCCTTCCACCCCTTTATGGAATCCGGATGACTGTGCACCACTTTCTTGTGGGGGCGAGGCGAGATGTAGAAGATACCCTCCTAATCTCCGAGCAAGCTCACATCTAAGACAGCCCGAAAATATTTCAGCTTTAGAGGCATCTTCTTCTCCTCGCACTTCAGAATAAAGCAGACAACTGCTTTCAAAAATTGGGGCCATACTGCATCGGACATAGCTCCCCCCACCTCAGCACCCTCTTGATAAACGGGTGCAGTGGGAGCCTCAGTAACGAGACGATAGCGTCCTCGGGAAACATACAGAATTAGGGGGACAACTCGGTGGTAGGGTGGAGACCCGGGCTAGGAATCATCAGCTCGTACTCCGGCCCAATGAAGTACCTGGCCCTTATCACGGGCAGATAGTCGGCCTACAAGACGCACTAAACCTTGTCCATCCGTATCTGGGTTCATCCCGGCGAAGACACCTCCACGCCAAATTGGACCAAGTTTTTGACATCGTCAGGATACATTCTGATCGACCGGGGATCCTTGTAGTAGGGGACGTCGAGCCCGTGCGCAAGACAAACTCGTCTGGTGTCCTCGGACTATCTGGCAGGCGCCACTTCCGCTTTTTATTCCGAATGCTAGGCGCCCTCGGCGAGGACGGTGTCGCCAAAGGTGGGAGGGGGGAGCCTCTCCTTCCTCGCTACCTCCCTCATCCGCCTCTCCCCCGGTTCCTCCCTCACGGCCTCCCTGCTCCACCACTCCCTTAACCTCCTCTCCTAATATCTTAACCTCTCCTGTTGTAGCGGATTCTACCACAGGAGGCTTGCGAATTTGGAGCAGAACCACATCCAATACTTGATCGTCCATATCTCAGGACGTGGAGTCTGACTGACGTTCCACCTCCAAAACCTGGTCATCCAGATCCCAGGATGTGGAGTCCGACTGACGTTCCACCTCCAAAACCTGGTCGTCCAGATCCCAAGACGTGGAGTCTGACTGACGGTCCCCCTCATTCTGACCAGAAGAGCTCGCCTCGGAACCGGACTAAGTGCGTGACATAACAAAAGAAAATACTACCTGAGTACCATGAACGGAGAGATCAACGAAAAAGTCATCGTCGGCGGGTTAGAGAGAGAGGCTCCTATTTTTAGAAAGAGAAAGCAAAGTGAAGAATTGGAGAGGGGAATGGAGGATTTATAGAGTGATAATGATGCCTCGAATTCCGCATTGAAATCTTGATCATCAAGATTTAACGGCTGATGAGATTTCAACGCCTCGAATTCTGCGTTGGAATCCTGATCGATTCAATCTTGATCATCAAGATCTAACGGCTGATAGGATTTCAACGCATCGAATTCCACCCCCATGACGTTAGCATCACATACAACACCCTAGCTTTTACAGCAAGCTGGGGGGCACGACACTCGGCAATGACTTCGTACCACCCCTAGCTTTTGGAGCAAGCTGGGGGCTCGACGCTCGACAGTGACTTCGAGCCACCCATAGCTTTTCCAGCAAGCTGGGGGGCTCAATGCTCGGCAGTGACCTCGATCCACCCCTTAGGTTTTACATCAAGCTGGAGGGCTCGACACTCGGTAGTGACCTCGAGCCACCCACTAGCTTTTGCAGCAAGTAGGGGGGCTCGACGCTCGGTAGTAACCTCGAGCCACCTTCTAGCTTTTGTAGCAAGATGGGGGACTCGACACTCGACAGTGACCTCGAGACACCCCTTGGGTTTTACTGCAAGTTGGGAGGCTCGACACTCGGTAGTGACCTCGAGCCACTCCTTAGCTTTTTACAGCAAGCTGGGGGGCTCGACGCTCGGCAGTGACCTCGAGCCACCCCTTGGGTTTTACCGTAAGCTGGGCGGCTCGACGCTCAGCAGTGACCTCGACCCACTCCCTAGCTTTTACAGCAAACTTGGGGGCTCGATGCTCGGCAGTAACTTCGAGCCACCTCCTAGCTTTTACAGTAAGGTGGGGGCTCGATGCTCAGCAGTGACCTCAAGCCACCCCTTGGGTTTTACAGAAAGCTAGGAGGCTCGACGCTCGGCAGTGACCTGGAGCCACCCCCTAGCTTTTATAGCAAGCTGTGCGGCTCGACACTCAGTAGTGACTTCGAGCCACCCCCTAGCTTTTACAGCAAGCTGGGGGCTCGACGCTCGGCAGTGACCTTGAGCCACCCCTTGAGTTTTACAGCAAGCTGGGGGGCTCGACACTTGAAAGTGACCTCAAGCTACCCCCTAGCTTTTACAACAAGCTGGGAGCCTCGATGCTCAGCAGTGACTTCGAGCCACCCCCTAGCTTTTACAGCAATCTGGGGGGCTCAACGCTCAGTAGTGACATCGAGCCACCCCTTGGGTTTTACAGCAAGCTGGGGGGCTCGACGCTCTACAATGACTTCGAGCTACCCCCTAGTTTTTGCAGCAAGCAGGGGGGCTCGACGCTTGGCAGTGACTTCGAGCCAACCCCTAGCTTTTGCAGCAAGCTGGGGGAGTTGACGCTCAGCAGTGACCTCGAGCTACCCCCTAGCTTTTATAGCAAGTTGGAGGGCTCGATGCTCGGCAATGACTTCGAGCCACCTCCTAGATTTTACAGCAAGCTGTGGAGCTCGACGCTCGGCAGTGACCTCGAGCCACCCCTTGGGTTTTACCGCAAGCTAGGGGGCTCAATGCTCGGCATTGACTTCGAGCCACCCTAGCTTTTTACAACAAGCTAGGGGGCTCGATGCTTGGCAGTAACTTCGAGACTGTAAGGCCCCTGCCCCTAGCTCAGACAATTTATACAATTTATAAGACAAATTAGATACTATGTAGTACAATTGTCCACCACAGACTGCCTCTCAAAAGGTGGTTAACCGATTAGGTGACTCTTGATCATAGACTATTATATTTTAATATTATTATATTCTTTTTTACTCCCTATGTGGTACTATTCGTTACCTTTTCTCGTTTTCAATTATGCACAGCCGAAGCTATCCAGGTGGGGCCCAACTCCATGTCAGCAAGCTATTGATGTCACACAAGAGAACACGTTGTTCTCTCCTTGCGTGTGGGCCCTCCCCATTAATATTCCATTATCATCTTAATTCCAAGATATGCTATAGCACACAGCCAACCTTTTTACCAACTTTTTCAACATATATTTATATATATTATATATTTAAATATATTATTTTGAAATTACCGGGGTGTTACAGAGACACCCCTAGCTTTTACAGCAAGCAGAGGGGCTCGATGCTCAGCAGTAACTTCGAGCCACCCCCTAACTTCTACAGCAAGTTGGGGGGCTCGACGCTCAGCAGTGACCTCGAGCCACCCCTTGGGTTTTACCGCATGCTGGGGGGCTCAACGCTCAGCAATAACCTCGAGCCACCCCCTAGCTTTTACAGCAAGCAGGGGGCTCGACGCTCGGCAGTGACTTCGAGCCATTCCCTAGTTTTTGCAGCAAGCTGGGGTGCTCGACGCTCGACAGTGACCTTAAGCCACACCTTGGATTTTACAACAAGCTGGGGGCTCGACGCTCGGCAGTGACCCTCGGCATCTGATCATGGAGGCTCGTCCACCGATGCTCGACCCTCGAAGCGCCCATAAGCTCCGATCAAAATTCCAAGCTCCCAGGCTATGGCTTGGCGCTCGACGTTCGGCTTCCGACCCTCGGCCCTCGATGCTTTTTTTCTCTCTCCGGAGGATCTCCTTCATCCTACCCCACTTACCACTCCAAGAGACTACAAATCATACTCTCCAACCACATCGCTCCACTCTTTCTACAGGGATAGACTACTCCTCCATGGCTGGCTTACGCCGCCCTCCAGGAGTGGAGGGCTCCTGATATGGGTTGGATAATGTGGCCCCATCTGGACCATCAGATCTCCTCAGATTTCTCTCCCCTGTGATCATAGGTCAAACGGGTCAAACGGGCTTCAGTCCATTCTGGCCCACAGGCAAACAAGTCCGGCCCGGTCCATTAGGGTCTCAGACTCGTTTATCCCTACCTATAAATACTAGACCCCCTCCTCACTTCCAAAGGTACTAAACTTTTCCCCACCTGAACCCTAGCTGTTGTTGCTTTCTCAGTGACAGACTAGATCGTCGGATGGCCTATCACCGGGACTTCTCCAGGTGTTTCTAGGCAGTGTGCAGGTACAGAAGACCGAACCGAGCTACCAAGATCCGAGCCGAGCTACTAAGATCTGAGCCGAGGTACGAGATCGAGCCGAGCACCCGGCTTCTACCTCTCTGCTGCTACTCCCGAGCCGGTCCTACTGCCGAGGATCGGATCGACACCAGTACCACCTCTTCCTCTACATAAATTACAAGAACTCACAATTGCTGCCCCCACACCCCAAAAACAAACATCATCACCATCCATCCATTCATAATCTCTGTTTCGGTGATCTATGAGCATGCTCCTTTTATGCCCATAACGGCTAATAGAAGGACCCCCTCGTAGGGCCCTTCCTCTTGGCTGAGGTGAGGGAGAAAGGTGATGAAGAGAACAGGTATCCCTCGATCGTCGGTGGTGAGTTCTACGAACTCCATCGAGTGAATCTCTGAAGTCTCGCTTTCTTTTCTGAGGGGAGCAGGGCCTGCCCTGGCCTAGGGCCAGCTGGGCGACCGCCCAGGGCCCACTTCAGGGGAGGGGCCCAATTTTTTTTAAATGTAATAAATTAATGGTCTTATAAATAAAATAATGAATTAATGGGTTTGTAATTAATTTTTAGGGGGGGGGGGGGCCAATTTAGTAATCTCTCTCTTCTTTCAGTGTCATTTCAACTTCTTCAATTTTATTTTATTTTGTCCAGCCTCTTCATCTTCTTCAAATTCTCTATCTTTCTCTCACTCACTCTCTCTCCCCTTCTGGCATCTTCAGATCTTCTTCAAATTGTCAGTTGAGAATTTTTGTTTGTTTCTTTTACAGAGTTTTTTTTTCTTAGTAAGAGTTGTAGTTGGAGTTGTAGTCATGGTGTCTCGGAAATCAGAGGCGTAGTTGGAGTTGTTGGTATTCTTAGCACTACTCTGGTAGTTCAGCCCTCTCATATCATTTTTTTAATTAATAGAATTGAGAATCTCTTTTATGGGTTTAGGAGGTACCGAGGTAGAAATCACTCCAACAATAGTATTGTTGATTGATTTTATTGTTAGGCAAGCTTAGTGACCAACTAAAATTTGAAGTTTATTTATATGATAAGCTTGATTCCTGGGTCCTGGCATTATATTTTAGATGAGAGGTGATTTTTTTTTAGGCAGGTGCAAAAGTTACTGTCACTATGCTTAATGAAAAATATGAAATATTTGGTATCATAAAGCAAAACAAAGGTAATCTTTATTTTTCTGGGTATTGATTTTATATCCCCATCGTTATTTTATAATTTATTAATATATATAAAAATAAAAGCGTGTTTATAAAGAGTCTTTTTTTTTTCACCCAGGATCTCAAATATCTCAGGACCGATCCGGGAGGGTGCTCAGCGGGCTTGGTCGCGCAGAGAAGAAGATGGAGGTCTGGTGGTGGTCAGATGGTGGACATCTTCTTTGGGCCCATAACTCCACATTTTAAAATTCAGTAAGTCTATGATTGATATTGATTTTGTTAAGAACATTAGGTGGTTGGGTAGGAGGGGGTTAGGTTTTTAGGTCATGTGGTTTGTGGTCCAGCGGTTGAGTGAGAATAAATGCAAAAAGCAGGGGCTTGTAAATAGTCATTCTAGTAGAGAGAGAAAGAGATGCAGATATGGGAAGTAGTGCTTCTTAAATTAATCAACTAATTTGACACCGAAGCTGTCACCTAAGACTATTACCAAAGTAGTGAAGTTTTCGAGTACAAATAGCATTGCTTTGTAGACTTTCATATTTGCAATGCCCCGGTCTTACGTTTCTCAATGCAATTATATCTATCAAAAATGCTGAGCGTACTACTTTATATTTACTATTTTTTTTTACTGCTTTGAGATTTCTAAACTTATGATTTCATTAAGGTAGAGCCCAAGTTAAATAATTTTGTAATAATTATTTCTGGACTTCATTTTTATGAGTATACTAGATTTGCCCATGGGCACGTGACTACAGCACGTCTTCAGAACGATACAAAACACGAAAAATCCTGTAAACAGTAAAACAACAATTATGTTGCTCAAATTTGAATAGTATGACAATAATTAGTTGTAAATAAAAGTCCATATTTCCATTAGTATATGTTGAAAAATAATTATAAATGGGAGTGTAAAATCTAACTTCTTAGAACTTTAAGTATATAAATGATGAAATTTAACTGTTAAAGAGATATTTGCTATTTTCAATATAACACGTGCAATAAAAAAAAATCTGAAAATTTACAAACCTGAAATCTTAAAATCTAAATTTCTAAGTAAATAAAGAAAGAATAGGAGAGAGAGATAGGGAGAGAGAGAAAGAAAGAAAAAGTGAAGAGAGAAGAGAGAGATAGTAATAAACAGGGCGAAGCCAGAACAAAATTTTCAGGGGGGCCAAGAAAAAATTCTATAACTATATATAAATGTATAGGTATTTTTCATAATTTTTAGGGGGGGGGGGGGGGGAGGGGGCAAATAATAAAATTTAATAGATTTAAGAGGTTTTTTAAAAAATTTCAAAAAATTTAAGGGGTTTTTCAAAATTTTGGGGGGGCCCGGGCCACCCCGGGCCCCACATAGCTCCGCCCCTAGTAATAAAGTAATGCGTTTTTTAGTTTTGGAGGGAAAATTTTGATTTTTTGGTTTGAAATTTTGAAAGGGATAATATGTTTTGTGAGATTAAATCTGTACCTTTGATTTTGGGAGATTGAAAGTGAGCCACTTGATAGCTTTCTTTGTATTTAATTATATAGACTAGATTTGCCCGTGGGCACGTGCCTACGGCACGTCTTTGGAACGATACAAAATACGAAAAACCCTGTAAACAGTAAAACAACAATTATGTAGCTCAAGTTTGAATAGTATGACAATAATTAGTTGTAAATAAAAGTCCACGTTTCCATTAGTATGTGTTGAAAAATAATTATAAATGGGGGTGTAAAATCTAACTTCATAGAACTTTAAGTGTGAAAAATGATAAAATTTAACTGTTGAAGAGATATTTGTTATTTTCACTGTAACATGTGCAATAAAAAAACATAAAAATTCTAAAAGTTACAAACCTGAAATCTTAAATCTAAATTTCTAAATAAATAAATAAAGGTTGGGAGAGAGAGAAAGGGAGAGAGAGAAATAGAGAAATATGAAAATGTGAAGAGAGAAAAAAGAGATAGTAATAAAGTAATGAGTTTTTTAGTTTTGGGGGGAAAAATTGATTTTGGTGTTAGAGATTTTAGGGGGGAAAATGTGTTTTGTAAAGTTAGATCTTGGCCTTTGATTTTTGGGGGGATTGAATGTGAGCCACTTGATAACTTTCTTTGTGTTTTATTATATAGATTAGTATGAAAATAGTGAAAAATAGTAGTACAATAATGCTCAGAGACAACAAGGAAAAGGATAAAAAAATATTGTACCGAGCTTTCGTATCTGACTCTGTTCACTTTTTTTTTTTTTTTTTTTTTTTTTTTTTTTTGAGGAAAAGGTGGAATAATGCCGCCTGTTTCATTAATAAGTGATTAATAAACAACCCCGAAGTCTCGGAAAAATAAAAGTGCAGTACAGGAAATAAAATATAACCCCCAACAAAACCCTGGGAGGTGGGTTACATCATCCAGCCTAAAGGCTACCAAAAGACTCTGTTCACTGTTCAATTCCACAAGACGTTTATTCCTACCCAATGTTATAATCAATGTTTCAGGTATTTAAATCTGTGTAATTTTCTATTATTAAGGATGTTAGTAAATATTTTTGATGGCTGGAGCCTTTTGGCTCTATCCGATATATCAAAAGGATGTTAGTAAATAAGAGGTATATATAGACGATATTCTGTACTTTGCACTGGAAACCTATATGTACTTCCATTTTGAAACAAGCTTGTAGTTTCTAATTCGTGAAATACACCATGGTTTTCTAAGTTCGTTAGTGTAGTATGCGGAGCAATATTAAGACATACACAAAATATATATAATCATTTCAATCATCATCCGTAATTTTTTTGCATACTAAAGTAAAATAAGAGTATCATTTCGCAGTGAGAGTCAAATATAAGACCTCGTGCACCTTCAAGTTCATATGACCAACAATTTATATGCATATTCAAATAAGAGTCTATTGTTCCGCAACAAGAGTTAAATATGAGACTCTACACCTTCAAGTTCATAGGAGTCGTGTTTAATCCCCTCTAATTAGACATCAAGGTTCATTTTTAACAACGAATATAAATGATGTGCGTATATGAATGCTATAATTTTGTCAAAGAAAAAAAAAAGATATGGGTAAATTTAGGTATATCAAACACAATTTTCACGAGTTTGTAGAAAACCCTACTCCTTTTTTTTCGAGGTTTGACATACTATGGACCAAAAGTAGTTGTGGTTTGCCATACTCCGTCCAAAATCTCTATAAATTAGTTTTTTTAAGGTTTTTTTAGTTTTTGTCCTAAAATACCCTTGCTTTGTTAATCAGTTGGAAGAGATCGAATATTTTTAAAAAATGTCAATTCCTCATGGATCACTAACAAATGTGGAAATTCCATATACCTCACTCACAAATTGATATTTTCATATAACTCACTAACTTGCTATTCTCATTTATGTTAAATTTACCACGAGTTTAGAAATGACTATTTCACAATCTTTTAACATTAAGGGTTAAGGTTTAGAGTTAGGGCTATTTTTAAAATTAAGGGTTAAAAATGACTATTTTGCCATTTTTAAAAACTTTAACCCTAATCCTAACATAATCCAACCCTAAACCCTAAATCCCTAACCCTAACCCTAAAAGGAGGATAAAATAGTTATTTTTAAACATAGGGTAAGATTTAACATAAGTAGAGTGACAATTTTTTTCCCAAACCGACCTATTTTTTGAAAGTTTTTCCCAAACCGATCTACTTTTTCTTTTAATTCCCAAAGCGACCCACTCGGTCTTTGAAAGACCGGGTCTAGTATAAACTAGCGCGGTTTTTCAAAGACCGAGTCTTGCACTTCGAAAAATCGAAGAGCAAGACTCGGTCTTTGAAAGACCGCGCTAGTTTATACTAGACTCGGTCTTTCACTTTAGGGGTTTTAATTGCGCAGATCTCCTTTCTTCTTCTTCTCGACTTTATTTACTTTTCGTATTTTTTTCTTCTTCTCTCTATCCCTCAATGAATTTGGATTTGGTAGGTGTTGGAATATTTTTAGTTAGTTTAATTTTGTAGTTTTTTAATGTTCTGTCTCGAGTTTAGAGTAGTATGTTGTTAATGTCTCTAGTTTTTTCAAAGTTCTGTTGGGCATATGTTGAGATGATATTGTGGAGATGTTATTGAAATTGTTGATGTGGTTGTGGATATGATATTAACAATATTGTGAAGATGTTCTTGATATTGTGGAGATGTTAATGAGATTGTTGATGTGGTTGTGGAGATGTTGGAGATGATGTGGTTGTGGAGATGTTAATGAGATTTTTGATGTTGTGGAGATGTTGGACATATGGAGATGTTAATGAGTTTGTTGATATTGTGGAGATGTTAATGAGTTTGTTGATATTGTGGAGATGTTAATAAGTTTCTGGAATTGTGGAGATGTTGTGGAGATATTGTGAAATTGATTGAACTCAAGACTCGGTCATTCAAAGACCGTTCTAAATATAACTAGACTCGGTCTTTGAAAGACCGAGTCTTACGTCTGTAAGTGATATTTTACAATCAGCATTGAAAGACCGAGTCTTGTTAAAATGACAACGGTCTTTGAAAGACCGTCCCTTGAAGCTGATTGAATTTTTTTGCGAAAAACTTCAAGACATTTTGATTCGAATATATTTGAAACTTATTGATTCCAAATACTCTCTTTGGCTAATATTTAAACCTCAATCAATCATACATTTTCGAAAATTAAACACATCCAAACTTACTAGCTTCACGGCGACTATCAATCAAATCATGTACACTTTTAGCAAAAATCTTCCCTTCACATAAAAGCTTACTAGCTTCCTGTTGACGAGTAGTAAAGTAAGAGTTGAGACGTAAGAAGATCGTCTCAACAATCGCAGTTACTGGTAAACTACGGACTCCTTTCAAGACTGAATTGAAGCATTCTGACAGATTCGTAGTCATTATTCTATATCTTCGACATTCATCTGCATAAAGTGCCCATTTCTCAATCGTCATACTTGCATGAGTTGATTATACCAAGTAATTCTATGAACCTGAGTTTATAGAATTTCTTTGGTTTTTCTATCGGAGGTGGAGTGCTATTTGGTTTTTCCATATCTTCGATTCTCATACTTGTATGAGTTGATTATACCAAGTAATTCTATGAACCTGAGTTTATAGAATTTCTTTGATTTTTCTATCATCTCAGCAAAATACTTGTATGAGTCAATCTTCTGAAATGGATCTTTCTTCCCGATGACGTGGACATGCTACCTCCGATGAGTTGGAGAAATAGAATAGAGTAAAGTAGAGAGAGAGAGAAGAAGAAGAAAGGAGATCTGCGCAGTTAAAACCCCCAAAGTGCAAGACTCGGTCTTTGAAAAATCGAGTCTAGTATAAACTAGCGCGGTCATTCAAAGACCGAGTCTTGCTCTTCGATTTTTCGAAGTGCAAGACTCGGTCTTTGAAAGACCGCGCTAGTTTATACTAGACTCGGTCTTTCAAAGACCGAGTGGGTCGCTTTGGGAAAAAAAAAAGTAGGTCGGTTTGGGAAAAAATTCTAGAGTGACAATAGTAAAAAAAAATATTTTTTTTGTATTGGTCAATATTGTAAGTAAGTTATATAGAAATATCAATTTTTGAGTGAGATATATGAAATTTCCATATTTGTTAGTGACCCATGTGGAAAAAAAAAACCATTAAAAAATATCCCTAATTTTGTTAATCAAGTAGCTGAGGGACTTAAATGTATAATTAAAAAAAATGGTGAAGAGATGGAATGTTTTCTAATAAACACACTAATTTTGAAATACAAATTTTTTTTAAAATGGTTGTTTATATATTTTTTGCAGAAAATTAGACTGAACTTTACAAGAGTAAAATGGTTATTTTATGTTGAAATTAACTACATCAGCTAACACTAGTTTTGTCCCATAGTATGCCAAACCGGAAAAAACAGATATGGATAGAGTTTTCTGCAAACTTATACAAACTCAATTAAAGTGTAGTGAAATTTACCCCTCAAAAAATATATATATGTATTAAAATAATATTTCTTAGATATTAAAAACACTGAAATGCATGTATGTATGACGAGAGCAAAATCACGTTCACATCGAAGATGGATTTCATAGATGAACGAGAGAGACTCTGTTGTTGTGTTGCCTTGTTAATTTATTGGTTATCCTGACTCATCAATATCTTTTGCTTGTTTTATTCCTTTGGAATTATGCTAAATTTAAAATAGAAAAAAAAATTTCGAATATAGAATATGGCAACAAATCAAAGTTAAAAGATTGCTTCTATTACGAGGAGAAATGCATCACCTGTAACTTTACGGCCTCTCTTTCTCTACAAGCAAAGCAATAGAGAGTGGCACCATTTCTTTTCCAAGAAAAGCAACCACTCATTTCCCTCAAAATATTTAATTTGGGGGTTTTTTTAATTTTTTTTAAAATTTATTTTTTTGATAATAAAAATGACAACAGTCATGGTTTTATTAGTTTTATTAATGATGAATTAACAAAACATAGTAGAACCAGTTACACAAGAAATAGAAAATACAGCAATACACCTAGCATCTCGAGATTCTGATGCTTCAAAAATCAAAATAAGGTATAGATACATATTCAGAACAACAATCATAAGAAAGCTCCATCACAGCTGCAAGGTCCACTCCTCCAGCTCACTCCCCTTCCATGCGTATCTCTGGTTTTTACCTTTTGTGCATACATTTCTAAAACTTGTTCTTCTTTATTTTTTTTCTTTCTTCTTTGTTCTTTCTTCTTCTTCTTTAATCCATACTCCATAATCTGATTTTTAACTTGAGATCTTTCTTTATCATTCTAATATTAATTTATCATCAGAGTAAAAAATGGTGGTGTTTTTTTTTTCAAATAGAAAAATAGAGATAAAATTAGAGGGTCCTCAAATAGATACGGACCACGGGCCAATCTATCTTGGGTCTTGTGAAGTTGTCAATGATTCCTAGCCACTAAGATGAGGCCATTGTAATTCAAAGGGCTTTGGAAGAACATATACACATCCTGTAACTTTTGCAGACTTTTTTTGCAGTAGGGTTTTGGATTGCAAGATGGAAAAACAATTGCTGATTGACAAAAACCTTCTTTGTTATAATGATACTAGATTTGCCCGTGGGCACGTGCTGTAGGCACGTCTTTGAAACGATACAACACACGAAAAGTCCTATAAACAGTGAAACAACAATTATGTAGTTCAAGTTTGAATAGTATGACAATAATTAGTTGTAAATAAAAGTCCATGTTTCTATTAGTATATGTTGAAAAATAATTATAAATGAGGGTGTAAAATCCAACTTCTTAGAACTTTAAGGATGGAAAATGATGAAATTTAACTGTTGAAGAGATATTTGCTATTTTCAATATAACATGTGCGATTAAAAAACATAAAAATTTTGAAAATTTTACAAACTTGAAATCTTAAAATCTAAATTTGTAAGTGAATAAGAAAAGAATGGGAGAGAGAGAGAAAGAGAGAAAGAGAAAAACATGAAAAATTGAAGAGAGAAGAGAGATAGTAAGAAAGTAATTAGTTTGTTAGTTACGGAGGGGGGAGGAAAATAAATTTTGGGGTTTAATATTTTGGGCGGAAAAATTTATTTTGTAAGAATCAATTTAGGCCATTAGTTTTATGGGAGATTGAATAAGAGTCACTTAATAGCTTTTTTCTTTGTAATTTATTATATAGATATACTCAAATCAGAATTTTGTTACTTTTGATGCCAGTTAAAATCATTATCAATAAACACACCTATTCCAAGTAGTTAAGTATCAAAAGCAAATATCATACCATAACCATGAGTCTTAAGCAAGCAAGTACTGATACTCACAGTTAATATTCATATAATATATGCTCATATAACTGAACAATTTTTAATTATAATCCCATAAAGATTGTGCCACTCTCTACCTTGGATCCTTCTTCTTCTTCTTATTCTTGGATTCCTTCATATAAGTATATTATAATGAATATGTCAAAAGAAAAAGTTATACAACCATACACATATATATATATATGCTAGGGTTAAGCGTGCAAGGCTGACTAGCAAACCCCTTTGCCTTTGGTGTCAAAAGATAAAAAGAGCAACAACACTTCACAAATTAGGGTTTACACATTTATACTTTGCCCGCCCTTTTATGAAGAGAAAAGGAAGAGGGAAATAGGGAACAAAGCCCATTATTCTTCTTGTGAGCACAGCACGTGAGGATGGTCCTCTCCTTTGGCTTTACACACGTTCACATTGTTGGGGA
Source organism: Hemerocallis citrina (assembly GCA_017893485.1). Lineage (NCBI taxonomy): Eukaryota > Viridiplantae > Streptophyta > Magnoliopsida > Asparagales > Asphodelaceae > Hemerocallis > Hemerocallis citrina. The sequence goes on from CM030364.1 coordinate 255,852,269, forward strand.
TTTATACTATAAGAAAGACAAACCAACTTGGAAGAGTATATATATATATATATATATATGCTAAAATGAACAAAAAGACACCCACTAAAGTTTTGATAGGTTTGGCCTACAACCACAAGGTAAAAACTAAAAAAGACGAGGTTCCACTTCCACTATTTCAATGTGCATGGGATGTACCATGCATCCATTAACTGTTTTTAGTGTAAGCAAGATATTAAATATGTGCGCACAACAAAGAATTTTCATAAAAGGGAGGCTTATATTTGTAGAAGAAAAAAATAATTCATACCCACTAGTTTAGTTATACATGTACATGGGGACTCGGGACTCATTATTGACGATTGTTACCGTTCATCATTCGATATATTATATATTTTTTCTCGCTATTTACATCATCTGAAATTAGCAGACACTATTTACACCATCAACTCTCAGTTATCAGATCAATTCCAAACAGGACCTATGGTGGAGATCTACAATCCAATAGCAACAATTGTGAGTCACATAGATTTCTTTCATTCTCTATATACACCAAGCATTATTCCGGAAATTGACATAATAGAGTTGTATCCAGTGATGGCATTTGGGGAAAGAGTATATAACTCTGAAATCTAAAGTCACATTCCTGTGGAATTGTATGTTTGAGAACTGTTACTGCTTTTTTATTATTATTATTTTTTTTGTGCAGGAGTATCCAGGTGATGTGGATTCTTTTGTGAAACAGTCAAGAATTTAACTTTTTGACTTTCGTTGACCTTGACTATTGCAATCACTTCCTCCTGACTTGCAAAACGCCTGAAACACCGAGATTGATCCCGGTGACAGGCCCAACGACACTCTGGTCGGTAATCAGTAAGAAAATTATAGAGCTTTTTGTGAAAAACTATTCGTTACCTTTTTTATGGTGGGGGAAGAGGGATATTTATAGTCGCATTGGGGACTAGTTTCGAGATAAGGATTCATCTCTACTTCCCGGTGTTTACGGACAAGAAACAGAGTTTTGAATCGTTTCATGATAAGAGAGGCAGCTAAAACTGGCTCTTAAAGATAATCATGAATTTGAATTACTCTTTAGAATGTCCTGGGTTTATTTGTATTGGACTGTCACCTTGACCTAGTAAGACAGACCCATTTTTGGGTTGTTGGGCTTTAGAAAAGACCCAGATCCCATTTTTAGACCTGTTTATAAGTGAAATTACCGCTTTATCTCTAAGAGCTTTAAGATTCGTGCTCGATTTGAACAGTCCTGATTTAGTTCTATTTTTACATATATCACAAGCTCCCACTCCTGAAGACTGAGTTCCACAGCCTTTGAGGAGTAGTTCGTCTGTTTCTAATGAGTTTATAAAATTTATCGGAGTTCTCGGGCACGTTTGAACCTCGCACAGGGTGAAATAGTGGTCTTCTGAGCTTATAAATTACTCAGAATAATGTCGAAGTCTTTCTATAACTTTTTGTGATTTTTTCGAATTTTTTTTCCCAATTTTCAATTATTTTACGAATTTTTATTCAATTCTCGAATTAAAAGATTAACCTCGAAAAGATTATAATTAACTATACTAACTTAATAATTATTTTTAGAATTTTTAATTAAACTTTTATGAAATTTAATCATTTTTCAAGTTTTTTAAATAATTAGTTCGATTTAATAATTAAATAAAAGAAATAAATAAAAGAAATTATCACGGCCATTGATCAAGAGAGGACTCGCTCGTTGATGCGGTTGGACGGCTGTGATAAGGGGATCAGGCGGAGGAGCGACATGGCGCGATCTGAGGCGCTGGTCATGATCGAGCGCGCATCAGGAGGCGAGGCTATCTTGCCATACTGCATTCGGTGACACGTCTGTTTGGATTTTGGATCCGAACGACGTGGCTAGATCTGAGTAGGGGTGGGCTCGATATGGTACCAGACTTTTTCACATTGTACCATTACCATACCAAACTAATTCAGTTTGAAAATGTAACACCCCGTATTGTACGATACCTGAATATATATGTATGTATGTATATTGTCCGTATGCGTGCACATGACTTCAGTATTATGGGTTGATTTTGCTATCGTGGTGTGTGGTTAGGGTTACAGGACGGTTGATGGGAGGATTGCATTCTAAAAGATACACGAGAACGAGAAGGACCGACACTAGTATTGTTACCGCTAAATCTGGTGTGGGGGCAAACAGATAATATTTGTGGATTATTGGAAAACTTGAATAGCAAATTTGAAACCTGTTCCGCCGGAGTTTGACCGTTGACTCCTGCCGTTCACCTGCAAAAAGTGCGAGACACCGGGGTTGATCCTGGCGATGCACCCTCCGACGCTCAAGTCAGTAATCAGAGAGATTATGAAAGAGCGTAAATTGGTAAAAGATTGATTACCTCTTAATGATGGTGGATGGGGGGTATTTATAGTCGCCTTAGGGATCAGATTAGGAATGTAATCCCTGTGATCAGATGAGGAATGTAATCCCTGTGACCAGATTAGGAATGTAATCCCTAATTCCCAGTGCAATGATAGATGTGAATCAGGGCCGTTGAGTAGGACTAATCAGGAATCCTAATTCTATCCTGCTGGACCGGGTTCATTTCAGGTTGGGACCCATATCCAGTTGAGGTGGATCCGTTTGTGGGTTATTGGATCTTGAAGAAAGACCCAGTTCCCATTTCAGACCCGTTAGTAGGTGAAATTACCGTTTTACCCCTGAACTTTAAGATTCGTGTCCGATGTGAACGATCTTGATTTATTCCTATTTTTAGCCATATCACGAGCCCCCCACTCCTGGAGACTGAGTTTTACAGTCTTTGAGGAGTAGTTTTGTTGTTCAAATGGCGTACGGAATTTTATCAGTGTTCATAAAGGAGTTTGTATCTTGCTCGGGGCGTAACGGTGTTATTCTGGGCTTGTAAAATGCCCAAAAATATCCTTAAAATTTTTCTGATTTTTGGTGATTTTTCAAGATTTTTCTAAACTTTTTCGATTTTTTAATTTAATTTCCGAATTAAATAATTAATTATCGAAAAAAATTTAATTATTAATTCTAATTTAATAATTACTATTTTCAGAATTTAAAAACTATTTTTAGAATTAATAATTATTTTTAGAATTTTTAATTAATTTTTTCCAATTTTTAAATATTTTTTCGGATTTTTTAAATAATTAATTCGATTATTTAAATAAATAAATAAATAAATAAATAAATACCTAGTGACGTGGCACGATCGTGTGTGTTGATCACGATCAAGCGAGCGCGCATCGGGAGGAAGACATTTTTTGCTCATAACATCACCGGTGGCAAGAGCTCTCGGCAAAAGTGGCTGAAGTCCATGTGGACGCCACGTGGCAAAGTCAACCGTTGACTTTTTTTTTTGTCGTCGTTGCTGTTCTTTTCTTTCTCTTCTCCTCTTCTTCATTTCATTCTCTGCTTCTTCCTTCTCCTTCGTCATCTCCATTCCCGTGCTCTCTCCCTCGTCCCCTTCTCCGACTCAACCTCCAAGCAGTAAGAAGTGAGCTCAAAGCCCGTGAGCTTGGTGGAGGAGCTCGGCATAGCTTGTTCGAGGGAACTCGAAGAGGGAGCTGCTGGCGGCCGTGATTGGGCTCGACGTTGCGCTCAGAGCTCGAAGTCTAGGAAAGCTCGAGCTCGTGAAGGAGGGAGAACTCGGCACGAGAGTGGAAGTTGATGCTAGGCAGTAATGGCGAGCTCGACATCGGTGGGTGGTGGAGTTTGGCAATGTGGGGTTCGAGCTTCGGCCATGGGAGTTTTGGGTTCGGAGCTTCGACGAAGATGGAGGAGCTTGATACTGGCGATTGTGTCGCTCGATGAAGAGGGGCTCGAGCTCGGCCATGGGTTGGAGCTTGACGAAGCTCAGTGGAGGAGCTTGGTGATGGCGAGGTCGAGCTCGTGCGAAGGTGGGTTCAGAGCTTGCGCTTCTTGAGTTCGTCGAGGTAGAGGAGAGCTTGGTTGCGGACGTTGGCCACGGAGGAGCTCGCTCAAGGTGGGAGCTCGACGGAGCTTGGCTGCGATCGGAGCTCGCGCCGTGGAGGAGCTCGGCGGAGCTCGAAGTTTAAGGAGCCGGCTTTGTTTTTGGGTTTTTGATCTCCAAACTTTTGGCGCCAAACCGTTGGAGAAGAAGGGGAGGAAAGAGAAAGGGTTTGGGTTTGGTCCTTAACGAGTCCGAACCCGACCCTGTAGCCCCCTTTTTTTTGTGTTGTTTGTTTGGTTGCTTGTATCTGAGCCGTCGATCGCATTTGAGCACGAATTCCGAGGTAAAGAATTTCTCTCATTTTAGCTCCGGTGGCAAGTTGCTTCGGCGACGTTGCCGACCCCCTCCAAATATGTGTTAAGAAGGAGGCCGAAGTCCAGGGGGGTTCGGGGTCTCCTACCGAGGGGCAGAGATACCTCGGCGTGGCGACATATGTAAAGAAGGGGTTCGGCGAGTCTTTGCCGAAGTGCGGAGTGAGTTTTTTCCGTGTTTGAGGGTCGGTGGCAAGAGCGCTCGGCGAAGGGTGCCGAGGTCTATTTTTTCCATGTAATATGAACGGTGGCAAGAACACTCGGCAGCGTGTGTCGAGGTCCACTTTTTTCCATGTAACATGGTCGGTGGCAAGAGCGCTCGGCGAATGGGTGCCAAGGTCTATGGAGAGTTCTTCTCGATGTTCCCAGTGCAACGGAGGTCGGTGCCACGAGCGCTCGGCGAAGGGGTGCCGAGGTCTATTTTTTTTCATGTAACATGATCGGTGGCAAGAACGCTCGGTAGCATGTGCCGAGGTCCACTTCTTTCCATGTAACATGGTCGGTGGCAAGAGCACTCGGCGAAGGGGTGCCGAGGTCTATGGAGAGTTCTTCTCGATGTTCCCGGTGCGACGGAGGTCGGTGCCAAAAGCGCTCGGCGAAGGGGTGCCGAGGTCTATTTTTTTCATGTAACATGATCGGTGGCAAGAACGCTCGGCAGCGTGTGCCGAGGTCCACTTCTTTCCATGTAACATGGTCAGTGGCAAGAGCGCTCGGCGAAGGGTTGCCGAGGTCTATGGAGAGTTCTTCTCGATGTTCCCGGTGCTACAGAGGTCGGATCGGGGCATATGACCCCTTGTTCCGAAGCTATTTCGAAGACCTACAAGTTTTCTTCAATGATAAGTTGGAGAATACTCAAGTTTGAGGAGCAACTCTAGGAGAGAGTTGTGTGCTCCGAACTCGTTAAGAAGAGGTCCGCTTTGGTGGCGAGCGGAGCGAAGAGCTTGGCTCTAGGAGAGAGCCATTTGGGAGACAAGTTTGAGGAGCAACTCTTGGAGAGAGTTGTGCTCTGAACTCGTTGTGAAGAGCTCCGCTTTGGAGGCGAGCGGAGCGAAGAGCTTGGCTCTAGGAGAGAGTCATTTGGGAGACAAGTTTGAGGAGCAACTCTAGAAGAGAGTTGTGAGCTCCGAACTCATTGAGAAGAGGTCCGCTTTGGAGGCGAGCGGAGCGAAGAGCTTGGCTCTAGGAGAGAGCCATTTGGAAGACAAGTTTGAGGAGCAACTCTAGGAGAGAGTTGTGAGCTCCGAACTCGTTGAGAAGAGGTCCGCTTTGGAGGTGAGCTAAGCGAAGAGCTTGGCTCTAGGAGAGAGCTATTTGGGAGACAAGTTTGAGGAGCAACTCTAGGAGAGAGTTTTGAGCTCCGAACTCGTTGAAAAGAGGTCCGCTTTGGAGGCGAGCAGAGCGAAGAGCTTGGCTCTAGGAGAGAGCCATTTGGGAGACAAGTTTGAGGAGCAACTCTAGGAGAGAGTTGTGAGCTCCGAACTCGTTGAGAAGATGTCCGCTTTGGAGGCGAGCGGAGCGAAGAGCTTGGCTCTAGGAGAGAGCCATTTGGGAGACAAGAGGAGCAACTCTAGGAGAGAGTTGTGAGCTCCGAACTCGTTAAGAAGAGGTCCGTTGTGGAGGCGAGCGGAGCGAAGAGCTTGGCTCTAGGAGAGAGCCATTTGGGAGACAAGTTTGAGGAGCAACTCTAGGAGAGAGTTGTGAGCTCCGAACTTCTTGTTTAAGTAAGAGAATCAATGGTTGTGGGAGTAGTTCTGAATGGCCAACCATTTCTCACCCGCTTATGAGCGAGTAATTTGAAGTGGGATTGAGCCAAGTGTTGGACTCTGAACTCGTCGTCTGAATGAGTTTCAACGGTTGTGGGAGCAATTCCGAATGGCGAACCACTTCTAGCTCGCTTAGAAGCGAACTTGCGAAGCGGAATCGAGCCAAGTGTTGGACTCCGAACTCGTCGTTTAAATGAGTTTCAACGGTTGTGAGAGCAATTCCGAATGACGAACCACTTCTTATCCGCTTATGAGCGAGTAATTTGAAGCAGAATCGAGTTAAGTGTTGGACTCCGTACTCATCGTTATAGGGGGTTAACGAGGTGTAGGAGCAATTCCGAATGGCGAACCACTTCTTACTCGCTTATGAGCGAGTAATTTGAAGTGGAATCGAGCCAAGTGTTAGACTCCAAACTTGTCGTTATAGGGGGTTAACGAGGTGTAGGAGCAATTCCGAATGACGAACCACTTCTTACCCGCTTATGAGCGAGTAATTTGAAGCGGAATCGAGCCAAGTGTTGGACTCCAAACTCGTTTTTTGAGCTCAGTTTGTTGCGGGAGCAGCCATGTAGGAGAAGCTGGACTCTGAACTCACCATTTAGCGAGTCATGACTCGGAGAGATAGAGATGAAGCAAGAGCAACAATTTTCAATGAAAAAATGTAAATTTTTATTGAGATAAGCTAAATGGCCGCTTCAATAGGACGAGCCATTATTACATGCTATTGGCCGGATTACAAGCATCGGCCTTATTGAAAATCAAGATCCTACTCCTACTCTTGAAGCTCGGCGGGCCTCACTGTTCATTTGTAGGCTCCTCAAGGTGGCCCCATTTTTTTGGACGAACTTGGTCAGGTGTCCCCGCTGTATGAGTTCTTCGATCTCCTCTTTGAGAGCCCGACAATCATCCGTGTCGTGGCCATGGTCCCTGTGAAAGCGGCACCACTTATCCTTGTTCCTCTTCTTGCCAGGGGTATTCATTCTAGGGGGAGCGCGGAGTAGTCCTTTCTTGTCCACCTCCATAAGAACTTCTGATATATTAGCAATGAGGGGGGTGAACTTTTCAAAACGAGGAGTCGGACGGCACTGGCCATTGTCGTCCTTCTGGGATTTTTGGGACCCTTCTTCGCTCATATTCTTCCGTTTGTTCCCGGAAGATGATTCTTCAAGAGTAGGGGGGTTGAGAGCCTCTTCCACTCGTATGTACTTCTCCACCCTGAGTAGGAGTTCTGAGAAGTCCCGAGGTGGTTTCTTAGCAAGGGACGCCTTGAGGCGAGCGTCGGTGACGTTGCACTCGAAGGCGACAGAGGCTACTGATTGGTTGAGAGAGGGACCGGACTTCAGCGGTAAAGCATCGAACGTAATCCCTTAGGCGTTCACTCTTTTCTTGGTTGAGGGTCACCAGAGATACACTTGTTTTCTCGGCCCGGCGGCTGCTCACGAAATGAGTAAGGAAGAGCCCCTCAAACTGATCGAACAAGAAGATGGAGGCCGGGGCGAGTCGAGAGTACCATTCTCTCGCAGACCCCTTTAGCGTGGCAGGGAAGATCTTGCAGAGGAGGGCGTCTGAAGCTTGGTGGATCATCATGAGAGTTTTGAAACTCTCTATGTGATCCGCGGGGTCCGACTCCCCGGTATAGACCTCGAAGTGAGGCAGCTTGAAGTTCTCTGGGACGGGGGCCTCCATGATGGTGTAGGAGAACGAAGGTTTGCTCGAGTGGAGGGTCCTTCCTCTAAGCTCCTCTTCCTTGTCTAACAGACCCAAGTGCCTCTCCATCTCCTGGAGACGACGGTAGACAGCGTCATTCCTTCAATAGTAGCCGAACGAGCCTCTGGACTCGTCTTCGTATGAAGGGGGGCGGGGACTACGATGACGTTAGCTCTGGGAGTGGCGAGGACTGGGAACGTGCTGGTGGTTGCTAGGAGCTGGGAAAGGAGTTAGGGACCGATGGCGAGGACTTTGGACCGGAGGAGGAGTGGGGACCCTCTGAGCATTGTTGTTGTTGGGTCGGAGATTGAGGGCTTGTAGGAAGGTTGCTTGGAATTGCTGGAACTCGGCATGCGTGATGGGTGCGTCATCATTCCTCGGAGGTTGGCGACTAGCAGGAGAATGGGGTCTCCTCCTATGGTGTCTTGGGGATTCTCTTCGCCCTCTGCGAGGAGGGGACCTTCAGTAGTCTCGGCGATGAGGAGATCGCTCATTTGGACGTTGCTGGCGGGAGGCTCCCTCTCGGGCCCGCCTTTCATCCAAACGGCGGCGAAGATCCTCTTCTTTCTGCCGACTGAGGATCATATTGCGAAGGTCATCAGAAGTTCGGGGATTATGGGATGCCATGGAATCGGTATAGGGGTTGTGCACAGAGATGCGGTCATGTTGGAGAGGTTGTTTCTGAGGATTGGGACGGGAGCCCCCCGCACCGGCAATCTGGGGACCAGTTTGACCGTGAGGGGGTTGAAGATTTTGAGGAGGAAGTTGGTCCTGCTGCGGGGCTTGGTCAAGTTGAGGAGGGAGTCCCTGTGGCTGGACTGTTTCTAGGGGGTTCTCCTGTTGAGGGGTAGGACCACGATTGGACCCCCTAGATCTAAGTTTTTTTGGAGGCATGGCTGGAGAAGATCTGACCAACGGGAAGAGGAAGGGCTGCTATTCGTGGGTTCCCACAAACGGCGCCAATCTGTTACCGCTAAATCTGGTGTGGGGGCAAACAGATAGTATTTGTGGATTCTTGGAAAACTTGAATAGCAAACCTGAAACCTATTCCGCCGGAGTTTGACCGTTGACTCCTGCCGTTCACCTGCAAAAAGTGCGAGACACCGGGGTTGATCCCGGAGACGCACCCTCCGGCGCTCAAGTCAGTAATCAGAGAGATTATGAAAGAGCGTAAATTGGTAAAAGATTGATTACCTTTTAATGATGGTGGATGGGGGGTATTTATAGTCGCCTTAGGGATCAGATTAGGAATGTAATCCCTCTGATCAGATAAGGAATGCAATCCCTATGACCAGATTAGGATTGTAATCCCTAATTCCCAGTGAAAGGATAGATGTGAATCAGGACCGTTGATTAGGACTAATCAGGAACCCTAATTCTATCCTGCTGGACCGAGTTCATTTCGAGTTGGGACCCGTACCCAGTTGAGGTGGATCCGTTTGTGGATTATTGGGTCTTGAAGAAAGACCCAGTTTCCATTTCAGACCCGTTAGTAGGTGAAATTACTGTTTTACCTCTAAGCTTTAAGATTCGTGTCCGATGTGAACGGTCCCGATTTAATCCTATTTTTAGCCATATCAAGTATAAACACTAGTTTTCGGTACGACGCCTATGCAAATATAATATTGTATAATACTACAGTGGATATATATTGCGTACGCTCGATAAACCTCTCGTCTCGCATTCAAAAGAACCTATTTAAACTAAAATGGGCAGCCAACACATCAACCACAAAACTAGTGGCTAGAAGCCATGGTTTTGATCAAAACCACCTACTACCCTAGCCTACCCCTCTAGCCCAAAACTGGCCCATATCTCCCCCTCTCTTCTCCTTCATTTCTCCACTATTTCCCACCTCCTTGCTCTGGAAATTTCAGAACTCCTCCAAGAGAGAAAATGAGAGGAAGAACAGAATGTGAAGAAGAAGGTCTCAAGGAAGGATTCTCAAGGGAAGTAGCTCAAGGAGATCAATTCCTCTACAGCAACCAAGGGTGGGGAGTTACTCTAAACCTTCCATTATGTCTCTTAATTGATTTTCTTGCATGCATGTATGGTATGATGGGCTAGGATGATTATCTAAGAAGTTGAAAGATGAAATCAGAACTGAAACTAGAAAACTGGTTCAGAATTCTATTTTGTAGATTTTTCCGAGAGCAGACCACAAAGAATTAGGCCATGAAATTTTCCAGGATTGTTCATCTATATGTGTGGATAGTTCATGGTTTATTTCGGAGTTTGCTGAGAAGGTTTGATATTTTAATAAAATCAAATGGTAGAACTGTGTTGTAAGACAGAATCAGCAATTGTTTAACAGGATGACTGATGTTGTTGAAATTTTTCTAATTTATTGAAGTATGTTCTTGATGTGAAATTTTACCCTGTATTCCTACATGCATCTAGATTCTATACAAAAATTAGGAAAATGTTTGGATGAATTTATAGGTTTGATAAAAATTTACCTTTAATCAGTAGCTAAAGCTGAACAGAAGAACATGATGACTTTCTGTGCTAAATTGAAATAGGGAGAACTCACTGTATACTTAGAATTTTGACATGAAATCTTTTGCATGTTATTCACTATGATCTTTAGTTTCATAACTGTAAATTTTGTGTCATTTGGATGAGTACGGAATTTAATATGATTTTATTAGCATGTGCTATGCTGGTTTCAGCCAGTTTGGATACCCTGTAGAGATTGGGCATTTGAGACTCATTAAGAGCACAATTTGAGAACCTGATTCATTAGAGATTTGTAGTAGACACCTAGATCTTTCCAGCAAGACCAATTTGAGGCATTTCTAGTAAAGGGTTGATTTAATGTGATTTTCGTAATACTGGACAGAGACCTAGAGTGGATCTGAGTGCTCTGATTTAGAGAGACCTAGTGTGTGACTTGGTGTATTGGTGAGAGATATGTGTAAGGGTGATTTATTGGTATAATTTGGACTCATGAACAACTAGAGAGTTGTTGAGGACATGCACACCTTTCTATAGAACTTGGGTTTGTGACGTTCTGACGAATGAGTAGTGTTTTGTGCTATCGGTAAGGTGCAGCCCGTGTACAGGAAGCACGCAGGCTAAGGCTTGAGAGGCTATTTTGGGGAGCAAGATGATTGAAATTGAGTTCATGGTCAACTAGAAAGTTGTAGCTTAGGATCTTACCTTTCCGGATTAGGCTCGTACACTCCTATCGGAGTTGTATTGAGGAAGTTATGACCATTCTAAGTTTCAGGCAGAAACCCATAGATTGCCTAGTCCTTGGTTTGACTAAGTATTGTGAGGACATTTCCCTTGTATACTATCAGAGTTGATAACTCTTGTCTATGGATGGTTGATAGTTGTTGTTGGTGTTGTTGACTCCCATAATGGATGTATGACTCGAGTTAGTCACTAGGGTAAGGGATACCCTGCACCTGTCAACCCTACATTATAAACTTCCACCGAAGCGTATAACGTCTAAGCCGTGCCATTATTATAAGTTCATAGCCCGGATCAGGGATGAACATACATTCACAGTCGGGGTAACGGCGAATGTAGGCCGTAATGCTGGACAATTCCAAACCGGGGAAGTGGCGAACCGTACCGATATCGCCAGGGCCAGAGGTTGATAGGCAAGTGTGGAAGCAATTTTATCTTTTACCCAAAGTGATAGAGTAAGGCTGAGGTTAGAATGACATATTAAGGGGTTGGAAAATTGCATTAGTCCTAGTAAACCATAGTCGGTGTTATACCTTCCAGTCGTAGGGATACATTTTCGGCACTCATGAATGACTCCTCGACTCGTATCTCGATCTGTTAATTCCCAAAGCTTTGCCAGAGTAAGGTACGGGAGGCTAGGAGGATTTGACCTCCCGAGGCGCTCACGTCCCTATGCACGGGGGTTTTGTGTTTTTGGTATATATATAAGTTCATAACCTGATCAGGGCTGAACACGCATGCGTCAGTCCATAGCCCGGGTAAGGGGTGGACATGGAAAATCATACGGTCGGGCGGCCGGATTCAACGCAGCTTTCTAAGGAGGTCCGTACGCGGGTACCAAGTTGCGGCTACAACCACCACTTAGGCACTGCAGTGGCGGAACTAGACCGACCAACTGCAACCTCCTAGGGCGACGAACAATCTATTGGGAACTGGTTGAGTACAAGAGTAGGATGCATGGCGAGGGTTCGAATCCCTAAATTGTGGAGAAAGACGGCTAGATTTGGAGGCGTATGTAGTATGGGATGCATTCCTGCTCCAAAGTCTTGCTTGCATTAGAGTCATACATGTGAATTTGCTGCATCTAGTCATAGGGTCATGACATATCACTGCACTAGAACCCGATTCCATTAAACGCTTGTTTTGGCACAACACTTTTTCTTTTTGCATAAATTATGGTTGTGATTGAATTTTAGAGGATCGCTGTTATCATCAGCTTTGTGTCAGTCGAAGTACTGACGTTCCCCACCTTTTAGGTTTCGGTTCTACCTTTCGAGCAAGTGCAGAGATATCAGAGTCGCGCAGCAGAAGCCTCAAGCCGAGGAGTAAGTCCCGGGGGAGCCGATGGGCCACTCAGCAAAGTTCAGCAGTAATCAGTCGATTACCATTCCAGGAGGCAGCTGAAAGCTTTACAAGTGGAGTATGTAATTATTTGTAATAAGTTGTAATGAGCGGATGTAATTTGTAGTCCTTATCCAAGAACAAGGTATCAGTTGTAATCAATGATGTAATGACTTTATTGGGCAATAAAAAGTTTTTAAATTTCCATGTTATTACTGTGTTGAGATGCATTTGAAGGCAAAGATTCTGGTGAGTGTCACGGATGTCCGGTAACGGGGATCCGGGGCGCTACAGAAAATATGCAAACCGTTACCAACCAAAAAGTTCGGTATACCGAAACTTCGGTATACCAACTACTTCGGTTGGTACGGTTCGGTATTTGTGTTATACCAAATATGACCCAAAAAATACCTTAACAAATATCAGTACCAATAAAAATAACAAGTTAACAATATCACACAACTACCGAAACAAAAACATAATAGACCACAAATCCATTTTCATTTCAAACAAAGGAACATTTTTAATGCCACAAAATGAAGACGACATTTTTTATGCCCGAATAGTTAATTATCGCCTTGACCATTGTCTAGGTACTAAGAGCATTCTTGAGTGCCCACATTGAGAAAACGGTGGCGCACATATGATATACTTCTCTTTGGCAAATTTTATATGAATATATAGAAGAAAAAAATTCAACACGACAAAAATATCCATGATAAGCAGAGTAAAACGAAGTATATAAACTAGGTAAAGGATGGAAAACCGAGTGATTCTAATAATCTCCAATAATAAATCCAATACAGGTTAGTACACAAGGCAGCAGTGCGGAGACTAATGCACAAACATCAGCAATCATATTATTATATAAATTGGCGCCTCTATCTATTAAGCTTAGTCCTAGGATATAACAATATAGCCACTCCTATGTATAGTAATAAACGATACACAGAGACTAAGCCTCGGCACCTAATTGAATTCCTAAGAACTTTTTAAAATTCGGAACGGTACGGTAAAATACCGACTGAACCATATTCATACCGAAATCGAACCGGATTTTAGAACTCGGTACGGTTGTACCGTACCATACTTTTGGTAACCGAATTTTTCGGTACCGAATTGATTGATTCAGTTGGAAAATCGGTCGACTAGCTCATTTCGGTATGATCGACCACCTCTAGATCTGAGACGTTGATCATGATCAAGTTCGCAGCGGGAGGCAGATACATTCGGATTTCAGATCCGAACGATGTGGCAAGATCTGAACCGTTGATCATGATCAAGCTCGCATCGGGAGGTCGATCCGTTCGAATTTTAGATCTGGACGACGTGGCAATATTGAGCCGTTAATCATGATCAAGCTTGCATCGGGAGGTAGATTCATTTGAATTTTGGATCCGAACGATGTGGTAAGATATGAGTCGTTGATCATGATCAAGCTCGCATCATGAGGCAGATCCGTTCGGATTTTGGTTTCGAATGATGTGGATCTGAGCCGTTGATCAAGATCAAGCTCGCACCGGGAGATAGATTCGTTCGGATTTTGGATCTGAACGACGTGACAAGATCTGAGTCGTTGATCATGATCATGCTCGCATTGGGAGGCAGATTTGTTTGGATTTTGGATCCGAATGACGTGGCGAGATGTGAGCCAATGATCATGGTCAAGCTCACACCGTGAGGCAGGTCTATTCCCTCATTCTTCTTTCGGAGGCGCTTGTTCGGTTTTTGGCACCGAACGACGTGGATGGGTCGGTGAAGCGACACGTGGCATTGATCGTTGACCGTTGACTAGTCAATGTTTTTTTGTGATTTTTCGATCGAGTACACATTTGTTCGGCACATGACACCGAACGTTGCTGATGGTTTGGCTGCTCGACATGTGACACCTGTTGACAAGTCAATGATTATCTATGATTTTTCAATCGGGGACACGTTTGATGGGCACATGACGCCGAACGTAGTAGATGGTTCGGTTGCGCGACACATGTCACCTGTTGACCGTTGACCGTTGACTAGTCAACGGTTTTCTCTGATTTTTCAATCAGGGACACGTTTGATCGGCACATACGTCTAATGTTGTAGATGGTTCGGCTGCGCGATACGTGTCACCTGTTGACTGTTGCCCATGGATCGGTCAACGATTTTCTATGATTTTTCGATCGGGGACACGTTTGATCGGTGCGGGACGCCAAATGTTGTAGATGGTTCGGCTGAACGACACGTGTCACCTGTTGACCATTGATCAGCCAACGATCTTTGGCGGTTTTTCTTTATTGTTTAGCCTCCCTATCTCATGGGTTTTCCCTATCATTGGGCTTTTTAACTGTCTTAAAGGCCCACGATGTCCAAGAGTTTCCTCTCAATCTATAAATCTCCGCCTCCCTCTCATTTCTCACTTCTTAATTTCAATAGTTCGTTTCTCTCTATCAGAGTTGTCAGAGCATTCCGGCGATCTTTCTTTTTTCCGGTGAGGTTTTCGACCGTAGCTGTCACATCCAAGTTAATATATATATATTCTATCAAAGATGTCTAGGGTGTCATCCGGAGATGAGACCTCCCCCTCATGTCGAGGCGAAGGTAGGTCGTTTGTTAGAGCGGATAGAGGGAAGGAGGCGGTAGGATCATTCATAGATGAGGAGACTGTTGAGAGCCGTCAATACGTGGGTGAGTTGGGCAGGTTACCGAGCACCTAGTCAAGCCTCACCCGAGTTAGGGGTTATTCCGCCGAACTCCTATCCCAGGTCGAGCACGGGATGGCATCTTTATACGAGGAGAACGAGCCTCGGGAACGCTTGGAGGTAGATGATATCCCAATGATGCTCAAAATGAAGGACTAGTGCTGCATTCGGGGATGTTTCTTAATTCCGAGAGAATATGAGCTTATGTTGCCAAGCCCAGGTGTCAGAGCTTGCATACCGACGTCTCCTGACACTTTCTTTTTCTCCTTTGATGCCTTTCACGCAAGGCTTCATCTCCCCCTTCCTCAATGTACTATCGACGTTTTTCGGTGGTTTGGCTTGAGCCCCATCCATTTCATGCCGAACATGTGGAAACATGTGAACGGCTTCTCTCTGCATTGTCAAGCGGCAGGGATTGAGCCTTGGCCAAGCGTTCTGAGGAAAGTGTACAAGATTTACCAAAAGAATAGGTCAGTGTACATGTATTATCTTACTCCCTGTCGAGGTGTAAAGTTGATTAAGAATCCAGACTCGATCAAATTTTGGAAGGAGAAGTTCTGAACCTGGGGGGATCCCTACGAGGTGGAGGGAAGAAGTGCTGAAGATGACAAAATCTGAACCTGTCTGAAGAGGGCGAGATGATTAGGACACTTTTAGATAGGTCAGCCTTAGATTTGAGAGAAGTGACGCAAGATATCTATTTGGGGGTGGTCTTAGTCCGATCAACCCTAGTATGCATCATTGATTTCTTTTTTTTTACTTGCTTTTATCTTTGTCGTGCATCTTATCTTACTCTTTTATTTTGTCTTTTTCTGCAGAGGACCCCAACATGGACTTCGACACGCTGATCTCGGAGCGAACGAGGTTAAGTGGTAATGCCCCCGAAGAGAGGAAGAGGAAGAGAACATCGTCCAAGCCCTCTACCTCCAAAGTTGCTCGGGGCCAGACTAGCGAGGCCCCCGTGGTTGATCTTGAATCACCTCCTTTTACTTTGGTGGTCCCCTCGGCCGGGGGATTCACCCTGGGGGCCGCTCTCGCCCTTGAGGCACCTCCCCTCACTACTACTGACGAGGCCATTTTAACAAAGGAGCACAAGAAACTTTTCGTGCCGAACTGGCGTGTGATGAAGCACGACAATTTTCTTGGTGACTCGGCCTCTTATATGCAAGCGATCAACCACCTTGAGACCCCAAAGGACCGAGCCGCAATGGACGCGGGGTCAGTTGGCGATGATGCCCTTGAGATCGCTAGGGCCAACATGGCGGTATGCTCTTGTTCTTTTTTGATCGGTTCCGGTTGTTTTATTTTTGATGAGTGTAGACTTAAACATCATCTTTCACAGATCACTTGCCACTTCGGCCACTTGATAAAGCAAATGGTAGAGCAAGAGAAGGAACTGAAGGTGGCGAGCAACAAAGATAGGGCGGAGCGTGCCAAGTCTCAGAAGGAGCTCGAGGAGATGACTCGCATGTCTGAGACACAGTCGGCGCAGATCGTGCTCTTGGAATCTGCTTTCACCAAGTTGAAAGAGGAGGTCGCTCGGTTGGAGCAGTAGTTGGTCCGAGAGAGATGGAGAAAGCTGCTGTGGAGAAGGATGAAGCGGTAAGGGCTGCTCAGGATGAAACAAAGGGCTTCCTTAGGGGGAACATGGAGAAGGCGTACGCCAGAGCCTTTCTTTACGTGGAAACAAAGGGCTTCCTTAGCAAGAAAATGATAGGGTTTTGTGGAAAAATATTCGTTACCTTTTTATTCGAGGGAGAGGGATATTTATAGTCATCTTGGGGATCAGTTTCGAGATAAGGATTCATCTCTACTTCCGGTGTTTAAGGATAAGAAACAGAGTTTTGAATCGTTTCATGATAAGAGAAGCGGTTAAAACCGCCTCTTAAAGATAATTATAAATTTGAATTACGCTTTAGAGTGTCCTGGGTTTGTTCGTAGTCGGATGTCACCCTGACCCAGTAAGACAAATCCGTTTTTTGGTTGTTGGGCTTTAGAAAAGACCAAGATCCCATTTTCGGACCTGTTTATAGGTGAAATTACCGCTTTATTTCTGAGAAATTTGAGTTTCGTGCTCGAATTGAACAGTCCTCATTTAGTTCTAATTTTTACCCATATCACAATCCATGAAATTTTCACTTTTCATGTAAAATGCGGCTTGCCGAATGTTACATCCTTCGATCTAGCCCCCTGCAGATGAAATCAGCAAAACAATTTATAGTGAACTTTGGTGTAGAGCCTTTACAAGAGTGTGTAAATAAACTTGCCTGATAGATACCAATAATTAAGAAAGTTCAGTTTAGTTTATTTCCTTGTACTCAATAACCTAAATCATATCTTATCTTATTGTACATACAAATGACAGCATCATAAACCAATACTGTAACTTAATCCGAGTATATCCATTAAAAACTAGGATATGAAATGATCGTACATCTAAAACTGTATCTCCAACCAAGTGTATGTAAGAGCATCCACAATGGTGTTTCCTATGAGAAATAGTAATTTTGAGAAGCCCCTCCCACACTAGTTCATTTGCTAAATTTTAAGATTGCTATATTTTTTTTATCGGACAAAACATGTTGTTCCACCTGAGAGGTAAAATTGTAATATTTAGGAAAATTAAAATAGTGTTTAGTTATTAAATAATCATTTGTTAATTAATTAGTGATTAACATATTACTAAACCATATTTAAATTAATAAAGTAAATGATTAGGGGTGATTAGTTGGCTTTGAAAGTGACGTTTTCATACATGCTCCATTTGAGACTTTTTTTTTTCCGGACGGGACAACATGTCCCGTTCCACCATTTTTTAATTTTTTTTATTTTTTTATTTTTTGGGACAGAACAAATTGTTCCGTTAAAATTAAAAATAAATAAAAAATTATAGAATGGTACATGTTGTATCGTCCGACTTCATTAAAAAAAAAAGGACATGTTCCATTCCCAATATTTTGAGAAAGAACAAAAAACTTCTCAAATATGAAAAAACTTTGGAATTGATTTTGTCAAAAAATAATAAAATAGTAAAACGATGTGGCTCCTATTTTGCCATTATGGATGCTCCAAGTCACTTTCACTGCTTTATCACCCTAAATTGTTTTTCAATGTTAGTTTCTTGAATAATTTCAAAATCCACAATCATACCACTTGATATCATCTAAAACCCCCATGTTTTGACAGTTTTGTCAACGATGAGACCTATTACTCTATCCTTATTTGACAATATCAAGAAATTTAGAAACATAAGAAATAATGAAGCATCTCGTTTACCTAATTATCGATTACAAATTATATAAGAACACGTCGTATGCAGGTGGAAACTTCTTAACATCCCATCTATCAACATGCCATCACTAATAGGAAACACGAATCACGATACATTTGATTATGTGTCCGATAAACACATCAACGAACATGGGAAAATTAGATAGAAAATAAAGCATGACCAAAGTTCTACTAAAAAATTAGAGATTGGAAGATCAGATTTTTATATTGAAATCTGCATAAAACTAGTAATAGCAAAGATACATAGATGGTGGGCTAGCCAGCTAGGGGTGGCATCCGGTCCACCCTGTTGGGATTGGGGCGTCAACAAACGCCCTTTGGTCCAGCAGAACTAATTAGAGCAATGAGGAAGTCGAAGTAGACGAGGCGAATAAATTGAGCAAGTAAGTAGATCCACCAAACTAACATAAATACAATAACGATGACTTATCCCTATTAGCTTTTGCTTAATCCAGGGAAAAATATAGGAAGAATATTCAACTAGAAGAGATTACAAAGAGTAACTGATTCACTGGACACAAGGAATTAAACTCACCCACCAAGAACTATCTCTCTCTTGAGCCTCTCTTTGCAATGGAGAAAAGAATCTATGAAGTACTATCTCTCATATTGGAGGAGTTTACAATATATATAGAAGAATAGAGAGAAAACCTAGGTCTAATCTTGATCCTCAGTCGTCCAATAAAACCTGAAAAAGAAGTAACTGAATAGGAGCCGCATGATCTGACTTGGAGTTGAAGATTGGGCTGAAACGACCTAACAAATCGAAGCCCAAAAACGAATCAGCATCGCGGGCGGTTGACCGTCCAACAAGACCGGTCGACCGTACCACTCTCTGACTTTCCAGTACAACGAGCGGTCGGGGGTGCGATCGGGGGTTGCGGTCGACTGTCACTATGACTGGTCGACCGCAACTAGCATGCACCTGCTGCTGCTACTGTTCTCCTTCTACTCGCTTCGACCTCCGTACTTCATATTACCTTCTTTTAATCTGAACAATGAGTATACAAGACACAATCCTAACACACCCAGGCTGGGAGGGTCGGATCAAAAACCTACAGGTTTGACCCGGTCCCAGGCTGGGGAGAAGCGGACGGGGCTAGGGAAGGGGAAGGGGGGCCCAGACCTGGACTCTGGCTTCTGGCTCGACGACCGGGCTTGTACAGGTTCGCGGGTTAGGGGGGTTTTAACTAGTTTTTTTTTTCTTTTAAATTTTTTTAGTACAATATTAAAGGGAAAAAGAGAATTAAGACAACAATTGTAAGAACATATAGATTAAAGAGATATTCATAAATTAAATTGTTTTAATAACTTACAAATTTTCAAATATAATCAAATAGATAAGTTAAATTGTATACAAATATTATTATCAAATTACAATATGAGGGGAATATTTGTATTTAGACATCGATATAAACTCTATTTAGATTGAAGAAAATACATTGGACTATTGTCGTGCATTTCTACTTATTCTAAATATAGAATCTCACCCCCCTAAATTTTCTAATTATTTACAATACATGATCCGTAGTGCACTTCTAGTATATCTTTAGTCGTCGCTACTTGTTGAGCCGTTTTACACTTCTTGTAGTAAATCTTGGGTCCTTTCTTCCGCGCATACTAGTATCTCCAAATTCTTCGATGTCAAGTGATTCCTGTTCGGGCTCATTATCCTGCCACCAAGAAGAAAAAAAGGAACTTTTCGATGCAACAGTTGACATCGGTGTAATTAGCAAATCTTTGGTCATACGAGAAAAAAACAAAAAAAATATTTCCATTGTTTTTTCAAAAATTTAACACATCAACTATCATCGATGGGAGGTTGTGCATTATATCATTTGAAATCATTTGGTGAATTAGTTCTTGGTTTTTTTTATTTAATTTAATTTAGATTTTGAAATTCATAGCACATTTGAAGGTTGAGATTTGGATTATTTTGTAATTTCAATTTAAATGTTTGAAATTCAAAATATATTTGGAGAGTGGAAAGAATGAATTTGGTTGACATTTGAATTTCAAATAAGATTTTTTTAAAAAATTCAAAACATATTTGTTTTTTTTTTAATTCAAATTCAAAACATTTTTTTTATCCTCAACAGTAGTCATTTCAATGATGAGCTGCCACGACAGAGGTGTTCGCCGGGAGCATCGACTTGTCGGTTGAGAACAATGACTACTGTTGAGGGCTGGATTTGACGCAATCGGAAGATGGCATCGCGTAGGGGTGGCATTAAGGTCAGGCTAGCCCTGGACCGACCCGGCCCGGCCCGCCCAAAACCGCACTGAACCGGGGCTAACATGTCGAAAATTGAAGGGCCTGTCCGGTTCGACGAAAAGAAAAAAAAACCCGAAATGGGTCCGGCCAGGCTCGGTCAGACCCGGAACCGGATTGAACCAGCCCTGGCCGACCGTTGGATTTCCTTTTTCTTTTCCAAAATTTATTTTTAAAAATTGTGTTTGTGTAATTACTAAAATACCCCCAACGGATCTATACTAGCTAGTTTTGGAGGGTATTTTGAGAAATTTAAAAAATTGCACATTCTATATATAACCTCATTTCATTCAATTCTCTTCATAAATTCACTCAACTCTCTCTACTATCTCTCATTTCTCTTAACAAATCAATAACAATCAACAACATTCAACTACTCTCTTGCAAGGATCAACATCAACAACAATCAACAACATCCAACAACAATCAACAATATTCAACTACTCTCTTGCAAGGATCAACATCAATAACAACAACATCCAACAACAATCAACAACATCAACAAAAACACTACAAGCTCTCAACTCTCTCTACATTTATTCTTCAATCTATATTCTACACTCATACGATATTTTTGTATTTGTATTTTTTAGAATTAGCATTGTTGTTTGTTCTTATTTATTTCTCTTAATTAGATTAAGTTTTGTTGTACTTTTTCTTCTTCTTCTTCTTTTTAGATTTTTTTTAAAAATTTGGTAAACATACACTAGTATATTCATTAAATTGCTGTTATTTTATTGAAATATTTCTTCTTTTTTAAAAGATTTTTTTATTAGCATGCACCGGTTTATAGTAGAATTTTATTTAACTTTATTTGTTTTGTAGAATCATTTTTTATAACATACACTAGTTTATCATTTACTTGTTTTGTAGAATAAAATTTTAAAACATACACTACAATTAATTTTTAAAAACATACACTAAAATTTTTAGAACATGCGCTAGTTTAGATGACATTTAACCGATCACGCGGTAGACATAGTAGCCAAGAGTCCACCAGTAGACTTCATATTCCTTCCATTCTAATTCCATATGTAGAGAGTGAAGAAGCACTTATGAATTATGATAGTATTCCCGATTTTCATGAAACACACACGGATCAAGTAGAAGACATAGAACCACAACCGTTGGAATAAAACCCTTCTCAATTCCATAAAACAAGAGGGACCACTTCCGAAGTACACAAATATTTTGACTACGTCCCTTCACAAAATGATAAGAGTGTAGAAATAAAAATTTGTAAGAAGTGTCAAACATCCTATAAGTTTAAAATAGGATCGGAAACCGGTACACTTCAATGTCACTTAAATAAATGTCAACCTAAAATTTCTAAAGACAATCTCACACCACAAAAAATACACCCTAAGACCGGTCAAGTAGATAGTCATAGCTACTGATATGGCTAAAAATAGGGTTAAATTGGAACCGTCCAAATCGGGTGCGAATCTTAAAGATCAAGGGTAAAATGGTAATTTTACCTACAAACGGGTCTGAAGTGGGTACTGGATCTTTTTTCCAAAGGCCCAATAACCCACGAACTGATCCATCTCAACTGGGTGCGAGTTTCAACCCACAAGAAACCCGGTCCAGCTGGGTAGAATTAGGGTTTATGATTATACCTAATCAACGGTCCTGATTTACTTCTATCCATTCACTGGGAAGTAGAAATTTGATCTTATTCCGAAATTGGTCACTAAGGCGGCTATAAATACCCCCCATCCCCCACCATTAACAGGTAATCAATCTTTTGCCAGTAAAATCTCATTCATAATCATTCTGATTACTGACTTGAGCGTCGGAGGGTGCGTCGCCGGGATCAACCCCGGTGTTTTGCACTTTTTGCAGGTTAACGACAGGAGATTACGGTCAAACTCCGGTGGAAAGGTTTCAGGTTTGACTATTTGGCATCCCAAAGAATCCACAAATTCTATCTATTTGCCCTCATACCAGATTTAGCGATAACAGATTGGTGCCGTCTGTGGGAACCCACGAATAGCAATCCTTCCTCTTCCCTTGGTTAAGATCACCTCCAGTCATGCCTCCCTGAAAACTGAGATCCAGAGGGTCCAACCATGGATCCACTCCTCCTCAACCACAACAGGAGATCCTCCTCCAAACCGTCCAGCCAAGGGGCAACTCCCACCACAACCTGATCAGCCCCCGCAGCAGGACCAACCTCCTCTTCAGAACCTTCAATCCCAAAGGGCTCCGCTCAGGTCCCAGAATGCTGGCGCAGGGGCCTCTCATCCCAACCCTCAGAGCAACCTCCTCATCGAGACCGCATCTCCGTACACAACCCTTCTACCGATTCAATGGCTTCTCACAACCCCCGGTCTTCCGAAGACCTCCGTAATACCCTGCTCAACCGACAGAAAGAAGAGGACCTTCGCCACCGTTTGGATGAAAGGTGGGCCCATGAAGGAGCCTCCCGCCCGGAACGTCCAAATGAGCGATCTCCTCGTCGCCGTGACCACAGGAGGTCCCCTCCTCGCAGGGGGCGGAGAGAGTCCCCTGAGTACCATCGAAGAAGATATCGTTCTCCCGCTGGTCGGCATCCCCCGAGGGACGATAACAGGCCTATCACTCGAGCCAAATTCCAAGAGTTTCAGGCTACAATCCTGCAGGCCCTCAACCTCCGACCGAACAATAACAATGCTCAGAGGGTTCCCACTCCTCCTTCGGCCCAAAGTCCTCGCCATCGATCCCTAACCCCTCCTCAAGCTCCGAGTCACCGCCACCACAGTCCTCGTCATTCCCCTAGCTACCATCGTCGAACTCCACGCTCCTCCTCTTACGAAGACGAGTCCAGAGACTCGCTTGGCTACCATCAAAGGGACGATGTGGTCTACCGCTATCTCCACGAGATGGAAAGGCACCTCGACAAACTGGATAAAGAAGAAGAGCTGAGAGGAAGGACCCTCTGTCCAAGTCGACCTCCCTTCTCTCGAACAATTATGGAGGCGCCCGTTCCAATAGGCTTCAAGCCCCCGCAGTTTGAAACTTACTCTGGGGAGTCAGACCCCGTGGACCACATTGAGAGCTTCAAGACCCTCATGTTGATCCACCAAGCTTCCGATGCTCTACTGTGCAAAACCTTCCCAGCTACTCTCAAGGTTCCGGCCTGAGAATGGTACTCTCGTCTTATCCCATCCTCCATATTCTCCTTTGAACAATTTGAAACCCTCTTTGTTACCCACTTCGTGAGTAGCCGCCGTACCAAGAAGACTAGTATTTCACTACTCTACCTCAGTCAGAAGAAGGGTGAGAAGCTGAGAGATTATGTGAAGTGGTTTACCGCAGAAGCTAGGTCCATTGTCTCCCTCGACCAATCGGTCGCCGTTGCAGCCTTCCAGTCAAATATCCTCAACTCAAGCCTTCGGTCCTCCCTAGCCAAGAAGCCCCTGCAAAACTTCTCCGACATTCTTCTCAGAAGCGAGAAGTATATCCGGGCCGAGGAAGCTGAACATCGTCCCACTTTTGAGGGGTCTTCCTATGGAACCAAGAGAAAGGCAGCTGAAGAAGAGGGAGCCAAGAAGCTCCAGAAGGATAACGGGGGCCAGCGCCGCCTGCCTCCCAGATTTGAGAAGTTTACCCCTCTTCACGCCAACATTTCTACCATTCTCATGGAGGCTGAGAAGGAAGGAGTTCTGCCCCCTGCCCCGAAGATGAATACCCCCGACAAGAAGAGGGACAAGGAAAAGTGGTGCCGATATCATCGAGACCACGGCCACGATACCAATGACTGTCGGGCCCTGAAGAATGAAATTGAGGCCTTCATCCAGAGAGGGCAGATGTCTAAGTTTGTGAGAAAGGACCGAATTGATCTTCCTCCACCCCCAGGGGGCTAACAAGCATCCTGAAAGGCGCGAAGAAACTCCTGAGTTTGAAGAAAAACGCATCTTGCATCTAATTCATGGAGGTCCCATGGGAGGAACCTCCAACTCTTTCCAGAAGGCTTTCATATGAGAAGTCAATTCAGTTCATGGCATACCCCCTCCCAAAGGCCTCAGAGTCCCAGTCACTTTCTCAGATGAAGACCTGGAGGGAGTCCGAACCCCCCATTGTGACGCACTAGTGATCAACCTCCATATGGCAAATTTTAAAGTGGAGAGGATTCTGGTGGACAATGGTAGCTCCGTTAACATCCTCTTCCTGACGGCTTTCCGAGGACTCAAGTTATCGCGGGACAGGCTCAAGCCCACCGGCGACACGCTCCATGGGTTCACAGGAGTGCCAGTGACTATTGAAGGGGTGATCACCCTTGACGTAATCGCTGGCAAAACTCCTACTATTCGGACAGAGCCGATGGACTTCATGGTCGTCGACATCCCAGCTACTTACAATGTGATTCAAGGCTGACCTGGCCTAGCTACTTTAGAGGCCATCACGTCGGCTTATCACCTTAAAATGAAGTTCCCCACCAAGTTAGGTGTAGGGAAAGTAAGAGGTAGTCAAGAGATGACCCGTAAGTGTTACATGACCACCACCGAGGGTCCTGTCCTCTCCCTTGAGACCCTTGAGATTCCCCACGGGAACGCCCAACCTATGTCCGAACCGGTGGATAAGCTGGAGAAAGTGCTCTTTTCCGAGCAAGATCTGAACTGCAAGTTCTTTATCAGCAAGACCCTCCCA
Organism: Hemerocallis citrina; assembly: GCA_017893485.1. NCBI lineage: Eukaryota > Viridiplantae > Streptophyta > Magnoliopsida > Asparagales > Asphodelaceae > Hemerocallis > Hemerocallis citrina. Next base: position 255,877,445 of record CM030364.1, read on the forward strand.
TCTGTCCTATGTTCCGACATAGTCCAATACATCAGGAAGAACCATGACCTCTTCTCCTGGTCAGCTGCTGATATGCCAGGAATTTCTGAGGAGCTCCTCGTCCACCACCTAAGCGTTACTCCGGGGTCCGAACTGGTCCAACAGAAGAGGCACAAATTTGCCCCTGAGCGCCAGCAAGCTATAAAGGAAGAAGTGGACAAGCTCCTCAAGGCCCAGTTCATACAAGAAGTCAACTATCCCGAATGGCTCTCAAATATTGTTATGGATAAGAAGGCCAACGGAAGTTGGAGAATTTGCATCGACTTCATGGACCTGAACAAAGCCTGCCCTAAAGATCCATTCCCTTTCCCTAGCATCGACACCTTGATCGATGCTACTTCGGGCCATGAGTTGTTGAGCTTCATGGATGCCTTCTCCGGATATAACTAGATCAGGATGTTTCCCCCGGATATCCCAAAGACCTCCTTCGTCACCGATCAAGTGCTCTATTGCTATAGGGTAATGCCCTTCAGACTGAAAAATGCCGGTGCCACCTACTAGTGCCTGGTCAATAAAGTCTTCCAAAATCAGATCGGCCGAAACATGGAATTGTATGTTGATGATATGCTAGTTAAAAGCATCCATGGGGCTGACCATGTTGCCGATCTCCAAGAAGCATTCGATGTGTTAAGGAAGCATGATATGAGGCTCAACCCGAACAAGTGTGCGTTCGGAGTCTCGTCGAAAAAGTTCCTAGGCTTCATGATCAGCCAAAGAGGAATCGAAGCCAACCCCAAGAATATCAAAGCCATACTGGATATGGCACCTCCTACATGTGTGAAAGAGGTTCAGAAGCTCACGGGGCGCCTCGCGGCCATAGGGCGCTTCCTGTCAAAGTCAGGAGAAAAGTGTCTTCCTTTCTTTAAGGCCCTCAGGGGGGCTAAGGGCTTCGAGTGGGGCCAACAGCAGCAAGAATCGTTCGATCAGCTAAATGCCTATCTGGTCAATCCCCCTCTCCTTAGCAAGCCTATCCCCGAGGAAACACTTTACCTCTACCTAGCTGCCTCCGAGCAAACCCTCAGTGCTGTACTAGTGAGGGAAGAAGACAAGGCTCAAAAGCCTATCTATTACGTGAGCAAGGTACTTCGGGATGCCGAGCTCCGCTATCCAAAATTAGAGAAGATAGCATATGCCTTGGTTATGGCAGCCAGGAAGCTCTGCCCTTATTTTCAATCCCACTCGGTGGTCGTCCTTACCGACTAGTCGCTTAAGCAAGTTCTACACAAGTCCGAGACCTCCGGACGTCTGATGAAATGGTCGATCGAGCTAAGTCAGCATGACATATCTTACCAGCCACGGACCGCAATCAAGGCTCAAGCCTTAGCTGAATTTATTGTTCAGAATACCATCCCAGAGGTCAGTCAAGCAGCGAACGGGCCTCCCATCTGGACAGTATACGTAGACGGGTTCTCTTGCACCGAAGGGAGCGGAGCCGGGGTCATTCTGGCAGGCTCAGATGACTTCGTTCTCCAATACTCCCTCCGTATCAACTTTAAGGCCTCCAACAACGAAGCGGAGCATGAAACCCTTATAGCTGGCCTCGATATGGCTCGCAAGACAGTGGCACAACGTCTCCGAATATTTAGTGATTTGCAGCTGGTTGTGAATCAAGTCTTAGGGGAGTACGAAGCGCGAGACGGCCGAATGGTTAAGTACCTAGCCAAGGTCCAAAGTCTTATGACTTCATTCAAAGAGGGGCTGATCCCAGCGGATCCCTAGAGAAGAGAACTCCCAAGGAAATGCCCTCTCCAAACTGGCCTCCTCCTCCCTCTAAGGTCTCGAGCAGACTGTCCTCATCAAAGTACTCCTAAGACTGAGCATAGAAGAAGAAGCCCCCGACTCGATAGAGTCGCTGCCCGTCCAACTTCGGGATAACTGGATGAAACCTTTGATAGAATTTCTCAGGGATTGGCTCCTCCCCGAAGACCCTAAAGAAGCTCGTCGAGTCCGAACGAGAGCAGAGCGGTACACCCTTGTTGAAGGGGTCTTGTACAAATGCTCCTACACCCAAATAGACGACAGACCCTACTTCAGATGCCTCTCCCTGGAAGAAGCCGCTTATGCACTCCACGAAGGTGTAGGCGGAGCCCATTCAGGGTCGAGGTCCCTCGCCAGGAAAGTTCTAAACTACGGGTATTTTTGGCCTACCCTACTTCAAGATGCCGAGCAACACGTCCGGCAATGTAGACCTTGTCAGCAGTTCTCCAACATCCGCCGACTCCCCCAAGCATAACTCACATCACTCTCAAGTCCGATTCCCTTTGCAATGTGGGGGATGGACTTGCTAGGTCCGTTTCCACCGGCTCCGGGTCAGCTCAAGTTCCTAGTCGTGGCGATCGACTACTTCTCTAAGTGGATAGAGGCCGAGCCATTGGCTACGATTACAGAGAACAAAGTGCTGTAGTTCTTCTGGATAAATGTAATTTGTTGGTTTGGCGTACCTCGGGTCCTCATAACAGATAACGGAACACAGTTTACAGGGACATCTTTTCAATCTTTATGTGACGACCTCGGCATCCAGCAACGTTTCTCCTCCGTCTCCCATCCTTATTCCAATGGTCAAGTGGAGAATGCCAACAGACAGAATCTCTCCGGCATCAAGAAGAGGCTAGATAAGTCGGCCAAAGGCTTATGGGCGGAACAGCTCCCCAACGTATTGTGGAACTACCGCATTACGAAATGGACCCCACAGGAGAGTCGCTATTCAATCTCACCTATGGGTCCGAGGCTGTGATCCCCTTGGAAGTCGGTCTACCATCTCCTCGCCTTATGGCCTATGAAGAAGAGCAGAATGCCAGAGAACTCCGAGCAAACTTGGACCTGATTGATGAGCTCCGTGAAAGAGCTTCTATTCGCCAGCAAAATTATCGGAGAAGAATTGAGCAGGCCTACAACAAAAGGGTTCGTCCCACAGATCTCAAGGAAGGGGACTTGGTCCTCAGAAAGCTAGTCATCTCGTTCTCTAGTCAAAAGAGTAAGCTAGCTCCGAATTGGGAAGGACCGTACAAAGTTTCCAAGGTAGTCCGTCCCGGAGCGTATCGTCTAGAGGACCTTGAAGGAAGAGAGATACCCAGAACTTAGAATGTCGACCATTTACTGAAGTACCAAGAGAGCGCCTGAACGCCTCTCCGAGTACCTTCAAATGTCGAGCCATTCCTATCATTTTATTTGTATTTGCTTCTTTACTTTCTCATTGTAATAACGGCTTGCAACTTAGAAGCAGCCGATTAGCATTTATCAATAAAGAACTTCTTTTCTCCCATATTTTCCTTGTGATTATTTGTATCTCTCTATTTAAAGCCTTTAATCACTCTTACTCAAACGACGTGTTTGAAGTCCAAAACATGGCTCGATTCCGCTTCGCAAGCTCGTTCTTAAGCGAGCTAGAAGTGGTTCGTCATTCGGAATTACTCCCACAACCGTTGAAATTCACTCAAACGACGAGTTCGGAGTCCAAAACTTGGCTCGATTCCGCTTCGCAGGCTCGTTCTTAAGCGAGCTAGAAGTGGTTCGCCATTCGAAATTGCTCCCACAATCGTTGAAATTCACTCAAACGACGAGTTCGGAGTCCAAAACTTGGCTCGATTCCGCTTCGCAAGCTCGCTCTTAAGAGAGCTAGAAGTGGTTTGCCATTCGGAATTGCTCCCACAACCGTCGAAATTTACTCAAACGACGAGTTCGGAGTCCAAAACTTGACTCGGATCCGCTTCGCAAGTTCGCTCTTAAGCGGGCTAGAAGTGGTTCGCCATTCGGAATTGCTCCTGCAACCATTGAGATTCACTCAAACGACACGTTCGGAATCCAAATCACTTGGCTAGATAACTGATCGTTTCTACAACTATACTAGACATGGGAGAAGAGTACTTGGAGGAACTAACCTTTGGTTCTTATAATTCGTTTAAAGATGAAGTAATTCTTCAGGAGGCTGCTCCCCACTGCAAGATACTGGCTTCTCTTACAATTCGCAGCGGCCATAACATTGGAGGCTGCAAAAATCATAGCGCTGCTTATCAATCTCAAGTTCACAAGGTTGACATTCCGAGCCTATAAGAAGGAAGATTTGCTTCTGATTCTGAGTACTTGTCAAAAGTTGGAGGAGTTGTACTTGAATGAATGCCCCATTGCTTCACTTGACTGGATAACCGATGAAGATATTCAAGCATACATTCTCGAGCATCTCGCATTCCGAGCTGCGTATTAGGGAGAAACACCTTGATCGGACGGCCACGTCCACAAAACGACAAGATAGCGTTTTCTCGTGATCTACACCGTCTTCTACATCGAGCAGGTTAGAAGTGGTTCGTCATTCGGAATTTCTCCCACATCCGTCAGGACCTGCCCTGGCAAAGAATGCGGAGCTCAAAGCTTGGTTCGGCTTCGCTTCTATCCCTTGCTCATGAGCGAGTTACAAGTGGTACCAAACAAATATCAAGTACTAACAAAACATGCAAACACACAAAAGCTAAAGAGTAAAACAAGCCTTCACTTCTATTAAAGTTCAAAGGAACATAGGTTACAAGGCCAAACTACTATACTACAACGGACTATAAAGACTCAAAGAGGCATAATTACTACAACTTATTCAGCGTTTCTTCGAAACAGGAACGTTTCGGTTCAAAGACACCCGGGAACGGCGTTGCCTAACCTCGGAGCTCGTCTCTAGACCAACGAACCGAGACGCCTCTTCAGCACTGCCTCTGACCGTGGCCCCAACCGAAGAGCCACTAGACGAAGCAACCACTCCACTTTGAGCGTCCGCCGGACTCCGCCTAACGGCAGGCAAACGAGTCGCGAGCTCATAAAACGAGATTTCCCTCTCACTCTCTTCGCGAGTACACGATGTGCTTCTGACGTTAAACCGTTCAGGCTGAGGTTTGAGTCGGGCCACTTCCTCCTCGAGCTCAACAATTCGGTCCTTCAGAGTAGCATCCTTCACAACTATTTTGAAATGAGGAAGTTGAGCGGATCCTGCAGCTCCAGAGCTGTCGGCTGTAATTCGACGAAGATGGGTCACTTCGATGCTTTTGTCAACCATAACCCTCCTCAGCTCGTCAACCTTCGCCGTCAACTCGTCGCGCTCGACCATCAACTTACCCACTGCTGAAGCTAACTCCTCTTCCTCCGCCAAAAGTTCTTCTTCTGCTATCTTCAGGTGATGAACCTCCAGCAGTAGTTCGCCTTTCTCCTTCTCAATGTCAAACAGCGTCTTCCTAAGCAACTCCACCTCGCCGTCAAGACGAACCTCACGAGATCTCTTTCATAGTTGTTTCAGCTCGGAGAAATACCCCCTCGACGTTGCCTTGAGATCCTCTGGATCCAACTCGCTTTTGAGGAAACACTCTCGGCTACGGGAGAGGGCCAGCTTCGCCATTTTCAAGTCAGCACGAAGACGCGAGGTTTCGGCCGCTGAACTCGACTCGATAACCTGAAAAATGAAGGCATATCAACACGAAGAACAAGAGGCGGTGCCCAACACTTAGCCAAATCTCAAGACAACTATTTTCAAGATTCAAAAAAAAGACTTCAACACTTAGCAAGTTTGCCAAAAACCAAATTATTATTGATACCAAAAAGCGGTGGCCAGCCCACTACAAGGCAGTACAAGAAAAGAAAAAAAATTTGACTACAAGAGCAAGAAGATCAAGGGGCCACCTTGGGCGGTAGTTCGGAAACAGGCACCTCGGTAGATGGCCCCTCGTCCACCTCCGCTTTGCCTTGGGGACAGGCTATGACCTGGTCACCCGCTTCTTTCGCCACCACAAGCTCGAGGTCGGCAGGAACATCGTCGCCTTGTGCCTCGTCCCCCACCTCTCCTTCGTCCTCTTCCTCTTCCCCTTCGGCTTCTTCCTCGGCACAACCCCGACCTGTCGAAGTGTGGGACTCGAGCCTCGACGTGATCGAGCGCTCTTGCATAAGACAGCTCCATGTTTGCCACCATGTGCTTCTTAGCCTCGGCCTCGATCTCCACCCTCGCCTTCTCCACGGCCTCGGCTTGTAGCAGCTTCACTGCCTCCAAAGCCCTCGCCGCTGCGGCCCTCTCCTTGGCTGCCTTTGCGACCTCCGAAGCAAGCTTCTCCTTCGCTTACACCAAAGCCGCCTCGAGGTCGGCGACCTGGGCCGCCAGAGCGTCTGAGCGACACTGCTCTGCTTCGAGCTGCTTCACGGCCCTCACCTTCTCCGCTCGGTCTTTATCGTTGAGAGCCTGCAGCTCCCTCTCTTGCTCAGCATACTCCTCGAGAAGATGGCCGAAGTGGCAAGTAGCCTGCACGGAGAGGTGGTTAGAACACAACAAAAACCGAGCTAAAGACTTAGAAAACTTTCAAGAAAAATTTGAAACAGTAAGGAAACCTTACCAACACAAGCGACCGAGCTACCTCGAGAGCGTCGTCGCCGGTCGTCCCCACCTTCAGGGTGGCTCGGTCCTTCGGGGTCGAGAGGTGGCGAACAGCCTGCATGCTCATCCCCGAGTCCCCTAAGAAGCTGTTGTGGTTCTTCACCCGCCAATCAGGAACGAACAGCTTCTTGTGAGCCTCGGTCAGTATCGCCTCGGCCTGCTCGGTCAAGGGCAGGGCCTCAAGCGCCAGCGCCACCGCGACGGAGAAGCCCTCACCTACAGGGGCAGAGAGGGTCGGCTGGACATCAACCGCCGAGGACGGCTCCCGAGGAGGAATGGTGACGACTACCGAAGGTGCCTTGGTGGGTCGGCCAGACGAGGGACCCATGCTCGTCCTCTTCCTCTTCTTGCCGTCGATGGCTTTGCTTCGTTCAGCCATCATACCCTTGAAGTCCATGTTCGGAGCCTCTGTCCAAGTGAAAGGGAAAACTAGTTAAAAAATATATATATACAAGGCATCAAAGAAAGTAAAGCAGAAAGATAGAGATGTCAGGAGTGTACTCGGGTCGATCAGACTAAGGCCCAACCCATGCAACACCTCCTCGGTCATCTCCCTCCAACTCAACATCGGAAGACCGATCAGCTTCGTTGCCACCTCTGCCTCGGTTGGGGTCAACACTGGCTCGGCCTTCGCATACTTCGGCACATCTTCCTTCCACCGGGTCGGGAAGTCCCACGCCGAAGGGCTCTTGATCAGAAAAAACTTCCCCTTCCACGACTTTATCGAGTCGGAATTCTCTATCAGCTTAACTCCTTTTCGAGGCGAGAGATAGTAGCGAGCCTCGAGCTTGCTCATCCTGTTGATTCGGTATAAACTTCGGAGGATGACGAGCTCCGGCTCCACTTTGGCTGTTCGGCATTGCAGCAGAAAATTGAGCACGTGGCGCCATGTGTTCGGCATGAACTGTATGGGGCACAGCCCATACCACCGAAGGACTACCGTCACAAAGGGATGAAGGGGGAAGCGCAGGCCGGCATTCAACGTGTCGAAGGCTAAGACGCATGTGTTCGGCGGGAAGACGGTGTTTGCTCGCACCCCGGGGCCGGGGAGAACCAGTGTGTACTCCTGGGGAATGGCGAAACCCTTCCTAGTCCGGAGTAGGTCCCGCTCCGTCAGAACTGAGGGGATGTCATCCACCTCAGTGACCTCCCTCGGATCGTTCTCCTCATAGGTCTCCGAACGACCCAAGACAACCTTGGTCAGCAGCTCACCGCTGTACTTCCTTATCCCCCCATGACCGGACAACACGGTCGGCATCCGACCCAGCTCGCCCGCCTGTTTCACAGTCTCCACCACCGCCTCGACGACTGAAGACCGAACCACGCCCTTCCCCTTCTCCTCGGCTACAGACGACCCTACTATCTCCTTCCCCTTCCTTCGGCTTACCACTTCTCTCCCTTCCTCGGCATTTCGACCCCCCGAGGATGATGCCCCACTACTCGAGGATACCCGTGACATCTCGTAGAATAAGTAACTAAATTTAAATAAACTGACCTTTGATTTGACGCCTACGGTTGGAAAAAACTTTGCCGGAAATTGTCTGGCCTTCGCGGTAGCTAGCACAATCGCCCTTGAGCTCAAATCTCCGCTAGCAGAGCAACTCGAGAGCAAAAGTAAAATTTGAGAGTAAAAGTGAAAGAATGAGCTAAGGGGTGGGGGGGTGAGAACTTATAGCCAAAGAGACAACGGTTGGGCTTTTTGTAATGCTTGGGGCCCGTTAAGGGAGACGGAATGACAGAATGGGGAGAGCTGCAACGGTTCAGAGGAAGGTTGCGACTGTTTAATTAACATCGCAGTCCAGCAATCTGTAACTTGCCGAGCCACCGAAGCACTCTGCCGAGATACCAGGGCACCGACCTCCACATATGGAGAAAAATGCCACCGAGCCACTTTCACCCTCAGATTGTCTCAAAGTTTGTGTCCAAATCTGATGAACGGCTCAGATCACGCCACGCCCACAAAACGACAAGATAACGTTTTCTCGTGATCTGAACCTCCAACTTCAAGATCCACGCCATGATGAGCGCCCAAGATCCAACCACGTGGCTCGACAACTCGTAACTTGCCGAGCCACCGAAGCACTCTGCTGAGCTACCGAGGCACCGACCTCCACATATGAAGAAAAATGCCGCCGAGCCACTTTCACCGTCAGATTGTCTCAAAGTTCGTGTCCAAATCTGATGAACGGCTCAGATCACGCCACGCCCACAAAATGACAAGATAACGTTTTCTCGTGATCTGAACCTCCAGCCTCGAGATCCACACCTTGATGGACGTTCCAGATCCAACCACATGGCTCGACGGCTCGTAACGAGCCGAGCCACCGAGGCATCTGCCGAGCTACCGGGGCACCGACCTCCATATTTGGAGAAAATACCGCCGAGCCACTTTCACCGTCAGATTGTCTCAAAATTCGTGCCAAAACATGATGAACGGTTCATCATCTCGCCACGCCCACAAAACAACAAGATAACATTTTTTCGTGATCTGAACCTCCGCCCTTGAGATCCACGCCTTGATGGACGCTCCAGATCAAGCCACGTAGTCCCACGGCTCGTCCCGAGCTGACGAGTCACCGGAGTGCTCAGTCGAGCTACCGAACAGCTTAGCTGAGCCACCTAGCCACTAAGGAGCAAAGGCTGAGCTGCCGAGCCACCAGAGTGCTCAGCCGAGCTACCGAAGGGCTTAGCTAAGCCACCGAACTACCAAGAGGTGAAAGCCGAGCTGCCGAGTTGCCGAGCTACTAATGGCCAAACTACTGATGCACCGACCCTCACATTTGAAGAAAAATGACTGCCGAACTACCCCAACTGTTGGATCATTTTAAAAATCGCGCTGGAACATGATGAGCAGCTCAGATCACGCCACGTCCACAAAACGACAAGATAGCATTTTCTCGTGATCTGAACCCCTTCCTCGTGATTCGCGCCATGATGAATGCTCCAGATCTTGCCACGTAGGTCGGCAGCTCGCTACGCGCTAAGCTACCGAGCTACCGAGGACGACCAGCCGAACTACCGATGCACCGACCCTCACATTTGAAGAAATACGCTGCCGAGCTACTTCGGCAGTCTGATCCTCCAGAAATTCGCGCCCAATGCTGATGAGGGGCCCAGATCGTGCCACGTCATAAATCGGATTTAAAAATTAATTTTTATTTATTAAAATCAAATTATTTATCTAAAAATTGCGAAAAAAATGATTAAAAATTTAGGGAAATTAATTAAAAATTCTAAAAAATAATTATAAATTCGGAAAAATATTTTTGAGCCCCCGGGTAAATAATTATTGCTTAGAATAGTTAATTAAGACACCTGAACAACGAATCACCACTTCACAAAATTAAATAAATTTTTCGAAAAATAGATGAAAATTAAGAAAAATCACCAAAGATTCAGGAGAGCTCAAGAATAACCTTGAGCATGCAACTAGCTCTGAAAATCAGCATAATACCTCATACAAAGATTTGACACCCCCATGTGGACTCCAATACAACTTTGCAAGCCATTAAAACAGTAAAACCACTCCTCAAAGGCTGATTAAACTCAATCTTCGGGAGTGGAGGGCTCGTGAGATGTCTAAAAATAGGGTTAAATCGGAACCGTCCAAATCGGGCGCGAATCTTAAAGATCAGGGGTAAAATGGTAATTTCACCTACAAACGGGTCTGAAGTGGGTACTGGGTCTTTTTTCCAAAGGCCCAATAACCCACGAATGGATCCATCTCAACTGGGTACGGATTTCAACCCACAAGAAATTCAGTCCAGCTGGGTAGAATTAGAGTTTATGATTATACCTAATCAACGGCCCTGATTCACTTCTATCCATTCACTGGGAAGTAGGGATTTGATCTTATCCCAAAACTGGTCCCTAAGGCGGCTATAAATACCCCCATCCCCCACCATTAACAGGTAATCAATCTTTTGCCAGTAAAAGCTCATTCATAATCTTTCTGATTACTGACTTGAGCATCGGAGGGTGCGTCACCGGGATCAACCCCGGTGTTTCGCACTTTTTGCAGGTTAACGGTGGGAGATCATGGTCAAACTCCGGCGGAAAGGTTTCAGGTTTGACTATTCGGCATCCCAAAGAATCCATAAATTCTATCTGTTTGTCCCCACACCAGATTTAGCGGTAACAGCTACGATTACGATATCATTCGTAGGCAAATAGCTAAGTTAGTAATTAGAGATGAATTACCATACTCGTTTGGTGAGGAATGTAGAGACTTTTGCATAAACCGCATTAAACCCCCATTATAAAAAATTGCTAGGAATGTAGTTAAGGGCGATTGTAAATTAGTTTACAATGAGGCAAAAGATTTTTTAGTAGTAACACTAACAACTCTAAACACTAGAGTTTCTTTGACATCGGATAAGTGGGTAGGAGTGAACAGCGTACCAATGATGTGTGTAACATAATCTTTGGATAGATTCCGATTGGCTACTTCAAAATTGGATAATTTCATTCGGATTTGTTAGGTACCCACATAAGGGTGAAATAATTACTATACACATCATGGAAGCAAGTAATAATTTCGGTACCTTTGATAAAGTTTTTTCTATTGGTTTTGATAATGCCTCTAATTATAGTAAGGCAATTGCTAGTTTGAAAATTACATTAAATCTTATAGAACTGAAAAAATTTCATGTTAGTTGTGTTTTTCATATTTTAAATCTTTGTGTACAAGATGCACTAAAATATGGACACGATAAAATTGAAGCAACGAGAAATTGTGTTCATTTTATTACGTTGAGTGGTCAATATATCAAGCTTATCCTAATTTGTGTCAACTTAGGAGAATTGTATTTAAACGTTTTTCTAAAAATGTTAGACATCATTAGAATTCTGCTTATGATTTATTAGGTGTTGTTCTTCACTATCGTTTTAATCTTAGAGAATTTGGTGTTTCAATGGGCATGGAAGATTGAATGTTAGATGGTGATTTTTGGTTTCTTGTCGATAGTATGTAAAAAAAAATTAGAACATTTTAATGACGCTAATTTACAATTTTCAAAAACATATACATCTACATCTAGTGGTATTTTACTTGCAATTATGACTATGATGACAACAATTAAAGATTTGATAAATGACCATTTTATTGGAGAAATGGTTTATGCCGTTATATTAAAATTTTAAATATTTTCATCATATTCCTGTGTTATATAGTGTTTCTAGTGTAATGAATCTCATAATTAAGTTAAATGGCACAAATTAATTGAGAATTTTTATATTTATGCTCCACACGATGAAATACAAGATTTTGATCATGTTATTTCACTACAAATTTTGAGCATGTTTTGACTAGTTTATACGATAGTTACAATAGATTTTATTCATCTAACACTACACAAATACAAATTGTTGGTTATTATTCTTCTTTTATATTATCAAAGGGAAAGGGTATTGCAATTAGTAGTGTTTTAAATCTCATAAAATCAGAAAAAACCAAGAACCTATTCACCAAATGAGTTGAATTGATATAATGCACAACCTCCCATTGATGATGTAGTAGATGTATTTTATTTTTGGAAAACCAATGAAAATATTTTTACTATTCTTTCTTGTATGGTTAAAGATGTGCTAACTATACCAGTGTCAACCGTTGCATCGGAAAATAATTTTTCTCTTGGTGGCCGAATTATGAGGCTGAATAGGAATTGCTTGACATCAAAGAATTTGGATATGTTAGTATGCGCCGAAGATTGGATGAAAGCGAAAGAGAGGACCCAAGATTTATTTGAAGCACACAATGGCTCAACAAATAGCGACGATTGAACATCTATTACAATAAAGTTTGGATAATATATTGTAAATAATTGGAAACTTTAGCGGGATGAGGTTTTATATTTATGTTAAGTAGAAGTGCGCAAAAATAGTCCACCGCATTCTCTTCAATCTAAATAGAGGTCATATCGATATCTAAATACAAATGTTCCTCTCATATTGTAATTTGATAAAATTTGTTTGAAATGTTACTAATCTATTTGATTATTTATTAAACTTTGTAATTCATAAAAACAACTTAATTTATGAATATCACTTTTATCTATATGTTGTTCTTGACAATTCTGAAGAATTTTTCTTCTCCTTTGTCTTTGTAAAAAAACTAAAATAAAAAATAAAATAAAAATTCTACCCCAGACTCGGCCCACACCAGCCTAGCCTGGCCTCGAGCCAGGGGCCAGGTTCGGGCCGGCATTTCCCCGCCAAGGCCCGGCTCACTACTTTTCCCAGCCCGGCTCGTGAAAGCTCGGCCCGGTCAAAACTCGCGGGGTTTCGACCCAGCCCGGCACGCTAGGCCCGAATGCCACCCTTAGCGTCGCAGTGGGGTTGGATTGGTGGATTCATCGGGTTAAGAGAATGCATGCCGCCAAGAGTTGGTGGTTGTGGTTGTTGCAAAGGTGGACGTTCGGAGGAAGGTGGAGGGAGTTTATGGGGTGGAGAGAAATTTTTTATGGAATTCGAATTTCAAATTAGATTTTTTTGAAATTCAAATTACACTTAGTAGATATGTATGGGAGAACATGGACAAATGCTTTCGTCTACAAGTTTAGCTAGGAGAGAGACTAGTTTATGTTGTAGGTTTAACTATGTAATTGTTTTTCGTTGTTCCGTTTTAGGAACAGATAGATGTATATTATTTGTAATACTTGTTTCGTTAATTATTTATTAATGAAGTGGTGACGTGGTCACCTTTTCCTCAAAAAAGAAGAAGAACTAACATTATGTGTTTTTGTATTATTAGATGCAAAAAGCTTATCTTAACAATCATATAAATTATCTGAAAAGAGTTTTCTGAAAAGAGTTTCTCTCTCTAGAAAAGTCTAGAGAGAGAAACTAACCCCAAAATTGCCTAAACAAGCAAACCCTAGATCAGAGAAAATTCTGGGGCGGCAGCTAGTGCTCATAGTCGCCGCCCCATCGTCCCTCCCTCCCTCCACTCGCTCTCCTCCCCACGGTGATGCCCCCCCCCCCCCGATGTGATTCTTTGCTCTTCGCCCCCTCCTGTCGCTGAAAGCCTCTGGCGCCACTTCCCCTTCCTCGAGCGCATCTCTCCCCTTCCTCGAGCGCCTGCATCAACGGCACCTGGGCTCCTCTCGCCCAACGAGACCAATGCCTTCCCTGTCGAATGGCGCGCCACTCCAGCCACGTCTTCCCTGCCGTCGAGCCAGGCGGACGTGCCGACGTCCTGGCGTCGGCATTGGTTCGATTTGTTGAAGTTTGGAGATTGGGGTGAGTTGGTGTGGGGTTTGGGAATGGTTGGATTGTGAGAGACGGGGGTGAGTTGGTGTGGGGTTTGGGTTATGGTACGGTTTGTGGCACTGTGTTGTCCACTCTTGGGGCCCGGATGCTCTTCGCGGTCGCCACCATGTCCACACTCTCGGGGCCAATCACGGCGATCTGCGGCTATGATTTGGTTTTCGAGGTTTGGTAGTGCATGCGAAGAAGCAGGGGTTTGCTTGAGGATGGCAGTACCGAAGTGAGAGACAGGGTATTTTAGTGGGGGGGGGGGGGGTTGGTGGAGCTGTCTGAGTTGTAGTATGGTTGTGGGGCTAGGGCCCAAAGATGAGGTCCCCCCATGAGATGTGCTCACTCGTTACTCCTGTGTCCTATGCCTTACGATTCCTTCGCCGCCACCACCATGTCCACGCTCTCGGGGCCGATTACGGTGATCTGCAACCATGATTTGAGTCTCCAGGGTTGGTGTAGTCAGCATAGTGGTCGGGGTTTGTGTTGATGGCATCGCCAAAGATAGTGGCCGGAACTTGTTCCCCGTTCTGTTGAGGTGTGTTCTTAGAGGGGCGGTGGCGGCATCTAGGCTGCTTCACCTGATGACCACAGTCAACAGGGCACCACCACCACTACACCCTCATATTGGAAGCTGACGCCCAACGTCATCGCCCGTTGTGGCGAGTGGAGAAGGTGATACTTCGATCAGCTGGGTCTTGTTTTGGTTTTCTGATTGAGAGAGTGAGTAAGAGAGTGAGTGAGTGAAGATGTTGCTCCTCACTACTCTATGTTGGTGGTGGTCTGGATTTGTGAGAAATCACTGGAGATAGCAAGGGCGTGAGAGAGGCGAAGGTATCATTTTCACGACTCTCTCCTTGACTGCGGTTTTTGGTGGGGGGTTATAACAGCAAGATTGTGGGAGGATATGAGGTGTAGACTGAGCTTGGCGGTTGTCAAAACTCTGTCTATGGGGCTTCGGCCCAAAAATCGCCCCCCCCCCCCCCAGCGTGCAGACTGAGCTCGGCGATTGTCAAAATTCGGCTTGCGGGGCTAGGACCCATAGATGGGGTCCCCCAGCAAGGAGAAGGCAGGGCTCGGCGGATGATAAAATCTTGGCAGGCTAGTTTCAGGTGGGTGTGCATGTGCCGTGGAGGCAGTGTACAAAACTAAACTGACGTCCATACAACTTTGCTGGACCGAGCTTATTTGTCGGCCCACCCTCCAGGGTTGTTGGAGGGATATGTTGTTTGTACAGATCATGTTCTTCATGTATGTTTTATTTTCTGTCTGTAGTTTGTACTTTGTCCCAGTACTCTGGGTTTATTTCGTTAAGTTCTTATTAATGAAACAAGGTGGCCATATTCCACCTTTTCCTCCAAAAAAGAAAAACAATCATATAAATTATTCAAAACATGCTCAAATTGTGTGGTAAAAAAAAACATGATCAAAATCTTGTATTTCATCGTGTGGAGCATATGAATAAAAAATCTCAATTAAATTCTTTGTGCCCTCTAACTTAATTATGAGATTTCTTACATTAGCAACACAATATAATATAGAAAGTTGATGAAAATATTTTTTAAAATTTAGATAAGCAGCATAAACCATTGTTCTAATATGAGGGTCGCTTACCAAATCTTTAATTGTGATCATCATAGTGACAATTGCAAGTAAAATACCACTAGATGTAGATGAATATGTTTTCGAAAATTGTAAAATAGCATCATTAAAAGGCTCTAAATATTTATACAAACTATCAACAAAAAATAAAAATCATCATCTAACATACAATCTTGCATACCCATTGCAACACAAAATTTTTTTAAGTGAGTTCGATAATGAAGAACAACACCTAATATATCATATGTAGAATTCCAATGATGTCTAATATTTTTAGAAAAATGTTTAAATACAATACCCCTAAGTTGACACCAATCATGAAAAGCTTGATTGGATCAATCAAAGTAATAAAATGAACACAATCTCTCATTGCATTAATTTTATTATGTCCGTATTTTAGTGCGTCTTGTACACAAAGATTTAAAATATTACAAGCACACCTAATATGAAAAATATCGGGTCCTATAGGATTTAAAGTAATTTTCAAACTGGTAATTGCCTTATTATTATTAGAGGCGTTATCAAAACCAATAGCAAAAACTTTATCATAAATACCGAAATTATTGCATGCATCCATGATGTATGTCGCAATTACTTCAGCCTTGGTATCTAACAAATCAGAATGAGAAAATCATCTTTTGGAGTAACCAATCAGAATCTATCCAATGACATGTTACACACATCATTGGTACGTCATTAACTCCTACCCAACCATCTGATGTCAAAGAAACTCTAGTATTTAGTGATGTTAGTGCTGCAACTAACATATCTTTAACCTCATTGTAGACTAATTTACAATTTTTCTTAACCACATTCCTAGCAATTCTTTTATAATGAGAGTTTAACGTGGTTTGGTTAAAAGTCTCTACATTCTTACTTTCGGCAAACGAATAAGGTAATTCATCCTTAATTACTAATTTATCCATTTTCCTACAAACGATATCGTGAACATAGCTACGTCTATCTACTTGACCGGCCATTGGGTGTATTTTTTGTTGTGTGAGCGTGTCTTTAGTTAATTCGGATTGACATTTTTCTAAGTGATGCTTAAGTATACCCATTCCCGGTCCTATTTTAAACTTATATAAGGCTTGACACTTCTTACAAATTTTAAGTCCTACACTTTTATCATTTTCTGAAGGGACAAAAGTAAAATATTGGCGTACTTCAGATGTGGGTCCTCTTGTTTTACGAGATTGAGAAGGGGCTTGTTCTGTGTCTTGTAATTGTATGTCTTCTACTACACATCTTCCATGTGTGCGTTGTGGAATATCATGAAAATCGAGAATACTATAAAAATTAACAAATGTTTCTTTACTATCTATTTGTGGAATTAAATGAATGGAAGGAATGTGACGAGATGAGCTTGATTCTTGGCTACTATGTCTACCGCATGATCGGTTAGATGCCATCTAAATAATAATTAGCGTATGTATGTTTGAAGAAAAAAAGAACCCTATAAATAAGAAAAGAGAATTTCAAAAAATAAAAAATTCAAATTATGAACAGTGAATGTTCTAAAAAAATTCTACAAAACAAGTAAAGATAGCTAAACAATTTTACAAAAGAAGTATGAACTAGAGTATGTTAATAAACAAAATCTAAAAAAGAAGAGAGAGTTCAATAAAACAACAACAATTAAGAGATGAACTAGTGTATGTTTACAACAAAAAAAAAATCTAAAAAAGAGTACAACAAAAAACAAAATTTAAATGATGAACTATTAATATATTTACTACTACAATCTAATAAAGAGAAAGAGTTGGGAATAACGCTAATTATAAAAATTAAACAAATACAAAAAGACCGTATGAGTGTAGAATGTAGATTGAAGAATGAGAATAGAGAGAGTTGAGAGCTTGTTGTTGATTGTTATTGATGTTATTGATGTTGATCCTTGCAAGATTGTTCTTGAGTTGTTGAGAAAGTTGAGTGAATTTGTGAAGAGAAATGAATAAAATGAGATTGTATATATAGATTATGTATATTTTCGGATTTAACAAAATACTACCCAAAACTAGCTAGTATATATCCGTTGGTGGGATATTTTGGTAATTACATAAATCTAGTTTTTAATTAAAAATTTTCTGGAAAAAAAAAAAAAAAAACAACCCCATCAGTTGCTCGCTGGTCGAGCTCAGACCGGACCGGTTCAAGCCGGGCCGGGCCATGTCAATGTGGGTTTTGGAGAGCGTGGCCCGGACCAGACCGGTCAGTGTGTGTTTGGGGGGGGGGGGGGGGGGGGGGGGGGGTCAGGGCCGATTAAGCCCGGGTTTGGGGTGGGCCGGGCCAGCCGGTCGCAATCCAAACCGGCCCTGATGCCACCCCTAATGGCGGCTAATATTTCCAAACATAGACAAGGAAAATACTTGTATTATAATAGATTTCGATCTGCTTATATTATTATAAAATACAAGCATGTATTAACATAGTAGCATCTCTTAAATAACTAGTAAAACAGATAAAGATGAAGAATAGTTAACTAAGCTACAACAACAATGACAAACTAAACCTAATTGATGAGGTAGTCATGCAATGTCATACTCAATCCACACAAGCACATCTTAATTAAACAATTAGACATATATACCAAATAATATGATATATATAACACCCCTCCTATAGTCCAACATAATCAATTATTCTGGCAACAACAGCCAATTGAAAACTTCCCACCAAAGTTTTACACTTCCTCTATAAAACTTCTCATTCTCAAACTTAAGCAAGTAGAAGACTGAACATGGCAATCAGATGCTATTGTTCTCCAAATATATTCATCCTAGAAAAGAAGACCAAGAGCCAACCTAGAGTTTCCATGCTTCAAGATGGCCATCCACAGCCCAAGAGAGGAGGACCATCACTTAATCTCAATGTAAATCTCAATGTAAACAAGGTGAAGTTATTTCTTTATCTCCTACTGCAAAGCCAACTCATGTAGATAAAGAATCTTTACTGGTAAACAACTTTTTGGATTAACCATGTTGCAGGTGTTTGCTGAACAAGGAATAGTTTGTTACACAGATGAGAAAGGGGAAGTGATATGTGAAGGATTTGATGAAGGCCCTAGATTCACTCGACAACCATCCCCGGAAAAATCAATCCTCAAAGGTAATTTTAGCGGAAATAAAGCATTCAATTAAAGAGTAAATAAGAAATAAACAGATTAGAGTGCACATTTATTTTGCTCAAGGAATTTACAAAGTGGGTGTCCACAATTTGCACTAGCAATTAATTTAAAAACAGAGAGAAACTTACTTGTTTGGTTTCGACAGAGAGATGCAGACTTCACAAGGAAAAAAAAGGAAGAAGGCTCCGATTCATCAAAGCAGTCAATATTAACTGCAAAAAGGATGTAAGATGGTATACGAAAGAAGTGATGTGAACAAAGTAAACAGTGATCGGCAACAAAATAGTCAATCATTCTGTAAATATTAATCTTCTGAATAACATACTTCAATATAAGAAGGATTTACATCGCCCTTTTCGGCTTTCGCTGTAGCTAATTTGGTATTACAGATCAATTGGCTTTTGAAAAGCTTGTAATTACAGGGACACAGGATAGTTTGTAGAAACAGAAAAAACCATTTACAGTAACAAGACTGAACCTGGGAGAATAACATAGCACTGAGTGGTGGAGAAAATACCCATCTGTTAGATATCAAAGTGCAGCGGACACAAATAAATAAATTAAAGACATTTAATCGAAGAACAGATCATAGGACCAAAAATGGGGAAACCCAGAGACGAAGCAAGTCTGAGATTTGAGTCACATTCTATCTCCACGATTCATCTAGCCTTCTCGGTGTCAATAGATAATGATTGTCTTGACATTTTAGCTCTAGAATCGAAACAACTCCAAAAACCAATACCATATTAGGTTAAATTGATTCTTGCTGTTAGAATATAAAATTCAAAATAATATCGTAAATTTACTTCCAAAATCTACAGTAATAGTTTGCTCTTCTACATCAAATCACTGTATAGCACAAGTTCTTGGAAGAAACAATGTTCTCCGGCAATTTTCGAGGAACTCTAAAGAGCCGAAACCCTTAGCAGCATACCCTATACAAAGATACTAAGATAATATAGAAAATTTACATACTACATGTAGCGCCAGAAGAAGAGTTCTCGAGAATAGAACTACCCTTGCAGTATGTTACTTCAGGACTGCATTCTGGATCGCTCTCGACAGTTTCACCTTCCCTTTCACCAGCAGCACTGTGAGGAGACGAGAAAACAAGATGTGTTGCTCCATTCCATTTAGTTAAGCCAATCCTTGCTTCTCGAAAGGGTGATAAGCATTTATCCTTCGCAAATTGAAGGCACGAGTCTTTAGATGCTTCAAGGCAGGAGGCTAATTCTCTCTCTTCACAGCGCTCTCTCTCTAAATAATCCATTGCTGCATCTCCAAACAGGCTCTTCCACCATGGAGGCTTGCATTTGTTCGAGGCATTGATAGCACAGCCAACACGTGCACCAGCCTTTCCATAGAGATACTCATCACTAAGCATTCAAATGTTAACAAGTAGAAAACAGTCTATTTAACGAAAATTGTACAAGCAGTCGCTCTAGTAAATTGATCGCCCCAAAAGGTTTTCAAACTTTGAACAAATATCACGACAATAATGATTTAAATGTAGGAGAGCACACTCCTTTAAAGTAAGCCAACTTTTAAAATGATTCAGGTGGCAGATGACTAAATATTGCAAATATTAAATGGTATTGAAGGTAAAGCCAATAAAACTTCTTCACATTTAAAAAAGTAAATGAAAATGGGAAAATGAGATTATAATTCATATTAGCAGCCATATTAGCAACCATATTAAAACAGTCTAAAGAAAAAAGTCAGCTAACCAACCAATTGAGATAGTGATTCTAGCAGCCACACCACGTAAACAGTAAAAGTTTTCATACCAGTGTGAGATAATAGCCTGATAAAAAGAACAAATCATCTATACACACATTATGTTGTCAGGTAAAAAGACCTTAACACTCCGAGTCCTGAGACTTCTATAGAAAACAATGGTGCAAATAAGAACACATTTGGTGATTTTGATACAACTGGACATGGATAGTTATTGATTGTGTAGCAATGTCAATCTAGGCCACAAAACTTTGTAGCTCGGAGCTGGTTTTGCACTTCCCTTTCAATTTGTGCAGCTGCTTAACTTACTGTCTGGCAGTACTAAAGCCAGTCAGTTCGGCCAGCTGCAAAAAATAGTCTCTTTAAGAAGAGATGAGAAACCTCAAATGTCCGTGAAAAAAAATCAACATTAGATAAGGTGCATCAATTGATCAATGTCCTACATGGAAAAATCAAATAATATACAGATATGCATATGGCAGGAATCTATACTCCCCCACATTAACTACTCCACTAAAGGACCTGTTGTACACAAATAAATAATTATATTCATTTTTCAAGGTCCAGCCTATCAATAAGATGTGGAAAGTGCAATGACCCAACTCGATATTTCACATCAAAGATACAAACTATTCAAAAATGTAACAAGACTTGCATTCTACAAACAAATAATACCTAAAAACACATACATAAGTTTTATTTCATCATCAAAAGGTCCAGCACACCACCTAAAAGACTAACACAAATTTTAACTCTCTTGTGAACACATCAAAATAGTTCATTATATTACATGTTTATGTCAATTTTCTTCAATTCATATAAAAACTGCAAATGGCCAACTCTGAGTAAAAAGTTTAACACTTTTATCAACCCAAGTTGGGCCTTTCGTATAGCTCAAAATTACTTGAAGACATATATAGTACAATGACATATTTCTTGCACCCATATGAGGGTGAGCAGAGATCAATTCCCACCTAAAGTCTGTTCTTGCCCCATGAGGATGACTATGGGAAAATTCTAAAATTAAAATTAAAATATGAAATGTGTAATGAATAAAAATATTTTTGGGTATGTGCATTGCATATGTGATGAATGTTGATGTAATCACTCCAAATTAAGAGGTGAGATGTAACAATAATTCTCCAAACATGAAGGAGAAAAGTTATTACAAAATTTATTAATATTCTTGGGAAAAAGATGCCCACCTGTGACAAACATGACTTTATATTCTTTCGAAAATATGATTATACATTTGGGTATAGAGGAGAAATAAGAGTCAGCATATGATCCAGACAGGGGGAGTCATTGATTGTGGATCAATGTCAAGCTTGGCTATAAAACTCCATAGTTGAGAACTGGTTTGCACTTCCTTTTCAATTTGTGCAGCTGCTTAACTTACTGTCTGGAAATAATGAAGCCAGCCAGCTCGACCAGCTGCAAAAGAATGGTCTCTTTTGAGGATTTTATTATTATAAACCCCCTTATGATACTCTCTGTTTGGAATGAACAAGTTTCTAGCTGGTAAAAATCAAATAAAAATGGTAAATGATGCCTAAGAAAACTACAAAATACTTCTGTCAATCAACATACCCATAAAATCCATCTTAAAATGCTTCTTCTGATTGTTATCAGAGGTCCAACCTATCACAATTCTTTATGGAAATTGTGGCCAAACTCTATATTTGACTTATGACTTGTCTGATCATATTAGCAGAAAAGCCACAGAGTTCCATTAGAGCATCCACAATGGTGTTTCTCGTTTTTTAGAATATGGCAGCTACAGTAATAGCAAATAGCGAAATCGACTGCAGTCGTTGTTTGCTATAATTTTGGCATGAATTTGAGAAAGACGAGACATGTTTCGTCCGAGTTTTTTTTATTTTTACGGTTAATTATTAGTGATTAGAGATTAAAAGAGTTTAATTAAATAAATTATATAATAAAATATAACCTAAACCTAATAATTAACCACCTAAATTAAGTTTTAGCCCTAATCTAATTGCCCAGATATCATGGACGGGACATGTTGTCCCATGTTGTCCCGTCCCAAGCTTTTTTGCTTGAGACGAGACAACATGTCTCGTCCGAGCTATTTTTCGATTTTTTTTTCAGACGAATCAGACCGTCCGATCAATTTTTTAAAAAAAAATGTGAGACGAAACAAGTTCTCTCGTCTCTTATAATTTGAGAATCGCAAATTGGTTTCTCAGAAATGAGAAACGTCTGTAGCAACTTTGCCATAAAATGGCAAAGTAGGAATTTCTCAAAAAATGAGAAATTGGCAAGTATAGCAAACGATTGTGGATGCTCTTAGTCCCTTATACAAAAGAGAGATAAAAAAATGGAAAAAACAAATAACACTTACATTAACAGCAGATATAAGAGTTCTATACGATAAACAAACAGGGAACTATCTTTCATTGTCACATATCACCTGAAGGCAGCATCTCCAACTGTAATAACGTGAAGTTAGTCCTTTTTATTGCCCTCTTAAGCCAATTTCCTTTCTGCTATATCAAAAATATAATAAGGAGCTAAATCTGTAGTTGAATGCTTATAAATCTACTTAATCTCTCTTTAACTAAATTACATAACTTCTGCAGACATATTTTCCCTTCAGCTGTGTAACTTAGATTTCCCCTACAATAAACATTTCTACATAAATGAACACCAAACTTCTCCTTTTTATTTACAATAGTCCATACATATAAAGGCATTAAAAATAGCACCCCTCATACATTTTCCGAACAAAAAAATGACCGGGGTCTCTAAACGGATAATGCATTTCACCAACCAAATTAGGTTTTTGTTCTATAATCACCGACCAGCATTTAACCAATCAATCTAATGAGTAGCTGACTCTTTTTGTTGAATCCCCAAAAAAGTACTAGGCCCTGTTTGGGAACAAAATTTAGATCACCAAAGTTATCTTAACTTTGGAGGTACAAGGTATGCTAACTCTGGTAGTCACACCCGTACCTCCATTTGGAAGTCATCTACAAAGTTAAAGAAAAATTAGGTAAGAGTGGAGTTTAGATAACTATGGTTTTCTCACATTTTTTGGGTTAGAAAACTGTAGTTATCTTTAACTCCAAAATGAGTCCCAAACATGACAAAGTTAGGATAATTATCAGTTTTTTTCGAGTTATGAGAGATAACTCCAGTCATCCTAACTTAACTTTGTTCCCAAACATAGCCTTATCTGTTTTTTCTTTAACCAATTACCAAAATTTAGTAGACACATTTTCGCTTGAGCTGGGTAACTTCTTACATACAAACAAAGACCTAACTTCTCCTTTCTACTTAAAATAGCCATTCATATCAAACTACCATTTTAAAATGCTTACTTTCATACATTTTCCAAGAATAAAACAATAAATATATCCACACAAAAAACCACATTTCACCAGCCAAATCAACTTTTTGCCCGATAATATCACCCACCAAGAAAAGCAAGCAAACATTTAACCAATTACTCTAATTCACTAAATGCAACAAAACAAAACAAATTACTTAAGCATTTCAAACAGAGGAAGAGTTCATACCAGGCACTGATCGACGAGCTTCGACTGAGTCGCACCAAACGCAGATCTCCAACTTGCGGCACCGTCGAAGGCGAGGACGAAGGCGCCGGCTGTGGGGTCGTCGGAGGCGGCGGCGGGAATGGGGCCTCTTAGGAGGGGGATTGGCGGATCGAAGGGGACGACGGTTGACGACGGCGAGAAATCGTCCGTATCGTCGGTGTTGGTGTCGATGTTTCCCCCCCAAATCGCCATTGATTCTAGGCCTAGGGTTAGGATTTTAGATCCGAGTGATAATTTAGGGTTTTATTTATGGAGAAGATGAGGTTTGTTTGGGTGTAAAATTTGGTGGGCCTGGCTATGGATTCGGGTCTGGAGGCCCAAATAAGTCTAATTGCTTTGAACAAGGCCGTAGGTAAACACCCACATTTATTCCGTGTATGTATATTTGCTTATTGGTTTGCCATATATACAAGTACAACTAACTTCCTACTTGGAAACCCCTAATAACCATATAATTATTTTACACACAAAATACGTGTTTATATTTATAAGGAAAATATAAATTTGGAAGGGGGGTATGGAAATTTTTTTTGAAAACCCCTAATAACAATATAATTATTTTACACACAAAATACGTGTCTATATTTATAAGGAAAATATAAATTTGGAGGCTCCTAAAAAATTGTTAAAAAATCGATGATATGAGATGGCCGCCTCACCAGTCTCAAGGTGGGGGTCTGGCGGCCTGCCTTGGTTGTTGGTGATCCCTCCTTATGACGTTTTTTTGTTTAATCCGGCATTTCTTGTTAGCTAGCTAAAGTAGGTGGCACCAATTATTTTCGAGAGAGGCAGAGAAAGGTGAAGAATTTGGAGACAAAAAATCTGCAACTGGTGTTTATATATGGTATCATCTTATGGCGAATGACTTTGCTCATGCATGCATGAGATCTAGGAATATTAGAGTCCTCTCCTTACCTCAAAAAAAAAATATTAGAGTCCTCTCCCCTTCGCAAAAAATTTCCCATACGACCTAAGAGCATCCACAGTCGTTTGCTTATTTGCCATTTTTGCCATTTTTTCGATACTGTAGCGCACACACTCGTTCGCTATTTTGCCATTTTTTGGCAAAAGCGCTACAGTAGAAAGGGAGAAATAGCAATCGAAATAGCAAAATGCATATTATAGCAGTCTGGATTATTTAATTATTATTTTAATTGATCGGACGAAACATGATCCTTATTATTTCGTCCGAAGTAAAAAAAAAAAAAAAAAAAAAAAACCGAATAAAATAATCCTTAAACGTGGGAAAGAACATGATGTTTCGTCCCAATTTGAGACGAAACATCATGCTTCGTCCCAATCCAAATTTAAAAAATAATTTGTAAATTTTAAATTTTTTTTGCAATTATCTAAATTGATTTTGCAAATTTTTAAATTGTTTTTGCAAAAAAAAATTACAATTTGTTTAAAAAATTCTTTTTGCAATTTTTTTTTACAAAAAAAAATCCCGGAAAATCCGGACGAAGCACCATGCTTCGTCCAGAATCTGGGCATTTTTTGGAACTTTTTGTAATATTTTTAAATTGTTTTTGCAAATTTTTTAATTTATTTTGCAAATTTTTAAATTGTTTTTGCAAATATTATTTACGAACTATTTTTAAAATTTGTTTTTTGCAAAAAAAACCTTTATTTTTTCCACTTTTTGGGACGAAACATCATGTTTCGTTCCGCTATTTTTTTTTTATTACAGACGAAACATCATGTTTCGTCTCTTTCTTTTTTAACGAACTTATGCATTTTTTTGCCATTCGACGACTGCAGCGTTTCGTCGAATTGGATAGGCAAAAAATGCATTTTGCCATTTTTCACATTCAACGACTGTGGATGCTCTAAGAGTGATCATTCCCAGCTAACCATTAGCTAACTACCCATTAACATGCTCCTGCATAGCCTTGGTATAAATATCTGAAATTCGAATCCAACCCGAACCCGGCGTTGGACCGGAACCGACCCGGCCTATCCGGATCCGGATCCGGGTCCGGGTTCTAAAATGGGATCCGTTGTACTTTTGGGTTCGGATCCGGGTCCGCTCAAAAGAGATTGAACCCGGACCCAGACCCGGATCCGTTAAAAAAACCCAAAAAATCAACATAAAAATAATTATCTCTCCCCTCTTTTCTTTCCAATTCTAAATCTTCATCTTCCAAACTCAAAACTCGTTCATTTTTCTTCTCTCCTCTATTCTAAATCTTCCACTCACCGTCTCCGCTTGCCGCTCACACTTCCGGTCCTCACGGGTCCGGATTCGGGTCCAATTTTTAGACCCGTAGGGGACCGGGTCCGGGTCCGGGTTCGGATAGTGAAGGACCTTACCCGACCCGATCCGATACCAATGCTACTCCTGCAATTCGCTAAACATGAAATTGCTAAAGTATGTCTTCGACTTGGGAGGATCGTGGTACAAAGAAGTTGAGGAACATATGTAGACGGATTTATACTTTCAGAAGCTCTCAAATTTTGGTAGCTTCACTCAGTCCCTTCCCCTATTTTGCGGGTGCTTCATAATGTCAACGATAATTTGCATGCAATAAAGCTAGGACTCACTTTTTAAAAAAAGACAAAATAAAATGAACCAATGTAAAAAATTTGTCAAAAGTTAATTTTTGTTTTAAAGAAAAATGTAAACCACTTCATCAGATCCTTTGTATATTACTTATTTTATTAATATTTCAATTATACCATGACAAAACATCTTAGAACAACTTCATGAAAGGAGCGTAAAAGATAATTGTAAAAGACAATTAAATCCAAACCCTGAAATTGTAGTGCAGGCCTACCGTTCGACACTAAGGTTGTGTTCTTTTTCTCCTTTTATAAGTGATTTACCTCTTGTAAGAGGTGGTCCCCCTCTTACAAGAGTTTTTTGAGTGTTCTTTTTTTACCTCTTATAAGAGATTTCTCCCAAAATTGGTTCTAAACCTAAATGGCTTCTACTAGCCTCTTTCAAAATCTTAAAAGTCTTCTATAACTTAAAATGACTACACTACCCCTAAATTGAGTCACTGACTTTAGATGATTGATGAAGG
This sequence comes from Hemerocallis citrina, assembly GCA_017893485.1. Classification (NCBI taxonomy): domain Eukaryota; kingdom Viridiplantae; phylum Streptophyta; class Magnoliopsida; order Asparagales; family Asphodelaceae; genus Hemerocallis; species Hemerocallis citrina. The sequence goes on from CM030364.1 coordinate 255,904,208, forward strand.
TCTTATAATGCACCGATAGCAGCAGGACAAAGATTCGGTTAGCTGCTTTCTCAAAGATGAATATGTCCATTTCTGTTACAGTTGATAGCTGCTTTCTGTTACCTACATAAAGATCTTGTAGTTATAATATAATACTTGCATTTGTTGTAAAGAAGGTTTTTTTTCCCTGTTTAATTTGTAGTTAACAATAACATAGCTTATATTCTAAATGCATCCATGTTAATTCTCTGCTCAAGACTCAAGTGCATCTTTCTTCAGATCTTCTATGACAGAGTGAATGCTTTTACAGTTTTATCCCTACAACCTTTTGTCCTTCATTTAATATCTTTATTCTTAACTGTAACTGCCTCTAATTTTCTTATGATTCATCCATTTTTTTATCCTCTAAAATCTTTCTTATGTTTCATTCTTTTCTTATTGTATTGTTTCCCCTATGAGCATGTCTTGAAGAAACACGGATGAAAAATGTAGTACTTCATTGTTTTCACTTTCCAAATCAGAGAAATATATTTTTCTTTGATAAGTAATTTAGGACACCTGGAGATAATGATAGTTTGTAGAGATTGGAAAGTTTTTTTTTAATATCATATGAAGAGATGTTGTCTTATACTCAGATATGAAAGGTTCATTTAGCGATAAAAAGATAACATTTCATCGGATTATATAAATAGAGAAATTATATAGTAAGGGCAAAAATGTCTAAAAGTAGAAAAAAAGCTCTTGTAAGAGGTGAAAAAAGAACATAAATCTCTTATAAGAGGTACTTATAAGAGGTTATTTTTATATAAAAGAACACCTTAAAAAGAGGCTCTTATAAGAGACTCTTATTGTAAATCTCTTATAAGAGGTCACCTCTTATAAGAGGCAAAAAAAAGAACAGTCCCTAATATTTTAAACAAGCCTCTGCAATTTGCAAATTGCAGGTTGAAACGTGGACTGCATACATCAAAATATATATATCTGTTAGATTTGATCTTGAACGATCCAATGGCTGAGGTCGTTGTTTGCAACAGTTCTATTTTGCAATAGAAGAAAACTCTCTCTCAAAATATATTGAGCTTTCTTCCATTGCATATATATATACTAGTTGAAAATTATCGTGCACGGGCTTGGTGCACATAAATATTGAAATTTTCATCTAAACACACTTGCATTTAGCACACCCATATTCTTCAAACTACAAATTCGACTTAGTTAATCATCTTAAAAAGCAAACCATGAATTTCAAAATTACTCCAACGACAACAAGCTCATCGAAATCAGATTTGAAGCAAGCATCAAGGACCCAAAGTTAGACAACAATATAAAGATATAATCATTGTATTTTTCATAAGATTAATCATCATTTTCGACTTTAACTTTCTAGAACTTAAAACCGATGTTAAAAAAAGATATTAAAAAAGAACAAATTAATAAACCCTAATCTGATATCATCGTATTTTTCATAAGATCAATTATCACTTTCGACTTTAACTTTCTTAAACTTAAAACTGCTTGTAACTTCTTGTTCATCCTTTTTAATTTTGCATCTAGTCAATATTCTTGTAGTTGTTCTTCCATATGTGACATCTTGTGATTTGATCAAAAAAGTATACTCATCTCCAATAAATTTCTTGGTCAATCTATCAAATTCTTCAACATTTTTTTCCTGCATATAGAAATAATAAATTAGTTCTTAATTATTTTTAACACTAAGAGAACAACATATTATACCTTATTCTTAAAATGTTCCAGCTCTTTTACGGAACAGCCGATAATGCATCTTGCTTCCTCATCAAATAAAGTCAATTCTATCTCCGCACTTGTATCTTTTATTACGATTTTGAATACATATCTCAAATAGGTTATTCTTATTTTATTATTTAAATTTTTTTTAAAAATAATTTGATTGAAGAATGGAAAGATGGAAAACTAACATTATTAATTTTTGTTGTATATAATTACCTCCAAAGTTTGAGGTTTTTATAGAGGTTGCAATAATTGGTATGTTGGGTGATAATTCTTTCAGAACTTTTCCTTCCTTCATTGCTAGTTATCCCCATAATGTAAGTAAGATTGGTTTTGACCTGAAATTAAGACAAAGCGTATGAATTCCAAAACAATTTCGTAAATTATTATACAATTTAATTAATTGATATTACCATCCTGCGTGACGATCTAGAGCTATCTGCGGGAGCTGATTCTGGGACCATGGACAAAACCATCTCATGCGACATCTGTGTGTTAGCAAAAAACTCGGGATCATCTGACTCCTCATCTGTGAGAATAAATTCTTCATTTAGATTCAGGCGCTCTTCTATGTCCTCATCACTGTCTGATTGCTGAGTTTCCCGTTGTGGGGTCGGCTCTCTTGTTACGGACTCCTCATTAGGCCCACAGACTTGCGACTCAGTAATAATAGCGGTGCTAATCGTTGCAGACCCCTCAATAGGCCCGTTACCTATCTGAAAATTTATCTGACTGTGGGATAAAAAGGAATTACAAATAACATAATTAGTAGAGAGCAATTTGGACCCCTCTTTGGGCCCATAAGCACCCATAAAAGGCGTACATATGATTTCCTCTGCATGAGCACAAAATTCCTTTAAACTGGGGGCTACCGCTGCACCGCGGTCCATCACAATGCGTGCCTCAAAGTGGGCGCGGTCTGCTTTGTAACAGGGGGCGGTGAGCTCACCTCCTGAGCCAGCTGGCTTTGTTCGGTTGGTGGGTGATACGGCAGACTCAGTAAACGAGTCATTCGAGGGGCACTTCGTTAAAAATGACGAGTTGGAATCTGCAGGGTCTTTGTTACCCACTCCCTCAGCTTCCTTATCTTTCGCTGCCAAAGCAGACTCTTCTTCATCCCCATTGTTTTCTTTCCCAAAATCACCTTTCGCCAAAAGCCTGCCTTTAATACCTACTCCCTCAGCATCGAGCTCATTCTCCTTTGGGTTCTTTTTGCTGAGGTTAAGCCGACCATCGCTCGTCTCTTTCCTCAGAGAAGTCTCTGACTCCTGAAGCGTCTGCTTCAAAGTTGTTTCTTTTTCCTTTTCTGGTGCAAACCAGCACTTTGTGACCCACTCTCTGGTCGAAAGTGTACCTTCGCTTGTCGCCTTCCCCAAACCGTTGGTCTCTTCCACCAACCCCTGTCTCTGATCCTGCATGTTACTGCAGAGTGGCATTTTGCTCATTTTGGGGTCTGCAATCTCAGTCCCTTCCCTATGTGCCGCTGTGCGCTCCTCCAAAAAAGGGTTGTTCATCGGGTCCACCGTTCGATCCAGCGTGTTGAAGGTTCTAGGAGACTTTTGACCGTTGGATCTGACGGAGCGGTACCTGCCTTGAACTTCTTTGGACGGAGGATCAAGCTTTGGCCGTGGCCCCTCTGCCGGAGAGTATTTGCATTGCTCCTTCCCCCTTGCTGCCTTGATGATCTCCCAGTGAGCCCTCTCCACCTCATGGGAGCCATCTATGGTGAGGCACTTTGTGGGTGAAAGCACTTGCTTGTAGGATCTGAAATCTCTGAGGGAAGATGATCGCTTAGGGGAGGTGACAGCCGCCTGCTCCTTTGGAGCTTCTTCTCTCTTGTCTAGCACAAATCTGACAAGGTATGCCTCTTCAAAGGAAAACACTTTCGTAAATCGCGGCATCAGTGAAATATCAGTGCTTCTGATTAAGACCCTTGCCGATACTAGCACTGATTTGCGCATCGTCTTCTCATCTAGCTCCTCCACAGTCCCGAAGTCCGCTACAATCTCTTGGATGGCTTCCCTCTTCCAAAAGTGCAAGGGTATGTTGTGAATACAAATCCAGAATTTCTCACCCTGAGGGAGCTCCGCTCCGAAAGTCGGAGTCCACGCACTAAAGTCGACTTGGAAATGTCCAAAGTCGATCGTCCCCAAGCCTACCACCTCAACGACTTTCTCCGGCGATGGGAAAGAGACGAGAAATTGCAAGTGGCATAGCTTCTTAGCAACCCAATCTCTATGGGCATTCAAAGGCCACTTCTCAATAAGCGCTTGCATGAGGTGCACCTCCGAAGGCCTTCCAGCTCCGACTTTGGCGATCGCGCACCATTGCCGCAGCCATTGCTCTTCGTTTTTGACAATATCCAGACTCTTAGCCAGTCTCACGATGGTGGGGTTGTCTGGTGACCTTCCCCGGCTCACTGGACGCTCTTCATCACTTTGGGTTTCTACCACATTGGTGCATACATACGAAAGATGTCTCCATTTCATGCATTTGAGGCACCGTGCTTCTTTAGTGCATTCACTCCTGAAGTGGCCTAGGTCCCCACAATTGAAACACGGTGCCGGCTTTCTCTTGCCTTTCCTCTGCTTCTTTTTGTGTTCAAGTAGCTCGGCTTGACGGTTAGTGGAAAAGCCCTGAATTTTGTTTTTCTTGCTCCTGACCTGAAACCATTGCCCCTCCCTCTCCTCATCGCCGGGGTTACCATCCTCTGTAAACCCATTTAGTGCATCCCCTTGGTGGTGATGCTTGGCGCAGGCTTTAGGAGCATGGGTCTCTAGCGATGTTGGCGTTGTGAGATGAAAGGTGGTGGGATTGGGGTGGGTGGTCTTGGCAGTATGTTTTGAATCATGGCTGTTGTGGTGGTGTGGGGGATCAAAGTGGGTATGTTTGTGGTGTATTAAGGGTTGCTGAGGTTGAATCGGTTGATGTATTGGTTTGGTGCTTGGGATGGTGTTGGTGTTTGTGGGAGGGTACTGTTGCCTACGATTGCCATAGTCGATATCTCTCTCAGAGTGGTCCCTGGTGATATGGAGATGATACTGTAATGGTGGGGTCTTCTTATGCCAGTATTGGCCGGTAGGGGGACCCCATCGTTGGGCCCTCCCTCCGTAAGCCTCCTCATGTCGGCATTGCTGTTCATAGCGATGATGATCGTGACTCCTCCCCTCACAACGATGCTGTGTACGATGGTGTACCCGCGTCGGGGAGCGAGCACGTCTGAGCTCATGACCTCCGCCCTCATGAGGGGGCGGACCCACTAGTTGAGGGGGTAGCTGTAGAACCCCGTATTTTCAAATATTATTTTAAATATTTGAAAATGAATTAAAATGATTTTCTGGAGATTTAATAAACATTTTCTAAAGGATTTATCTTTTTACACGTGCAGAATACGTGCAAATAGTTTCTCGAGAAGTTTGAAAGTCAAGTTTTCTTTATGAAAAATCATTATTTAATATTTGGAATTTATTTATTATTTTTCCAGATTTTTCTGAAATTAATTGGATCTATTTGCAATTTTGAGAAAAGAATGACCTTTTTGCAAATTTGACATTTTTAAGGGTTAAAATGCAATTTGTATTTTCTGGACGTTTTGAACAGTACCGGTTGGGATTTAGGATCATATTTTACCTTTAAATCCTAATTTTAATGAATTTTAGATGAATTTCCAAGAATATATATATATATATATATATATATATATATATATATATATATATATATATATATATATATATAATTGTATTTTGAAGGGATTGTTTTGCAAAAGTATTTGGAAACCCTAAAACTTGATTTCCGGCCTATATAAAGAGAGTCGCAGCCGTCATTCGCTGCATAACTCAATTTTTATTATTTTATATTTTTGGTGATCGAAGAGAAAGATTTGGATCTCGCAAAAAGAAAGACTTTTTCGTTGGATCTTTCAATTCTAAAGGTGAGTGATATGAACTTGGTTTTTGTTGATTGATTTATGTGAATGATTGTGTGTTGTTTTGTCTTGACATTTTGTTTATTTAGTGTATCTTGTATGTGAAAGATGCAATGGTTGTTATTCATATTACGCATGTGAAATATAGGAATGTTTAGTAGATCTTGGTTGACAAATTCTTTATTGCTTGAAAACATGTTAGGATTTGAGTATGGTTATAAGGAATTGGATGGTTGAATATCTGGTTCTTGTGATTACAAATCAGATCTGGGTTATGAGTTGTGAGAGAAATTTAGTATTAAGAAACCCTGATGAAAGAATTTGGAATCTAGAACATGAGATCTGAGTTTTGAGGTATTGATTGATTGAGCACCGTATCTAATCTGAGGTACCTTGAGATTTGTCATTTTTACCTGAATACAAATTAATTTCATAAGCAATGAATCCTTAGAAAACTTCAGTTTTGATTATTGTATTCAGACTTAAATCATGAAAACTGTAGGCCGACAGTCGACTGGGCTACTATTCAGTCGACTGGTACGACCCTACTGCTGTGTCTTTAAATTCTAAAAAATACGATCTGGACAGTCGACTGAATCCCTCTTACAGTCGACTGGTATGCTTAAGATTTATTTTGCAAGTTTAGTTTCTTTCCTGGACAGTCGACTGATGGTTTCTTAAGTCGACTTATAGTACTTGCTATAATCTTGGATATTGGTTCTCGGAGCAGTCGACTTATTACAGTATAAGTCGACTGGTGCTGATGAGTTTTTCATAATCTTGAATGCCCTTTCAAGTTTGTTAGTGTTTGTAGATGGATATATTCTGCGGTATTGGGAATCATTGAGCTCTGGGGTTGGGTATACTCTGCGGTGTTGGGAATCACGGTTAGTAGTTGATAACCGGGTATCCAATTTGCAGTGTTGTGAGTGACTGATAACCGGGTATCCGATCTATGGTATTGTTAGTATTTGTAGATGGATATATTCTGCGGTATTGGGAGTCATTGAGCTCTGGGGTTGGGTATACTCTGCGGTGTTGGGAATCACTATTAGTGGTTGATAACCGGGTATCCAATCTGCAATGTTGTGAGTGACTGATAACCGGGTATCCGATCTATGGTATTGTTAGTGTTTGTAGATGGATATATTCTGCGGTATTGGGAGTCATTGAGCTCTGGGGTTGGGTATACTCTGCGGTGTTGGGAATCACTGTTAGTGGTTGATAACCGGGTATCAATCTGCAGTGTTGTGAGTGACTGATAACCGGGTATCCGATCTATGGCATTGTTAGTGTTTGTAGATGGATATATTCTGCGGTATTGGGAGTCATTGAGCTCTGGGGTTGGGTATACTCTGCGATATTGGGAATCACTGTTAGTGGTTGATAACCGGGTATCCAATCTGCAGTGTTGTGAGTGACTGATAACCGGGTATCCGATCTATGGCATTGTTAGTGTTTGTAGATGGATATATTCTGCGGTATTGGGAGTCATTGAGCTCTGGGGTTGGGTATACTCTGCGATATTGGGAATCACTGTTAGTGGTTGATAACCGGGTATCCAATCTGCAGTGTTGTGAGTGACTGATAACCGGGTATCCGATCTGTGGCATTGAGAATGACCGATAACCGAATATTGGCAGCGAACAGTCGACTGGTCCATTAAGCAGTCGACTGTACTGCACAGTTGAGCTGTAATTGTTTGAGAAGGATTCTTCTGAAACTTAGTTAAGCTATATCTGATGTTTTCATGTTTTCCTGTCATTTCCTACTTCACAATACATGTTTAGTTTATGTATCTTTGTTCAGTACATGTTGCTTAAGAAATCATGTTTATTGTTTATTTATGTTTGTCGTTTATATCACTCACACCATTTATGGCTAACCCCTTTAGTTTGGGGGTTAGGGTTCAACTCTAGCCTCATGTGTTGCAGGTTGTTGCTTAGAGTTTGGGGGTTTGCGCGCTTGAGTTAGTTTTGGAGATTTTAAGTAATGTAATAGAGCTTTGTGTAATTTTGTAAAGAGAAGTGTTGTAAAAAGAATGTTTTTAATTCAAGGTGTTTGTATTTCCGCTGCATTTGAAAAAGAATATTGTAATAAAAGAAAATTATTTGTGTTTTGAGCTATGTGTACTATTACACTGAAGTGGATTCTGGGAATATGCCACGTATTTTCTAAGTTTTTATATTAGAAATTCGGGGCGCTACAGTAGCGGTGGGGTCGCGGTGACGTACACTTCGCTGGGTCGCTTGGGTGGTAGGTGCAGTTGCGGAGGTGCTGGAGGGGGGGTAGAAGTTGATTCCGAGGGAGGTTGCATAGTAGTAACAACAGGAGTTGCCGGTGGGTGTCAGATCCTCTCATTGGGCCCGCACCCACTGAGCTCAAGTAGTGACAGGGTGGTGGACGGCATATGGAGCTTGCTGAGTAGGGAGAGCTTGTTGGGTCTTGAGAAGGTTTGAAGAGGGAAGGTTGATTGAAGGAGAGGGTTAAGGGTAAGGAGAAGAGAAGTGTTGGGATTCTAACAATCAGAAGAGAGTGAGGGATTTGGAAGGAAGAGAAGGAAGGCCGGGGAGAGTATCGGAGAGGTGGGCTGGTGGTGGTGAGAGGGGGGGGGGGGATAGTTGGTAGGAGCTCTACATGGAACTTCTCTATTTGCCTACTTTTCTTTTATGCATCGTTACTTCAATCACTCCTAGCATGATATCTAAATTAGAAATATAGAAAACCACCCACCTTATTTGGAGAGAAAGATTCACAACAACGAAAGAGTCCTTCTCGAGCTTGCCAAACGAGTGCTCCTCCTCCTCCTTGACGTGCAACCCGAGCCTTCCAAGTGCAACCCGAGCCTTCCAATAACCGGCCTCCTTGATGCAAGCACACACAAAACCCTCTCTCTCAATCTTTTATTCTCACTTCCTACTAATAACTCACTACTAATAATTGTATTTTCTTACTATAGGTTTGGAGAATGAAGAGTGCAAGAATAACTAGGCTAGGGAGGGTATTTATACTAAATTTTGGGACAAATAAAGGGTTAGGATTAATCTAGGAGTTAAGGACCAAAGGCTAGGATTCAAGGGGAAGTTGTAGTAACCAACCATGATCCCAAAACTACCTCTTACAAACTCCACTTCTCTTTTCCTTTCCCTCCCATTCAAAACAGGCCAAAATGAAGTGCACAATACACATGTACTTGCAATGCACGTGTATTCAATAGTCCCCCATTTTAAAAGTTGTGCATTTTATTCTTTATAAAAAAAATAATCTATAAAAATTGTCTACCTTACAAGTTGTATTTAAAAGAGAAAATAACTCATGGGCCTTTATTTAATGGGCTAAATTAGTTTACAAAAAAAAATTAAATTGGGCTATAAAAGAAACTTATGTTTATTAAGAAAAAATGGGCTTTAATAAAAACAATTAGAAAAGACATATATATATATATATACTCATTTGTCTATGAAATGAAAATAATTATAAAATTTTATACTGCAAAATTGCACGTGCACAATACGTACAAAAATAAAAATAATAATTTTCATAAATGAAAATTCAGGGTATTACAGGGTATACTTTGCATACACTCGAATCTAACCTCTCATGTCTCATCTAGGGCTTGATCAAGACCAAACAGATTCATCCCTAAGTTCCAACTCAAAACCAAGTGCTAGACATGGTTTTGTGCAAAACCACCTAGTCTACCCCTACCCCCTCCCCTAGGTGTGGCCGGCCTACCCCCCCCCCCCCTCCCCCTCTTTCCTTATTTCCCTTCTCATTAAAATCCCTTCTTTTTCCCTCCTAAGCTCTGGAAATTTCAGAACACAAAAAAAGAAAGGGGCCAAAGTAAAGAGGAGTTCTCAACTTGGAGTAGGTTCTTTGGAGGGGCAAGCTGAAGACAACCACCACCTCTCAAGCCAACTCAGGGTGGGGAGTTCTCTAACCTTTGCTTGTTCATTCTTGATGATTTTCTTGCATGTATGAGTAGTAGTAGTTGTGGATGGTTGATTTAAGAGTAGATTGTTAGTAATCTGAAACTAGAACAGAAACCATGATCTGCATGTCATTTTCTAGATTTTTCGAGAACAAACTACTTGGAATTTGACAATGAAATTTTCATAGATTGATCTCATACATGTCTAGAAGATTCATGATTTATTTCAGAATTTTTGATGATGTTTGGTATTTTAATAAAATTCGTTTTGTGGACAGAGTCGTAAGGCAGGAACGGGATCTATTTATTGTGATAACTAAGCTTATGGGAATTCTTATAATTAATTGGCACATGATCTATGGCTAAAAATTTTACCATGATTTCTTGCATGTATCTAGACTCTACGGAAAAATCATGAAATTAATTGGATGAAGTTTCATGCATGTTCAAAATTAATCTATCAATAGTAGTCAAGACTGGAAATGAGGACAGCAGGATTTTTATGCATGTTTAAAACCAATAGAACTCAGTGAATACTTGGATTTTGGATATGAAACCTTTTCATGTTGTTCATAATGATGTCTAGTTTCTGTAATGCAAATTTGGTGACCATTTGTTAAGCATATGACTTATGATGGATTTTTTAGCATGTACTGTGCTTAACTCAGTCAGAATAGACACTTTGATAAGATGATACATTTGAGGCTCTGTAAGAGCAGATTTTGAGAGAGTATTCTGTTAAGGAATTCTAGTAGACATCTAGAGATTTCCAACAAGCCTTGTTTAAGGAAACTCCTGTGAGTATATTATTTAATATGATTTTTGTAAGACTGGACACAAACCAGATTTTGAGCTGAAGGCTTTGTTGAGTAAGACTTAGTGTGTGATTCTGTACACCTGAGAGTAATGTCTATTTTAGGGTGTTCAAATGATATAATTTGGATGTGATCAACTAGGAAGTTGTAGAGGACATTCATACCTTTCCACAGAACCTGGATTTGTATCATTCCGATGAGTAGGTAGAGTTTTATGCTATCAGTAAGGTGCAGCCAGTGTACAGAAAGTACACAGAGGCATGTGAGGCCAATTTGAGGATTTAGATGACTGAATCTGAGGTGATGATCAACTAGAGAGTATAGCCTAGGTCTTTACCTTTCCAAATTGGGCTTGAACACCCAAATATGATTTGTATTGTGGAAGTTATGATCTTTTAAAGTTTCAGGCAGAACACCATTAGTTGTTTAGTCATGGTTTTGGCTAAGTGTTGGTAGAACCTTTTCCCTTGTGTACCTAAGAGTTGATAACTTTTGTTTTTGGGTATGTATGGTGTATTTTGCTAGTCTTGTTGATGTTTGAATCTTGTGAATGATTGTTGTGACTCGAGTTAGTCACTAGGATAAGGTGATGCCCTACGCCCATCGACCCTAGATGTGAACTTCCACCAAGTCATTGAACGTCCAAGTTGGTGCCGTCAAGTTGAATTTCATGCCGGCTAAGGATGAACGCGGGCCATGGTGAGGAACGATTCCAAGCTAGGGAAAGTGGTGAGCGGGACTTACGTCGCCGGGTTCATTGGTCGACGGGCAGAGTTTTGGAGGCAATCTATCACCCTGAAGGATTAGAGTGAGTCTCGGTTTAGAGTGGTGTTTTGGGGTTGTTCATTGCATTAGTATTAGCGACCAGTCAGGTATCTATTGTTCGATAGCACTACGTGCATGATTTTGGATGACAAGCATATTTTAGTAATTGTTATTTAATTAAGTTTCTTACTTTCGCTTAAGGACCAAGTTGGTATTAGGGATGATTCCCTATAATTCGACTCGTTATGACGGCCAACACTAGGCAGTGATAACCAGGTTGTTCTTATCCTGTCGTAGGGATACAGGCTGTGCTCGCTCACTAGCCGAGCACACGAAAGCTGTATCTAACTCTGTTAATTTCTGAAGTGTCATGGTAAGAATGGAGAGAGACTCTGTCGGCTAGGGGGCTTAGACCCTTAAGGCCGTCATGTTCTTATATTAGTGGACACGAACAGACCATAAGAGGCAGCAGTCTCATGGATCTTCGGAGCCATGGATGTGCGAGGACGCATACCTGTAAGATCGTCACGGTATTTGGTGTGATCCAGATTGGATTGGGCACGAGTGGCAAACAGAGTACACCACTGTGTTAGCTGTAATAACTGCAGGATTAACCAGCTACTTGGTATCTATCAGGAACAGGTTGAGTATAATAACAGAGTGCATTGCATGGCAAGGGTTTGAAACCCTGAAATTGGAGAAGACGGCTTAATCTGGAGTGTATGCAGTATGGGATGCATGTGTATCCAGAGTCTTGCTGACATTAGACTAAGTGCATCTGTTTCTGTGCCTTGCATTATGCATTAGACTTCAGGTCATGGCATACACGAACACTAGGGAATTAAGATGCACATTTCTTTTCCCATTCAAGATGGTTTGTGTTTGCTAGTTTGAATATCGGTATTTCTTATCAGCATTGCATCAGTCGAAGTACTGACGTTCCCCACCTTTTAGGTACCGGTCCTACCCTTCGAGCAGGTGCAGAAATAACAGAGTCGTGCAGCGGAAGACTCAAGCCGAGGATCGAGTCCCAAGAAAGCAGATTGACCGCTCAACGGAGCTTCGGCGGTGATCAGTCGATTACCATTCCGGGAGACAGCTGGTAGCCATACAAGTGAAGTCTGTGAATATTTTTGTAATAAGTTGTAATGAGTTAATGTAATTGTACTACTGGTTCAAGAACAAGATATTGGTTGTAATCGATGATGTAATGACCTTATTTGGCAATAAAAAGTATTTAAATTTCTGTGTTATTACTGTGTTGAGATGCATTTGAAGGCAAAAATTCTGGTGAGTGTCACGGATGTCCGGTAACGGGGATCCGGGGTATTACAATCACCACTTCAATTTGATTTGCTAGCCTCCCTAACTATCCACAACAACTCCCAAAATGAGAATTTTAGGATTTGGGCTTATAATTCAGATCAAATCAGAATGCTCATATCAATCATCTTCATATTTTGCCTCCCATTCCTTCTTTCAAACTATCACCACTTCATTTGATTTGCTAGCCTCCCTAACTGTCCAGAACAACTCCCAAAATGAGAATTTCAGGATTTTGGCTTATAATTCAGATCAAAATCAAAATGCCCATATCAACCGTCTTCATATTTTGCCCATGTCAAGTGCCTGCCGATGAAATGAATCAAATCATAAAACCCTAACAACTAAGTTACTTGTCATCTAAACCTTGTCTCCCCTCTTCATTATTCTTTTTATTACCCCTCTATCAATTAAAACTAACAAAACCCAATTTGCATGTACTGAATTGGAGTCACAACCAAATAACAAACTAATAACTTCCTCTCTTTATTTTCCTTCCATACAAATTGGAAAATACCCCCAATCAAAATCCAATGCTTTGAAGCCATATTCTGATCTAAACAGCAAAATCCACATTTGGGTTTGCTTAATTTACTAATTTTTACATCAATAACAATAAATTAATAAAAACCCAACTGACAACTCCATTGAATTCAGATGCAAACACAAATTGAAAAATACCCCAATCAAAATCCAATGCTTTGAAGCGATATTCTGATCTAAATAGCAAAATCCATATCTGGGTTTGCCTAATTTACTAATTTTTACATTAATAACAATAAATTAACAAAAACCCAACTGACATCTCCGTTGAATTCTGATGCAAATAGTGAAATAAAACACCCTGGCTGTCCCTGCCCAATTATTCTCCCATGCAACACCAACGTGCCAGACGTTACCTCCAGCCCCTCCACCAACCCCACCACCCCAAAACTTCCAACCTCCGATGATCCACTACCACCACTGCTACAAGAAGACGGCGAAGAAGGAGAGCACAAGTCCACAAAAATTCTAAGGATCCAAACATTCACCCAAGCTATCAGCATCATAAAGTACTTAACATGGTCCATCGCCCTCCACCTCTCTCCTTCAGCTGCGGGATCGACAGAGGCAGCCGAAGCTAGCATCCTCAACGCCTTCCTGGCCGTCGATACCAGAATGGAGCTCATGTTAGATGATGAAGAAGGCTTTGCCAGCCTTGGTACCTGGCCATGCTCATGTCTCTTTCCATTAATGAGTCTTCTTGTCTCTCCTTTGCTTGTGTTATATATAGAGAGGGGTTTTGGATTAAAAAAAAGAATCACATACTAAGAGGAATACAATATGTAGTATCTAATGTCCATTACACGACGTTCCTAAATTTTGAGGAAATCTACCGACAGTGCGGACCTTGAGAAGATCTAGCGGTCCACACTTTACAGTCTATAAGATATCATATAACCTTCGGGTATATTTTTGTTTTTCGGGGTTTTCGGTGTTGTGTGTGAAAATGTGGGAGAAAGAGTTAAGAGGTGGTTTTTGGTTTGGTTTGGTTTGGTTAATTTGAGGTGGGTGGTGTATGGATCTAAAGGGAAATGTGGTAAAATACAATGCATGGGTAGTATGTCAGCACTTTAGTATGTTGTTTGCATTTGCTACTTTTCTGCTTTCAAGAGTTATGGATATAGTGGTGCTTCATGTTCACAGAATTCGGTTTGTGAAGCTAACATTGTTTATTCTATTTTGCTAACAGAAGCCAACATTTTGAATGCAGCAAATGTGTGTAAATTTCAGTGTTGTGTAGCAGGACTGAGCTCAGATTGAGCTCAGAGTCCAGGAACTGTAGTAGAAAAGACTGGTGACACTTATACATAAATGCACACAAAAACAAAAAGAATTAACCAATGCTGACAAAAGATCGGAAAAGATATATAGAGACAAGGAAATTGCATATCTAAAATCTAAGCAAACGAAGATCTGATGAATGCCATTAACTTTAGACAATAGCAGGTATCTAAAATAAGAAACAATGTTATATATTGAGGTAAATGCTAAAGAGCTGTAAAGAAATTAAAGCTAATAAGAAGATGGTACTAATAAGAGTATTATAAAATTATTATGAATTTACTGAGATAAGAGATAAAGAGAAGGACATAGGAACTAACCGTGTGATCTATCCGTTAATGCAACTCCACATAAGAGACCCACTAAAAGGGAGACTGAGGATTCTTCACCACCTAACGCTTACTTGCAGCAGGTTTACTAAGCATATATCTGCTCCGCTCTCACAGAATATCATCAAAGATTTTCCCCCATTAAAACGGGCTCCCACATTACGACCAACTCTTAATCCAGCATCAATCTACTCTTCGAATCAAATTTTTATCATGAAAACTCGATCTGGATAAGAGAAGAGCTTGATCTGAATCATGACCAACTGACACCTCTGGGGTTCTTCCTTGTTGCAACAAATTGACTAAAAGATGGAAAAGATGGATCAGCGATCCTTAGATATTCAAACATGAGGTACACCAAAAAGGCTACAGCCTAACAAAATCGGTACCAGTTTCCTCACAAAATATACAAAATTTCTCTTTTCCTTATTAAAAAATCAGCCACTTAGTTACATCTAAATTTTACAATAGGCAAATATGAAACCCAGAGAACAGATACTATAAAATTCCCCTTTCCGGACTTTGGTTATAAAGTGAAAAAGGAAACAAATTTATGCTAACAAAATATAAATCTTTCTGGTTCCTCATCCTCATCATTGTGCCATCCCTGACAACTAATGCATGAACTTCAACATAGAACTTTACTGAACAAACTGGGAATCTCAAAAGCTGGTACAGTTAGAAGAGCTGTGGTAGTACCTGATAAAACAGGACATGCCTATGTTAGAAATAACCATTTCTGAACAGAAGGGAACATAGCACAATTAATAAATAAAATGGCCTTTTGAAGTAAACGAAGAGGATCATAGCACCGCTCATTTGTAAGAACATTGCAATGAAAATATTTTAACATCTATTATGTCCAAGAGCACAAGGAGCACATAGAATAAAGATTATAAACCTTGTGCCAAATAGAGTTTGTTGGTAAGGCAAACAGGAAAAAAAAACAATTAAGTGGAATCTATTGCATTCCACACTTCAATCTCCTTCATACAACTAATATCATCAATTCCAGTGCTCATGGATCTATGTATCGCACAAACACTTCTATCATAAAGTGACACTAATTTAAGCACATAAATGCACTCGTATGTAGCACAAACACTTCGTGGATACTCAAGACGCTTGTCCAACATTCACAGATATCAATTTATACCTTTTCATGTTCAGTATAGTTTACACTATAGGCTCATGTTGACTATACAGCTTTCTCATATATTGCGATTATGAATGGCCTATAAAATGATTACTATTTAGTTTTCTATGAACTATAGATGGACTATTCTGATAATGTATCTCAGAATTATACTGTTAAACTTATGTCATTTGGATTCATTTAATGCATAATTGCGAAATATTATTATGGACATGTCACCATGTCTGTGCGGCCTACTTTCCACAAATTTGTTGTCTCATACACATAGCAGTCAGGCCCGGCCCAAGCCTAAAGCAACCCAAGCAAGGGCTTTAGGCCTAAAAAAAAGTAGGTCTTTTATTAGGCATCAAAAAAAAAAATTATCTAAAGAATAATTAATAAAGGCCTCCTCTGGCTCTTCATCTTCTACGTTCTACCAGACTACCCTATTCACCTTCTATCTACTCTGAACCAACTCAACAACTCTTTTTCTATCTACTCTGAACCAACTCAGCAACTCTTCATCTTCTACCCTGTTCATCTTCATCTTCTACCAGTCACCCGCAACTCCACGTCTCCACCCATCGCTTGCTCCTCTCTCACCTCATCGCCCGTCGCCCGTTGCCAACATCGCCCCTCCGATCGCCAGCATCGCTTGCTCCTCTCTCCTCAAATTTTCGAGTCACTCCGATCGCAAGCATTGCTTGCTCCGTTCTCCTTTCTCCTCAAATTTTTGAGTCACTCCAATCGCAAGCCAGCTTCGCTGATCGCCCGTCGCCACTCCGATCGCCGTCGAGTCACGCCGTCGCCACTCTGATTGCCGTCGAGTCATGCCGTCGACTGCCTGAGTCCCTGACGCCACGCCTCACCAGTGACCGGTTTTACTGTTCTAAACTTCTAATCTTTATTGTTTTATTTGAATTATATAGTCTATTTAGTCTTAATTTTCATTGTTTTGTTTTTAAATATATAAATGTCAACTCGAAAATTTGAATCAGATTATTCGAAACTCCAAAAAAGAGAAGAGTTGAAGCTTTAATTGAATCGCAAAAAGGGGCTTTAGATAAGTTTGTTAAAACAAACAAAAAAGAATTAGTTAGTGAACAAGTTAACAATGTAGGCACAAATGAAATTGAAAATAGAGATGAACAAGTTAACAATGTAGACACAAATGAAAATAGAGAATAAGTGTTAGTTAATGAACAAGTTACTAATACAAATGAAAATGAAAATGAAAATGAAAATAGAGAAGAAGTATTAGTTAATGAACAAGATATGTAGACACAAACGAAAATGAAAATAGAGAAGAAGTATTGGTTAATGAGCAAGATTGTATTGATTCTCATACTCATAGTGAAGATAGAGAAGAAATATTAGAAGAACCCACTACCAAAAATATATTTGATCCAAGTCAATGGACAAATATTGATACAAGTTTGAGAAATTTATTAGTAGAAAATGGTCCTATTAAAGTTACCGACATAAATTTTCCTAATGATGAATTTGCAAGACATGTTTCTTCTTCACTTTACATTCAAAAGTTGTCTAACGGAGAAAAGCGTGAAAGAAGGTGGTTGGTATATTCCCAAGATTTGAATTAAGTATTTTGTTTTTGTTGTAAATTATTTAATTCTCTTTCTAGTACAAGTAAATTAGCAAGTGAAGGTAGTAGGGATTGGAGAAATATTAGTTCTAAGTTGAAGAGTCATGAGATAAGTAATGAGCATATTACTAATATGAGTTCGTGGATTGATTTAGAAATGAGATTGTTAATAAATAAAACAATTGACAAACATGTTCAAGAAAGAATAAATAGAGATAGGGAGCATTGGAGGAATGTATTATTTAGAATTATTGCAGTTGTTAAAACTCTTGGAAAAAATAACTTGGTATTTCGTGGGACAAACGAAAAGATTTACCAAGAAAATAATGGAAATTTTTTATGCCTAAATGAAATGTTTGCAGAATTTTATCCTATAATGCAAGAACACATTCGTCGAATTAAAGACAATGAAATTCATAATCATTATCTTGGACATAGAATACAAAATGAATTAATAAATTTGCTAGCAAATAAAATTGAAACAAAAATTTTAACTAAAATTTTGAACGCAAAATATTTTCAATCATATTTGATTGTACTGCGATATAAGTCATCAAGAACAAATGTCTATTGTATTACGATGTGTGGATATTTGTTCAACCTCAGTACAAATCATTGAATATTTTTTAGAATTTTTAAAAGCAGATGATACAACTGGAAAAGGTCTTTTTTATGCTATTATTAATGAAATAAATACTATTGGACTTGATATTAGTAACTTGAGAGGACAAGGTTATGATAATGGGTCTAATATGAAAGGAAGACATCAAGGTGTTCAAAAAAGGTTTTTAGACATTAATCCTAGATCATTTTATACTCCATGTGGTTGTCATAGTTTAAATTTGGTACTTTGTGATATTGCTAATTATTGTTATAAATCTACATCTTTTTCTGGAGTGTTGCAACGTATATATACACTATTTTCTTCTTCTACTAAAAGATGAAAAATTCTACAAGATCATATTCCTACCCTAACTCATAATCATTGTCACAAACACGTTGGAAAAGTCGTGTTAAAAGTGTAAAAGTTTTAAGATTTCAAACTTCACAAATAAGAGATGTGCTACTGAAATTAGGCGAAGTTAATGATGAACCTAAAATAAAAGGTGAAGATGAATGTTTAGCAACTTATGAGCTTGAAAATTTTGAGTTTTTGTTAGGCATGGCTATTTGGTATGAGATATTGTTGGCAGTAAATTTAGTTAGTAAAAAAACTTTCAATCAAAGGATATGCGTATGGATGTTGCTATAGAACAATTGAAAGGTCTTATTTCTTTTTTTTTTTAAATATAGGGAAGATGGATTTGAAAATGCTATAATTTCTGCTAAAGAAATTGAAATGGATATAGAACCCAAGTTTCGTGAAAAACATGTTATTCGTAGAAAGAAACAATTTGATGAGATTCTGGACAATGAAGTTTTTAAATCTCTTGAAGAATCATTTAAAACTGACTACTTCTTGTACATATATAATAGATCATGCAATTACTTCATTCCAAAGTAGATTTGAACAATTTAAAATATATCGAGATATTTTTGGTTTTCTATTTAGTATTGAGAAATTAAGGTCATTGGAAATTGAAAATTTAAAAGAAGATTGTCTTAATCTTGAACGATCATTAAAACATAACGACAACTCCGATATTTATGGGTTAGATTTATTTTTAGAACTGAAAATTTTAAGAGAAATTATACAAGTGGAAAATGATACACCAATTGACATAATAATATTAAAAGACTTGATTCTTTTCCAAATGCATATATTGCTTATAGAATAATGTTAACGATTCCCGTAACCGTTGCTTCGGCGGAAAGAAGTTTTTCAAAACTAAAATTAATAAAATCTTATCTAAGATCAACAATGTCTCAACAAAGATTAAATGGATTGACTTTATTATCAATTGAAAAATAAAATGTTAAATGGAATTGATTACAATAATATAATAAATGATTTTGCATCTCAAAAAGTCCGAAAGATAACATTTAAATAAAAATATATTAATTTTAACAAAATATTGGTATAAGCTTTTAAAAGGCCTCATTTTGAAGTTCGCTTTAGGCCTCAATAAATGGTGGGCCGGTCCTGATAGCACTGTCTCGATCCATACTTATACTCGTCTTTCCTTTTTAGACACAGACCTGACCTACTACATAAAAGTAGTAATGGCATGTTAAGAAACATTGGATCACATACATGTTGAGCTTCGAAATAGATGTCCTTGTGATTGATTTATAACAGTACTCTACCAACTTCTTAATCACATAGCTGTTATAAATACAATCAGCGGTGCAAAGTCAAAGTAATGAGTTAAACTGAGGAATTTTTTCCCAAAATGACCCTTTTTGCGAAAGTTTTTACGCAAACGACTTGTTTTTTTTTATTCCATAAACGCCCCACTCGCTTTCTGAAAAAGCGAGTTTGGTATAATCCATCACGCTTTTTCAAAAAGCGAGTCTTAGAACTCAGAAAATTGGAAACCTAAGACTCGCTTTTTGAAAAAGCGTGATGGATTATACCACACTCGCTTTTTCAAAAAGCGAGTCTTGGCCTTCTTTGCCCAGCAACACTCGCTTTTTGAAAAAGCGGGGGTAATTAACCCACACTCGCTTTTTCAAAAAGCGAGTGTCGTTTGGGACTTAAACCCCCCACCCCCAAACAGATCTCACTATTCCTCTTTCTTCTTTTGCTTCCTCTTCGCTCGCGAAACCCTAACCCATCTCTCATCTCAAATCCGTCAAAGTACCCTCGTAATTTGTGAAATAACCCATAAAATTGCTTTAGACAACTTAAAGCCATCTTCCGATTGAGGTTTAATTTGTTGGAATTTGGGTATACTTGAAGAGGAAAGCAACTTTATTGTGAAGGTATGATGTTTATTGCCCCATTATTTTGTTAATTTCATTAGGTTTTCTTTATGGGTAGATAATAACTCGCTTATTGGTATAAATTAACGTAGGTATGGATTTGGAGATTCCTATTTGGTTATACTTTGGTGGTGAAATAATTCGTGATCCAAAGATCGGTTGTTGTTATAGTGTGTTGGATCCGGAAATAGTTTGGGTACCCCGTAGCATTACATTTGAAGAACTAATTGAGAAAATATATGAAGTTACTAATTGGGATAGGAATGAATGGAATGTGAAAATTTTAGCTCGATACGCAGCAGGAAGAGGAGATGGTCAGTATTTTATGACAGTGCCCGTACCTACTGATAATGCGCTGAAGTCATTGATTGCTAGGACATTTGATCCCAATTGTGCTTGGTCTGCATTAGAGTTATATATTCAGCAAATTCGAGTTGTGAATGCTCAGCCACATGACATTCCCAGTGCAAGCTTCATAAGGGTAGTACCTACACAGCAGATGAGGTCTACCCCCGCTCAATCTTCACAACCAAATCCAGTATCCTCACAAGAGAACACCTTCACAAATACAACATTTCCGGATTCTGTAAATGTTGAGCTGCCACGCCAACCTAGCCCGGTTCCTGACTCTGTTCCAAATGACGGTATATTTGAACTCTTTCAAAATGCAGTCTGTAACAACAGCTTATTAGACGATGTTGAAGAAGAGGAAGAAACAGACGATGAAGATGTTGATAGTGGTGAAACTGATGACGGAGACGAAGATGATGATGATAGTGGTGCAAATGTCAATCCTACGAACAATAGTTCTAATAAAGTCAGAGCTACTAATAGCTACGTCAATGTTGACGCTCATGTTACCGAGGAGATGGCTGAAGGTGCTAGAGTACACCTAGTTCCACAAGAGTCGTCTGGTTCGTCCAATGTAGACGAATTGTACGTTGGACAGGAGTTTATAAGTAAGCAGTCGATTCAACAGGCAGTGAAGTTGTATTCTATCAAAAAACATCGTGAATTCATAACTTTGAAATCTACACCGTCATTGTACACCGTTAAATGCAAAATGGCACCTAGAAAACGTACCATTGAGGAGATCGTGCAAGGTCCCCCCGGAGTAAGTGATGGTGGCTGCCCTTGGAGATTGCGAGCAATGGTTCCAAAAGGCGGCACGAATTTTGTGGTGAAGAAGATATTTGGGCCACACACTTGTACGAATCCAACGTTGAATCAGGATCACCTTAAAATTGATTACAATCTTATTTGTAATCTGATTGTTGATGTGGTGAAAAAGGATACCGGTTTATCACCGAGGTCAATTATTGAGATTGTTAAATTACAATATAATTATCAGATTTCGTATAAGAAAGCTTGGCGAGCAAAACAAAAGGCGATCGAGAGGTTGTATGGTACCTTCGAAGAAGCATACACAAAGTTGCCTTTTCTACTCATAGCAATTCAAGCAGCAAATACAGGAACCGTTGTTCACTGGGATAAGTATGAGTCTAGTCCTAGCGAGGAAACATTCAAGGGTGTATTCTGGGCATTTGGTCCTTCAATTGAAGGTTTCAAGTCTTGTAGACCTGTTATCAGTGTTGACGGAACTCACTTGTACGGTAAGTACAAGGGTTGCTTGCTAATTGTTGTTTCCCCAGATGCGAAATGATTGCTTATTTCCATTTGCATTTGCATTGGTTGATGGAGAGAGTATAAATACGTGGACATGGTTCATGACTTGCATCCGATATTATGTCACCGATCGCACTGAGTTGTGTGTTATCTCTGATCGTCACGCTGGTATAATGTCTGCTATGGAGTTACAAAATGGAGCTTGGAACGAACCTAATGGATATCACCGTTATTGTATGCGTCATTTTGCTACAAATTTCTTTACTAAATTTGGTAGCAAGGCATTGCGTAAGAAGGCGAAAATTATAGCGTGTCAACGCCAACCCAAAAAGTTCATGGCCAAACTTGCTGAACTTGAAAACGTAAATGTGGAGGCGACTAATTGGTTGAAAGAGAAGCCGGTTGAGAAATAGGCACTTTATGCAGATGAAGGTAGAAGATACGAGATAATGACTACGAACCTGTCAGAAGTGTTCAATTCAGTCTTGAAAGGAGTCCGTAGTTTGCCAGTAACATCGATTGTTGAGACGATCTTCTTACGTCTGAACTCTTATTTTACTGCTCGTCGACAGGAAGCCAGTAAACTGTTATTTGAAGGGACGATTTCTGCTCAAAGAGTACATGAACTGCTCGATAGTCGCCGTGAGAGAGCTAACGGACATGAGGTTACAATGTTCCATCATCAACCGGGAGTTTTTTCTGTGAGAACGGGTATACGCATGGTGGGTGGAGAAAGGAAGGGTGGGAACTACACTGTGAATTTGGGAACAAAAATGTGCACATGTATGAAATTTCATCTATACCATATCCCATGTTCTCATGTACTGGCAGCTTGTGCATATCGTGCAATCGATCACAAGCATCTCGTTGATAAATTTTACACCGTTACTTCATTAGCACAAACATACGGCCCACTATTTCAGCCT
This sequence comes from Hemerocallis citrina, assembly GCA_017893485.1. Classification (NCBI taxonomy): domain Eukaryota; kingdom Viridiplantae; phylum Streptophyta; class Magnoliopsida; order Asparagales; family Asphodelaceae; genus Hemerocallis; species Hemerocallis citrina. The sequence continues at coordinate 255,927,006 of CM030364.1, forward strand.
ATTCTAGATCCAGCATATTGGCCTATTATTGATGGCCCAAAACTAGTACCTGATGCCAGTTTGCGACGTAAAAGGAAGGGCAGGCCTAGAACTACCAGATTCCGCAATGACATGGATGTGAGAGATAGGTCAAGTCGTGGTGCGGGGATGAAATGTTCAAAATGTGGTTTACAAGGACACAATAAGCGGCGATGCACTAATAGTGGAACTCAGAACATTTAACTATTGAATGCTTGTACTTTTTAATTTGGACATTGTAATTGAACTAAATTATGTCGATAGAGATGACAAAGTTTTATTTTGAAAATTCGTTTGTAATATTTGTTGATGTCCTGGTGTGTTTGTTGCATTATGAGTATCATAATCTAACTTAAAGATTTCACTAACATAGGCAAGACACGCTTTTCCAAAAACCGAGTCTTATACAAAATACCGCGCTTTCTCAGAAAGCGAGTCTTTTGCCTGTAGATTTTTTTGAACAAGCTAAAGACTCGCTTTCTCAGAAAGCGAGTTAGTAAAAAAGAAGCGCGGTGTTTGGGAAAGCGAGTCTTCAATCTGCTACCAAAAAAGAATACAGAGTTAAGACTCGCTTTTTCAAAAAGTGAGTTTAGTTCTGAACACCGCGGTGTTTCAAAAAGCGACTGTTGAGTCTGCTTGATTCCCAGAGGCTTCAAGATCTCTGGGATGCCAAATGGTGTAGACTCGCTTTTTGAAAAAGCGGGGTATTTATACCTAGACTCGCTTTTTTAAAAAGCGACTATTGAGTCTGCTTGATTCCCAGAGGCTTCAAGATCTCTGGGATGCCAATAAGTGTAAACTCGCTTTTTGAAAAAGCGGGGTATTTATACCCAGACTCGCTTTTTCAAAAAGCGACTGTTGAGTATGCTTGATTCCCAGAGGCTTCAAGAACTCTGGGATGCCAAATGGTGTAGGCTCGCTTTTTGAAAAAGCGGGGTATTTATACCCAGACTCGCTTTTTCGAGTCTTGCTCTGTATGCAAAACTACCCAATTGTTTATCTCTTGGTGGGACATCTACACCACAAACAACTACACAAACAATCCACAAATACACATATCCAACTTCCACAAACAATCCACATCTCCACAATACACATATCCAACTTCCACAAACAATCCACATCTCCACAATACACATATCCAACTTCCACAAACAATCCACAAATAAATCCAATTCATCAGCACAATTTGAAATAAATAAACAAAAAAATCTTAGCAATAGAACACCACACGCACACACCCCATACCAAATTTTGAATTTCATTAATTCCACTTTTAAAAAGTTGATTACAAGATTCGGATACAGAATAACTAACATTAGAATTACAACCAAAGATAAACTAATCAAAATATGTAGTGTCTTCAAGGGTCCGGGGTGAACATGTTGGGACGTCGCCTTTGCTTCTTACCTAAGGGTGATGGAGTTTTCTGTATCACACCTTCTATTGGCTCCTCTTCCTCTTGTTGGTCCTCACCCTCTTCCTCCTCTTGTTCTTCCTCAATTATAGGACGACGCGGTGGTTTACGGGCAACTTTCTTGACTCGCTTTCCACGTGTATTGGTCCGATGAGCGGGAGTGTGTAAGATAGCATCCAGGGTTGCCCCCTCTCCCACAGCATCAGCCGGTGCTCGACAGGACGTCAGCATCTCGCGTGCGAAGTCCTTAACCGCATCGGCTACGTTGCTACTCAACACAGCTGCACATTTCTTGCCCATACTCCAAGTCTGGGCCATCTACAAAATATAATAAATTGGACTTTGTAGTTCCAGTTCATAAAAACTAAAAAACTTAACAGTACTAAAAAACTTACAATCGTGCGAATAGCCGATGCCTTTGGTTGAAACATAGGTAAATGCATTGAATGTACATCAACTGGTTCTGCTGCCGGTCGACGTATAGGCATCACCACGCCTGCTGGAGTCTGCCCTGTCGGAGAGATATACCGCCTTGTCATCCTCCCATACCAACCCATATAGTTCTCGTGCATTGCTAAGTCAAAGGGAGGAATGTTCTGGATGATTTCATCGAACCTCTGTACATTCCATCTCTCGACATATGTCGAGAAGCTTGCCGCCCAATTATGACCTGGCGTACGACCCATTCCAGTAATTTTATGAATATCCACATTGAATGGCTCGGCTACCGGAATCGCTTACTGCAGACCAAACTGTCGTAATACTCTGTTCACATAATAGAACTCAACAATGCTGAAGTTGATGAGTGGTGCTTTTGTTAGCCAAAGATCTCGCCTATAAAGTGAAATGGGCGGTAGGCGAGCTAGACGCTCCTCCGTGTAGGGCATCCATACTACGCAGTTATCTGCCAACCTGTCCAACTCATCACGGAAGTAGGTCAGGCACCTGTTCGGGCTGGCAGTCCAAGTAAGGTTACCGGACCAGTACACACCAAGAGGAGGTAGCATGTACTGGTCCTCAGGGAGATGGATCCAGTTGGGTGATTGTTTCCTAACTACAGGATGTCCAACGTGGATATGCTCCCAGCTCCACACTTGAAGCAATATCATCGGGCCATTCATCTGCACGGACCCGAGACTACACAGGCACAAACTCCTGTAGAGGGATGCTAAGGCAGCACTACCCCAACTGTACTGGCCGACTCGTCCAAGGTCTGCAATAAGGGGAGGTACATGAGGGGGACGGAATGGCCGCTGGAATTAGAGAACAATACACCTCCAAAAAGAGTCAGGATGTACGCCCTGCAGTAGTAGTGGACCTCCTCTTCAGTCGAATCATCTGTCAATCGGTCTTTGAATTTTTCCTTTAACCACTTCAACCGAATCTGTTTCCCAACTACTGCACCAGTCTCCACTTCGACACCAAGATATTGTTCTACTAAATATGGAGCGTCGAAGTCCATAGATCCAGTCACCGCCTGCCCATCTACCGGAAGGCCTGTGATTACTGAAACGTCCTGCAACGTAATAGTCATCTCCCCAACTGATAGGTGGAAGCTGTGGGTCTCAGGACGCCATCTCTCGAGGAGTGCTGTAAGCAGTGGCCGATCGCACTTGATGCCGCTCATCAGTGCAATACCATAGAGTCCGCAATCCCGTAAGATTTGGTGAATCCGTGGGTGCATAGGGAGTGGATGACCCCCACGGAATGTACACTCCTTCGAATCGCCCTCCCACACATCTCTAGAACGATGGTGCGACTGAAGAGTAAAAAGAGCGGGGTCGAGGGGACCTGGACCTCCAAGGGGAATAGTATATGAGGAAGGGGCCAGGGACGAAGTACCAGCCACATTTGGGCTACTTGGGACCTGCAAAACAACATTTACATCAGCAAAGAAATATATCATTCAATTATATGATAATGAAACAAATCGAATGCAGAAAATTATAAGCTCACATTACTCCATTCGGTGCCACCACGACGACCACCACGTCTACCGTGTGGAGGTGGGCCAAAAGATGTACGTGGTCCATCGCCACAATTGGCTCTACTACTAGAACCTACCTCCACATGTCCCCTAGTCCGTGGCATTTTTCAAAAAATAAGAGTATCCTACAATGTGGAGCGAGCAATCATTATTAACAAACCAAAATATAAAACCAAGAAATATAGAACACATACGAACATCTATAACTATTATAATGGGAGAGTTGAGGTTCACAAACAAATAAAATTAGGATATTACTACATATAGAAATCAATTTGAAGTAAGGATATCCTTTCGTTTCAAACTCTTAAAAAGACCCACTACAAGATTTGAGCACAATAAGTAGGTAATGAAGTTTGGTTACATGTTGCAATTCATTTTAGCAATTTAAATAATCACAGAAGCAAAATTATGTGAAATGCAAATACAACATACCAAAACTTATATGATTCAGTAAATCTGGCAAATGTGAGGCGGAAAGAAGCTTACAAGATTCAGTAAATCTTTATGTGGAGTTATTTTCATCTATATATGGCCCACTTTAATAGTAAATAGCTCACGTATATGGTAAAAACTGAAATTGGTATCAGCTTTCTAGTTTCACACAATATGGGGTATTTAAGGTGTGGTAAATGGTCGATAAGCTCTAACAGAAACATCTTTGGTCTTATCTACAATATTTAAAGATGCTATCATATCATATATCTTAACTAAGGGAAGATGCAAATTAGAAAGCCACTGAAACAAAGATTAATATTTTGTACAGCTTAAAAATTGTCAGCTAATATTGTTTGCATCCTTGAAAATTTTCTCAATTACACTGCTGTATCCAATGTGATGTAGACAATGAATTATTACATCGAGATCAGCTGCCACTTTCAAGGAATTAGATCTTCTGTTGCTAAAGCTAGGTACTCCTATTAAAAGGAATATCATCATATTTTATATATGATCAAGTGGATCTGAGAAGCATTTACCAAAGAATCTACAGTTCAACACATGAATATGCCAAAGTAGTCTTGTAAGGACAGGTTAGAAATTTGACTATTAGCCATTGCACTTAAAAGGGTAACAAATAAAAACTCCATTATAATTAAAGAATCACTAGCATTGAGGAAAGGGAATTAATAAAAAATAAATAAACAGACAGAGATAACTTACATGAATTACTAGAATGGGACAATTTACCAAGAAATATAGAACACGTGCATTATACTAGTTTTGATTACTAATAGTTATATCCTAATTTTACTCACAAATTCTACATTTACTCACAAATTCTACAAATTCTACATTATACTGGTTCAATTCTACATTTACTCACAAATCACAAATTCTACACACATTACCAGCAATGTGATGCATAAAAAATTCTAAATATATATACAACATTAGAAAATATAGAGTTTGAGAAATATACCACAATCTTCACGCAAGAATTGAACCACGGATACACCCCCAAATCGTTCAACCCCCTTTTTGAGGAACGCCACCGCAATCACCACAAAATCGAAAGAACCAGCAATATCAAAGTGGGCAATTGGACTGGGATGAGATAATGAAGAATTTAGGAGTTATTCGACAGCTAATTTGATGGAATAGGGCCTTAAATCGAAGATTTCCGACGATGGGTTAGGGTTTCGCGAGCGTAGAAGGAGAAAGAAAGAGGAATAGTGAGATCTGTTTGGGGGTGGGGGTTTAAGTCCCAAACGACACTCGCTTTTTGAAAAAGCGAGTGTGGGTTCATTATCCCCGCTTTTTCAAAAAGTGAGTGTTGCTGGGCAAAGAAGGCCAAGACTCGCTTTTTGAAAAAGCGAGTGTGGTATAATCCATCACGCTTTTTCAAAAAGCGAGTCTTAGGTTTCCAAATTTCTGAGCCCTAAGACTCGCTTTTTGAAAAAGCGTGATGGATTATACCACACTCGCTTTTTCAAAAAGCGAGTGGGGCGTTTATGGAATTAAAAAAAAACAGATCGTTTGTGGAAAAACTTTCGCAAAAAGGGTCATTTTAGGAAAAAATTCTAAACTGAGGATCCTACCAATCCAAAATCACATTGTCATCTCATTAAAACCCCTAAAGCCAACCCACCAAAATTCCAAAAACATCAAAAACAATAAAAATCCGAAGAATCTTCTCTTCTACTACTTCCATTACTTTTCCCCATAAACAACAATAATTCCCTCTTGATTAGAGTTCAAAGCCCTAACTTTAAAACCCAGCCTTAAATTCCAAGACCAGCACAAAAATAAATCAAAGTCAAAAGAATCCAACAATTAGCAGCTTCAAAACCCAAACTTCTCCCAAATTTCATCTAAATAAACACTCTTTTTCACCCCCATCAAAACCAAATCTCTAACCCTAAACCCCTAACTTTCCAAAACCTTATCTAAAATAACTCAAACCAAAATAATCTAATCACTAAAATTCCAATTAAACTTCAAAAACCTAACTTTATCGCAATTTCCATTCCATCACAACCCTAATGTTAACCCCCAATTTCCAAAAGTTTTCCAAATACCGACAAAATAACCAAAATCAAACGAGCCAGATGATTACTACCTCAGAGGTGCCAGAGCTGAACTGGAGGAGGTTGGTCTGGCCGCTAGCACCAATCGACTTGCTCTTCGGTTCCTGAATCTTTCTGTAACACCCCGCAAAATTGAGTAATGATAATTTTGCCACTGTGTGTTATGCACGTATATTTTGTACCGTTACGAGTAATATTCGTAACATATTTTTATATAAATGCCATACATATTTTATATTCCGATTATTTATATGTTTCTCGTTTTCTAAAAATTCATTCTTATCCTATTTTTAGCCAACTCGAATATTAATTTTAATCTTTGTGTTTTTACGTGCATTGCACGTGTCGATTACGTAAATTTTACTGTTACATAAGATATCCCTAACATTATCAAAATAAATATTTTTCATATGTTATATTCTGAGTATTTATAAACATTTCCCCGTTAATCAAATCTATTTCGTATTTTGAATATTTGTTTTTATATGCATTGCATGTAAAAATTTATGTGCATTTTATTTCTAAAATTTTCTAAAAATTATGCATATATATTCTCATTTTTATCTAAGTTATTTATTTTGAATTTTATCCATAGGCCCTAATCTATTTTAAAAGCCCAAAAGAAACTAATTGCAAAATAGAAGCCCAAGATAAAATTATTTATTAAATACACTTTTAAAATGGTCACCACACTTGTCATGTAACAAATATATATATTTGAACTATAAACAAAAGAATGAGAAGTATGCACATGTGGAAAATTCAAAGGATTTTGGCCTTGCATATGAAGGAGAAGAGATGGGGGTTTGTGTAGTAACGGTGAGTGGGTGATTAATTTTGTTAATGGACATTTATATTTGGGTAATGAGTGTCTCTTCATTAACCCATTTGACCATATAAATAGACCCTCCTATTTCATGAATAATGCACAAAAAGCAAAAGAAACAAAAGGGAAGGAAAGAAAGAGAGAAAAGAAAGAGAGTGCTCGGATTTCTTCAAGAAGGAGGGCTCGAGCTTTGCTTTGCTAGGAGGAGAAGGCTAGCATCATGTTGGAGCTAGGAGCAACATCCAAGGAGTTTTCTTCCACTTTACTTTCTTCAACTAAGGTGAGTGATTCTTGAACTTTCTAAAATGTACTAGTATGCATGTGTAGGAATATTGATGCATGAAATTGATAATTCATATGAATTGTAGTTAATTTTGTGATGATGTTATTTGGAATATTTGATAGATATGAGTATGAAAAGAAATGCATGTTAATTGAAAGATTGTTATGAAGAATAGTTGAAATGATGTCGTTGGGTGCATGGTAATGCATCATGATTAGATTAAATAAATTGGATATAAATTTGTACACAAAGGTGCTAAATCATGCAAAGAAAATTAATGTTTTGAGTTTTGTTTGCACTTTAGAAAATCATATTTAATTAAATGGTTGGAATATAGAACTAAAACATTTTTGGGAGCATTTTGTATATGTCAGGAACATCCCAGTAAAATTTCATAAGATTTGGAGGTCGTTTACTATTTTTATAAAACCTAAACTTAGGACTGGTTGGCAGTCGACTAGTTGCTCGAAATCTGTCCACGTTTCGGTTTTTTATCATTTCAGCATCGTAAATGAAGTAATTTGAGAAAAGTCAGAACTAAGAACTTATATTAGACTCGTTAAACTTTCTGTAAAGTCTAAGAAATCAAATTTTCACAAAGAACTAAATTTATAATGAATTTTACAAGACTCCACAATTGGCAGTATTTCAATATTTCGACCCTACTGTAGATTTCGAAGAATTCAGGGTTAAAGGTACAATATTTTGGAGAAACTTATAACTAAGAAATTTTAGTAGACTTATATACCTTTATTTTGATCTAAAGAACACAAAGTTTCATGAAGTATATAATGTGCTATAATTTTTACAAGTAGCATGTGCTGCAGTTTTTTGATTTTGAACTTGCTGTTTTGCAAATGAATTTAGACGGAGTAATTGAGGATGATTCTAAGTAATTTTAACTACAAAAATATAGTTGACTCTGTTATGGAATTAATAAATCTATCTTTTGAATAGAATTGAGAATTTATAATTGAAATATAGATGAATATGAAAGGGTTTATTTAATCGAAGAAACTTGTAGCTTTTTAATGTGAATTGTTGGTTGTGTGATCAACCAAGAAGTGTTTACTTCATAGTTGGTAAATAAGAATGAATGAAAGGATGTGAAGGAAATATGAATACATGAAATTGAGAATATGAATTATAAGGGTATGCATACCCATAATGTTGAACATGAAAAGATGTTGATTCTAGAGGCTTAGTGAGACCCAGGTACTGGCAAATGTTGAAAATGAATAATTGATTTGAGAAGTGGTCAATATGGGTTGTCGTTCTTGGTATTTTTGAGTAAGACCAGTCGGAGGGTAAGCTAGCTCTAGGTAGTATTATTTATTCATGTTTAAACTTAAGGATTAGGCACTAAGTGGAGATGTAATAAAACTTGGGTAAGCGTAAGTGGGTTGTCTCTATATATTTTGATGGTGGACTCCAGGACTATAGACCCATTTTGATGGTGGACTCCGGGACTGTGGTTGCTTGCGATGGAAACAAGCCTTAATTAAATCTGGGGCTATGATTGATTTGATGGTGGACTCTAGGATCATGAATAGTCGGGCGGATGGGAGGCCATTAGTTAGTGTATATGCGTATACCGAGGCTAGATGGGCACTTGCGGGATGTTCGCACGACGAGGATTTCCGTATAGCTTGACAGTGGATTCCAGGGCTGGAATCCGTACTCGTGGGATGTCTAAAACTTGATTAGTTACCGAGTAGTTTTTCATGGCGAGGGATTAAATCCTATAATGTGGAGTACATAAGTGCTTGCCCTCAGACCTATGTAGGATGGGGTGCATAGAATCTGAAGAAGTATGCATTAGTGTCATTGTAGTATAACATCTGCATTAGGCATTAAGTCATATCATACACTGACATGTTTAGAATAGTCACTCTTTTACACTTTAATATGCATTCAAGTTTGTGTTTGCTAAAGTAAGAGATTTCGTTATAATACAGCATAGAGAGGATCGCTATTTATAACATTGCGTTGGTTGTAAGCAACTGACGTGCCCATAGATTTTCAGTGCATGACTTGATTGGATTGGCAAGGACTTAAAGACGGTTGATGATAAAGATTATATTCATGATTAAAGCTGCTGATATTAGAATTGTATTTCATGTTATATTTTATTTAACTTCCGCTGTGTAACTCTGTAATAAACAATACGCATAAATAAAAAGTTTTAATTTCCTTGTAAAATTGTACAAAATGAAGTAAAAGATTCTGATGTACTACAAATTACATGTAAATGGAATTCGGGGTGTTACACTTTTGCCTCTCTGCTTCCCCCGGATTCTTTAATCGACGAATCTGAACGGCATCTCACGCCTAGAACATAGCCATTCACCATTCCCACCACTTTTACGATGACTCTTCGAGATTCGATGAAATCCGAGAGATCTGATAAGATTTGATTGGAAGAAGAAAGAGAGAGCGGGGAAAGAACATAAAGATGAGAATAGAAGAGACGTACGCGAGAGAAAGGGGGTTGAGGTTATTTATTATTATTTATATTCGTTTTTAAATATAAACACTAAATAAATGATCACAAATTAATAATAGCCTTTGATCATTTTGATCAACAAAATACACGAACAGTTGAGATTCGCTCTGGACAGATATTTTTTTTCTTCTTATTCTTGCTTTTATAATATATATATATATATATATATATATATATATATATATATAGATAATTAAATAAATAAAGGAGTTGTTTTGGGGGGATTTGAATTTGAGTTTTGGGGGGAAATTTTTAGAGGGAAATGTGTTTTGTAAGGTTAGATCTGAACCTTTGATTTTGGGGGGATTGAAAGAGAACCACTTGATAGCTTTCTTTGTGTTTTATTATATATATATATATATATATATATATATATATATATATAGAGAGAGAGAGAGAGAGAGAGAGAGAGAGAGAGAGAGAGAGAGAGAGAGAGACGGTGAGTGAGAGAGAGAAATAATTAAATAAATAAATGGGTTGTTTTGGGGGATTTGAATTTGAGTTTAGGGGGAAAATTTTTGGAGGGAAAATGTAGTGCCCCGAATTTCCAATATGATATCTCAGAAATACGTGGTACAATTCCCAGCATCAACTTCAATTATAATAGTAAACATAGCCAAAAATACAGATAAAATCTTTCCAACTTTTATTACATTAGTTCATTACAAAATACAGCGGAAAAACATATACCTTGAATTACAATCTTTTCTTTACAACACATCTTTTACAATTTTACATAAGCTATAACATCATTCTATCCCAAGCATCCAAATCCAAAGCTATAAGCAACTACCTGTAAAACATGAGGCTAGAGATAACCCTAACCCCCAAAACTATAGAGGTCAGCCATAACGGTGTAAGTGACATAAAATAAATGCAACATAAATAAACATGAAACATAATATCATAAACAACATGTGTCAACAACAAGAATGAATGAAATAAGAAATAACAGTAAATAAAACATGAAAACATCAAGTGAAACTAGACTAAGTGTGTAGCGCCCCGAATTTCCAATATGATATCTCAGAAATATGTGGCACAATTCCCAGCATCAACTTCTATTAGAATAGTAAACATAGTCAAAATGCAGATAAATTTTTCTTTCAACCTTTATTACATTAGTTCATTACAAAACACAGCGGAAAACAAACACATTGAATTACAGTCTTTTCATTACAACACCTACTTTACAATTTTACAAAAGCTTTATTATCATTCTATCTCATGCATCCAAATCCCAATGCTATAGGTAATCACCTGTAAAACATGAGGCTAGAGATAACCCCAACCCCCAAAACTACAGGGGTCAGCCATAACGGTGTGAGTGACATAAAAACAAAGCAACATGAATAGAATATGAAACATGGAATCATAAACAACAGGTAATAAAGATAAGAATAATTGAATTAAGAAATAATAATGAAACATGAAAAATATCGAGTGTAGCTAGACTAAGTGTCAAGTGTAGAAACAGGAAAAACACATGCATAAACCAAATCAAGAAAACACAATACTATATGCTGACTCTCTAATGCGTACTTGTCGGATTCTATGCATCCCACTCTACATAGGTCCGGTGCAAGCCCTTAACATCTCCACTTTATAGGGTTTAGTCCCCCGCCATGTAACTAATCTTACCATGATGACTACTACGAGATAAAGATAAACTGTGAGTATTAGCCCATGCCCCGATAATTTCGAAGGTCAATCTCTATCCACAGATAATTGCAGAGACTATTTCACTCACACCTGGGAATCTTCGAGAATACCCCACACCGCAAGCTATGGTACCTCATCACATGAATACCACATGAGTGTCGCCTCGACCCCGATAATTCTGGAGATCAATCCCATACCACAGGTAATTCCGGAGACTATTTCACTCTCACCTGGATAATTCCGGAGATTTTCTCACACTGTAGGCCATACTGAGGTCCATAACCCATGTTCTCATTCATCATATCACCACTAGTGCTTGTCCTTATCTTTTTAAGTTAATTAATTTAATTTCGAACTTCCTAGAAATAGTATACCCTACCGGACTTAACTCAACAACTGATCAACAAATATGCCTCAATAGGCCCCAAAACACAATAACCCAACTGCCGGCATACTAGGGTCCCACACAACCTCTAGAGACTCACACTCAACTATCCAAACCCAACAATAAAACATCTTGAAAACATATGTTCTGTAGAAAGATAATATTTAGAATAGTAAGTTATAGATCCCAAAAACATTTAAAGAATCAATCGTTTAAAGTACAACAGAATAACTCAAGAAGCATTAGTAACAGTCGACTGTAAACCGGAGTCAGTCGACTGTCCAAAGCGAAAAACCAGCACTTCAAGAAAATAATTCTAAGTAATGGCAGTCGACTGTAAAAAGTCATCGGTCGACTGTCCAGAGCGAAAATCCAACATTTTTAAGAAAAATAATTCTAAGTATTGATGGTCGACTGTAAAAGTCATCAGTCGACTGTCCAGAGCAAAAATCCAACACTTCGAAAAAATATCAAAATAGAGCAGAGACAGTCAACTGGAAAAATGCGTCAGTCGACTGTTCCGCACAAAATTTCAAAAAACGAGAAAACACAGTAGCCAGGTAGCGACGGTCGACTGTCGAAACATACCAGTCGACTATCACACCTACAGATTGCAGTTTGGGTTGTGCATGTTTCAATCGATACGAAGATTTACTTCATAAACGAAATCTATAAAAAGTATATTTCTGATATAATCAAATATGACTTGTAGAGTATATAAGAGTTCATAAAACCAATCAAAACCTCTTTGAATTGATAAAAATAGCTTTTTAATGAATTCCTTCAAATTGAAACATGAATATGTGTATATAACAAAAATAGAGTTTTTAAGAACCAATCATATATCAAAAGACCTTCGTATTTTGTTCCAAACCATATTAATACCAAAATTTGATGAGATATAGCCAAAATCTTCAAAAAACACTCAAAGACTCAATTCCTTCGAAACAACAAAACAGGATATTCATGTAATAGTGTTCATGCAAGTTTGTGCACCAATGAAATTTTACAAATTCATCAATTTAGGAATAGACAAATGTTCAGATTAAATCTTTAATAATTGAGCAATTCAAATCCAAGTAAAAACTTCATAAAATCGCGAAATCTCCAATTTAGTCATAAAGCATCAAATCCAAATCTAGTTATCACAACTCCAGACCTCAAGACATGATCTTTTAATTCATTAGTCCTTCTCAAAATTTCCTCAAACTCAACCATATTTATATTCAATAGTTGGCATCATGAACATCAACAAATTTAACATTAACATGACCAAGTCGCATTCATCTAACTCACCAATAGTCAAAAATCTCATCTTTAATCTATTTATGCATAACATTCACCATATCCAATCAAATCAGTAATGATCCAAAAGAAGTAGCCTACTCATGATTTATATTAGGTTATTTAACAATCTCAAATCATCCACATGCAAATTCCACTCATAAGTAACTTAGGGTTTCATAAAAGATCCAATTTTAATTCATCAATTCATTCAATCCCTCATATATATATTCATACCAAACCCTAGCATGCTTTCTAATAGATGAAACGCCATATAAAACATTCAAAGAACAAAACAAAACAATTATATCACTCACCTTGTTGAAAGAATCGAACGATAATGAATAGATAGTAAGAAAAGCCCATTCTTAGCAAGAAATCCAAGATCTTCTCTTTAGAACTCCAAAATAATAAGAAATAAGAAATCCTCTGTGTTGTGCAGCGAGATGACAACTACACTACACCCTAATTAGGCCGGAATTAAAGATTTTAGGGTTTTTTGAGTACATTTGCAAAATACTCCCTTTCTAATATACCTTTACATAAATAGATCCCCATATTAGGAAATTAGTTAAAACCAATTGAATTGGGTTCAAAAATCAAAAGATCCTCCACCGGCATCAGCCGGCACTATAGGGAAAACCCAGAAAATAATTTTGCAATTTCATCCCTTCAAATAGCAATTTTGCAAAAAAAATCTCTTTTATCAAAACTTGTAAAATATATCAAATGTGTTGAAACGAAAGGTAAACTTTTTTACTCTTGAATTGACTAGGCATTATTTCCAGCCCAAAAATCTGAAAATCTGGGGTTTCACCCCGATTTGGTAATTTTGCACAAAAGTCCTTCCCCAAAATGAATCCAACCACTGTCAGAAAAATCTAGAAAAATCACAAATAATCTCAAATAATAAATAATAAGTTCCCCAAAAATAATTTTGAATTTTGAACTTCCCAAGAAAATATTTGCACGTGTAAGAAGATAAATTTTTAGATAAATATTTATTAAATCACCAAAAACCATTTTAACTCATTTAATATTCTCAAAACAATATTTTAAAAATACGGGGTACTACAAAGTGTTAAGTGTAGAAAACAGAAAACAACATGCATAAAACTAAGTCAAGAAAACATCAATGCTATATGCTGACTCTCTAATGCACACCTGTTGGATTCTATGCATCCCACTCTACATAGATCCGGTGCAAGCCCTTAACGTTCTCCACTTGATAGGGTTTAATTCCCCGTTATGCAACTAATTCTACCACGATGACTACTACGAGATATAGACAAACTGTGAGTATTAGCCCACACCCCGATAATTTCGGAGGTCAATCTCTATCCACAGATAATTCCAGAGACTATTTCACTCACACCTGAAAATCTTCGAGAATATCCCACACCGCGAGCTATGGTGCCTCATCACACGATACCACATGAGTGTCGCATCGACCCCGATAATTCTGGAGATCAATCCCTCACCACAGGTAATTCCGGAGACTATTTCACTCACACCTCGATAATTCCGGGGACTATCTCACACTGCAAGCCATACTGAGGTCCATAACCCATGTTCTCATTTCATCATATCACCATCTAGTGCCTGTCCTTACTGAAATTCATGCTGATATTCTTCCACTTCCATTCCGGAATGGGCAAAGGTTGCAACAAACCTCCTGGTCTCTGATTCTCTGCTTTGATCTGCTAACAAGTCAGACACCTTGCCACAAAATCTGCCACATCCCTCTTCATACCGGACCACCAAAAGTGTTGTTTGATGTCCTTGTACATCTTTATGCCTCCAGGATGTACTGAAAACAAAGTACTGTGTGCCTCTTGCAAGATACTGTCCCTTAAATCTGCATTCTGCGGAACACACAACCTCTCACCCATCCATAGCACTCAATCTTGGACACGGAACTCTGACAACTTGCCATCAGAAACCTGTTGCAACATCTTCTGGATCTCTGCATCTGATTTCTGCCCCTCCACAATCTGCTCTCTCAAAGAAGGCTGCAGTCTCAACTGAGCCAAAGAAGCTCCCAAACCCTGCAGTACCACCTCAATACCTGCCTAATCCATCTCCGCTGCCAACTCACTCCGAGTAGTGATCACGCTCACCAAACTGCTCTTTCGACTTAGCCCATTGGTTACCACATTCGCCTTGCCCGGATGATACTTAATCTCCGGACGAATGTCTTCCAATACTTCCAGCCACCTTCTCTGCAGAAGATTTAGATTCTTCTGTTGACAAAAGAACTTCAGGCTCTTGTGGTCAGTATACACGTTGACCTTCTCACCATATACATAATGCCTCCACTGCTTCAAGCAAAGATAATAGCTGCGAACTCCAGATCATGCGTCGGATAATTCTTCTCATGCAGATTCAACTGCCTCGAACCATAGTCAATAACCATGCCTTCCTGCATCAAGACACACCCCAAACCTCTGAGAGATGCATAACTGAAGATATCATAATCCTTCCCAGCTTGTGGCAAAACTAAGATAGGCGCAGTCGTCAAACTCTCCTTTAGCTCAAGGAAGCTCGCCTCACACTTATCAGTCCTTCCTAGTTAACCATGTCAATCATCTCATCTCAACCATTCATGTTTAAGTTTATATTAACCATTTATTTATTCAAATGTTGTTAGTTAACATAATACTCTAAAAGTTCAAATTTATTTATGACATAATTATTTACTAAAGTGTCACTCATATAAAATAAAAGTTAATGCTATAAAAAAATATTTTGTTAAAATTTTTTTAAAAATATGCATTGAACGTGCAAATTACTGGTATTATATTATAGACCATGCCCTGTTTTTGCTTTAAAAGTGATTCCGCCCCTGGCCCTGACGGTTTCCCTGCCTTCTTCTTCCAAAAATTTTGGGATTGGCTTAAGGAAGACCTCCTCAAATTGTTTCAGGATCTTCACCAGGGTTATTTCTCTTTTGACCGCATTAATTATGCGCACATTGTCCTCATCCCCAAGATAACGGGAGCTCACCTATTGACTAATTTCAGACCTATCAGTTTGATCAACACTTCTTTCAAAATTATTATGAAAGTCCTTTCTTCTAGACTGGGCACTATCATCTCCCCCCTTATCGACTCTGCCCAATCGGGTTTCATCAAGGATCACTTTATCCTTGATAGTGTTGCCTCGGCCCAGGAAATCATTTCCCACTGTCACAAATCTCGCTCTGAGGGCATCCTAATCAAGCTTGACTTCCAAAAAGCTTACGATAATGTTAATTGGGATTTTCTCCTTGACACCCTTACCTACCGGGGTTTTGGTCCCAAATGGATAGCTTGGATTAAATCCAGTCTATACTCTGGGACCTCTTCTATCTTTATCAACGGTTCGGAGGGTCACAAATTCAAAATTAAATGTGGTCTCCGTCAGGGAGACCCCCTTTCCTCTCTTCTTTTTGCCCTTGTAGCCGACGTGTTTAGCAAGCTCCTCAGGAATGCTTGGAACCTTCAAATGATCGAGGGTCTCGGATCTTTCCCCCACTTTGCCGGGGTTCTCAACCTGCAATATGCAGATGACACTATCATCTTTTTCAAACCTAACGTCCACTCCCTATGCAACCTTAAACTTCTCCTTTACTGCTTCGAAATGGCATCAGGCTTAACCATCAATTTCCAAAAATCCTCTGTCCTATGGCTGAGCGGTTCCCCAAACCGCCAGGTTGAGGTATCCAATTTCTTTAATTGCCCAATCACTATCTTTCCGGTCTCCTACTTAGGTATCCCTCTGAGATGGGGCAAGTTGCTCAGAGTTGACTGGTTCCCGCTTATTGATAAAGTGGAATCTAGGCTCACTGTTTGGTCCGGTAAAGTTCTTTCCCGAGGAGGCAGGTTGATCCTCATTAACTCGGTGTTTTCGGCCATGCCTCTATACATGATGTCGTTTTATTTCATCCCCTCCTGGGTGATCAAGAGGATTGATCAGATCATGAGTAATTTCCTCTGGACTGGGTCGTCCTCCTTTAAACCTGGTTCGCACCTAGCCCATTGGAAATTGATCTGCACCTCCAAAGAAGAAGGGGGTCTCGGTGTTTTGGATCTTATGGACCATAACATTGTCCTCTTAGGTAAATGGCTGTGGAGATTCCATTATCTCGATCATTTACCCTGGATTCGATGCATCAAAAATTATCGATCCTCGTCTTCCAACTGGTCGGATTTCCCCCCACTAATTTCTCACCATGCCTCCCCTTTCTGGAAAGGGGTCTGGAAGGCGTCTACCGCCTTCCAGTGTAGCATCTCTCGTACCTGTTCTGACGAATCTACAGCAAAATTTTTGTCTGACTTGTGGATCGGTAACACCAAACTTTCATCTGCGTACCCTTCTTTATTTCGCTTAGCAGCTTACCCATCAGCTACTGTGGCGAATTCTTTCATTGTCATTGACAATGCTAGACATTGGTTCATCCCTTTCGTGATCGACCTCCCCCCCTCTCTCTTTGAGGTTTTTAACGACCTCTTAGACTCCCTCAATAGCTACGCGTGGTATCCTAATGAGGGAATCTCTTGGCGCTGGTCGTCATCAGGCGTTTTCTCTGTTAGATCTTTTTACCATTTCCTTAATTCTAGAGGTATTCGATCGTCGTCAGCGCATTTTATCTGGGAATCCTGTGCCCCTCTTAAGGTGAAAATCACCTCTTGGCTCGCGTTTAAAAACAAACTACTTACCGTTGAGGTTCTTAACAAAAGGAACTTGGCTTGGGGGCAACTTTGCCTGTTGTGCGATCAGCAACCGGAAGACATTAACCATCTCTTCATTCAGTGCCCCTTCATCCTCCCTTTATGGAAGATTTGCACTTTGGCATGGGATACTAGTTCGATTCCCCCCTATTAGCCTCCTGTTGGTCTTATACGCCCTCGAACGTGATGTTTCGAAGCGCGTGGATGTTATCGATTCATACCATCATTTGGATCATTTGGAAGGAAAGGAACAACAGGTTATTCCAGCGTCGACGCATTTCAATCGCGTCAATGATTGATGAACTTTTATTTCTCTTTAAGCTCTGGGCTTCGAGCCCAAATTTCAAAGCTAGTGCTTCACTGGCTTATCAAAAATTAAATGACTCCTTTCATTGTCTTAGCAATTTTCATGCTTTATAGCCGCTGAATTGTAGTACTTTTGTGCTCACTATTTTCTTTTCCTCTTCTCTCTTTCTCTCGCAGGTTTGATCTCCCCATTAGGGATCTGCAGGCTGTGCGGGTTTTGATCTTTTGCTGCTGCTGACTCTCACCCTTTTGGACCCTCTGGGCTTTTGTTAAGTAGCTGTTTTGTTGTTTTGAGACGCTATTGTTGTTTATATTGTCTGGGATGCTTGTGTTCAGGTTTATTTCTTTGCCTGTTAAGCTTGTATCTTTTGGTCTCTAACTTTAGTCTCTGATGACTCTTTATCTATAGCTGGCTGGACGGCTGGTTTGTGCTTCCATGCACCTTTCCCCTGTTGAGCTGGCTGTCGGCCAGTTTTGATTAGTGTTTATTGCCATTATCGTTTTATTCCTGCTGTTTGTCTTTGGCTATTGGTTCGGGTTATGCTGCTTGTTTTTAACCGTATGTTTTTATCATCCCTGTGAACTATGTTTTCGTTTTTCCTCTCTTTTGTATTGGGATGCTGTTCTCTGTATTTCTTTTCGCTGTTGTTGTCTGGAGGTTTGTTTTCTTGCGAGTTTCATCATGGTATACCTTTTGCTCCACTGCGCTTAATGAGCAGTGCTATTGGAGGTTATGGGCCTGTGGATTTCTTATAGGGAGGAGACTTGCTTTCTCCCGCGTTCTTGCTCCCGAACCATTCCGCAGGTCCATGAACTTTATCTTTCTACTATTTGGTGCATGTTTTCTTCAATTATGTATGGTGTGTGTGGTGGTTTGGGAGAGGGGAGGCTGTTTGCCTTGTAAAGCCTCCTTCCCCCTGTTATTTTTGTGGTGGCCTGACTTTGCTGTAGAGCCCAGGCCATGTGATCGCATCCCTTCTCCTGTTTCCTTTGCTGTTCTTTCCGCGGCGGCGATCTCTTCTTCCAGCGAGCCAGCTCCATTGGGTTGACTTCAGATTCCATATTTTCAGTTGCGAGACTTCCCCCGTGTTTCTTCTTGAGAGATGCCGCGTAGGGAGCGCCCGATGCGCGCTCTCTTTCCGGTCTCAGGCTAAGCCAGCTGCTCCACCTCGAGGAGGCCGTTCCTATCACTGGAGCTCTATTCTTCTCCCGCTGAAGCCGTTTCTTGGACCTCTTTTGTTAAGCGTTATTGTTGTTCATATGTTTAGGCATGGTTTGGACGTTTATTTCTTCATTCTCTGTATTAGGGCTATTCTTGGTCATTTTTGTTTTACTTCTGGTAAAACTTTTTTTGTAATGTTTGTTGTTATTTATTGATTGCCAGGCTGGAGTCTTTTTAACTCTACTCGTTTCATCAAAAAAATATTATAGACCATGCCGCTAGACAAAATAAATCATTTTAAAAAATTTCTGAGAGGATTTCATCTCTTCTCTGTTTTACTTTTACTACTGTAGGAGTATTTTACATAGCTTTTTGGTGATTGGACTAAAAATCCAAAAACAAAAGAGACAAAGAACCAGCGAAAATGTGGAGACGATCCGCATCCTTCATTATCGACCGAAACCCCATCACCATGGAACCTCAAAACCCTAATCCTAACCATAATCCCATCTCCGCCTACTACCAGACCCGATCCGACCACCACGCCGTGGTCACCAGCGACTGGCTGGCCCAGGCCTCCAACGCGGCCGTCTCCGCCACCGCCACCGCCACCGCCTCCGCCGCCGATCAGTCCGCTCCTCTAACGGGGAAGTCGTCCTCGGCTTCCTGCACGAATGCTGATGAAAAGCGGTTCTGCGTCATCGACGAGTTCAACTTTTGGAGGAAGAAGCCCGATTTGGCGGAGGCCGTTGCAGCGATCATGGCGCTTGCGGCGGTGATTAGGTCGAGCAAGGCGACGACGATGATGGAGCTCGAGAGCGAGCTCAAGAAGGCGTCGGATACTCTAAAGGTTTTTATTAAAAAAATGTTTTTGGTTGTTGTTTTTGTTTGTTTTCGAAAGTTAAGGTTTCAGATAAGTTGGGGAAAATTGAGAATTGAGGTTAAATGTAATGTTTTTTGATAAATTGGTGAGGGAGTTTTGATTTTTGAGTTGCGGAGGTGAGGCATAGGAATTTTTTACGCCGTGTTTAGAATCAGTCTTTAACTTTGGAGGTATGCATTGTGCTAACTTTAGTTATCCTTCATGACCTCGAACTTGAATTTATCTTTTAACTTAGGGTGTGTTTGGGAATGGAGCTATGTTAGGATAACTAGAGTTTTGTAGAGTTAGCTCTCAAACTTTAATTTTCTTAACTTCACCTTGTTTGGGAAATCTTTTGGAGCGTAGATAACTATAGTTATCCAAACTTTTCGAAGCCCAAATGTAGGGATAAATGTAGTTATCTACTTATCTCTACTCCGCTCAAACCTCATTTTTCTAAACTTTGCCAAGCTTTTCCCTCTTTCCCTCGAAAGTAGAGTAAATTTTAGTTGGCTTCCCACACATGAAAAAGAAATAGAGTTTACTTTTTGAGTGTAGGTAGAGGTGTGATAGGTCAAGTTAGTAAACCTGTAGGGGGCGTTTGGTACAAGGATTTTTTTGGCTCCTAGGAATCATAAAACATGTTTGGTAGGTCTTAAACATTTCTGGAATGTTAGTTGGAAACTTAATTTTCTATGTTTGGTTGAAGGTACATATTTTCTGAAAATATTAATCTTTTAATCCAAAATACCCCTATCATCTTCAAATAACAAAACAAACTCTGCAAACACGCAGCACGTGCAAACAATAGGCACGTGCAACGACAACAATGGTAGGTAGCGGTTGTTGGGAGAGGTGGAGCGCAGTCGATGATTAGATCCGAACCGATGATCGAGATGATCAAGATGATCAAAGATAAAGCTACTGATCAAGGCTTGTTGATCAAAGTGATCAAAACGATCAAAAGCAAAACAGCCAACCGCAGAACCACGACAACAGCAAGATGACGCGGCTGCTGCTGGCTTGCTGGCGACGACTAACGGCGGGGGCGACGGCAGCGCCTGCAAGACTGGATAGGGCGGCGCGGCGAACTGGACGGGGACAGGATCGACGTCGGTGCTGGGTGATGACTACGAGTAGCGAAGGGCAACAATAAGGCATCGACTGCGGTGCTTTGGATGGTGAGTGACAACAATGGCGCAGGAGGCTCGAGTGGTGGTCGAGGGACTTCGGGGTGATCGGAGGTGGGTTCGGCGACTGGGTGCTCGACGGCGCTCCGGAAAAGGAGTTAAGGGGGTGGTGTACAGTTGGTGGTTGAGGGTCTTTTTTGGGGGCTTACTTGTATTTTCAAAGAAGTAACATTTTTCTAAGCATGGGAATCTAAAAATCCTCCCCCCCCCCCCCCCCCCCCCGGGGAAATTTTTGTACGAATTGTGGCAATTTTTTTAGGAATCTTAGTTTCTTGGGAATCTGAATTTAAAAATTAATATACCAAGTATGGGAAACTAGATTTCCAAGTTAAGAATCCCAGGAAACAAAAAACAATCCCCCTACCAAACGCCCCCCTTGGTCCACATAAAAATAAACTTTAGTTAACCTAACTTTGTTTCCAAACATACTGAATATATTTTTGGAAGTAATCGTATATTACCACCATAATCAATTTTCTCTATTAGAGGGACTTAGCCGAAATTGTGGTATTTGTGGATTCTCCTCATCAAAATAAAGCTTGAAAAAAATACATACCAGATTTGCAACTAATAGTTAAAGAATTTAGGGATTGCAATATGTTATACCAAACCAAGTAATGCAACATTCCATGGTATCATGATTTCCCCCCTTACATTCCTCATAATCCTTCTAATCCCCACAGTCTTCCAATTCGCCTACTAAATGTTCTCCTCGTGTTTTGACACTGCCACCTTTAAAAAAAAATAGATGAAAGTGGACTTAAGATAAATATGTAGAGAGTCGTTATCTTAATTCCAAAATGAGTTGTGAACAGGTTAAAGTTACGATAACTAGAGTTTTGTGAAATTATGTGAGATAAGTCCAGTTATCCCAACTTAACTTTGATCCCAGACATGGCCTAAGAGGTGATGAATTAGACGATAATTGGATTTGTTGATAGTTAGGGGATAGTGGATGTTAGGGCTCATAAAATGTGAACTAAAAGGTTGATTGTTACTCTTAATAAGTCTGATTTCATGTGTTTGCAAGGCATAATGTCACATATACTTCTGGATGACTTACTTATATGAGAGTAATCGTGAAGCTGCGATTGTGGGATTTGGTTCGTCCTTACTCCCTAATAACTCTTGTGAATTGGTAGTTGTGAGCACAGCCAATTTAACGCTCCAATCCACAAGTTGAAGTGTGCTTCTGTCAAAACTTAGTTCAAGGTGTACTATTCAAGGCCTAGTCCATTAGTGGTCCTTAAGTTGCGATAGATGTCACTAAGTGGAGGTTCAAAGCCGGAAGCTACATACACCGAATACACAATATTTTTTGTGTTCAGTTCCTATTTCTTTTACGTACAATTTTGACTTAAATTTTGGTTGAATGGGGAAGAGTTGAACTTGAGGGGTAGTTCAGGAGGATGGTTATGAAGTTGTAGAGCTATTTGGTTAAAAATTGAGGAGGTTAAAATGAAGGGATTAATTGGAGGATGTTGAAAAGTTGATGAAGTGAGAAGGATGATAGAGGTGAACTTCATGGTTGTTGTGAAGGAGGAGGATGTTTGTGTTGCAAGTGTAGGTGATTGTGGAATTGAGAGAGAAACACAATTAACTAAGTTGAGGATGATAAAAAGCTAATGAAAGGGAGGTGGCGTTGAGGATAAAAGTCTCATGTGGGATGGGAGATGGCTGCTTGGTAGAAGATTTTTCCCCCCCATATAACGTCCATTTAGTTATTGTTAGGTGTTAATTTGGAGAGAGATGGACTTTTATTGTTTGATTGGAGAAAAAGAAATAATGTGTCGTGCCCCATATATTTGCGATGACAGATTCGTAATTGAGCCAGAGTTGTATATTGATGTTATTGTTGAACAATAAAATATTATTGAACTTCTTGATATTCAAAGATGCATAATGAAAAACATAGAGACCTATAAATAGGTTACAAAACTCGGGCATAAAGAAAGTCCTCAATCATCCCACATATGGATAATATCGATCCACTTATAAAATCTTATCTAAACACATACGAAATATTAACTAAATCTAAAATATCTTATCACATATTCCAACAGTCCCCCTTAAGTTGGATGTAAGCGAAGTTGAAGTCCAACTTGAGCGGAGCCGAGATTTAGACTGAGTGAAGAAAGATTCAGGGAATTCAACTATCTAAGTCGACACGCCCATCAAATTTCGTGGAGGAATCAAGCGCGTTGCAGATGAAACCAGAGAGCGGGAGGAAATTGAGCTCGTTGCCGATGAAATTAGATAGCGTAGAGAAAATCTAATGCGTTGCGGGTGAAACCAGATAGCGCATAGAAAATATGAATTTAGATGAGATCGTATATGAAAATCCGAATATGGATGAAGATCATATATGAAAATCCAAATCTTAAGAAGAGACGAATTTGAAAATTTGCATCTTGAGGAGGACCAAATCTAGAAATCTGCTTATGCATCTAGAAGAGGCTGGTCTGCGAAACTGAATATGGAGGACCGAATTTGAAAATCCAAATAGGGAAGAAGATTGGATTCGGAAATCCGAATATGGAGGATGACCGAATTTGAAAATTTGCATCCTGAGGAGGACCCGGATCTAGAAATCCGCATTTGAAAGAGGATTGTGCCTATAAATCTGAATATGGAGGATATAATATGAAAATCAAATATGGAGGACCATATTTGAAAATCTGAATATGGAGGACTAGATATGAAAATGTGTATCAATTTGAATATGGAGGAGGACCGGATCTAAAAATCCGCATCTTCAGGAGTGTGGCAATGATAGAGGGAGAGAATTTTTGAAGAGATATGACTCTTCTTGCTACTCAAGAAAGAGAATGCTTAAGGAGGATCAAAATGCTCAAGAAAGAGAATGCTTAAGGAGAATTTTTTCATTATGCTCGAAATGCTCAAGGAGAATTTTTGAAGTAGTTATAAACCTTTGCTATTTTAGCCTATCTTAGTGTATTTAATGCAAGCAATTAGCCAAATTGAACTGGATGATGTGATCTAGGTTTGATAGAAATTAGAAACAATCTAACCTCCAGCATTCTAATTAGTTAGTAGTAATAGGTCGATAATACTTGTCTAACTCTATTCAAGCTTTGGTTGAGCTTAAGCTGTGTAACAGTAACTTAGGAGCTTAGAAAAAAATAGTTATACTTGTCTTGGCTCATCTTTGTTCTTGCCTTAGTTCTCAAGCATTAAATTAGGGGTTTGGGGAATGCCCTAAGAGTTGGTAAGATTTTATTCAATATGATTGATAGATATGAGAATAGCTTGAGCAATTTCACCCTTCTAACTGTAATGTGTGCTTGCGTACAACGTGTATATGTGACAGGTCATAGAAGCTTGTACTGATTATGGGGTCTTGGTAAGCATGCAGTTATGGTTAAAATAGTTTGCAATAGCATCGTTTTATGACCTGATTTTACTCGTGCTGTGACTACTAGAATGATCGTATGAAAGTAAGGATTTTTTGTCTATGTAGTACAGACACTTCTATCATGGAGCTGTACCCATGTCACACTGACACTTCATGGACACTCCTCAGACCCATGGTGGGCACTTCTCACATGTGTCCTATGTTTTAATACATGTCTGATATTTTGCTCACTTTTATACACATTGAGCACAAAATCAACAATTTTCGAGTGCTTCTTGTATTAGTTGATCTTATTACTTTTGTCATGACTATTGAGCACAAATTGAACTGGATGAGGGGATGTTGATTTGATGGAAACAATCTAACCTCACGCTTCTAATTATTTAACAGTAATTGGTTGATAATACTTGTGTAACTGTATTCAAGTTATTGTTGAGCGTAAGCTCTGTAAGGGTAACTTAGAAGCTGCAAGAAAATAGCTCAACTTGTCTTGTCTCATCTCCAATCTGGCCTTAAGTTCTCAAACATTAAAATTGAGGGGTTTTGGGAATGCCCTAGCAGTTGGTAAGATTTTATTCAATATGATTGATGGATTTGAGATTAGCATAAGCAAGTTCACCCTTCTAACTAGAATGTGTGCTTGCGTACGTGTATATGTCATAGGTCATAGAAGTCTGTACTGATAATGGGGTCGTGGTAAGCATGTATTTGGTCAGAATAGCTTGCATTAATATCGTTTCGTGACCTGATTTTACTCATATTGTAACTACTTAAATGATTGAATGATAGTAAGGTTTTTTTTTTGTCTTTGTAGGACAAACATTTCTGTCATGGAGCCGTATCCATGTCACACTGACACTTCATGGACCTGCTTGGACACATGTTGGACACGTCTCGCACTGTCATTAGTTTTAATACATATCTCATATTTTGAGCACTACTTATACTCTTATTGAGCACAAAATCAACAATTTTCGAACACTTCTTGGAGTAGTTGATCTTATTACATTTGTCATGACTATGAAGCTTCGTGTATTTTATAATTGTCTGGACTACGACGCTGTTATATTGATTCTGTGACCCGAAATTATATTGTTGTATGTCTCTGGATTGATTTAATGCATAATGATGATGCATTATATTATAATAAAATATTATGGTTCTGTACCCTTGTCTTACTTTTCACAAATTTATTGTGTCCCGCTTATCCCTCTTGATAGCTAGATGGATATATGGTTGACCTATGAAGATTGAAGGGTACACTGATAATTTAGTAGTACCAGGAGAGGCGAGGGATGTTCCCAAGTATGAACAAAATGATGAAGGCTTGATGCAATACATGCTTGGAGAACAAGTGGCATGGGGGCAAACTAGAAGATATGTTTAAATTTTTGTGTTGAAGCATTGGAAAATAGTGAAAGTTAACCCATATGAGAATGATAAAAGAGGAAAGGGAGCCTCGTACTTTTAGATGGAATTTTCCTCGTATAGAGAGTTATACTTGTATGGTGGGACTTTATATAAACGATATGTACCATTCATTATGTTTTTAATGTCATAAGACGTGTGAACAGAAAAGTCAAGACTTTAGAGGCTTCTTACCTAATGCATCGCATGGTACCATTTTGTTCTATTATTGAAAAATTGTTCGCCACTTAAAATATGGATAAACGGTCTGCAAACCACTTGATAATTTATAAAAATATGACATTGAAAACAAAGTGAACAGTGCCGATCATTAATGGGAAGTTCCATATATACTCTATATGAGAAAATAATCTTCTATAACTATGAGGTTCCCTTTGTCATATGATAAAAAGGTATTTGAAGAAGCATTTTGCATGATTCAATATTTTATCGAAAAACAAAGAAAACAAAATGCACTCTATATAGCTTATGCACGGCTGGAGCCGGTTGGCTCTTATCCGTGTGATAAAAAAGAAAAAAAAAGAAACTTCTGCAAAAGCTGGATGTTGAATTGTTGATTATGATGTATGGACCTTTTCTATTTTGTTGTTGAGAAATTCCACCAGTTTATATGAATGCGGGACTAGGTGCTAATAGAAACTATCCCAAATTTAGGTTGGGGTTTGGGATTCTGAATAGACATTCATATCAAAACTTACTAACATGGAGGTTCCCATGATCAGGCTATGCCTGCAGGAATCTGTGAACGTCACCTTTGACGTCATTTCTTGTTTTTGTCAATTCAAAATTTGGCTGTTCCGATGTGGCGATATCTAACATACTCAAATTTTCCATGTGTATTTTCAGTCATGGGACGCAACATCTATATCACTCTCTGCTGGCTGTGACTTGTTCATGCGGTATGTGACCAGAACTTCAGCTTTAGAGTATGAGGACTTTGATGCTGGAAAATTACGTTTGATTGAGCGCGGTGAAAAATTTGGAGAAATATCTTTGAGGGTAAATTTTCCTTTAACTGCCTTTTCTTTTCATGTTATCAATATCTAAACTGATTTAAGTTGCAAACTCAATTTCCAGGCTCGCAGAACCATTGCTATGCTTAGTCAGGATTTTATATTTGATGGCTGCACCATCTTAGTCCATGGTTTTTCTAGAGTCGTGTTGGAAGTGCTAAAGACAGCTGCTTCAAACAGGAAACTTTTCAAAGTCCTCTGTACAGGTCCTTTTCGTCTTTACTTATGTTATAACAAGAGAAGGATGGCTTTCTATGGCTTTGTGGTTACATGTGCAGGGCATGTGCCATGAGATCTAGGTCTCAATTACCTTCTCTCTCTCATTCGTGGTTGTATGTGCAGAGGGAAGACCTGATAGAACCGGCTTACGATTTTCGAATGAACTAGCACAGTTAGGTGTTCCTGTTAAGCTGCTCATCGATTCTGCTGTTGGTTATACCATGGACGAGGTTGACATGGTCTTTGTTGGGGCTGATGGTGTGGTTGAGAGCGGAGGGATCATCAACATGATGGGCACTTATCAGATTGCACTGGTGGCTCATAGCATGAACAAACCTGTTTATGTGGCTGCTGAAAGTTACAAGGTATACATTTCTTTGGAGCTTCAACAGTAAATCGAGCTAACACTAAATAGTTACTTTGGTCCTAAGTTCCTAAATCCTAAGAAGTAATATCTAATAGTATACAGTCCAAAGTCATCATTCGTGATTCATTACATCTGCATGTTTGTGTTCACTATGGATGTTCTTTGTACCGTCTAGCAATTACTAAATTGGTTTGATAAGTTTGGTCAATCTGTTAGTTTCGTGAATATTTTAACACTGATAAGAATTTAAAAAAAATCAGCATCTAGGTTTGAGGGGTTAATATCAAGCTTTAGTCTAATTTGAGGGGCTTTTTTTATATATTAAAGAAACAAATGGTCACTAGCTTTGTGCACTTAATGTTATGTTATACACAAACAAGAGTGGCCCAATGTCCATTCCATAAATCTCATCTGTAAGTATGAGGAAGAAGGAGATCGTGTCACATCAACTTAGTGAACAAAGTTGCTGATCAAAGCACTATTGTATAAAAATGACAAAGTAAATTACTTTGGCAATATCTCGTAGATTCTTTGAATGAAATGTACAGCGGTTTAAATTTTCCTCTCTTTGGTTTCAGTTTGCACGGTTGTATCCATTGGATCAAAAAGACCTAGCACCTGCACTTCGTCAGATTGACTTTGGAGTCCCAATTCCATCAGGAATTGAGGTTGAAACATCGGCAAGGGATTATACTCCACCGCAATATCTCACACTTCTCTTCACCGATCTAGGAGTCCTTACGCCATCAGTTGTAAGCGATGAGCTGATTCAGCTGTATCTCTAGCAAACTGGCTTGAAATTGTAGAAGATCAATTTACTCACTGAACCTGAGACCTCCGAGCTTGATTTTTCATTGTTGGCCAAATTTGTGTAGTAGTAAACTATGTGTATGTTTGTTATATTAAAGGGTGCTGGGTCTTTTACTTTAATTGGTGATATCAAATAGTATACAAATCAGTAGTAGCTCATATATGGTTTATGACGATGATGGCTGGTTGTTAGCAAAATTATGACATTGCAGACTGCGCCTTCTGATCATTAGGAATTGTTCTCATTCTTTTAGCTGATATTTTGTTTGGGAGCTTTTTCTGTATCTTGTTTTCTATATAGCTGGTTAGAAGAAAACTGTTGAATTTTGTTAGGAAATACAATAATATATATTACATGGTATCAAGTTATAATTTGGGGATGCTGGGTGGGTAATCTTTCAACATAATTTTTTTGTACTAATAAATTTGATTGGATCCTATCCGAAGTATATTTTTATGCTTGTAGAAAGTATTGTGCATCAAGGTTACACACAAATAAATGTTTTATAAAGCGAGATCACGTAATTGGACAATCCGATACCGAAATTCAGTAACTTATGTCATGTATCAGTAACTTATGTCATGTATCAAAACAACGTTTAGGTTACTTCCGGTGCATGACTACATTCAAAGTGAACGTAGAAGTATGTAATCTATGGCTTGTCAGAGTCTTCCAGGTGGAGAAATTCGATGATGAGGAGGTCGAGTTTGGACCGACACTGGACTGAAGGGTAGGTGTTATTGATACTCACATGGAACATGATACAATTGGAAAACCCACAGTCCGCATCTAGCTCTATTTTGTATTTTGTTTCGGTCTATTGTAGCTTTGGTTGTACTTTTGTACTTTTGGTAAGACCCAACCTCCAGGTATTGTTGGGGGGTTATGTTCTATTTTCTGCACTATTACTTTTTGTATTTTCCTCCGATATGCCGGGGTTATTTTATTAACCTCTTATTAATGAAATAGAGTGGCGTTATCCCACCTTTAACCTCCAAAAAAAAAGAAAAAAGTATGTAATCTATACGATAGCAATAGCGATAGGGTGCCTCTTCCACCACTTGAATGATCTTTTAATGAAAACTATAACTTTGATTCGTTTGGGAATAATAAACTCAAAGGTATATAATCATTCACCCCGAAAAACCTCAGAAGTTCATGTAAAATCTCAAAGAAACTCCCAAGGTATATAACCGTTCACCCTGAGAAACTTAAGAAGTTCATGTAAAATATTAATGGATTGCTTTACAATCCGGCACAGTCGATCTCAGAATTCTACTGAAGCATGTAACAATTGCATATTAGCTTGGTGAGGGTGAGCCGGTGAGGGTTTATTGTTTCATTCAATTAAATTACACGTGCATTGCACACATGCTTTGTACGTACTACTAGTTATCAAAAAACATTTTACAAATTACGTAAAAATTACAAAAAATTACAAAAACATTTCAGAAATTGCAAAAACAAATACAAAATTACAAAAATATTTCAAAATTGCAAAAAAATCAAAAATTGCAGAAACCTCCGGACGGCACATAAAGTGTCGTCCGAAATATGCGGAGGCAAGGGACGGCACACGAAGTGCCATCCGAGGGATTTAAGCCTTTGGGAGATTTTTTTAATTGGAAAAAAAAAAAAAAAATCAAGGGACGGCACTTGAAGTGCCGTCCGACGAAAAAAATATTAGTTCGAAGTGCCGTCGCTCATATATGAAATTTTACAGTTGAAATAAGGATAATATGAAAATTTGGCAAACGAGTGCAGCTCGTTTTTGAGCAAAATATGTGTATTATCGATATTTAGCAAACGACTATAGATGCTCTTATTCAATCAAAGGGGGTGTAATAGATCAGTTAAAAATTTAAACTCAATTAAGCAAGCAAGGTTCGAATACATGAAGGTGAACTGATAACAGATTCCGATTAAAACAAAGAGGAAAAGTTTTGGCAGTAGTTCGAATAAGAGATGCTTAACACAATTCACAATACGAATCCTATGATCACTTGCACTAATTAATTAATTTGTACGTTCCAACTAGCTAGCTGTTCTCTCTAGCACTTGCTGGTTGTTTGCTTTGGTGATCAGTAGTTTGGCTCGCAGCTCAGCCGCCGGATCGGCCACTTCTTCAAACCGGTTCTCGGGGATCCAATTATAACCTGTTTTGGGGTCCCTCATCCAAGCTTAATTTCTCTTCTTGCTGCATGCTTCATATTACATATATATATATAGTACTCCTCTTACAACATGTACAGAATATGTCACGTCCAGCTTCCCAAAGAGGAGATACGGAATACGGATACGTGACTAAGTCCAGCGAATGATTTTCATCATCCTTAAGCTGTCAGGATCTTTACAACAAGCACAAGTATAAACAAGAGAGATACAAGAGAAATAGTCAACAACGCATGCATAACTGAATCAATATAGTCAACAAGATTACTTGAAACAAGAAGCAAGAATACTGAATTTCAAAAATATTCATGTCTGAAATAAAACACAAGTTTGAGACACAAAATCCAATACAAAATAATCCATGTAACCAAGTACAATTATTCAAGATAAGCAACAAGAAATAAATAGATATAGCAAAATCTCCAACCAACTAGAATCTCATATCACCTACTTCATCGAGCAGCTGATCACCATAATCTGCAATCTAACAAATTGCAGAAAAAGAACAGAGAAACAAAACGTCCGTCAATGCAAGTTACGGGCCACTTGTAGTGCAGACACAAATACAGGAAAGAGAAATAGACAAGAATAGAGTAACAACGGAAGCAAGTATAGCATGAAAATGATGTAACAACAAAATAAAAGACTAACTCTAAATCAAGAACAGGACAAGTAGCTTGGTAAGATGAACAAGTGCAAGTGGTATGTAACAAGTGTCAAGTAAACAAGTATCATACAATGAGTAACGAGTAACAAGTGACAAGTGACAAGTGTCAAGAATCAAGTATCATGTACAAGTAACAAGTAGCAAGTGTCAAGAATCAAGTACAAGTAGCAAGTAGGAAGTGCCAAGTGATCATGTTCAAGTCTTGTATCTAGTCCTAACTAGGTAGCACTTCATGCGTCCCAGGTTTTTACCACATGGTTGCTACATTCAAACAGTTACGTTTTAGATTTCATAGTGGATCATAGAGGGCAGTGTACTCAGGAAAAAGTATCAAGTAATCAAGTATCAAGTATCAAGTATCAAGTAATCACATAGGATCTATAGATCCCCTTCCGAGTACACGTTTCTGTATTTTTCACTATTAGATCTTTCCTTTTAAACCCCGACTTAGTTTCTTATTATTATTACTCAAGCAAGCATAGATGTGCACAAACAAGTCAAGAAACATGAAGAGACAACAAGGGACAAGTACAAGTTGAACGAAGGACACGAACGGGTGAAGAAGGACTCAAAATAGACTAAGACAACGAAAATTCTAATTCTTGACAACAAGACAGTACTGCACCAAATCTAGAATTTCCATTGCCCCAAACATGCAAACCTGGATCCGTCAGAAAATCTGAAAAATATACTTCCGACCGAATCCAGAAAATATATATAAGCCATATGGTATTTCACAAAAATAAGACTCAAAACAGATTTGTATCCAGAAAACATGTTCAGCCAGAAATCAGAAGTTTGTATTTAAAAACAGAAAAACGGCATAAAAAGTTACTGGTTAAATCTAAGAAAAAACTGAGGTATTTCCTAGTATGTTTAGTTTAAGAAAATAAAGTTTCATAATTTTTCAACATAGATAGAATAGTCAAGTAAAATCAGAAAGTAGCAAGATACAACAGTTTTGTAAATCTGGAATCATAAACACTGCAGGACTAAAACAGCAATATCTTTCAAAATATAAATCGAAATCCAGATCGGTTAAAAGGGTGATAAAATATATATAGTAGGCTACAATTCATATTCATAAAGTTTTTATAAATAGCAAATAGAATCAGGTCGAAATTAAGGTTCTTTACTGAACAGCATGAAAATTCTTCATGTATTGTAATTGTTTGCAAGCATAGAATAGTTTGTAAAAGTCATCAATCAAATCCACAAAATTAGGGGTTAATCCCATTCAAGTCTAGTTGTACTAAGAAAAATATTAGATCAAAATATTATCTTTAACATTAGTATAAAAATAAATAACCATACAGAATTCATATAAAACTGGATCTGGAATTTTCTATACATCTGTAGTAAAATAGCCATAACTCGCAACTCATAAATCGAAACTGAGATTCGTCAGAAAATTTGGAAAGTAGACATAATTCTCTATAATTCATATTCACAAATAATTTTCATATACTGACCTTAATAGGGTCAAAAATACTAAACAAAAACAGAGAACCGACAAAACAGAAAATATCCTTCATGCACAAAACCAACTAGTTCATGTGAAACTCATCCAAATCACAACACAACGTGAAATATGGTATACTAGATGTCTAAGAAATATGGTATAGAGTGTTTAACATATCTACAAAAAGTTATACTACGAATAACACATCAAGTATATAAGATCATATAACACATCATGGATCACGAATATCATGCATGTATACATCAAGAATCTATTAGATCTAAGTTATTTCATGTCGTGTGTGTAATGGAACAACTACGGGCAAATCAACACATAGAGACAAGATATAACAAGGGTTTTGCACAAGAATTATCTCTAGAACAAACCTACACTACAGGCGGTATTTAGTACTTGTATTACACAAAGAAAAGAATACAAGTTACTTGCTTGAGAGACGACGACAAGAACGACATAAAAGCAAGAATAACAGGAACGGATTCCCGGGCAACGAACTCAACGAACGAACGAACCCACGATCACAACTCACGAACAACGAACTACGAGCACAACTCATGAACCAACACACGCAAGAGAGAGAGGAGGGCAACGACGACGGCAGTGGGACAACAGCGGCGCTGTCGCTACTGCAGTCTCGGCTGAAGGTGGGAGGCGACTGCGGAGGGGGGTGCAGTCGCTGGCCTCGAGGGAGAGCAAGAGGAGGAGGAGCTGCGATTGGTGGAGCGACGGGGAGTTGCTCGCGATGCTACAGCCTCGGGAGGGAGACAGCGCGATAGGAGGGAGCACAGGGAGGGGTGTCAGGGACTGGGGCGATGCTCTGGCTGCTGCTGCTGTCGAGGAGAGGCGCCGGGAGGAAGAGAGGATCGAAGAGGGGATGAGAAAGAGGTGCAACTAGGGTTCAGGGGTCGGGATGAGGTAGGGTTGCAATATATATATATATATATATATATATATATATATATATATATATATATATATATATATATATATATATATATAGGTAAAAGATTAAGTTAGGGTTAAAGTTTTAGGGGTGACGGCTGACGGGTAGGACTTGGGTGCAAACGGGTAGGGTTTGGGGTGTTAAACGGGTATAGGGTTTAGTTGGGATTAATGGGTATTATAATGGGTTTAAGAATAATTAAATAGAATATAGGGTGATCCAAATAGAGAGATGGGAACACAAATAAAATAAGACATGAAAATTTATGAGAATAAAAAATAAGAGCTCGATCAACAGGGATGAAATATAGACTGACAATGGAATCAAGGAGATAAATTAAAAGACGACGACTCCAATAGATGAATATATTGAAAATGAAGATCCAATACACGGTCCAAAAAGAGATACAAACTGAATAAATACCCAAAAAGAAAAAAACAACCAAAAATACATAAAATGAAAAACATGAGTTACATATTATCTCTAATACTTCTTATCGGATCCTTTATTTATGCCAGTTCCAGCTACTCCTGTTGTTGCCGTTGTTGTTCGTGTCACCCTAGCAGTTGCACCCTATGAAGCATGGATACGGGTATGTTTATCCGGTATGGTACGTATCCGGTACGCGGATACGCCGATTTCTCAAAAATTAGGACACGGGTACGTTAGGATACGCTAAATTAAAATAATTAAAAAATATTAATATTATAGATATATAAATAGTAAACTAAAATATTCAATTCAATACGAACATGAAAAAATAAGAAACAAGAAGATGGTAATTAAAATTAATACAAGCCAATGTCAAACCAAATATATTAATGGATCATTCCAAGTTTTCAACAACACCAATACCAATATTACATGACCGAAATGTTCAAATAAAAGTAGGCTAGTCTTAAACATATTCAATAAAATTAGTATCATAACTTCATAAGTCATAACCATGAACCAACCAAGACCCTTCAATACCTCCTATTGTCCTATATCTATTATCTTAAAGAAATCTAACACTCAAACACTAGAGCAAATAAAGATGCAGCAATTTATACAATAATACAAGTAGTCAATCAATCAAAATAATAGCAAGAACTACATCCTAAATCTATCATTTTGTCGACGTCTTTTAATCAAATGAAACAAAATACTATCTTTTAATCAAATGAAATTAGGATTTGAAAGAAGAAGACGAAGAAAATAGTGGAATATATATATATATATATATATATATATATATATATATATATATATATATATATATATATATATATCCAACAGTATCAGAGAGTATCCCGATGTATCCGAGAGTATCCCAAGAGTATCCGGTCTTTTTTTCTTTTTAAAAATAATTACTGGGATAAGTATCCGGTACGTATCCGACGAGTATCCGGTGAGTATCGTACCGGATACGTATCCAGTACGAGATACGCATCCCCGGGAGAGTATCCGTGCTTCCTAGATTGCACCCGACATGTTACTCCGACAGCTCCACAAAAAAAAACAAAGATAAGATTTTGTCAATAATAATGCTGCATATATACTATTATAACTGGAGAGGTAGAACTTCGAGTCTGTAAGTGTGTGTGTGGATAAATGGATATTGGTCTAACTATATATCTTGTATATATATGATGATGATGATGATGATGATGATGATGATGATTAACGATATGACTCAAGAAAGGGGTAGTAAAATCACCTGAGGGATAGAAGGGTGTTAATGAGAACTTGATCGTGACTTTGTTCAATACCTTCGAATGAAAGAGAAAGAGACATATTTGTGGATGAGGAAGGGAAGAGTTTGGATATTTATAGGGAGAGAAAGGAATGTGAGGCTTTCGGTCGTATATTGAAACATGATTTGGTTGTGTTGTATTTTTTGAAATATAGTAAGTGCTAATGTGTATATTCTGTTTCATAATCTATAGGAAACAGATTCCCCAAATTTCTCACCCCTCAATCTTCTCTCAATCTCCTTTCTTCTCCTCCAAGAATGTAATCCTTATATGTAGATGTATACAGTAAATAATATGAATTCATAAGAATAACATTTATTTCCCCCAAATCTGTTTTCAACATGGTATCAGAGCCTAAAATATCCTTGGTTACGTGAAGAAGAGGAAGAAGAAGAGGCGTATTCAGCCTCACCAATCACCAATCTTATATCCGAACCCGAACCCCGAAACCCCGACTTCGTCCATCGTCTTCATCGACTGGACACCGATCCAGTCATCGATCCCATCATCGATCTCATCGTCGACCCCAAAAACCGGAACTCTCATCAAAGCCCGTCGATCCCGTCGATAGCCCTCACCGCTAATGCCCTCACACCAAAACCAACCACGGCTTCTTCCCTTCCAACTTTGACAGCCCTCCACCGCAATTCCCTCCATCGTCCTCCTCCTCGAACCCATCACCATCTCCACCTTCGCAGGCAACCCCGCAACCAAGCCCCCGCATCCTCGTTGCCATTGCCACTGCCTATGTTCCGGCTAAGCTCTGTCGCCCTTACCTCCGTCGATCCCTCTACACCTCAGCCTCCCTCAACCGACCGAAGCTCAGATCCAGGAAGGGGTGAATCTTCGATTGCTATTTGTTTTTTCACTTGGTGGCTATTGATCAAATCTGTGTTGCTGTTGTGCTATTTTGGTGTTTGCTATTTTGGGGAGAGTGTTGTTTGCTATTTTTTATCCCGTCTGCTGTTTGGTGTTTGGATCATTGGTTCTGCTTGCCGTGCCGTTTGTTGTGTTGCTATGGGACAATATCCGTATGAATCAAGGAAGTGTACTCATTATGGCAAGATCGGCCATACGAAAGCTCGTTGTTATAAGATTATCGGCTATCCGGAGATCTGGGATCATAGCAGGGATATTCAGGAGAAGACTTGCAATCAACCTACGATCGCAGTTGGAGTTGCTGATCGTGCTGCTGTAGGTAATGATGGTAAGATTTTTTAATATTTCTGCCTCTGTTATGAATAATGCATGGATAATTGATTCGGGTGCTACCGACCAAATGACTTTTGATTCTAGACAAGTCCAAAATTTTCAACCATCCACCAAATCAACTGTGTCCACTGCCATTGGTAATCATGCCTCTGTTACTAGCTAGGGGTCCATACCTCTCACAAACAACCTAACCTTAGATAATACCCTAGTTGTGCCATCCTTGAATTTTAATCTGTTATCTGTTGCTCAAATAACTACTGCTTTATATTGTATTGTAGTTTCTTGGCCATTACATTGTGTGTTTAAGGATATTCAGACTTGCAAGATGATTGGTTATGAGGTTAGACACGGGAAGATCTATTACCTGGATTTAGAATATGAAAGTTCAGGTAAGTTGACTCAAGCTCTAAGTGTGGAAGGATCCGAAGGTGAGAAGAAGAAATCAGATATTTGGCTATGGCATCGATGTCTAGGGCATGCTTCTTTTGGTTATTTGAAGAAATTATTTTCAAGTTTATTTTTGAAGATGGATATTTCTGCCTTTCGGTGTGATGTGAGTGAACTCGCAAAAGGTCACCGTGTCTTGTTTCCCCCAAATCCAAGTAGAAGCTCTCTTCCATTTACGATTATTCATTCTGATGTTTGGGGTCCATCTAAAAATACTATATTTGGAGGAGCCAAATAGTTTGTGACATTTATTGATGACTGTACTCGTATGACCTAGATTTGTTTGACGAATTCGAAAAGTGAAGTTAGTGGCTTGTTTCAGAAATTTCACAAGCTTGTTATGAATCAGTATAAATCATAGATTTAAGTTCTTAGGAGTGATAATGATGGAGAATACTTGAGTTCGAATCTGCAACAATATTTGGTGGAATACGGAATTGTTCACCAGACTACATGCTCATATATACCTCAATAGAATGGGGTTGCAGAAAAAAAAATAGACACTTGCTCGAGGTGGTCCATGCTTCTCTTATCCATGGAAATATGCCACTCATTTATTGGGGGAAGCCCCTGCTTCTACTGCATACTTAATCAATCGAGTTCCCTCTAATATCCTAACTTCCTCACACCATTTCAAGCATTAACTGAAGCTATGAATGCACCAAAAGTCATCTACTTGCCACCTCGTGTGTTTGAATGTGTTGCATTTGTTCATTTTTATCAACATGAATGTAATAAGTTAACTCCTCGAACTGTCCGATGTGTTTTTGTGGGATATGCACAGGATAAGAAGGGTATCGGTGCTATCACCCACCAACTCAAAGGATGTTTATGACTATGGGTGTTGTGTTCCATGAAGATGATATGTATTTTTCCTCTGAGATTGAACTTCAGGGGGAGTACCGAAGTGAAGTTCAAACTCTTGCCTATGATGAAGTGGTTACCATTCAGACTGAACAATCAGATATAAGAGGATAAAATCTGGATGTAAGTAGTGACGATCACTCGAATGAAGATTTGGTTGAGGAAGGAGATTTCCACGAAGAACTGCAATCAGTTCCGAACCTCCATGAAGATGAGCCATCTCTACTACCAGCACCGTCAAAGCCATCTCCACCACCAGTTGTAACGCCCCTGCCCCTAGCTCAGATAATTTATACAATTTAGAATACAAATTAGATACTATGTAGTACAAATGCCCACCACAGGCTGCCTCTCAAAAAGTGGTTAACCGATCAGGTGACTCTTGATCATAGGATATTATATTTATATATTATTTTATTAGTGTCAATATCCGATATTGGACAAATCCCATACCCTCTCACCTATCCTCTGCCGTGAGAAGCCTGATAGAGGGCCCCCCTTGAAGAAGCCACGTCAGCAGCTACTTTGACGCCACACAAGAAGTAATTACCTGCTGTCTCATTTCACGTGGGCCCCCACCATCACCA
This sequence comes from Hemerocallis citrina, assembly GCA_017893485.1. Lineage (NCBI taxonomy): Eukaryota > Viridiplantae > Streptophyta > Magnoliopsida > Asparagales > Asphodelaceae > Hemerocallis > Hemerocallis citrina. The sequence continues at coordinate 255,965,456 of CM030364.1, forward strand.
AATCATTATTCCATACACATTTACTATTAAGCCATCATGCAAATATTTTCAAACAGCACTATCTTTTCAACATATATATTTATTTATTTTATACTATTTTTTGAAAACTACGGGGTGTTACAAGTACCATCAGATCTATCTCTACCCCCAGCAGAACCCCAAAATCAATCGTCATTGCTGTCCGAAGCTCCAAAAAAAAACTCCCAAACCGTACTACTAGAGGTATCCCAAAACCCACTTATGAGCCTAATTCCACTAGTAAATTCAAGTATCCCATGAGTCATTATGTGTCCACTCACCGATTGTCTGAATAAAATAAGTCATTTGTGAATCAATTATCTGTTGTATCTATTCCTAACAGTGTGTAGGAAGCCTTAGCCGATCCAAGGTGGAAAACAATAATGGATGAGGAGATGAAGTCCTTGAAGAAGAATGAGACTTGGAAGATAGTCGAGCTGCCAGCAGAGAAGAAGCCGGTAGGATGTAGTTGGATTTATACGGTGAAATATAAGTCGGATGGTTCAATAGAGCAGTACAAGGCAAGGCTGGTTGCCAAAAGGTGGACGCAGTTGGATTTATGCGGTGAAATATAAGTCGGATGGTTCAATAGAGCAGTACAAGGCAAGGCTGGTTGCCAAAAGGTACACTCAAACTTATGAAATTGATTATGATGAAACATTTGTACCTGTGGCAAAGTTCAACATTGTTCGAGTTCCACTATCACTTGCTGCAAATCTTAACTGGTCGTTGGAGCAATTTGATGTGAAGAATGCCTTTCTGTATGGGGAATTGACAGAAAAGAGGTTTATATGGATCTATCACTAGGATCAAATAGACCAGTCCAACACAGTAATAAAGTGTGTCGGTTGAGGAAGGCACTATATGGTCTCAAACAGTCGCCAAGAGCTTAGTTTGGGAGGTTTACAAAATCAATGAGGACATTCAAATATTGTCAGAGTAATTCAGATCATACCCTATTCCTGAAAAGGAAAGAAGGTAAGATTACTGCTCTCATTATATATATGGATGATATGATAGTAACTGTGAATGATCCTGCGGAGAGAATGGCATTGAAGAGCTAGTTGTCACAAGAGTTCGAAATGAAGGATATTGGCTCTTTGAGATATTTTCTTGGTCTTAAAGTTTCTCGCTCGAGAAAGGGTATATTTCTGTCTCAAAGAAAGTATACTCTCGATTTATTGAAGGAAACTGGAATGTCTGCTTGTCAGCCGATTGGTACACCATTAGAAGAATGACTGAAACTTTGCAATGAATCTGATCATGTGCCTTGTGATAAGGAAAGATATCAGAGATTGGTTGGACGAATGATGTATATTGCGCATACACGGCCAAATTTATCATATGCTTTTATGCATGCACCTCAGGAATATCACATGGATACAATGATGAGAATTCTGAGATATATTAAGCCTGCTCCAAGAAAAAGGTCCTAATTGCGAAACATATTCACTTGAAGGTTGAGGCATATACTGATGCTGATTGGGCAGGATCTATAACTGATAGGCGCTCCACTTCAGGATACTTCAACTTTGTTGGAGGAAATCTAGTTATATGGAGAAGCAAGAAGCAAAATGTTGTTGCACGCTCTGGTGCAGAGGCTGAGTATCGTGAAGTAGCTCTAAGCATAACGGAAGCATTATTACTGAAATTATTGTTGCATGACTTAGGTTGTGGTCCGAATGAACCTATGAAGGTGTATTGTGACAGTCAGACAGTATGTGATATTGCCGCCAATCCAGTTCAACTTGATAGGACGAAACATGTAGAGGTGGATAGATTCTTCATCAAGGAGAAATTGGATGAGAAAGTCATCGAGATATCTAAAGTGAAGTTAGAAGATCAGCTCGCAGATATCCTGACCAAGGCAGTTTTGAGTCGGCTCTTCTTGAAATTTGTTGACAAATTGGGCATGATCAATATCTATGCACCAACTTGATGGGGAGTGTTGAAATATAGTAAGTGCTAATGTGTATATTCTGTTTTCTAATCTATAGAAAACAGATTCCCCAAATCTCTCACCCCTCAATCTTCTCTCAATCTTCTTTCTTCTCCTCCAAGAATGCAATCCTTATATATAGATGTATACAGTAAAGAATATGAATGAATAAGAATAATATTTATTTCCCCCAAATCTGTTGTACGAAGCCAATTTTCTTTTTATATAGAATAATATGTAATTTATTGACATACATATTTTTATTTTTACTATTTTAATGGGAGAGTTGGGGTTTGTAACTAAACAAACTCTAACTTTGTAACTAAACAAACCCGTGCAATACACATCCAAACTAAATCCAAAAATATATAAGTGTACCACATGTGTCACCCAAATCAAATCATTCAAATATAAACTATTTTTTTTATTCGATATATATTCATTTAATTTAATAATTATACTTTTAGTAGGCGTGCATTGCACGTACATTATACTAGTATATCTATATAATAAAACACAAGGCAATTCAAAAGAAAGCTATCAAATGGCTCTCCTTCAGTTGGAAAGAAATCAACCGTCCAGATTTAAGCTCACAAAAAACATTTTTTCGCCCAGTACCGTAGCCACAGTAGCTACATTGCCCGTTACTGTAGCTACAATAGCCACATTCAGATTTATATTTTATGTTTTGTGAAGTAGTTAATATTTGTTTGGGTTTTGAAATTAATTATCCTTTAATCCCTACTTTTAATTAATTAAGAAAAGACTAATTAAAATCACACTAATCTTAATTAAGAAAAGCTTTAATTATTGTGGTTTAATTAGTCTTTTCTTAATTAATTAAAATTTAGAGATTAAAAGTTAATTAGTTTCAATCTGATTAAGCTTAATTACCTCACCCAAAACATTAAGGATTAAGCTTTAAAAAAAAATTAATTAATCCCTAATTTTGGATTAATTTCATGTAAAACAAAAAATAAAAAAGTGTTTTAAATTACTTTTGCTACAGTATTACTACAACCAAAACAAAGCTAACATTTAATCATTGCTACAGTAAACCTATATTCAACCAAAGCTAATTTTAAGAAATCAAATCCAAGGAATTGCTTTCACTACAATGCTTTTCGCTCTCTTCATTTTTTTTACAACCAACCAAACCACACCTAATTGTTTTAGTATGTAATTATTTTACGACATTCTAATTATTTTTTATAACTTATCGTGTAGTCACTAACCAGATGGGATTGCATATAAATGTTGACCTATGTGATTTGTTAATCAAATAGGATTACATATATTTTACTGTTTACAATATTTTTCATATATTACACCGCTCAGAAGAGATGTCGTAGGCACGTGTCCACGGGTAAACCTAGTATAATATTATAATGGGAGAAGGCCTTAGTGTCATTGGTAAATCTATCAACGCGTGCATTGCACATGCATAATTAATATGAAGGAGGTCTCAGGTTCGAGTCCTCACTATGTCAAATTATTTACTTTAATTTTTTAAATATATTACATGTGCATCACACGTGTAAATTATTATCTATCTATCTATAATATAATATATAATCTCTCTATATATAATGAGAGAGTTGGAGTTTTAATTTGTCAACATACAAACTCGTGCGTTACACGTGCGACTTAAACTCTCCCATTAATTACAACAAAAATAAACAAACAAAAAATTCCACCTATTTAAACGTGCAATGCACGTGCAAAATAAATTTTCAATATTTTTTTAACACCGAACAAACACATATGTTGCACGTTCAACTCCAATTTTACTTATGAATATGTGCATTGCACGTACAAATCGTAGTTTTTTCTTCAAAATATTTTTCTCAATTATGTGCAATGCACGTCCAACTTCAAAAAAATATTTCTTAACACGTATATCACACGTGAAAATTCTACAACTCTTATCAAAACGTGCAACGCACGTAAAAAATACTACTATATATATATATATATATATATATATATATATATATATATATATATATATATATATATATATATATATATATATATATATATATATATATATATATATATATAACTATTATAATGGGAGAGATGGGGTTGGTAAACAAATAAACAATTTTTTATTTTTTTTTGTATGTGTGCAAACACGTGCAGCGCACGTGTTGGTAGGTTTTTTTTTTGTCCTTTTCCTTCCTCCTCCACGTGCATCGCACATGCATCATACTGGTATATATATATATATATATATATATATATATATATATATATATATATATATATATAGAGAGAGAGAGAGAGAGAGAGAGAGAGAGAGAGAGTCTTCTATATTCAGATCTAATGACAATATATTCATTTCTTCCAATTTTTGACAAAATCAGGAAAAAGATAAAATATATATCAAATATTTTAGCAACATTATTTACTGTTACATTTTTATTATTAACCAAATCTGAAAGGAATTAGACAAACAAAATTACTATAAAGGGGAAATATAAGTTAAATTAATATAGAACTAGTGTCACCCTGTGCAACAAATTGCATAGACTAAAATAATTTTTAGGGACTCATAAAATTGTATGGTACTTAAAAATTTAGAAATGCCTCTTAGTTATTTCAATCACAATATAATGAAAAGATGACAAATCTACAAATTAACTAATTCACACTTTCAAACCAACCAACATTATTCTATATTTCTATTCAATTAAAAGAAAATAAAAAAAACAGTCGAATAATTACCGAAATTTAGATATGCTAAAAAAGAGATTTACAATCTTGTCAAATTCCTCCATTCTAAAGCTTGCTTGCAAATACTCATATTGTCTACGAAGTCCCTCAATATTTGTCTCCAACTGTTCTATATTACTCCTTAGTTGTGTCTCTATAAAATGATCAAATTATAAAACACACATACAATACTACAATTCACCAAAACTTTTCAAACAAAACAAAAGATATAGAAAATATACCACTATCTGCATGTTGTCTCCCTTTTGATTCCAACATATTCTGAAGCTTCTCTTGCTTCATTAAATTTTCATCTTCTCATTTCATCAACCATTTGATTCAAGTCCTTAGCTTTCTTATATATTCACTCATTTGTTCACTTTTACCCTAAGAAAATAAAAAATAATAAAATACAATAATGATAAAATGGACCAAACTATTCAACTTTCATGCTTTTTACCATCATCTACAATCCATCATTCTTCGTAATTGAAAATTCAATGATAATATTACTTAGAATGCAAAAGTCCAAATAAAAACATATATAGCAATTAGAAGAAAAAGCCCTCATATGCAAGTCAGTTCGTTCCAATCTCACACCTGACGATCCCCCTTCTTCTAATCCGAAACCCTACATTATTAGGTTTGCATCTGATCCCGAAAATCAAAACTTGACCATACTATCATAAAAAAGCAAAAAAATACTCATACACAAACAAATTAAATATTACCCAAAAAGGATATAAAAACTGAAACAACACTTCTAATTGAAGAAAGATTGCAAAAATAATTATGAGAGATTGTTAAAAATAAATGAAAAGCTTAAGAACTTAACAAAAATAATTTTTCATGAGAAATAATTATGAGAAGTAGTGAATACAATTACCATCAAATTGAAGAATAAAAGTTGATCTTCAGGTAACCTACACCTGGGCCAATTGTAGTGATGACATGACATACAGGCCTAATTGCCATCTCCGTAATCTCTGCGTGTACACAATGGAAAGAGTAGTGGAAATCAGTGAATAAACAAAAGCAAACATATAATAAACACTTACATTACTTCGTATGTTCCCACAATTTATTCTTTCCTTCATCTCTTTGCCTTCCAAAATCTCAATTTCTACCATGGCCTCTAAATCTAATTTAGTTGGATCTGAAGAAAGAAAGAATCAAGAACATAAAATTAGTTAGGCTTTTGTGTGAAAATATTCAATCTTTATTTTTGAATCCATAATTAGGGTTTGGATTCCGAAATTTCAATAATTGAAATGCCCTAATTAGAAATCAAGAGTAAAAGCGGGTGGTAAATTAGGGTTTCATGAATACAAGATTAAAAAACAAATTAGGAATTCAAAAACCCTTATTTCTCATTGGAGAATTCATATTGAAGAAAGATTGCTAAATAATTATGAGAGATTGCTAAAAATAAATGAAAAGCTCAAGAATTTAAGAAAATTAATTTTCATGAGAAATAATGTAGTGAACACAATTACCATCAAATTGAAGAATAAAGTTGATTTTCAGGGAACCTACATCTGGGCCAATTGCAGCGACGACATGACATACATGCCTAACTGCCATCTCCGTAATCTCTGCGTGTACACATTGAAGAGAGTAGTGTAAATCAGTGAATAAACAGAAACAAACATATACTAAACACTTACATTACCTCTTACGTTCCCACAATTTATTCTTTCCTTCATCTCGTCGCCTTCCGAAATCCCAATTTCTACCATGGACTCTAAATCTAATTTATTTGGATATGAAGAATCAAAGAATCAAGATCAGAACATTAGTTAGGATTTGGTCTGACAATAACCAATCTTTATTTTTGAATCAATAATTAGGGTTTGGATTCCGAAATTTCAATAATTGAAACGCCCTAATTAGAAATCAAGAGTAAAAGCGGGTGGTAAATTAGGGTTTCATGAATACAAGATTAAAAAACAAATTAGGAATTCAAAAACCCTAATTTCTCATAGAATTTTTTTTACCGATGGTGTCATCACCCATGGCGGGCCAGCAAGAGTCGACTGCAAGGATTTGAGCGGGCTGGCGGACAACGACTGCTGAGATTTTAGGGAGGAGGGTTAGCGGGATTTTGGGGAAGGGGGAATTGAGAGAAGAAGAATTTTTTTTGTTTTTGTATTTATTTTTATACTTTGTTTTGTTAAGTAAAAAAGTGTGGTGTGCATGTATTAAGGTATGTGTGATTTCCTACTTTTTGTAACGCCCCGGACCCCCATTATCGGACATCCGTGACACAACCAGAATCTTTTGCCTTCAAATGCATCTCAACACAGTAAATACTCCGAAAATTTAAACATTTTTATTGCCATCAGAGTTATTACACAAAAAATTACATATATCAATCTGTCGTATCAAACTGTAACGCCTCCCCCCTTTTCTTTTGACTTCAAAATTCCATTCTTTCAATTTCTATATTACTTTAAACATAAACTAAGATAGTTATATTTCAAAGAAAATTTTGGCAGAGTTTTCCCTGAAATTTCTGCTCCGAAACACAAAAAGCTTACGGAATTCTGCTCTAAATTCCGTAGTTCACATCACAGGCAATAATATCATGGGCTCCCCAGGCCAAAATGAGCACAATCACACAGGCAATATAATATCATGCTCTGGGGGCAAAACTCATAATAGGATATCAATTATCAATTAAAAACCATAAATTCCTTTGAAAACGTAGTAAAGTTTTTAGAAAATGACTTATAAAACATACCACAGGGCCCGGTACTCCACAACGAGATGGGTACGGGTCAAAAACATATCATGCCACTTCACATTATACTCATCATTATCATCCACATACTTATACATCTAAAATACAATTTAAATCATAAATTTCACTATTCACATAATCAAACTTTAAACAACAATTTTAAAACAAAGGCTCCACTCCACAGAGTCTACACCGCACCTCTGCACTGCTGAGGACCTGTAACAGTAGGGAATCTAGGGTAGTCCAGGGACTCCCTAACCTCCCAAATACTAAGGGGTTGGTCATTTTTGGTGTGAATATAATCTATTAATTAAGCAACTAAATTAAACTTTATAAGTAAAAACAGAACGAACTTACGAATACCAAGATAATCAAATTTTACTTGGAATCTAAACATGTAAACATCGTAAATCGGATTTCACATCAAATACTCACTGAGTCATCACCTGTATGTATATCCATACCTACTCATAACATACTTATCCTTAGTTGGAAATCATTCACAAATAACTCTACTTTCACATAAACCGCACCTCATTTACCAGTCATTTGCATTTACAGACTCACGACTTATTTTCTTTCGTACTCATCTTCATTCATAAACATGTTCTTTCTCAATCTCATATCACATAACATCACATTCATTCATTTCTTACAACATATATCATCACGTCTCGCAGTACATCACTTTCACACTCATTATACACTTCAACTATCACATTCGCAATTCATCTTGAATGGAAAATAAACGTGTATCTTGATTTCCTAGTATTTGTGTATGTCATGACCTGAGTCTAGTGCAAAAATACAGAGAATAGAATAGATGCACTTAATCTAATGTCAGCAAGACTCTGGACACACATGCATTTCATACTACATGTGCCCCAGATCAAGCCGTTTCTCCAGTTCAGGCATTTGAACCCTCGCTATGCAATGCATTCTAATTCGGTCTACTTCTTGTTCCTGATAGTATAACATGGTTGAGGAGATATAAATAACAGAAATAATTCGGGGCACTACTCCGTTGTCATAAATAATCGTTGCATCGGACCCTCCTCGAAAGCTGTGACGAACTTACAGATATACATGCAGCATATCCATTGCACAGAAGATCCTTTATGATCCGTTCGTGTCCACCAATATAGAACATGACGGTCTTGAAGGTCTAAAACCCCATATCCGTCAGGATATCGGCATCCGGTTCTTACCATGATACTTCAGAAATCAACAATGCAAGATAAGCACATGCAGCACATATCCCTAATGACAAGAAAAGACAACCCCATAGTATCACCACCTAGTGCTAACTCTCATAACGAGTTGGATTATAGGGAATCACCCCTAACACCAATTCTGACTTCAAGCAAAACAATAAAAGAAAACCTAATCAATGCAGTTTACTGAAAATATGTTGTTATTCAAATCATACTCGGTGTCGATCAACAAAGTCGAGGCTGACTGGTCTGTCAAGGTAACAACCATCACGGGATCACATTCACTAATTCCCAATACCTTCACAGGTCAGCGACCAAAATAATCCTGGCCCGTAACCCTCAGCGAGTGGTCCAACGGTGCCCCAAGGATTCAATACAATTCAAATGAAGGTAAGCACACACATAACCATCAATTCTCGACCATTGACAGGCTCAGGCATCGTGACACCAAACACAAACCGACCAGAGCTATATTCCAACTCACTCACGTTCACCATGAGTACCAAGCACAAGAACTTATCTAAGTTCCAAATGAAATGCTAAAACATCATTAAAATCCGATAGCTCATGATCACCACACTGCGGCATGTACAGGATTCCTCATCAATCGTCCGATAAAATAGTTTAAGAAATAGCAGTAGCTGTGACCAAAGCTATGCTCATCGAAATCCAACACACTCCAAATCTCTAGAAGGGTAGGGAGGTCCACTGCAATCTCCTAGTGGACGACACTGCAATCTCCTAGTGGACGACTCCCTCAAATTCTCGTAGAACTCAAGTTCCTGAGTCAACTTAAACTTGAAGTTTAGTCTAAACAATAGGTTGCTAACTTGTAACGTCCATAACTTCCAACACACATCTCAGATTTGCTTGACACCACCCATTCTAAAAATATAAGAACCTGGTCTACAACTCTCCAGCTAACCATTTTCCCGAATTCAATCATTTTGATACTATAAAACCTCATATACTTTCAATAGTATATTCTTCTTGCATTCGCTGTACCTTTCCAATATTATAAAAGTTTGCTCACTCATTGGAAATTCTCAATTCCGGGTCCTATGGGAAGGTGGGAATGTCTACTTCAACTTCCTAGTTGAACACCTCTTCCAGATTCTATCATTTGGGTTCTCGAAAACACTAAGTTCCATCAGGTGTACAAACAGGGAGAAACTGGTTTACTTAGCCAATAATACTTTAACTAAGATTGGATCCGTTCCATCTTGGAAAATCATAATTCTCAACCTATAAACTGGAATTACAAAATTCCAGATGGGTTAGAAAGCTATGACTCCTTACTACAAATCTTTAATTGGCTGATCGTCCAAATTCTTAACAAACAAGTCCAGGATTATCCATCTTTACTGACTAGTCAACTTGTACTAGGCTGAACATAGCCCACTTTGAAATTCAATAAAAAATCCACCTTAAGTCCAATGCTCATGAAATTTGAGATTCTCAATCTACACATATACCATTTCATTATGTCCAAAATTTACATTCAAATTCATTCACATAATGATCTACGACTCCTCAATCATAGCAAGATTTTTAGCTGTTCTCTTTCAGCAGGGAATTTACTACTCCTCACTAAATAGTTTTGAAACCTCATCAAATGACCTCTAAAAATTCTAAAATTTGGGAATTATCAAATAGACTCATACCACAAGCTACTCCCAAAATTTCATAGCAAGATCATACATACACAACTAGTTATGACCTTTTGAACTTCAGTCAATAAGCAATCAGCTTCAACTCTGCCCTTTCAGACCAGCTGCACTCCACAAATCTTTGAGGTATCTAACGACCTCAAAAATTTATGAAATTTAGACTATAGTTGTGGACATATATAAGAGTGTCCACAAAAATTCTTAGCTCAAAACCCCAGGTTACACTGAGATACGAAATCGAAAATACACAGCAAATCGTAATTTAAAATCTTCATAACACACCATGTACATAAAAATAAAAGAGATCATTCTCACCAAATATCCTGCGAAGACTCGAAGTGCCACCACACCACCCCGCATCCAAAGTCGCTAATATATCCTATTATCAAATCTCAAGTTAATTTAAAGCTTAAAGCATACAAACCAGTCACAGATAGTAATAACACAAATCCCAACATCTCACAGGCGTTTAATTAAATGCATGGGATGCACACGTGTGAAGCACGGGATATTCAAAATCCTACGGTATTTTTATCCCCCAAACAATAACTAAAATCACCTCTAAAATAACCTAATGTCTCAACAAAATTTCTATTACTATAAAAGAGACAAATCCTCATATACATACTCTGTATGTATAAACCCCAAACCCTAATTTATTAAAAACTTACAAATTCTCTAAGAATCTGCTAATTTCTCGCATCTACCCTTCCCAACATCTCTTAATCTTCCTACCATAATACTCCTACCCAATAAAAATTAACCACACTTAATTTTATACAATAAAACAAATTAGGGTATACCTTCCTGAAGCCTTCTCCAAAAACCGACGCTGCCACGAGCTAGAGCACCCTCCAATTAACCATATCCTCAAATTAATTTGAAAACGACGAAGAAATGGGGTGAATTAGGGTAGGGAGAAGTCGGGCCGATGGGTTTCGGCGCTCTTGTCTGATCGGGAAGGAAAACAGGAAAGAGGAAGAAGGAAGGAGGAAGGAGGAAAAGGTGGAGGAGGGGGTTTATATATAAAAAAAAGATATAATATAAATATATATTTATAAAGGGATATTTGCAATTAGGCCCCCAGATCTCCAAAATATTTCAAATAAATCCCAACTCGGTACTTTAATAATACGAACAGTACAAAAATGCATAATCGCGCGCAATTCTGTAATTGTGCACAGATTACAATGCAAAATAGCCATACACTATTTTGCGGGGTATTACACTTTTGCTGTTCTTTTTCCATTTCAAAAGAGAGAAAGGAGAGAAGAATATGCTTATTAGCTTAAGATATAGTATAAAGAGAGGAGAGGGGGGGGGGGGGGGGGGGGGGGGGGGGGGGGATTTACATTTTGGGAGAGAAGTGGATAACCAAATTAAAATATATCATGGAGGGGTTTTTTTGAAAGATAGAGGAGCTCGGTCCCTGAGTATTTTAAAAGGTGAATAAATTAACGAAAGATGGGTTTCCTTCAAAGACATTGTGGTAATGCAAAATTTTCAACTCAAAAGTTAATTAGGCACGAGAAAGAAATAAAAGATATTAAAAATTGAAGATATTGTTTACATCGAAAAAGATTGAAGATGTTCTTCTGGTGGTGCGAAGCGTCCATGCCTTGCGGAGGTCTTGGCAGGGTCAGTCCTAAGTTCCCAGGGCCCGAGGCGAAAGGTCCAAATAATTATTTTTGGAAGTCCCTTATAGCAATATAATTTTTTGACGCGCAAAATATGTGCCTAATTTATAAGAAAAATACAATTCGGAGGCTCCAAAAATTGTAAAAAAATTAGGGACCTAAGGCGGTCGCCTCACCGCCCTCAAGGTGGATTCGAAACTCCGTAGACGAAGTGAAAGTAAAAAAGAAATTCAACCAAAGATGTTTTTGGCTTCGAAGAGCTTTTTTACCTAGAGATTAACCAGATCAACATCTTAACCAAAATAAAAAAAAAAGAGAGAGAAAAGAATAATGCACAACAGTAAGTTGACCATCGATCAATTACCACATTTTGTAGATTATGAGCAAAAAAAATTAGTTTATTGAATTAATTCATGTGGATACTTTCAAATCCTAATAATTTCGTGTATTTGGATGCTTTAAAATAAAGACCTGGATAGGTATGAATACGAATTCATTTCGGATTACTTGATGCAAAGGAAACTTTAATAAATTTTAAAATTTTCATGTACTAGCCAATTTAAATAATAGCCCGGATGCCACAAAATTTACCCTCATAGTGCTAAGAGATTTAGGTTCCATTTGAATGAAATTTGATTACCTCTTGCATATATATATACACCAATAATTTAGTGATGCACGTACTAATAAATTTTTTTAAAAGTAAAAACTCTCGATGTGGTCTAGTCTCGAATCAAATACCATCTTCATATTAATTTTGTACATACGATATATGTAAGTTGATATGTTTACAAACGACAACTTCAATTCTCCCATTATCATATTATAGAGATAGAGGCTAGAGATGTTCTGATAGATTGTTTGTATTTAATTACTCAAGGGATAATACAACTAGTTATTGGTATGCTCTTAAAGAAAGATTAATTTATCTCTTTTAAATAGCTTCTTTGTTCTAGTCTTTTGAAATACTTTGTTGTCACAGGGAAAGGGGAGAGAAAGCAAGGAATGAGATGCCCTAGAAAAATACTTGGTCCATGCTAAGCTTTATTCTTTTTATAGTTATTTTAAAACAATATACCTGAATCTATTTGAGAATTTTTTTATATACCACTTTTCGAAACTATTTGCAGAAAGAGAACAGTTGCTAATGTTGACTCCTAGTTTGGTGTGCACAAAACGTGCTTACAAATACTAATAAGTTTTCTTTGAGATTTTCAAATTTTCATGAATAAATAAATCAATAAGAAAATCAAAAAGATTCAAAAAGACGCAAAAGAAAAAAAGCAATAAAGAAGGATTACAAGATCAAGCACAAGAAGAAATTATTCAAAAAGAGCACATGTTGATTAAATCCCAAGAAAGCCAACAAGATCAATTTCTGTAATTCCATACATGTGAGATTTTATATGTAATTGATTGATTATTGATTGATTAGTATATGGTAAGAATATAAAGTGGTTTCGTCAGAATCAGCACGATTGCGGTCGATGACCGCCCATCATAGTTAATATGATGAAGCAGTCGACCATTCATCTTTCGACTTTTCAATTAAAAGATGAACGGTCGACTGTCACCTTTTGCGGTCGACCGTACCTCGTGCAGATTTCTTTTTTTGGAATGTCTCGTTTCTATTTTTGAGAGATACACTTCCTAGTCTATATATTTGGACGAACCCACTGTGTATTCTTCACCTCTTGGCTCTGAGAAAAATCTTCTGAACTAATCAATTCAACAATCAATCCGAGTGTGTGTAATACTTATTTGTTTTCTTTAGTCAGGATCATTAAAGATCTTCAGTTTTCCTTTTCTTCCACTTCGGTGAGATTGAAGGGGCTTGTCTTAGAAGTCCTATGGGTGTAATAGGTCTCTCGGCCTGAATCCAAAAATGATTGTACAAGGGTTTTAGTATAGTAGAATGCTTATGGCGGAGAATTGCTACAAGTAGGTGGTGTGGACGTAGACCTGGGGGTTGAACCACGTTATATCGCTGCGTCACTTGTGCTTGCTGTGTTTGCTTTTTCTATCTCTTTTCATTTACTTTGCAACTTAATTTTATTTATTTTTTAATTCCGCACAATCACCCTATTCACCCCCCAGGGTGATTTACAGTGGTATCAGAGTGAGATGCTTACTAAGAGCTTAAAAGCTTAAGCAAAAGGTCCAATGGCCGAAATTCCTCCTCCCGAAAACTTATACTTATTGGAGTCATTTATCTCCAATGGGACAAGTCTAACACGCTCACCATATTTTAATGGAAAATGCTATGATGTTTGGAAAGTTCGTATGTCTCATTTCTTATAGATGCTTGGAGAAGAAGTATGGAATGTGTGCATAAACAAAATAGATATTTCGATTAGCAATTGAAAGAAGGGTTTCTCAAAAGCAGAGCTAGCACTAAAAACTGCAAATTCCAAAGCTATGACGGCTCTTTATGCAGGATTGAACAATGAAGAATTAATGCGATGCGGGTAAAATTGCAAGACGGCATACAAAATTTGGAACAACATGCTGAAATGACATGAGGGAACCGCTGAGGTAAAAGCTAAACTAAATTTATGTTTTTATAAGTTTTATGTTTTAGTATGTTGCCAGGAGAGAACATAGATCAAATGCTTGCCCGTTTCGATATTATTGCACATGAGCTTGAAAGCTTAGGTAAGAGGTTGGATGATGACCGAAAGGTCGGAAAACTCATAAGCTGCCTCACGCCGGAATGGGATGTAAAAGCTGCCGCAATGAGGGAAACCCTTGAGAAAAAGGGATTCGATTACTACACCTTCCAAGGAAAACTGAAGACATACGAGATGGAGATGACCAAAACCGAAAGATAGAAACAGAACATCGGGATTGAACCAAAAACCGAAGAGAGGACCATCGCCTTGAAAGCAGAAAAATCTAGACCATCAAAAGCAGAGTCAGATCGCGAAGAGTCAGACGAAGACATCGCCTTGCTGACTAAGCAATTTCGTAAGTATCTTAAACATAAAAAATATGGCAGGTACCAAGGAGAAAGAGAAAAGGACAAAGACAATATATTCTACAAATGCAAGAAGCCTGGACACATTCGTGTAAACTGTCCCATCTCACAGGACAGGAATAAGGACTACTACCACTCCAATCCAGGATTAAGAAAGAAGGCATTGAAGGCAACATAGCTAGACTCAGATTCAAGTGAAGATGCGTAAGATCATTACAATGTTGGTTTCATGGCTCTTGAAAATGGTGAGGTGCAATCATCATCTCAAGAAGAGGCAATCGAAGAACCCACTTATGATGATTTAGTGGACATGTGTAATGGATTAAAAGATTATGCTAAGAAATTATGTCGTGAATTAAGACAATATAAACAAATTTCAATTGAATCACATGACTCTTGCATCGTTAAAAATCAAAAACTGAAAAATAAAAATTCTTTGATTATGAAAAATTCGAGTATTTAGGAAAGAACATGATGTGTTGATAGAGGAAAATAAGCATTTAAACAACAAATTCAAGAATCCTTAGCAACACATGATGAAAACTTATGAGAAATTCATGAGAAATCTATTTATATTGCTAAACTCACTGATGATTTAAAAGAATGCAAAAGAAAATTTGATGAGGTAGTGGAAAATTGTAATGAAGCTCTTGAACAAAATAGAATACTTGATGCTACACTAGACACTCTTCGTTGGATCACAAAAGACGATGAGATGACTAGGAAAAGACTTTGTAAAAGAGTAATTGAGCTCAAGAAAATTGTTGAAAAATATGAAGGGCCCAGTTACCTTATTACAAAGAATTCAAGATCTTATCATGATAATCGAGGGCTTGGTTATGAAGAGCCAATACACCATCAAAAATCTAAATCATCATGTCATACACACATGCACAGTCACCAACATGATCACAAATCAACACAAAAATGATGCAAGTGTGCATAACCCAAGGCATAATCGTATCACATGTCATTATTGTTGTAGATTATGATATATTTCTTATAATTGCTCTTTAAAAAGGAATACTAATTTTGTTTGGGTAAGAAAGAATACGAATGCAGGAACAAAGCCTACTTGGACATGTACAAAATTTCATGTAGGTGGTTCGACGCCCCCAACTTAGAAGATCGCAGGCACCTTGATAGAAGATACTCGATAGTCACAATGAGCTATACTAAAAAAATCTGCAACTCTATCAAGGAAAAAGGAGAAGGACCTTAGCTCTTCAGATAAATACAGCACCGGGTAAAATCTACATTAGCATTGATTTATATTAAGATGACTTATTTACAAAATAAAATGTCTAGAACATCAGTTATTTATCTAAGAAATACATGTACTGTGTGAATTTTACAACATATAATAACTTTCCTAAATATGTTATAACCTGATCTAAAATTAATATGTTGATTCGAAGAAAAACGATTTGTTGCATGTTTGGTCGACCGACTGGTCGACCGTGTTATACGTAGGATCTTGATATCAGTCGAATGTGGACCGGTCGACCGTCCACCTCTCTGCCAAAACTTATTTAATGAGAACTACTCTTCTCTTGTGGTGCGGTCAACCGTCTCTTTGAACTGGTCGACCGACTCAATCGGCTGCTTTTGTCTCTTTCTTTCTATGACAGTCGGGTCCCACTCATCTAGTATAAGTTCTCTCAATCCTCACGGTAAACCCTAGCATCCCTACTCCAACCCATCAAATAAATTTCATATCTCTTGCTATTTTCTTCAAATATTTGAGTGCTTTCTTCTTCCTTGATCCATGGCTTCCTCCTCTCACAAATCAAAGGGTAAGAAAGCTATTGGTTCGAAATCTGTTACTAGAGATGGTATTACATTTAGAAATTCTAATTGTGTTGATCTTTATTTTTCTACACTTTGGAATGCTCCGGTTGTTGCCAATCTTGAGATAAACTTAGCATCCTTAGGTGAGCAATTCTCTGTTATGGTTAGGATTCTTAGATATTTTGGGTGGGAGAATTATCTTGCTACACCTAGCACCCACTTCGAGTCATTGACTCGTCAATTTTATGCTAATCTTGAAGGCTTTCAAGACAATGATCTCACTCTCTCTTCTATTATTCTTGGAAAAAGAGTCAAAATTACTCCCGAATATCTTCGTAGGAGATATGAATTTCCCGAAGGAGGATTTGATGCGTATCATCTTGATTTCAAAACCCTTGAATATAAACCAGGCCATGACAAAAATATTGTCAAATCCATGATTTTTCAACCTGAATTTTCTCATCTTCCTCGTCCTGATCCCATAAATTTTACTGATTCTGCCTGTGTTTTGAACAAAATCGTAAATGCAAATATTTGGCCCAAAAAGAATGACAAGTCTGAAATTCGGGTCGATCAATCGTTCATCATCTTTCTTATCCTTGGCGAATATAAATTTGATCTAGCCACATTCATCATTCGTACAATGAATTATACAACTTCTTGAATCGTGGTTGTTGCCGCTAAATCTGGTGTGGGGGCAAACAGATAATATTTGTGGATTCTTAGGAAACTATTGAATAACAAACCTGTTACCTGTTCTGCCGGAGTTTGACGCTGACTCCCGCCGCATACCTGCAAAAAGTGCGAGACACCGGGGTTGATCCCGGCGACGCACCCTCCGACGCTCAAGTCAGTAATCAGGAATGATTATGAGAGCGTAAATTGGCAAAAGATTGATTACCTCTTAATGGAGATGGATGGGGGGTATTTATAAGCGTCGCTAGGGTCAGATTAGGAATGTAATCCCTGTGGTTAGATAAGGAATGTAATCCCTAATTCCCAGTGAAAGGATAGACAAGAATCAGGGCCGTTGATTAGGATTTAATCAGAAACCCTAATCCTATCCTTTCTGGACCGGGTTTGCTGCGGGTTGAGACCCGCACCCAGTTGAGATGGATCCGTTCGCGGGTTAGTGGGTTTTCGAGGAAGAAAACCCGTACCCACTTCAGACCCCTTGGTAGGTGAAATTACCGTTTTACCCCTAGGCTTCAAGATTCGTGCCTGATTTGGACGGTTCTGATTTAACCCCATTTTTAGCCATATCACGAGCCCCCCACTCCTAAAGACTGAGTTTGATCAGCCTTTGAGGAGTAGTTTTACTGTTTTTAATGGCTAGTGGAGTTGTATCGGAGTCCAAATGGAGGGTTTTGAATCTCGAAGGAGGTAGTGAGGTGATTTTTCAAGCTGTTCTTGAGCTTCTTTGGATATCTGGTGGTTTTTATCTATTTTTTCGGATTATTTATTCGATTTTGCAATGTGTTAACCAGTCGTTCAGGGGGTCTTAACAACACATTCTAGGCAATAATTGTTTGTTCAGGGGCTCAAAAATACTCCCCCGAATTTGTAATTATTTTCTAGAATTTTCAGTTAATTTCCCCAAAATTTTAGTAGTTTTTTCGTAATTTTTAAATAAATAAAATGATTAAAATAAATAAAAACTAATTTTCAATACCTATTTATAGCGTGGCGCGATCTGGGCCCTCTATCAGCGTCGAGCGCGATTTTCTGGGCGATCGGACGATCCGCATTCTTCGGCAGATAGTTTCTTCGCATACGAGGGTCGGTTCCTCGTCCCCTCGACTCGGCAGCTCGACACCTAGGTCGGAATCAGTCGAACTACGTGGCGTGATCCTGAGCGTCCATCTCAGCGCGGATCCCCAAAAAGCGCTATCTTGTCGTTTAGCGAACGTGGCAAGATCTGGGTCGTCCATCACGACGAGTGCGTTTTTTGACAAGATCTAACTGCCGGGAAGGGTCGGCGGATTTTTTCTCCATTATGAGGTTCAGTTCCTCGTCCCCTCGGCTCGGCAGCTCGGCACATAGCTCGGAATCGGCCGAACTACGTGGCGTGATCCTGAGCGTCCATCTCAGCACGGATCCCCAAAAAATGGTATCTTGTTGTTTAGTGATCGTGGCAAGATCTGAGCCGTCCATTACGTCGAGCGCATTTTTTGACAAGATCCAACGGCTGAGGAGAGTCGGCAGATTTTTTCTCCATATATGAGGTTCGGTTCCTCGTCCCCTCGGTTCGGAGGCTCGGTGCTGATAGCCGAGGTATGGAGTTAGACGTTTTGAAGTGTTCCGGCTTTGAAGCGTCACCGCCCTCCCACTCAGTAGCTTGGCGGTCTTGCCAAGCTGTTCGGTAGCTCGGCTAGGCGAACCAGTGACCAGTAGCTCGGAAGGTACACGTGGCCAGATCTGGAGCGTCCATCATTGCATGAATCACGAGGACGGGTTCAGATCACGAGAAAATGTTATTTTGTCGTTTTGTAGGCGTGGCGCATTCTGAACCGTCCATCGAGTTTTGACATGAATTTTGGAGAGATCCGACGGTGATTCAGCCTCGGAAGGACTTTTCTCCATATATGAGGGTCGGTTCCTCGTCCCTTCAGCTCGGAGGCTCGGTGTTGATAGCCGAGGTATGGAGTTAGACGTTTTGAAGCGTTCCGGTTTTGAAGTGTCGTCACCCTCCCACTCAGTAGCTCGGCGGCTTTGTCAAGCTGTTCGGTAGCTCGGCTAGGCGAACCGGTGGCCAGCAACTCAGAAGGTACACGTGGCCAGATCTGGAGCATCCATCATTGCGTGAATCACAAGGACTGGGTTCAGCTCACGAGAAAACGTTATTTTGTCGTTTTGTGAGCATGGCGCAATCCGAACCGTCCATCGCGTCTTGACACGAATTTTGGAGAGATTCGATGGTGATTCAGCCTCGAAAGGATTTTTCTCCATATACGAGGGTCGGTTCCTCGTCCCCTCGGTTCGAAAGCTTGGTGCTGTTAGCCGAGGTATGGAGTTAGACGTTTTGAAGCATTTTGGATTTGAAGCGTCGCCACCTTCCGACTCAGTAGCTCGGCGGTCTTGCCGGGCTGTTCGGTAGCTCGGCTAGGCGAACCGGTGGCCAGCAGCTCAGAAGGTACACGTGGCCAGATCTGGAGTGTCCATCATTGCGTGAATCACGAGGATGGGTTCAGATCACGAGAAAATGCTATTTTGTTGTTTTGTGGGCGTGGCGCAATCTGAACCGTCCATCAAGTTTTGACACGAATTTTGGAGAGATCCGACGGTGATTCAGCCTCGGAAGGATTTTTCTCCATATATGAGGGTCGGTTTCTCGTCCCCTCGGTTCGGAAGCTTGGTGCTGTTAGCCGAGGTATGGAGTTAGACGTTTTGAAGAGTCCTGGCTCTGGAGCGTCGCCACCCTCCAAATTAGTAGCTCGGCTGCTTAGCCAAGCTGTTCGGTAGCTCGACTAGGCACACCCGTGGCTGAGTCGTGGACTTAAGCGATTTGAGGAATCTTTGTTTCGAAATGTCGCAACTCTCCGCTTTGGCGCTTTGGCTTCTTAGTGGGCTTTTTAAATTCCCAAGGAAGCCCAAACGTCACACTGGGGTTATAAGTTCTCACTCCCCCACCCCCAAGCTCATTTCTCACTTTTTACTCCAAGCTTTCACTTTTACTCTCTGCGTTCTCTGCTAGCGGCAATTTTTGCTCTAAGGCGGTTGCATTAGCTGTCGCGTGGGCCAGGCGATTTCTGGCAAACTTATTCCAACCGTGAACGTCACTTCAAGGGCACGTCACATCAAGGTCAGTTTACTTGCCTTAGCCTTTTTATAGAGATGTCAAGGGTAGACTCGGGGAGTGAGGCCTCATCCTCGGGCGATAGTGGTGCCGAGGAGAGGAGGCAGATGGAGATCCGAAGGAAGGGGAAGCAGGTGGCCGAGCCGTCCGTGGTCGAGGCGAGGAAGAAGAAGAAGAAGAGGGTAGTGGCCCAATCTCCTGTAGTCGAGGAGATTGTGGAGACCCCGAGGCAAGCCCCTGAGTCGGGCCGGTACCCTTGTGTACTGTCCGGGCATGCTGGGGTCAGGCAATACGAGGGCGACCTCATGAAGGAGGCGATCATAGGTCAGCTAGAAGTTTACGAGGAGAACAACCCAGTTCTGACCACCGAGTCGGACGAGATTGGATCGGTGCTATCCGAGAAGGACCTGCTCCGGATCAGAAAAGGGTTCGCCATCCCTCTGGAGTACAAGCTGATTCTCCCCGGCCCTGGGATGCGAGCGAACTCCAAACTGTCGTCGTCGGATATGTGTATGTTCGACTACGACTCGTTGAACGCCGGATTGCGCTTTCCCCTGCACCCCTTCATTCTTCAGGTCCTCGGGTGGTACTGCCTTGCACCGACGCAATTCATGCCGAACACCTGGCGCCATGTGAACACCTTCCTGCTGCAGTGCCGTAATGCCGAGGTCGAGCCGGACCTGACGATCTTCCGGAGCATGTATCGGGTTCACCGGATGCACAAGACCGAGCATCGCTACTACCTGGCACCGAGGAAAGGCATTCGGATTATAGAGAACCCGGACTCGATCAAAGGTTGGAAGGAGAAGTTCTTCTTGTTGAGGGAGCCCTCGATGCTGCAGGTTCCGACTTAGTGGAAAGTAGAAGTGCCAAAGTTCGCGAGGGCCGACCCGGTACTGACTGCGGCCGAGGAGGAAGTGGTGGGGAAGATCATGGCCCTCCCGATGTTGAGCTGGAGGGAGATGACCGAGGAGGTGCTACACGGGTCAGGCCTTAGTCCGATCGACCCGAGTACGCTCCTGACATCTCGCAATATTTTTTTTTTCTTTCTAAGTTTTTAGCTCGTTTCACTAATTTTCAATTTGTTTGTTGTTTGGTACAGAAGCGCCGAAGATGGACTTTTTGGCGATGATGAACGAGCGGGGCAAAGTTGCCGATGGAAGAAAGAGGAAGAGGCCGAGCATGACTGCTTCGTCAGGTCGGCCCCCCAAGGTTGCTTCGGCAGTTATTCCACCTCCCCCCGTCGCTGAGGTCCCCTCGCCAACGGTGGTTGTTGTCACCGACCCCTCGGCTCCTGCTGCATCTACCACGGCCGGTGAGGCCTTCGACGTCTCGGTGGCGCTGTCGCTTCAGGCTCTGCCGCTGACCCCTCAGGCCGAGGTGATCTTGACCGAGCAGCATAAGCAACTGTTCGTCCCGGACTGGCGAGTCAAGAAACACGATGGCTTCCTCGGAAATTCACAGATGTCCATGCAGGCTGTCAAGCACTTGGCGACCCCGAAGGATCGAGCCGCGATGAAGGCGGGGACGGTTGGCGACGACACTTATGAGGTCGCTCGGTCGCTCGTATCGGTAAGTTGCGCGTACTTTTTCTGCAGAATTTCTTTAAGTCTGCCGTTCGGCTCTTACTTTGTTCTTACTATCTTTTTGTTTCGACAGGCCACTTGTCACTTCAACCATCTCCTTGAAGCGTTCACCGAACAGAAGAAGGAGTTGAAGGCCGCCAGTGATAAGGACAGGGCGGACAAGGTGAAGGCAGTTCGGCAGCTCGAAGCAGAGCAGAGGCGAGCCGATGGCTTGGAGGTCCGGGTCGCCGACCTTGAGGCAGACCTGGAGCGAACCAAGGGGCGGCTTGCCGAAGAGGTCGCCAAGGTCACTACGGCTGCCGAAGAGCTGGCGGCATCGGCTAAGGCTCTGGCGAAGACAAAGGCAGAGAAGGATGCCTTGGCGACGAAGATCAGGGCCGAGGTCGAGGCCGAGGCGAAGGCGCATATGGCCTCGAACATGGAGAAGTCCTACCAGAGGGTGCTCGACCACGTTCAGGACCGCGTCCCCGGCTTTCAGCGGGTCGGCTACAGGTTGTGGCCCGGATCCGCATCAGATGGTGAGGAGGAGGGAGGTGAAGAGGAGGAAGGTGACGAGGGAGAGGGCGACGATGACGAGGAGGTGGTACCCGAGGTTGTGGTGACCAACCCCCAGGCCGGGGTGAGAAATGAGGGGCCGTCTGGCGAAGCGCCTGTGGTCGAGCCGACGACGCAGGTGGACCCCTGATCTCCTCGTCTTTTTGTAATTTTGTTTTTTCTTTTCAAAAAATGTAACGCCTTTTTGCGGACTGGCCACCGCCTCTTCTCTTATGAATGAAAATTTTATTTCAAATTTGTCTAAGTGTTTGGGTCGGTCTGTAGTCTTCCCATTGTGACGTTCTTGTATTTCAGATCCTCGAACATGCCCTAAATACCGTAGCAGCTCGGCATCGTGCCGAGTTGTTCAAGCAATCTCGCGAGGCTCGTCTCGAGGGTGAAATCGAGCTGATCAGGAGGGTGTCGCTCAACGTAGAGAGGAAGAATAGCGAGCTTCTAGTCGAGGTGCACCATCTTTGGATAGTCGAGGAGGAGCTCTCGGCGAAGGAGGCAGAGCTAGCCTCGGTGCTGGCCGAGCGAGATGAGCTCGCGAAGAAGGTCGAGCAGCTGCAGAGGGTCACGGTCGACAAGAGCATCGAGTTGACTAACTTACGTCGCATTATATCCGATAGCGTTGAGTGCCCCGGTTCGGCAAAACTCCCTCGATTCAAGATAATGGTTAAGGATGACACTTTGAAAGACAGGATCGTTGAGCTCGAGGAGGAGGTGGCTCGTCTGAAGCCTCAGCCCGTGAGGACTAATGTCCGCAGCACCTCGTGCACTCGCGAGGAGAGAGAGCGAGGGATCTCCTTTTACGAGCTCGCGACTCGTCCTCAAGTCATTGGTCGGACCGCAGCCGACGCACAAAGTGGAGTAGTTGTTAGCTCGAGTGGAGCCTCGGTCGGAGCCACCGTTAGGCTTAGTGGCGAAGCGGCGTCCTAGTTCGTCGGCCTAGAGACAAGCTTGGAGATGAAAAGACGAAAACCCTGATTGTCTCTAAATCGGAACGTCCCTGTTCCGAGGAGGCGCTGAACGAGTTGCATCGAGCTTTAGACTTGCGTCGTTTTTCTTGTTGTAATGACATGCCTTGTAAATTTATCAAGTTGTTTTTTCGCTGTAACTTTTTGCCTTGTAAATTTATCAAGTTGTTTCAATAAAATCGAAGTTGCTTTGCTCATTGTTGTGCCGTAGTTGCCTTACTCTTGAAACCGAACCATAAGGACCCACAGTTATCTTCTTCGAGTGTTTTAGCTGTGGAACTTTAGTTTTTTGCTCGGAGTATACCGAGACGACTTTGCACTTCCGTGGTGCGATAGCTCGGATTTCACACGCAGTCCACATGGCTCAATCTAGACGGTCGATCACGATCATGGCACGCATCACGAGGTGGGGGGCACGAGTTCCCAGAAAACACTATCTTGTCGTTTTGTGAATACGTGGCACGATCTGATCCGTTCATCACGTTCTAGTACGCATTTTGAGATGATCTAACGGCGAAATTGGTTCGGCAGAATTTTTCTCCATATGTGGAGGTCGGTTCCTCGTCCGCTCGGCTTGGGGTATTGAGTGAGTGCAGTCGAGCCGAACGCTGGACTCCGAACCACCGTTAGAGTTGCTCGACGGTTGTGGGAGCAGTTCTGAATGGCAACCCACTTCTAGCTTGCTTAAGAGTGAACTTGCGAAGTAGAATCGAGCCAAGTGTTGGACTCCGAACCATCGGTAGAGTTGTTCAGTGGTTGTGGGAGCAGTTCCGAATGGCGACCTACTTCTAGCTTGCTTACGAGCGAACTTGCGAAGTAGAATCGAGCCAAGTGTTGGACTCCGAACCATCGGTAGAGTTGTTCAACGGTTGTGGGAGCAGTTCCGAATGGCGACCCACTTCCAGCTCGCTTACGAGCAAACTTGCGAAGTAGAATCGAGCCAAGTGTTGGACTCCGAACCATCGGTAGAGTTGTTCAACGGTTGTGGGAGCAGTTCCGAATGGCGACCTACTTCTAGCTTGCTTACAAGCAAACTTGCGAAGTAGAATCGAGCCAAGTGTTGGACTCCGAACCATCGGTAGAGTGAAGAGCAAAGGCAGAGAGTTGTAAACAATTTTTACAAGTAAAATATGAAAAAGCTTTCTTTATTGATGACTAATGGTCGGCTGCTTCTAAAGTTGCGAGCCGTTATTACAAGAGAGAAATAAAAGAAAAACATTACAAGTAATAGGAGTGGAACGGTTCGACATCCCGAAATACTTAGAGAGGCGTTGGTGCTCTCTCTTGGTATTTTAAGAGATGGTCGGCATTCCAAGTCCTGGGGATCTCCCTGCCTTCGAGATCTTCTAGTCTGTATGTGCTGGGCCGAACCACTTTTGCGATCTTATAGGGTCCCTCCCAATTTGGAGCCAGTTTGCTTTTCTGTCAGGGGAAAGAGATGGCTAGCTTTCTGAGGACCAAGTCCCCTTCTTTAAGGTCGGTAGGACGGACTCTTTTGTTGTACGCCAACTCGATCCTTCTTCGGTAGCTTTGTTGACGAATGGCAGCTCTTTCTCGGATCTCATCAATTAGGTCCAGATTTTCTCGGAGCTCTCTGGCATTCTGTTCTTCTTCATAAGCCATTAGACGAGGAGAGGTATACCAACTTCTAGGGGGATCATAGCTTCGAACCCATAGGTGAGATTGAACGGAGACTCTCCTGTGGGGGTCCGTTTTGTGGTGCGGTAGTTTCACAGCACGTTGGGAAGCTGGTCGACCCATAAGCGTTTGGAACATTTATCCAACCTCCTCTTAATGCCGGAGAGGATCTGTCGGTTAGCATTCTCGACTTGGCCATTCGACTGGGAATGGGAAACGGAGGAGAATCGGTGCTGGATGGCGAGGTCTTCACATAGGGCCCAGAAGGCAGCCCCGGTAAACTGGGTTTCGTTGTCTGTTATGAGGACCCGAGGGATGCCGAATCGGCAGATCACGCTCTTCCAAAAGAACTGGACTACCTTGTTCTCGGTGATCGTGGCCAAGGGCTCGACCTCTATCCATTTTGAGAAGTATTCGATTGCCACGATTAAGAATTTGAACTGGCTAGGAGCGGGTGGGAATGGCCCTAGTAAATCCATTCCCCACATTACGAAGGGGATAGGACTTGATAGGAAAGTGAGTGGAGCTTGTGGGAGGCATCGGATGTCGGAGTACTTCTGACAAGAGCTGCATTGCCGAACGTGTCGTTCGGCGTCTCGGAGGAGAGTGGGCCAGAAATATCCGTAATTCAACACTTTGCGGGCCAGAGATCTGGACCCCGAGTGTGCCCCGCCGATGCCCTCATGAAGTTCTTGTAGGGCGTAGTCGACCTGTTCGGGGGAGAGGCATCGCAGGTAAGGCCTGCCATCTACCTGTGTGAAGGAGCGTTTATATAGGATTCCTCCGATTAGTGTGTAACGCTCGGCTCGGGTTCTCACTCTTCGAGCTTCCTTAGGATCCTCGGGGATGAGCCCGTCCCTCAAGAATTCGACGAGGGGCTTTATCCAGTTATCTTCAAGCAGGACAGGCAGCGACTCTATAGAGTTGGAAGTTTCATCCTCTATACTTGGCTTCAGGAGGACCTCTATCAAGACGGTCTACTCGAGACTTTGAAGGGAGGATGAGGCTAGTTTGGAGAGGGCGTCGGCCTGAGCATTTTCTTCCCGAGGTATTCGTTGGATGAGGGCTTCTTCAAACAGTGCCATGAGGCTCCTGACCTTGGCTAAGTATTTAACCATCCTGTCGTCACGTGCTTCATACTCACCGAGGACCTGATTTACGACTAGCTGAGAGTCGCTAAAGATCCGGAGGCATTGCGTCCCTGCATTGCGAGCCATTCCAAGGCCGGCTATGAGTGCCTCGTATTCTGCTTCGTTGTTCGAGGCCTTGAAGTTGATACGGAGGGAGTATTGAAGGATGAAGTCATCTGGTCCCGCCAGAATGACCCCGGCTCCGCTTCCCTCATTGCATGAGGATCCATCCACATAAACCGACCAGACAGGTGGTCCCTTCATTGCTTGGCTGAACTCAGGGATGGTACTTTCAACTATGAATTCTGCTAAGGCCTGAGCCTTGATCGCGGTCCGAGGCTGATAAGTTATATCATGCTGGCTCAGCTCGATAGACCACTTCATAAGACGACCAGAGTTCTCCATCTTGTGGAGCACTTGCTTCAGCGGTTGGTCGGTAAGAACGACCACCGAGTGGGACTAAAAATACGGGCGAAGCTTTCTCGCGGCCATCACAAGGGCATAAGCCATCTTTTCTATCCTCGGGTAGCGGAGCTCGGCTTCCCGAAGCACTTTGCTCACATAGTAGATGGGCTTTTGAGCCCGGACTTCTTCCCTTACTAAAATGGCGCTGAGGGTCTGTTCGGAGGCTGCCAGGTAGAGGTAGAGGGTTTCACCAGGAATGGGTTTGCTGAGGAGAGGGGGGTTGACGAGGTAAGCCTTGAGCTGGTCGAACGACTCCTGTTGTTGCTGCCCCCATTCAAAACCTTTAGCCCCCCTGAGGGCCTTGAAGAAGGGGAGGCATTTCTCCCCGGACTTCGAGAGAAAATGCCC
Organism: Hemerocallis citrina; assembly: GCA_017893485.1. Taxonomy (NCBI): domain Eukaryota; kingdom Viridiplantae; phylum Streptophyta; class Magnoliopsida; order Asparagales; family Asphodelaceae; genus Hemerocallis; species Hemerocallis citrina. Next base: position 255,992,640 of record CM030364.1, read on the forward strand.
TATGGCGGCTAGGCAGCCTGTCAACCTCTGAACTTCTTTAACATTCTTGGGAGGGGCCATGTCTAATATGGCCTTGATTTTCTCAGGGTTTGCTTTAATTCCTCGTTGGCTGACCATGAAGTCGAGGAACTTTCCTGACGAGACACCGAACGCACACTTGTTCGGATTGAGTCTCATGTTGTGCTTTCTCAGAACATCAAATGCCTCCTGTAGGTCAGTCACATGATCGGCTCCTCGGATGCTTTTTACGAGCATGTCGTCAACATACACCTCCATATTCCGGCCGATTTGAGCTTCGAAAACCTTGTTAACGAGGCGTTGATATGTTGCGCCTGCATTCTTCAAACCGAAGGGCATAACCCTGTAGCAGTAGAGGCCCTGGTCGGTCACGAATGAGGTCTTCGGGATGTCCGGAGGGAACATCCGAATCTGGTTGTAGCCTGAGAAGGCGTCCATGAAGCTGAGGAGCTCATGTCCCGAGGTGGCATCAATCAGAGTGTCAATACTCGGAAGAGGGAAGGGATCCTTGGGGCAGGCCTTGTTGAGATCGGTAAAATCGATACAAATCCTCCAAGTCCCATTAGACTTCTTCACCATCACTACATTCGACAACCACTCGGGATAGTTCACCTCATGTATGAACCGGGCCTTCAAGATCTTGTCCACCTCCTCTTTTATAACTAGCTGGCGCTCGGGGGTGAACTTGTGCCTCTTCTGTTGAACCGGTTTGGACCCCGGAACAACGCTGAGGTGGTGGACCAAGAGCTCTTCGGAAATTCCGGGCATGTCTGTAGCTGACCAAGCAAAGAGGTCTTGGTTCCTTCGGATGCACTGAATTATGTCTGAGCATAGGGCGGATGGGAGGGTCTTGCTAACAAAGAACTTTCGAGTTGGATCCTGCTCAGAGAAGAGCACTTCCTCCAATTCATCCACCGGCTCGGACGTTGGGCGGGCAGCATCTTGGGGAATTTCCAGGGTTTCTAGGGAGAGGACCGAACCGAGGGTAGAATTCATGTAGCACTTGCGGGCCATTTCCTGATTGCCTTTTACTTCCCCTACTCCGGCCCGAGTGGGAAACTTCATCTTGAGGTGATAGGCGGAAGGGACGGCTTCGAGAGCAGCTAGGCCGGGCCGACCCAGAATGACGTTGTAAGCTGCAGGAACATCTACGACCATGAAGTCCATCGACTCCGTTCGGGTAGTAGGAGTTTTGCCAGCGGTTACATCGAGGGTGATCACCCCTTCAATAGTCACTGGCACTCCCGTGAACCCATGGAGCGTGTAGCCGGCAGGCTTGAGTCTGTCTTGGGAGAGCTTGAGGCCTTTAAAAGCGGCGAGGAAGAGGATGTTAACAGAGCTGCCGTTGTCCACTAGGATCCTCTCCACTTTGAAGTTCGCCATGTGGAGATTGATGACGAGTGCGTCACAATGGGGGGTGCGGACACCTTCAAGATCTTCGTCCGAGAATGTGACGGGCACTCCGAGGCCTTTGGGAGGAGGGGTGACGCGAACCGAATTGACTTCCCTAATGAACGCCTTTCGAGAGGAGTTTGAGGAGCCCCCCATTGGACCCCCATGAATGAGGTGTAGGACACGCTCCTGTTCGAAGTCGGGCGTTTCATCACATTCCGGACGCTTATTAGCCCCCGAGGTGGGGGAGGAAGGTCGGCTCGGTCCTTTCTCACGAACCGGGTTAGCTGCCCCCTCCGGATGAGGGCTTCTATCTCATTCTTCAGGGCCTGACAATCATTGGTGTCGTGCCCATGGTCCCGATGATAACGGCACCACTTCTCTTTATCCCTCTTCTTGGCGGGGGTGTTCATCCTCGGAGCAGGAGGTATGATCCCTTCCTTCTCAACTTCCATTAGAATGGTAGAGACATTGGTGGTGAGAGGAGTAAATTTCTCGAATCTGGGGGGAGGTCGGCGCTGGCCAGCATTATCCTTCTGGAGCTTCTTGGCTCCTTTCTCTTCTGTTCCCTTTCTCTTAGACCCGGAGGAAGACCCCTCTAAGTTGGGGCGGTGCTCGGCTTCTTCGGCCCGAATATACTTTTCACTTCGGAGGAGGAGGTTAGCGAAGTTCTGTGGGGGCTTCTTGGCGAGGGAGGAGCGGAGGTTGGAGTTGAGGACATTGGATTGAAATGCTGCTGCAGCGACCGACTGGTCGAGGGATGCTATGGAACTGGCTTCAGCTGTGAACATTTTCACATAGTCTCTCAACTTCTCACCCTTCTTCTGGTGGAGGTAGAGTAGCGAAATGCTGGTCTTCTCAGTTCTGCGGCTACTCACGAAGTGGGTGACGAAGAGTGTCTCAAATTGCTCGAAGGAGAATATTGAGGATGGGGCAAGGCGAGAGTACCATTCTCGAGCTGGGCCCTTGAGAGTTGCGGGGAAGGTTTTGCAGAGCAGAGCATCGGAAGCTTGATGGATGAGCATGAGGGTCTTGAAGCTTTCGATGTGATCGACGGGGTCAGTCTCCCCGGAATAAGTCTCGAATTGAGGAGGCTTGAAGCCGATTGGTACAGGTGCATCCATTATCGTTCGGGAAAAAGGAGGTCTACTAGGACGTAGGGCCCTTCCTCTAATCTCTTCTTCTCGGTCTAGCTGACCCAAGCGCCTCTCCATTTCATGGAGACGGCGGTAAACAGCGTCATCCCTTCGGCGGTAATCGGCCGAGCCTCTAGACTCGTCTTCATACGAGGGAGAGCGGGAGCTACGACGTCGGTAGCTCTTGGAGCGGCGAGGACTTGGCATATGCCGGGAGTTGCTAGGAGCGGGAGGAGGAGTTGGGGACCGTCGGCGAGGACTTCGGACCGGCGGAGGAGAGGGAATCTTTGGAGCATTGGTGTTAGGACGGAGATTGAGAGCTTGTAGGACGGCCGCTTGAAACTGCTGGAACTCGGCACGGGTGATGGGTGCCTCATCGTTCCTAGGATGGTGCCGACCGGCAGGGGAATGGGGTCTCCTCCTGTGATGCTCGGGGGACTCTCTCCGCCCCCTTCGGATAGGGGACCTTCTGTTGTCTCGGCGATGAGGAGATCGCTCATCCGGACGGTGTTGGTAGGAGGCTCCCTCTCGGGCCCGTTTTTCATCCAGACGGCGGCGAAGATCCTCATCCTTCTGCCGATTGAGGACGGTGTTGCGGAGGTCGGAAGCTTGGGGATTAGGGAGGCCATAGAGTCCGAAGAGGTATTGTGGATGGAGACGTGGTCCGGATGGAGAGGCTGTTTCTGCAGATTGGGACCCTTAGGAGGTTGTTGGTTCTGAGGAGCAGGCAGGTCCTGTTGGAGTGGATCCTCCACTTGAGGAAGAAGTTGCCCCTGCTGTTGAGCGGGTTGAGGGGGAACTTCCTGTTGCTGATCGGGATTGGGTCCTCGGTTGGACCCTATGGATCTGGCTTTCCTAGGAGGCATGGCTGGAGAAGATTTGTTCTATGGGAAGAGAGGAGGCTGCTATTCGTTAGTTCCCCACAGACGGCGCCAATCTGTTGCCGCTAAATCTGGTGTGGGGGCAAACAGATAGTATTTGTGGATTCTTGGAAAACTTTTGAATAACAAATCTGTTACCTGTTTTGCCGGAGTTTGATGCTGACTCCCCCCATATACCTGCAAAAAGTGCGCGACCTCGGGGTTGATCCCGGCGACGCACCCTCCGACGCTCAAGTCAGTAATCAGGAATGATTATGAGAGCGTAAATTGGCAAAAGATTGATTACCTCTTAATGGAGATGGATGGGGGGTATTTATAGGCGCCGCTGGGGTCAGATTAGGAATGTAATCCCTGTGGTTATTTAAAGAATGTAATCCCTAATTCCCAGTGAAAGGATAGACATGAATCAGGACCGTTGATTAGGATTTAATCAGAAACCCTAATCCTATCCTTTCTGGACCGGGTTTGCTGCGGGTTGACACCCGCACCCAGTTGAGATGGATCCGTTTGCGGGTTAGTGGGCTTTCGAGGAAGAAAACCCGTACCCGCTTCAGACCCCTTGGTAGGTGAAATTACCGTTTTACCCCTAGGCTTCAAGATTCGTGCCTGATTTGGACGGTTCTGATTTAACCCCATTTTTAGCCATATCAGTGGCCTTCCCTACAATTCTCTCATCTACAATCTTGCTATTGACTCCCGTATTAATGTTGGAAATTTTCTTTTGAGCAAAAATCATATGTCCATCCTTCCTCGACAAATGGGAATCGATGTTCCATTTACTCAACGGGATCGTCGTTGTCAAGCTCAACAAGAGCGCCAAGCCGAACAGCCTTCACAAGCCCCTTCCTCCTCTCGTCGCAAGAATGCTACTTCCTCTTCTTCATCTTCGTTCATAACTCATGAACAATTTGCCGCTCATCAAATGCAAGTATATGGTTATTATGTCTGTAACGCCCCGAATCCCAAATACAACTGAATTCGAGAGTTCTACAGGATCTTTCCACTTCATTTAGTACAATTTTACAAGGAAATTTGAACTTTTCACTTTACATCAGAGTTTACATAAAACTTTACACTTTACATTGCACAGCAGAAGAAAAATTTACAACAGTTGAATAAATGTACAACAACATTGAATAATCTTTAAGCATCTGTTCCTCTTTATCATGTCATTACCCTGCATATAAAACTATGGGTACGTCAGTTTATTCAACCGACGAACATTATACACGGCCATCCTCTCTATGCCGGAAATAGTATAACTCATTTTCCATATTTAACAAACACAAACTTGTCACATATCAAACTAAAGGGAATACCCTAATGATGTCGTGTTGTGATTGTGCACTTAGTCTTTAATGCAGTTATTTATATTACATGACACTAATGCACACTTGTTCGGATTCTATGCATCTCATACTACATAGGTCCAAGGGCAAGCCTCTTAATCGTTCTTCATCTTTGTAGGGTTCAATCCCTCATCATGTCTTAATCTACTACTGTAACTACGGTGAGTATCCTAGATGATCTATGAGTACAAGCTCGTGTACAGAAAACCTGGAGGGGAATCCCATGCCATGTCTTGACTCATCAAGCATGCATTCTGTGGCAATTCAGCCTCCTTCATGGCACACGATCCTCTTGCAGTCACCAAACATCCCACAAGCGTGGCTAAAGTCCGATCATTACTGAGTAGTACCCACACCATGTCTTGACTCATTAAGCATGCATTCTGTGGCTCACACCCGCACCGTAAACTCTAGTTCTCATACTCGTGTTTTTCTCTCACTTTCATCACATCTCCACTATGTACTAATCCTTAGTTTTTATTAGAATCATGACCAAAATCAAAGCTCTAGAGTTAGCCTCTCCACTAAACCGGACTTATTCATTCATTCAAACATGACCAACCTTGGTCTTTCATTTCATTTCTTTCCAAATGCCGGGGGAGACTTAGCTACTCCTTTGTTTCAATTTCAATTCACAATTTCCAAAATTGAGCGTTTACAGCTCATAAGTTCATCTTCATGATCATAACAGATTTTCTTTTTCAATAGCATGATTCCTAATTGATTCATGAGTCCATAGCCACACATGGAATTCAATTAATCAAATATCATTCTCACATTAAAATCACATCACTACATGAATATTCACATTTCATATTTTCCATATTATTCTCCAATGAGAATAATTCACATCACATCACTACATATAATTTCTATCTTTATTATACTGCTTTTCTAATATTTTATTTCAAGCCTTTTTGCAAAGTGCAATTTTTATACATACAAATGTATAACTATAATTCTAAATTATACATTTTATTTTCAAAACATACTTCATTTAATGCAAATAATCCTCAAATTATTTTTCACAAGTCCCACATAATTTTAGGATAATAACCATATTTTTTTTATAATTTTTCATCATCAAAAATAACCCAAAAAATATTTTTTTCCCTCACTTAAACACAAACCGAAGCCACGGATCGAACCCGCAGCCATAGGGAAAACGACCAAAGGCACAGACCACTAGGTCGAAGGTGCTAGGCGGTATAAAGAGGGCTAAGAGCATTAAATGCTCTCGCCTGCAGTTGGTTTTGTTTTTAAAAATACCAAACAAAATATATATTGCCCACGGGATTCGAACCGCAGACCCCTGAGACCCGAGGCCTACTGTAGCGATTAGGACCATCCAAACCACTTGAGCTATGCGCTCAGGTTGTCACTAGTTCAACCCGAGGTCTATTTAAAACAATTCTCTCTGTTTATTAAACATTTCGATGTTCAACAAGCTCTCATTTCACTTTGCTTTTATAAAAATTACTGTAGATGTCCAGATTGGCTAATATCATCATAAATTATACTCCAGTATATAGAAAATAATTTTTTCAATAAGTAAAACATGTTTTTCATATAATTAATTCGAATTCTAAATTATCACTACCACATTTCTTCTTTTTCGACATTTCTTAACAATTAATATTACTAGTCTCTTTATTAGCAAACTTCATATTAATTTCCTGTTTTTAATCATTTACCAAACATACAACTCTATATTTTAATTTATTCATTTCAATACAATACAAAGGTTCATTTAAACACATAAAGTAGCATTGTTAATCTACTAACTTTTGTGTCTATAATTCATGGTGTAGATAATAAAACTTTCTTTAACAATTCATGGCTATAATCAATTCACACAACATTTAGACTTTTACTAATAAAACCACATACAATTGCACATCCACATTCCAATCAATTTATAGATCAATTTTCCAATTAAATGTGTACTCTTATTAATCTTTTTCATGCATCATTTTTCCATTCAAATCTAGCATGCATTCCTATTTGGAAATATAGAAAATTTACCCACCTTAAATGGAGAGAAAATACAACTAGCAACCTCCTAAACGAATGTCCTTGCAAACGAGAGTGATCCTCCTCCTTGAACACGCGCACACTAGCCAAACCCGAGCACTCCACCTTGATGAAACCGGCCTCTCCTCTTCTTTGATGCAAGCAAAAACCCCACACAATCTCTCAATCTTTTACTCACTTACTAACTACTAGATAATTGTATTTTAACTATAGGTTTGGAGGAAAATAATTTGCACAAGAATACTAGCCAAAGGGGGGGGGGTATTTATACTAAAAAAATAGGAGAATGGATGGCTAAGATTGAAGTAGGAGTTAGGAACAAATGGCTAAGATTTAAGGAGGAGTTACACTAACTACCCATGATCAAGTAACCACCACCACCATAACTCCACTCAAAATTTTCATTTCCCTCCAAGATCACAACCGGCCATGCTTGGAAAGTGCACTTTGCACGTCCAAGCATTTGCCTCCAAAAATTTGTACATTATATTTTACATAAAAGTAATCTTTAAAATGTATTCTACACTACAAGTTGTATTTAAAAATAAAATAGCTCATGGGCTTTAGTTTTTGGGCCAAAATAATAATTATAAAAATCATAAATGAATTAAATTTTTGGGCTTTAAGAAGAAAAGGCTTTTTGTCTAATTGAAAGAGGGCTTTATATAAAAATAATTAAAGACAAGTATTTAAATATCTATACTCATCATGAAGAAAATAATCATAACATTTAATATTACCAAAATATTGCACGTGCACACTACGTGCAAAATAAAATAATTTTCATTAAATGAAAATCGGGGCATTACAATGTCAACACTATCGAATACTTGCAAGGCAAAGACGATTGGGAACTTCTTCCTCCTCCTAATGATGAGGAAAATGGTGATGAAGATGATGAAGACAATGAAGATGAAGACGATGATGGTGATGATGAAGAATAGATCCTTGGTGCTTAGATTGTAATGGATAACTGTAATATGAATCAATTGTCTCATGTATGCTCCTTGTTGCTATGTAATCACTGTTAACATGCTATTCAGAAATCACTTTTAACATGCTTGCAAAATACTTACATATCTGGTTATTCATTTTTTGACTGTATCAGTATTTCGGTTGACCGGTCATGCCTCGGGTCCTTTGGAATCTGACTTGTTTTTTTTATGCTATTATCGAAATTGGGCTTACAGGATTTGCGATCGACCGTTCGGTCGACCGGGTCACTCTCGGGTTAGCTTTTTTTTTTTTTTTTTTTTTGTATCACTGTGATTTCACTTGGTTTTCGGTCAACAGGTTCTCTCATCTTCTGTTCAGTTTTTTTTTGGCTTGTTTTTTTAAAGAAACATCTATTTACAGTTCTTCTATAGTTTCTAATTTCTTGAAATTTATCATTCTTCATCTTTTGCTCTATGTCACGCGTTTGTATTGGAAAATCTCAAATCTATGATACCATGAAGAGCTCTCACTGTATATCAAAGAGTCTCACGATCAACATTATCATGTAAGTAGATTTTCCTTATGTTTTCAAAGTATAATATTCCCCGAAATATTCTCTTTCTTTGATTAATGTATGTTCATCTATCTTTTTTCATGCATGAATTTAGGGGGAGTATGTTATACACTTTGTTTATGCTATTTTTTTTCGTTCCCTCTTGGTGTGTTCCAAAAAAAGTGGAGAATTACTAAAAATAAATGAAAATCTCTCTTAAATGTTCTTCATTTATGAAAATCTTTGATCCAGGAAGTATTGGATTAAGGGGAAGTGTTTATATGCTTTATTCTTTATTTTCAACATTCAAAGGCATGTTTTGTTCACACCAAAATGGGGAGATTGTTAACTCCTAGTTTGGTGTGCACAAAATGTGTTTACAAATACTAATACGTTTTCATTGAGATTTTCAGATTTTCAGGAATAAATAAATCAATAAGAAAATCAAAAAGATTCAAAAAGAAGCAAAAGATGGAAAGCAATAAAGAAGGATTACAAAATCAAGCAAAAGAAGAAATTATTCAAAAAGAGCACATGTTGATTAAAGCTCAAGAAAGCCAGCAAGATCAATTTCTGTAATTCCATACATGTGAGATTGTATATGTAATTGATTGATTATTGATTGATTAATATATGGTAAGAATATAAAGTGGTTTCGTCAGAATCAGCACGATTGCGGTCAACAGTACTATAGCGTCGGTCGACCGCCCATCATAGTTAATATGATGAAGCAGTCGACCATTCATCTTTCGAATTTTCAATTAAAAGATGAATGGTCGACTGTCACCTTTTGCGGTCGACCGTACCTCGTACAGATTTCTTTTTTTGGAATGTCTCGTTTCTATTTTTGAGAGATACACTTCCTAGTATGTATATTTAGGCAAACCCACTATGTATTCTTCACCTATTAGCTCTGAGAAAAATCTTCTGAACTAATCAATTCAACAATCAATCCGAGTGTGTGTGATACTTATTTGTTTTCTTCAGTCAGAATCATTAAAAATCTTGAGTTTTTCTTTTCTTCCACTTCGGTGAGATTGACGGGGCTTGTCTTAGAAGTCCTGTGGGTGTAATAGGTCTCTCGGCTTGAATCCGAGAATCACTGTAAAAGGTTTTGGGTATAGTGTAACGCTTGTGGCGGAGAATTGCTACAAGTAGGTGGTGTGGACGTAGACCTGGGGGTTGAACCACGTTATATTGTTGCATCACTTGTGCTTGTTTTGTTTGTTTTTTTTATCTCTTCTCATTTACTTTGCAACTTAATTTTATTTTTTTTTAATTTCGCACTTTATTTTTTTTTAATTTCGCACAATCACCCTATTTACCCCCCCCCCCAGGGTGATTTACAGCTAAAGTATTTGCACTCGTGGACTCAACAACTAAACTCGCTATTTCTAACAGCGAGTTTAGTTGTTTTATGCTTGCCGTTGAAACATGGCGTTTAGCTCTTTTTTTTTTTTTTTTTTTTTTTTTGAGAAACTCGTCCTTCCCAACAGCGAGTTTAGTTCAAAATTTTCAATGAAGACTTGCCCGTTGAAACACGGCGTTAAGCTTTTTTTTTTTTTTGAGAAACTCGTCCTTCCCAACAGCGAGTTTAGTTCAAAATTTTCAATGAAGACTTGCCATTCCCAACTGCGAGGATATTTATACTAGACTTGCTGTTGGAAACTGCAAGTTTAGTTCTTAATGAAGACTCACCGTTCCCAACGGCGATAACATTTACACTAGACTCACTGTTGGGAACGGCGAGTTAGTTTAAAAAAATTCTATGGAGTTTTTTCTTTGAAAATTCACTAAGTCCAACAGAATGTTTCACTCTCTGTGAAATTTCCTACATCCCCGCCATACCCATTAGCGAGTCTAGTATAAATGTCCTCGCCGTTGGGAACGGCGAGTCTTCATTGAAATTTTTTGAACTAAACTCGCTGTTCCTAACAGCGAGTCTAGTATAAATGTCCTCGCCGTTAGGAACGACGAGTCTTCATTGAAAATTTTGAACTGAACTCGCCATTGGGAACGACGAGTTCCTCAAAAAATTAGCACTAAACTCGTCATGTCCCAACGGCGAGAATGAAACAATTATACTCGCCGTTGGAAATGACGAGTTTAGTTGTTAAGCCCACGAGCATAACTACTTTAGCAACTGTCATCTTTCTATAAATAGTTTCGAAAAGTGCCATATAAAAAAAAATCTCTATTTGAGGCCTCTCCAAATCTAAGGTGACACCAAATATGGAAAAGGATAAGCTAAATACACATTTCTATTTGGCTCCAACATTGCCAATTTATTTCTGAATAATTTCCTTTATAAAAATATTTAGAAGTTTAGGTCTTTACATAATTTATGAATAGATATATTATTTTTTTTCTTGGATTTTTTGATCTTTTGTTCACTAGCGAAGAGCTGAAGCTAGACCGTAGCGGCTCTTGCAATAAATTGATATTTGAAATGTGTGGCGATGGGCAAATCATTATTTATTAATAATTAAATAAAGATTCAAACTCAAATATCTCCATGTTGATCAATAAATTTTATGATAAAGTGTTTAGATTTTGGATAATTTGGCAACTATTTAGATATGTTTTTAGTAGAGGGACTGAGGGAGGTATTAGAGCATCTGTAGTCGTTTGCTATATATCGATAATATCGATATTTGGTTAAAAAAACAGCTGCAGTCGTTTGCTATATATCGATATTATCGATAAATCGCTACAGTAGATTGCTATAAATGAGAATCGATATAGCATTTATCGATAAGTGAGGGACGGCGTTCGAAGCGCCGTCCCACGAAAAAAATTACTATTTTAATCGTCGGACGGCACTTGAAGTGCCGTCCGTTTGGAAAAATTATATTTTAATCGTCAGAAGCCACATATCCCGGACGGCACTTAATGTGCCGTCCGTCGAGTTTTAATAATAAAAAACCCTTCATGTGCTTAAGTGTAACTTTGTCAGTGTGTCAGTGGGATAATTAAGTATGTGTGTCAGTGTCAGAGTATGCTTCATGTGCTTAAGTATGTGCTTAAGTATGCTTCATGTGCTTAAGTATGTGCTTAAGTATGCTAATTTTTGGGTCAATTAAGCTGTGTGTCGGACGGCACTTCATGTGCCGTCCTAGACACATAGCCGGGATTTTTTTTTTTTTTTTTTTTAAACGGACGGCACTTCATGTGCCGTCTGACGAATGGGACCCAAATTTTGCGGTTTTTCTCCTCCGACGGCACATCAAGTGCCGTCGCTTAATATTATACTATTGATTGCTATAAAATAGCTTTCGACGAGTGCAGCGAAATCGAAATTCCTATTTCTATTTATCCATATATGGATAATTTTACCATAAACGACTACAGATGCCCTTATTAAGTGTATATAACTAGAGGAATATCTAAGCATCTATTTTCTTAGCCAAAAATGAAAATAAAAAATAAAAAATCTAACCATCCATATATATATATTCTTTATGGATAATATCCTTTATGTTGCATCTTCTAAATCTAGAATTTGGAAACTACTAAGAGCATCCACTATCGTTGCTGTTAAAATATGGGTATTTGGCAATTGAAAAATAGCAATGGAGGAGATTCACTGCTATCGTAAAAGCCCAAATTTGACCTATATATATATTACCTTTTTATTAAAAGGTCTTAATCGACTCATAATTAATTAAATAAATGCAGGCTCTACCCAAACTTATTCGGAGAGCTAAATTTTTCATCATCATAGTTGTCTTCAACACATGAACTGAAGTAGTCGTAGGCTCAGAACACACTTCTATATATTCATTTTATAAATCAAGCATTAAGAATGTGTCTAGGGCTGCATTATTATGCCGCGCCAGCTAGTTCTAACTTATTAGCTTGTTATGGAGTGCATATCATCATTGCCTAGACCAACAAACAAAAACGGCCATGGACCTGATAAAAATACACCTCTGCAACATATATACAGTAGAGGCCATATTGACTCAATTTCTAATAGTGAAACTTGAAAGAAGAAAACAAAATGAAATTTGAAAGTGAGAATACCTGAGAATACCTGATAAGAATGATTGGGGGCTGCTAGGGTTTCTATTCGAATCGATGAGGAATCGAAACCCAGATCGTAAGCTGGGTTAGACGTCGAAGGGAGAGAGAGAGAGCCTCGCAACCCAGGCGATTTGGGGCTGGTAAAGCTGGGTTTGACGTCGAAGAAGAAGAGAGAGAGCCTCGCAATCAGCCAGCGGACTGGGTTTGACGTCGAAGAAGAAGAGAGAGAGCCTCGCAATCAGCCAGCGGACTGGGTTTGGCGTCGAAGAAGAAGAGAGAGAGCGCCTCGCAATCAGCCAGTCTGATTTGGGTCTTCGATCGCAGGGAGAGAGAAAGAGACCACTGCGCGCAGCGGATTTGGGGCTAGGGCATCTCGTCGAAGAGAGTGACGGGATCCATGAAATCAGCCAGCGGATTGGGGGCTAGGGTTCCAGTCGAAGAGCGAGAGCGCGGGAGAAAGATAAGAAGAGGGGGCTAGGGTTTTCTACAGATCGTAAGAGAGAGCGGGATGTGAATTGGGAATCATGCCGCTCAAGATAAGGAGATGGGGTAAATGACCAATTCACCCTCAACAAAACACCATGGAGAACGGGATCCCATCTCAGCCACTCGATCTGAATCAATTCAGATCAGATGGCTGTGAGCTCCCGCTCAAGATAAGGAGCCCCGCTCACCATCTCATAATAGACTATCTCTCTCTCTCTCTCTATATATATATATATAGACAGAAGAAGATCTTCTGTCTAATACTTATTTTAATATTTTTAATAGTAAAAATTTCAGCGACGGTAGATCAAAGATCATCTTCCGTCTGTCAATTTTTTTTTTTGATTTATTCCAGACGGAAGATGATCTACCGGGTATATTTTTTTTAAAAGTTGCCCAGATGGAAGTTTTTTATTATTATTTTGAAGTCTACATAAAAAAATTCATCAAGTCTGCATCAAAAAGTAAGACTGTAAGGGAGAATAAATTTTTGAGAGAGAGAGAAGATCTTCAAAAAAAATTAAACATATGCAGGTTGGAAGTCTGCATCAATTTTTTTTTTTTTTTTTTAAAGTAAAAGAATAAAAGTAAGTATTCCGTCTCTCTTCTTTTATTAGTTTTAAAATAATAAAAATAGAGGATGGAAGATCTCCTTCCGTCTTTCAACTTTTCTTCATTAAAAGTGTGCAAACGGAAGAAGATGTTCCGTCCGTCGTCTTTTAATATTGAAAATAATTCAGAGCTTCTATATTTGGCTATTGCTATATTTTGCTATTAAATATAGCAGTCAACCGTTCATAACTTTTCTAAAAAATGAGTATTTAGCGAACAATAGTGGGAGCGAAATTGCTAAAATATGTATATTTTAACTTTTTAGCAAACGATAGTGGATGCTCTAACTATATATGCCATCCTTAGAGCATCTATAGTCGTTGGCTATATATTCAAAAAATGGATATTTTGAAGAAAAAAACCTTTGTAGTCGTTGTCTCTTTTTTGGGTTTCGAATGAACATGAGACGTCTATATTTGACAGCGAAAATGGCATTATGCATATTTTAGAAATCAGAAGATGATTTACCTTCATAGTGTCGGACGGTATATGATATGCCGTATGATACAAATTTTTTAATTGCGAAATGAGTGCACTGCAAATGATTTTCCATTGAAATATATTTAAAAAAATGAAAATCGGAAGATATTCTTCCGTTTGGGGAAGAGAAAGAAAAAGGCATTTTGTGCCTAGGTGTTGAACGGCACATCATGTGTCGTCCTTCATCTTTTTTTTTCTTTTTTTTTATTTTTATTTTTTTTTAATTACAGGACGGCAGATTATCTGCTGTCCTTCACAGTATTTAAAATTTAAAAAAAACGCACATCTTCAAACTGCATATGATCTTTCATTTCATCCAAAAAAAGTCATTTTTTAAGTATAGACGACTGCAGTATTTGAGCTATTTGCTATTTTCAAAATATCCATATACCTATTTTTTAACTTCAACGACTAATGCTCTTAGAAACTGCTCTTAGAAACTACTTTCTTTGATGTAGGATATTATTATTTTTTATCTTTCTTGTATTTACTAAAATTTACTAAACTTTTCCGAGTTTTATACTTTGGTACATAACCTTCCTAAAAATTTTAGCTACAGCTCCACCCCCTACAGTTTGTTCCATAAGATTAATAGTTCATTTCCCTTATTATTTTAAACTATCACCAGATACCATGTTACCTGTTGAAGGCTTTTCAAACTAATTCATATTTAGGTATATATAAGATATTCATTCAAAATAGTCATGAGTTATAAAAAATTTGTTAAAAGTAAATTTTAAGATGTCCTGAATAATGGAAAAGCATAAGCTTTCTAATTTTCTTATCTAATCATTTACATTCAAGCTTGTGCTTCCTCCTCCTACCTACTTCCTTTTCCACCAGATCCGCTCCCCTCGAGCTCCACCTCCACCCTCTCCATTCGTTAAAGATATAGATCTCTCTCCGTTCTTCACACCCACGTCCCTTGAGTCGCCCTTTGAGTTCTCCTCCGTTTCCCCCTCTGGGCCTCTTTAGCCCTTAGGCTGGTTGCCTCCTCTCCTGATCTCTAGTGTAGAACAGTGGTTCTCCCTGCTGCGCTTTCGCCTCCTCCAGGTCTTGGCTTCTTTCGTCTCCTCAGGTGGGTTTCGTTGCGAGGAGGATTCGTTTCTTTCCGGAAGTCTTTTGCTCCAGCTAGCTCGGTGGCTCTTCCTCTTCAGCCCCCAGATCTGGTAGCGCTCGTGGCTTTCCCCTTCAGGATCGATCGGCTTCGTTTCGTAGTTAGCCCCTTCTAGTTCTCATCCATCTTTTAAGCCCATCGATGTAAGTACCTTCCCCTCACTGTAAGTATCATCCCCTCTCTGTCCTGCTGTCTTCCTTTCCATACTTATTTTGTGTGTTTGGCTGTTTTTCTCCTTTTTTTGGGTCGTCGTTTATTGTGTTTACGGTGGTATCGTTATCCCTCTTTTGTGATTCTGTTGACATAATTGGGTGGATTAATGCTTGTTTGTTTTGGTATTCGAGTTGGACCCTCTCTTTGGTCCAGCGATTACCACTCTCTAGTGCTCAGATTTTTTGGTGTTCTTCTTTACTCTCGGTGTTCCTCACACTGTTCTATTTCCAGCTCTGAACTAGTCTGGGGAAGTATTTTTCGCTCCACCCCCTTCACTCGATCTCTACAGTAACTGTTCATTCTATTCTTTTCCCTTTCCCCTTATTATCTTTCTGGGCCTGGGCCGCTTCATGGACTCATCCTAGGTAGAAGTGGTTAAAAAAATTCTTAAAAAAGAAATTAATTTTAATGTGGGCTCTTCTGCACCACTGGGCCATTCTGCCTCCCGGCCTGATTACAAGAACTTTCTAGGTCTCTCTTTTTCCCAAACCCGTTCACTTAGTCCTTCCTTTTCCCTTTCTCAGTCACTAAGCCCTCTTGCCTCTTCACATTCTCATCTTCCTTCTTCATCCTCCTCTCTTGCTCTACGTTGCTTCCAGTGTCTCCAAACAGGACATTTCAAGGCTTTTTGCTCTTTCAACATGAAATATTTGTTCTGCCTCAAACCCGACCATTCTCGAAACCGATGTTTTACTCTTCAACAAATTTTGGGGCTTTCTTTGGGGATCCCCATCTCCAACCAAGTCATCGAGTTTTTGTATTTTCCCGCTCTTCAGGCTAAGATTCACGACTTAAAAATTCGATCTGCCAAAAAGGCCAAGACTTCGGGTTCTTCTCCACTACTCCCCACACCGCCTGATTCTCACCGAATTACTGCGATAGCTTTCTCCACCCCTTCTACTACATCCGTTCCTCCTATTCCCCCTCCTACAGCTCTGGCTGGCCCTGCCCCTCCTTCTGCTAAACCTAAGGTTGCTCAACCCCAAGTGACTCTGGTCTACGTTCCGCCTCCGGACCTCACGGCTAAGATCAACAAGCTTGATTGTTATGGGGCTGTCACATTCTCTGGTGGTTCTATCTCTAACTACACTCTAGACTCGTTCTTTTGCAACACGTGCAACGTCCCTGACTGGACGTGGGCAGTTAATGCATGCTCTAACAGGGACATCGTTATTAACTGCCCTTCTCCTAAAGTCCTGGAAGATTTGGTTGCCATCCACACCTTCTCCACTGGCTCCGTTCACCTCGCCATTTGCAAATGGATTATTCAAAGATCTTTTCCTCTGGCCCTCATTCCTACTCCCATTAAAGTTTCTCTTCTGGGCCTCCCACCGTTCTGCGACTCTCCTCGACTTGTTGCTGACATGGCCAAATGTATTAGAGATTTGACATGTACTTCTTCTTCCACTATGATGGCCTCTGGCTGCCTTCTTGTTGAAGCAGAATTTCTGTGCCCTCCGGCGCTCGATAGAGCGGTGTCGTTCAACCTGTGTGTTGGCCAGTCACACTTCCCCTCACTATTAATTACCATGACTCGGCCAAGATTGGTTCGGCTCCTGAATCCCTCCCTTTGGTTGCCTCGAAAGCACCGTCTACAACCGTCTCTCCTAAACTGTGCTTCGCTGCAGGTTCCTCCTCAGCTCCTGGGTCCTCTTCTGACTTGCCCAAGAACAGGCAAAAGTCTTTTGCTCGTAAGAGATTTTCTTTTCATCGTAGTAGCGCTGCTACTCCTCCAACCCCCAAAATTTTGCCTTCTGTGGCTCCAAATTTAGTTTGGATTAATCTAGATATGACCTCCACTTCAGCTCCGAAGCATCTACCCTCTACGGCTGAGCATCCAGCTATTCTTCCCTCCCCAGTTCCTCCTTCAGCCACTGATAAAAGTGCTCTTCTGATTGCTCTAGTCTCGAAGGGTGGTGGTCCTGTCCGTCAGTCTGAGGGTCCATCTGCTGTGTCTGAGTCTAAATGGCCAGACTGGGAGGTAAACCCAAATTTCTCACGGGATTGGGACAAATACATTAAAGGTATCCAGGGACCCACTCCTGCGACGGCAATTTCTAAACCAGCTACTCTCAAATCTGTTCTTCCGCCTCAGTCGAAGTCAGATGATTGGATTGATCACGACGATCTTATTGCCGATGAGATGGCCGATCTACCGATTCCGTCCGATCTTCATAAGGTTATCAATATTGATTCGCTTACTGCTTTTTCGGTTTTTCATTTGCCTGTTATTACTTCTATTCATCATGGTTTTTCAAGTTTGAACATTTTTTATTTTCCAACCTTAAAATCGTTCTTAATATCAGTCTTATGACCTTTTTATTATATTACTTTCGCTGTCGACCCACAGTCGAACTCATTCAAGAGAGTAATCCCCTTCGATCATTAGAAGAGGATCAAAGCTCTTGCTTCTTTTATTCTTCTCCTCCCTTACTTATTTTTCTGAGGCCTCCTCCTACTTCTCCTTTTAAGGACCATGTAGCCTTGTCAGAGGTGGAGAGTACCCCTGTCAAGCATATCTCTACTGTTCCTTTATACGCTGATTCATCTTGCGCTAAGGGACAGGGGTCTCCGGCCAAGATAGCTACAGAAGTTTCTGCCCAATCCCTCGGCGGGTCGAAGGGCTTTAGTCCTTCCCCATATCCCAAAGCTGTGACTCATATCATTCGTTCTAGCGCCCGTATCAGGGCTAATTCTAATTATCACTTATCATCGGGGTCGAAAGTGTCCCTAGCAGCCCAGATCCGTAATTTGGAAAATCCTCCACCTTGTTCCCAAGCTTCGGCACATTCTTCTCTTGGCTCTATATACCAAGTCCACTTCGACTCGATTTCGAACCCAGACATGCTATTCTTGGCTTCTATTATGGATTTTAATGTTGACTCTAGTCATTTTGTTGAATTTGAGTCCATTAGAAGCCGGGAAATTTCTAGAGCTTGCGAGTCCAATTGTGTTAATGATTAGTATCTCATGGAATATTCAGGGGCTCCGATGTCCATCTAAACAGCATGCTATCTTCCACCTCATTTCTTCTTCTCACTGTGATTTGATTTCCATACAGGAATCTAAGCTTGATTCTACTTCTTCGCTCTCCTTCAAACCATTGGTGGAGCTATCATTACCAAATGGATTCCACTTAACGCCAATGATACGCGGGGTGGTATTCTCTTTGGATTTAAGGAATCTCGTTTTTCCCTAATATCTGCCCATCGCTTAACCTTTTTTCTTGTGGTTTGCCTTCAGTGGCACAAATTCAATTGTACTCTCACTGTAGTGTTGGTTTATGGTCCATCTATTGCCGATCGCCGCTTTCTTTTCTGGAACGAATTTAACTCTTTCCTTACTAACATCCATGGTCTTTGGATATTTTGTGGCGATTTTAATGTCACCAGATTTTTCCATGAGAGAACTGGAATGGTTTCTTATGATTTAGATGCTTCCGTTTTAATGAATGTATTCATTCACTTCAATTGTCTGAATTTTCTCTTAGCGACAGATCTTTTACTTGGTCTAACATGCACCTTGTTCCTTCGATGGCCAAACTTGATCGTTTCCTAGTATCTAACGATTGGATTTCCCATTTCAATACTCATACTCTTGTGCTATGCCTAATCCCTCTTCAGATCACGTTCCCATTGCCCTTCATTCTAACTATAACTTCTCCAAACCTTTCAAATTCCATTTTGAAAAATTCTGGCTTCAAGACCAGGTTTTCGTGAATCTCATTACTAATTGCATCTCCTTTGTTACAGGGTCTAACGGCCTTGGTCAGATCCTGCTTAAGCTTCACGCTATCAAGTACGGATGTAAGATATGGCGCAAGGAAAGATTTGCTTACGCTAATGATCTTAAGCAAATCTTCCTTTCCACTATCGAATCCATTGATAAGCTTGAAGAGAGCGGTACGATCTCTGACTCCCTCCGTAACGAAAGGAATTCCTGCAAAAGGGAATTCACTTCTATTCTTCAGAATGAACACATTAAATGGGCTCAGCAGGAAAAGGTCCGCTGGCTCAAGGAGGGTGATGGTAACACAGCCTTCTTCCACAATTTTATGTCACATCGTCAACGGTGTAATCACATCGCTTCCATTGTTCATGATGGTACTAAGCTTTCTTCCAACTCAGAACTTCATGCGACCTTTCTCCACTTTTATAAGAATCTTATTGAGTCATCGCAGCCCCGATCCGTCCATCTCGACTGGAACCAACTTTGTGGTCTAGAGTCGCATGATCTTTCCAGTTTAGAGAACCCCTTCTCTCATGAGGAGATTAAATCAGTGGTTTTTGCTCTTAAAAGTGATTCTGCGCCTGGACCAGATGGTTTTCCATCTTTCTTCTTCCAAAAATTTTAGAATTTTCTTAAGGATGACATCTTTGAGATGTTCGCTGATCTCCATCTTGGTTCCTTTTCCTTCGATCGGATAAATTACGCTCACATAGTCCTTATCCCCAAAATGGTTGGAGCGAATTCGGTCGCCAAGTTCCGGCCGATTAGCCTCCTCAGTATTACGTTTAAGATCATTATGAAAGTGTTATCCAACCGTCTGACCCAAGTCATTTCCCCTCTTATTGATCCCACTCAGACGGGTTTCATCAAAGATCATTTCATTCTCGATAGTGTGGCTTCAGTGCAAGAAGTTATTTCTAACTGTCATAAAAATAACTCTGAGAGCATTATGCTCAAATTAGATTTTGAGAAGGCCTATGATAAAGTTAGTTGGTTTTTCTTTTTGATGTTCTTCTGCACTGGAGTTTCGGCCCTAAGTGGATTGCCTGGATTAAGCCCAGCCTGTTTGCTGGCACCTGGTCGATCCTTATTAACAGTACAGAAGGCAATAAATTCAAATGTAGTTGCGGTCTCCATCAAGGTGAACCCATCTCCTCCCTCTTATTTACTCTTGTTGCAGATGTTTTCAGTAAGCTGCTTAAAAATGCTTGGGAGGACAACGTCATTGAAGGACTTGGCAGTTCCAACAGCTTTCGTGGGGTTCTAAACCTTCAATACGCCGACGACACTATCATCTTTGCCAAACCTAACGGGTGTTCATTACGAAACCTTAAACTCCTTCTTTATATTTTTGAAAGTGCTTTAGGTCTCTCTATTAATTTCCACAAATCATTCGTTCTTCGGCTTGGCGGGTCTATCAATCGTCAAGTGGAGAATGCCCAATTCTTTAATTGTTCTGTAGCTTCATTCCCGGTCACGTACTTTGGTATTCCTTTGAGATGGGGCAAACTGCATAAATCTGACTGGCAACCGATGATTGATAAAGTTGAGTCCAGACTTAATGTATGGACGAGTAAGAATCTATCCCGTGGGGGTAGACTGAGACTCTGGTTAACACGGTCCTCTCTTCCATTCCCTTATACATGATGTCCTTTTTCTATGTCCCCTCCTGGGTTATCAAGAGGATAGATCAAATCAGAAGAAATTTCTTTTGGTCGGGATCAGATGCCTATAGAGCTGGCACTCATCTCTGTAGCTCAAAGTTGGTTTGCACTTCCACGGCTGCAGGAGGGCTGGGTGTCCTTAACCTCAGAAACCAAAATTTAGCTTTATTAGCTAAATGGTTATGGAGAATCCTGAAAGAGGATTAATTACCCTGGGCCTGCCTGATTTCTAATAACTATTTTTGACGTCACAAGGTTTGGGACCTTCATCCCTCTCTCCCTCCCAGAGCGTCCTCCTTCTGGAAGGGCGTTTGGAGGGTGGTCGAACCGTTTCGCTATAACATACTTCATGTTTGTGCTGATGGCTCCAAAACTAAATTTTGGATGGACCTTTGGATTGGCAATCTGAAGTTGGCATCGGCGTACCCAGCCCTCTTTTAGATTGTTCTTAATCATAACGTCTCTGTGTCAGAGTATCTGACGCTCAACAACTTATCCAAGGCCTGGAACATTACTTTCTCTTGTATTCTTCCTCCATCTCTTCAGTCAGATTACTTACACCTTATTTTCCTCTTAAATAGTTACGCTTGGCATCCCAAAGAAGACTTCCTTTGGCGATGGAACAACTCCGGTTCCTTCTCGGTTAAATCTTTTTATAATTTCCTCAACCATGGCGGAGTCAACTCTCCATTCGCGAAATGCATTTGGAGTTGTTGCTCACCGTCGAAGGTCAAAATCCTGGTGTGGCTCTCTATTAACAACAAACTCCTTACTGTTGAGATCCTCAATAAGAGGAACTTAGCTATTGGTCAATTATGTGCATTGTGCAACCATGGTCACGAAGATGTTAATCACCTGTTTCTTCACTGCACTTATACTAGAACTTGATGGTTGATTTGTATTAAGGCATGGCAGGTGCCCTCTCTCCCGATCTCCTTTTTAGATATCTGGAGCATTCACATTGTCAATAAAAAGTATCGCAAATCATGGTTTCTTTCGACCATGGTCATTATTTGGGTGATTTGGATGGAGAGAAATAATCAGATTTTTAATCATAACCCTAAACCTATTGACACTATTATTGATGATTTTTTATTTCTCGTCAAGCAATGGCCTTCGTTCTTAACTCATGTTAAGCTTCAGAACTTGTTACTTCATCGATTAGATGAGGCTGCTCTCTTATTATGTACTCATTTCTCTATTATTTCTCAAACTGCTAGGGTCACTCCCTAATTTTAGTCTTATTCTGATTATCTTTGCAGGGCGGATCCTGAGGCATCTTGGTTATCTCAGTTCTTTTTGGTTTGTAGGGCTGCTATTGTCGTGGGTTACTCTCCTGGGCCTATGCCTGCTGTTGCCGGCTGGGTTACGGCTTATGGTCGATCTGGCCTGTCCATCTTTTTGCTCACTCTTTTGTTTTCCTGTATATGATCTTTTAGCCCTTCTATTCCTTTACTATGCTTTAACTGATGATGTTATTGTTTTGGGCGCTGAATGCATTTGATCCGCCTGTTTGTAGTGCTGCTCTTACTTAGTTCACTGATCCATTAGTAGCTTTTTGCTCGTTCAGTTGTACTTAATGCGTATGTTCTTTTAGCCTTAGTGTGTTAGCGCTTGGCTATATCTGGTGGATTTTTTGGTTTTTTTTTGGAGTTATCGTCTGACTGCGATCGGCCGTTGTATTAAGTGTGTATCTGCTTGTTTTTTTACGCTTATATTTTTGGGCTTCATCGCCAGATCCAGCGGTGTTCTTTTGCTTTTGGCTCTGTTTGTATTCTGGTCGTGGTGGAGCCAGGATGTCGGCCGTTAAGGCTTGGGTTTAGCTACCTCTTGCTGTTTTCTTAGGCTATTCTCCTGATGGTTTTTTATTTTGGCAACCTACCAGGGTGAGGATATTAGTAGCTATCTCTTTTCCTATTTGTTTGCGTTTGATTGCAGCATTCAGACCTCTATGGTGTTTTATGCTCTGTTTATGGGCGTATCAGCTGGGCTAGATGGTTTTGAGTTGATGGCCAGTGTGCCTTTTTAGCTGAGCCTGTCTTTTACTGTGTTTAATTGAGCTAAATTGACACTTGTTCGTAACTGATCTGTGATCTTTATTGACCGTATTGTGCGGTTACATATCTTGTGCGTTCTTGTTCTTCTCATGATGATCTGACGATCTTCTTTTTAGATAAGGATTTGTTCTGCGCTTGGCTTCGATGAGGTAAGCGTTGCCTGTCCTCGTGTGAGCTTGTCGGAAAGATTCAAACGGTCGCTTGTCCTGATTGCATTACTTGATTGCTGCTTGGCGGGTGTTCTTTGGTGTCGATCTTTGGAATTTGTTTGCTTTTCGTGGTAGTGCGATAGGGTGGATCGTGTTTTTGGCGACGTGTTTGCTGCAAGGTCGTTGCTTCCCTATTTCAGGATATCCGTCAGCCGAAGTCTATTTCGCTTGATGTCCTGAGCCCTGTATCCCGAGCTGCCTTGATGTGTTCTTGGTCATTTCTGCTTTGTTTCGATTCAGAACTTTATTTGTTTTTCATTCTTGTAATCATTGATCGATGGTTGTATTCTTGCTATTTTTGGGCTTTTTTACGCCTTGTAAAATTGTTGTAGGTTGTTTATATGTACTTTTTCTTAATATATAATATTGGGCTAGAGTCTCATGACTCTATCTGTGTTATCAAAAAAAAGATGTCCTGAATAATGAGAAAATTGATATTTCATATAAAATTTACCAAAATTTGCCTTGGACAAGGCGAAGAAGAAACTTTTAAGGGCTGGAAAGGAATGACCACTCAAGAAATCCTCAGCGGTTATGTGCCAATTAAGTGAAAAATGTGGTGTTCGCAAAGTTTATACATACCCCCAAATAAATTTATATGACAATGCAAAATACTCAGCCAATATGAATTAGACACATCAGATTGGGCCCAGCCCACATGATTCGAACCAACAGGAGTTAGACACATCAAATAGTTAAACGAACCCAAGAGAACTCACCCTTAAAAGCTACCTGTTAAGGACTGTTAAAGTGAGGGAACCCAAGTTTATTTCAACCCACATTGGCTACCCATATAACTGATATGAGACTAAATGGTCCATAACAAACACATTTTTGTTCCCGTCGTCCCCGGCGGCTCACACTTTAGGGCACCGGACGGATTCACTCTAACAACACTAGCCCGGTCCGGATCTACCAGTAATTTTTATCCAACCTCTACGTAATCTTTTTCGACTTTCGGTGACTTTCACTCTAGCGACACTGGCCCAACCCGGGTCTACCAATAATTTTAATCTAGCTTTTGGGTAGTCCTTTCCCAACCACTAGGTAGCCATTTTTGAGCACTGCAGATCAAGAGCATGGGACCCGCTCTGATACAAATTGAAACGAACTCAGGAGAACTCAGCCTTAAAAGCTAGTTGTTAAGGGAAGGAAACTCAAGTTTATTTCAACCCACATTGGCTACCCATATAACCGATATGGGGACTAAATGGTCCCTAACAAATTATGGTGAGATCAAATGTGGTGATTGCCCACATTGGAAGCTGATCATGCTTTCCATCAACCGAGCAAACCATCAACCAAGCAAAGGGATGAGAGTTGGGAAGAAGCGCACTTAGCCACCTAATTGCAAGAATAAAGTATTTTGTACTGTATGTTGCCCTGTTCTTTGGGTTATTTTATTAATATTTTATTAATGAAACATGGTGGTCATATTCTACCTTTTCCCTTTAAAAAAGTAATTTGTACGATAAAAAAAAGCTTAAATGCCATCTTAAGTTTATTTCAAGTGTAAAGGGATTAATATCTTGCTCACTTTGGAAAAAGGATCATTTTTCCTTCTTTGTGTCAAACATATTTCACCCTGTATGTGCTAGGAAGAATTCATTGCCTTATGGAAACGATAAGTTGAGTTAAAAAAATTCCTCCATAATCTCTTGCAAACTTTTTTTTTTATAATAGGATAGAGTCAAAAGACTCCAGACGATAAATATATATATAAATATACTAAAAGTCACAGTTACAAGAGGTAAATATAAAAGAGAATAAAAGAAGTATCAACAAAAATGTGTCAGAATAGGCTAGAGCAAATTAGAAATTTACAACCGACAACAAAACTCGCGGCCAGGTACTACATCTGTCCAATCCACTGCAACCGCCGTGAAGAAGTTCACAGCAGCTAGAGTAGCTGTAAATTAAAAAAAAGTAGTAACAGCAAATGGCATAATGAAACAACAGCAATGTAGCCCGATATAAGGACTCTGATGGCCTGCAAACCGAAATCAAATAGGCAGCAGCAACCCAGAGAGCACAGCCAAAAGACTCAAAACTCAAATACACAGCAAGCAAAGCAGCATCAGACCATAAAACAGCTAACCGAATGCACATAAGATAGAAAACAAATGGCACATCAACGCCAAAAAAAGAAACAAGAAGAAACAAGCAATCCACCAAATCAACAAACATAGAACAGAGAAAATATAGGCCATTAGCAACTCAAAAAAGAAGCTCAAAACACAATATAAACAAAGCTGAGATTCAAAATCAAAATAAAGGAAACTTAAAGGAAAGCCAACGATGAGTGAAAAGTATAGAGAAATATACACAACAACATTAGAACAGAACGAAGGAAAGATAGGAAGTAGTGAATAACACAAATGGTGGTGGAAGCTGACAATCAGTAGCCAGAGGAGCCAAACTAAAGCAGTCAAGACCTAAGCTAGGTCCAAAGCCACCCAAAAACCTACCCAGTGAGCAGTAAAAAGGAAGAGAACAAAGCAAGGAGATCACCATAACCATCCTTGATGCCTAGCTCTGCAAATGAGAACTCAGAACATGAGAGAGGAACGAAACAAATAAAAGATAATGAAATAAAAAGAATCAAAGCTATCAAAGCCACAAAGCAACATTAAACAGCATGTGTAACCCCTGTTCCTGTTAATACGTATTTTTATGTATTTTTCCGTATTTCAAAATCTTAGTATCTTGTAACTAATTCTTTTCAAATGATTATCAATTTTCAACCTGAATTGTTTTTCATTCTATGATTTTGATATGATACCCAAATATTAAATCTTTTGTTTTTGGTTAATTATTTAAACCAATTTATTTATTCGATTACTTATTACATTCTATAATTATATATATCATTTTTATTTAATTATTGCTTGAAGCCTAGGCCGAGTTTAATATTAATATTATTATTCAAACTATTTAAATTGAAGCTCAAGCCTAATTGTTTAATTATCATAAGTCCAATCCTATAACTAATTTATTAAACTGTTTTGAGCCCATAGACCAAGCCCAAATCCAAACTCAGTACTCATATATATTTTTATTGACTCAATCCTATATGATTGTATTCTAATCCCATATTTTTTAATCCACCCGCTCAATTTCTCTCATGTTCTCAACTCTTCCCCCTTTTATTCTCTAACTGCCCCATTACCTCCTGATAATCTGAAACTAACTCCATGATCTTCCCCACTATCTCAACTAATCCCTACCATCTTTTTTAATCCCCGTTGCTAATCCACTCCCATTATTTATTTTATATTATCTCCCCCCTGTTCACTCTCTCTCACCTCATACTCTCTCTCTCCCTCCTCTGTTCCAAAACGAATCAGAGTATACTCACACCCCCACTTCGTCTTCCTCATCGCCTCACGCACCACCTGAGCCCCGCTAATTCTTCTCCTGCCTTCATCCTGCTTGCCACCGCAAATCAACCCCGTCCCCCTCGTCGCCCAAGTTTCTTCATCGACCTCGCCTCTCATCCGAGCTCTGGCCACCGCTCCCAGTCACTCGCCCCGCTACCCTGTGCCTCCGTCAACCACAGCTCAACCGCAACCGCTCGCACCTCTGCGAGCTCCCGCCATTGCTGAGCTTTGCCTTCCCCTCTAGTACTGAGCCCTCCGCCTTACCGAGGTCTGCCTCCACCACCATTGACAAGCCGCTCACCTCGTCAACACCACGCTCGTCGACCTACCACTTCGCCATTGCCATCACCATCATTGAAGTCGACCTCCCTCAACCTCTCATCACCTGAGTATTTCTTACCTTTGCAGCCATCATCATCCTCCCGTCGCTCACCCTCGAGCCTACCGCTCGCCTTGCCTCCCACTCGCCGTCGAAGCTCCATTGCAGCTCGAGCTCCAACCTACCTTCATCCTCCCCTTTGTTTCCTTCCGAAACAGAGGCACACCATCGAAGTCTGTCGCCGCCTGTGCTCCCTCACCGCTCCTGCCTACTGCACCTCCATCCTCGCCGCCATTGGCAGCCCTGGCCTCCTGCCATTGCCGCCATCCGGAAGCTTTGCCCCGTCCTCCTTCACTTGCTGCCATCCCCAAGCTGTCGACTGCCACCGAAGTTGACCACCTTGCATCCCGCCACCCTTCCTCGTCAAACCCTCGACTGCAGTCGACCTCGACCATCGTCGTCGTCTTCATCTCCTCCCCCTACCTTGACTCGACCACCCCGTCAGCACCCATCTCCGTCGAAGACCCCAAACCCAACACACGGCTCGTCAAGCTCACCCCCTGCTCGTCGTCCTCGCCCCCATCGAGCTTCACTCCACCTCGTGCTTACGACCACCAGTCACCAGTGCCTCCATACCGAGCCCTTGCCTCTCCTCGCCGCCGACGCCCTATGCACCGCTGCCAGTCGTCGAAGTCACAAGCCACTGCTGCTTGCTGTTGGCTGTGGCTGTTCGTTTGGGATCTGCAGTGGAGTTGTCCCGTATTTGTTGTTCTCCTTGTGTTGCTATTTTGGGGAAGTTTGCCATTTGGTGTTTTGTGGGGAGAGGGGATCAACATTGTTGTTTGGTGTCTTGTGGAGTGTTCTCTTACTGTGTGTGTTGTTCTCTTGCAGTTGGTTGCTTGGTAGTGCACGTGTGAGTGCACGTGTCGCCGTCGGGATTCTTATCCCGTTATTCTTTTAATATTCAGAATCGTTTCCTAACAGGCAAGCGTCTCTTGAACTCATTTTTATTGTTCTAGTTCAAGAAAACACTCCTTGAAATTCGGCAAGCAGTAATCAAATTGAATATCATATCTAATTAAACTCCATTGTTTATTTATTGTACCATGTTATTGATTCATAGTCTTCTCATCGTGTTATTATTGTTGACTTCAATCCCAAACCGTAAATTTATTGTACTATTAAACATTCAAATATATTGCCTTGTCAATTGCTTGATTTTATACTGAGGTTTCGACCCGATTTCTGACACAGAAACTTAAAACCTTGCACATAGAAAGTGTAGTACACTGAATCCATATATTGTTATGTTTTGCATATAAACTGTGTTTTCCATGTTTAATGAATTGGACCATGTATATTTCATGTATTGTATAGTCTTGCTATCATATTGAAATTGTACTAGTGCTACCGGTCTCATCGATTGTACCTGTTGCATGAGTATTGATATCATCGCCCACATTGATCACATGCATGTTCATAAATGATTGTTAATAAAATGATAAAAAGCCGGGGTAACAAGGGTTGACTTAGTAGTGGATAATCTCAGAAAATGTACTCGGTATGGCCCTTCTTATTTACATGGACTATTAACATGGAAGGTGGAGAATACTTGTGAACTTGTTATCTTGTTATCTTGTTATCAAGTTATCTTGTTATACCGAGTACAAGCTCTGCAGATCCCACCACTATGTCTAAAACGTACATTGTTTTGTACGCACCGAACCTGTGGTATGGGACGCAGTAGTAAGTGCATTAGTTAGGATCGATAAAAGACTTATAGATACAAATGAACACTAAACATTGACACTAATACTGAATACTGGTTATTAAATATTGATTCCTGATTTCTAAATTATTGATTATCAACTTTTGATTTTGTTATCGTTTATCATTTATTGACTCTGATATCGTTTCAATTTCTGTTCTTGTTATATAGTCCTTTATTTCCTATTTAATGATTCCTACTACTTGTCGCCTATAGCTCGCTCTAACGGGTTCTCTTCTTCTTTCTTTTGAGTTATGTTATACAGGTACAGTGATGGGTAACTGAAAGGAACTCATTGAACTGTTACTGTATTGTATATGTTTGAGCTATTTGGTAAGTTCTTGTATCCCAGATTTGGTTATTGGATTTTATTCTGTTTATGTGATTATATTTTTATGCGTGGTTATGATTATTTCTTTTCATGTTGTTGAGTTAAGACTGGTACAGCTTATGGATGATGTTAAAATCATTCGCTGGGCCTTCGTCACAGACTCATATTCCCATATTTTGGGAAGCGGGGCATGATAGCATGAGACAAAGAGGAGATCTCTAAGTCGAGATTATTTAAATGAAGCTTAGCCAATTTATTAGGAGGAAGAATTTGAGCCCAAAATGCATGAAAAGGAGATCATTAATAAGACCATTAATGTTGCAGGAAGTGTTATTAAAGATTCTATTGTTTCTTTCCTTCCAAATGATCCAAATCAATGTCATCATAGTTAAATCCCACGATGATCGATAAGCCCATTTGACACGATGCAGACACCAACCGTCCCACCAAGAGAATATAGAACCAGGCTTACCGTGCACCTTCCAAGCCTTCTTGCAAATCGACCATAATGGAAGGATAAAAGGGCATTTGATAAATAAATGGCTCGTGGTCTCGTGACCAGTAGCGCATAAAACACATTTTTGGCCAATGGCGAGTTTTTTTGTTGTTGAAGTTAGCCACAGTAAGAAGTTTATTGTGGATAGTAAGCCACGTGAGGATACATGCCTTCAGGGGGCGATACACTTCCACATTGGTTTGTAGAAAGGAGAAATAACACCTCCGGAATTGAGAAAGTTATGACAAGACTTAACTGTAACACCCCGCAAAATTAGAAATTTCAATTTTGTCCCTGGGTGTTACGTACGTATATTTTGTAATGTGTTTCACTACATATTTTGGATTCGTACTATTTATACATTTTCCGAATTGATTTCAGTCAACTAAAATATAATATTTCAATCCCTGGGATTTACGTGCTTTTTACGTGTTTTGATGCACGTGTTTCCACCACTACATACAATGTTTTCTATAGGTTTAAATTATTTATTTTTATGTATTTAAATCTATTTTATAAAACGAAAATTTATTTTCCCCTTGTTTTGATTAAAATGCATTTTTCAATTTTCTGCACATATAATGCACGTGCTTTTTACGTGTAGTGATTTCATCATGAAATTAGTCAATATAATTTTTCTTATGTTGTTTTCAATTATATTTAATAACTTTTCATCAATAAAGTCGATTTTCGCATTTTCATGTTTTCACGTGCGACGCACGTGTTTATTTCGGTGCGCACATTTAGGCGTATCCTTTCTCGGAACGAATTTCATAAAATGTGTGTGCATTTAATTTGAACTAACTTTACTTAATAATATAGTATACAATATATAGTGTATAATATATAGTATGATAATTATATGTATGATATAATGTATGAAATGTGAAATGGATTAAATGGAAATGAGTTGGTTTTAGTTGGGCTGTCATGGTCTGGATTGGTAATAGGATGGATTAAATGGGATGTTTGTATTGGGCTTGATGTGGATTGTTATGATTTTAGAATTTATAATATGGTGTAAGTGAAAT
Source organism: Hemerocallis citrina (assembly GCA_017893485.1). Taxonomy (NCBI): domain Eukaryota; kingdom Viridiplantae; phylum Streptophyta; class Magnoliopsida; order Asparagales; family Asphodelaceae; genus Hemerocallis; species Hemerocallis citrina. Next base: position 256,022,857 of record CM030364.1, read on the forward strand.
ATATGTGTATTGGTGAATTGAATGGGGGCCCACGGTATCCAAGCACAACACTAAGTTGTGCTGGTTAGTGCATGTGCATATGCACATTTGGAGAGTGGGTATGACCGGATTGCATGGGGAGAGGAAGAGTTAGGGAGGTTATGGGAGTTACAAATGTGAAGAGGTGGACAAATGAAAAGATGGGAGTTTGGGAAGTTATGAAATGTGAAAGGTTGGAGATTAAATTTAGCAATTTATTAGGTGTGAAATTATGCAATTAGAACCCTAGCAAAGACCTATAAATAGCCCACCATTCTACTCTCTTCTCACACCAAAAAGTAATCAATAAATAAGGGAAAGGAAAAGAAAAAGAGTAAGAGAAGTAGTGTTCTTGTGCTTGGAGGCTATTGCTAGGAGGAGAAGAGGAGCTAGAAGTGCTTGTGAAGTTAGGAGCAAGAAGGAACCCGTTCCTTGTAGTTTTTCAACCTTCAAACTAAGGTGGGTGATCCTATGCTTTCTAATTGTAGAAATTGTATGCTAATTATTTATATGACCAGTATGAATTGAATGTGATGAGAAATGTGTAGATAAAATCCATGCTAGCAACGATTTGTTGAGGTTTAGTGAATATTTGATTACCATGCTAATTAAAAGGGTTCAACTAAAGGATTAATCTTATGAACCATGTTAGAATGCTTGCAAATTTATGGTTTGTCCAATGTGTGATGTGTATGAGTAATTGTGTGAGAATATTATATTTCGTCATATGCTTTGATATGGCTAAAATTGGGGTTAAATCGGGACCGTCCAGATCGAGCACGAATCCTGAAGCACGGGGGTAAAAAGGTAATTTCACATACAGATGGATCCAAAACGGGTATTGGGCCTCCTTCTCACAGAACCAACCACCCGCGAATAGATCCACTTCAATTGGGTACGGGTCCCGACCCGATACAAGCCCAATCCACCAAGAAGAGAATCAGGCCACTGATTTGGTCAAATCAACAAACCTGATTAGCTCTCACCAGGGAATCAAGGCCTAACTTCCTAAAACAGAATAGGAGGATTTTTCTCCTATTTGTTAGGCAGGAAATTAGGCCCCAAATCGTTCCAAAGGCGACTATAAATACAACCCCTCTACCACCGAGACCAGGTTAATCACTCTTTCACCACTTAAGCTCTTTTCTTAATCTTTCACTGATTACTGACAAGAGCGTCGGAGGGTGCGTCGCCGGAATCAACCCCGGTGTCTCGCACTTCTTTGCAGGTAGCGGCGGGAGCAAGTAGGCTGAGTAAGCTGTTCAGGTTTTCCTCGGATCCACAAATTCTATCTGTTTACCCCCACACCGAAATCAGCGGTAACAGATTGGCGCCGTCTGTGGGAACACCACACGAACAGTCTCAGTCCATTCTCCGCCTTCCTCTGCAGCCATGCCGCCGAAGAAGAACAGATCCAGAGGGTCGAACCGTGGGGGCAACCCCACCGACCCGGCGAATGAAGCTCCGGTCAATCCTACCCTTCAGTCCAACCTCCCTCCGCTGACCCAGCAGGTCCCACCTCCTCCTCCTCCTCAGCAGAAGCCCAACAACGGTCCGTCCGGTCCTAATGGTCGGAAGGAGAAGCAGCCTGTCAATCCATGCCACGTCTCGGTCCACAATGGGTCCTCGGACTCGATGGCTTCCCATCACCCCGACCTCCGCATCACACTCCAAAACCGCCATAAGGACGACGACCTCCGTACTCATCTTGACGAGAGGCGGGCCCGAGAGGGAGCCTCCCGCCAGCGTCAAGGTGAGCGGTCGCTGCATCGTCGGGACGGCAGAAGGTCCCCGGAACGCAGAGGCCGAGCGGCGTCCCCTGAGCGCCGAAGGAGGAGGTCCCGGTCCCCCAGGGATCGGCGTCATCCGAGGGACCGAGACATGCCCATCAGCCGAGCCGAGTTCCTTCAGTTTCAAGAGACCGTTCTGCAGGCCCTCGATCTCCGACAGAACGCCCAGAATGCTCGGCGGGTTCCGACGCCCCCCAGGGGTCCCAGTCCACAGCGCCGAACCCGGAGTCCTTCACCGGCTCCCAGCCGTCAGCAGCGGCAACAGAGCCCTCGACGATCCCAGGAGTACCGGCGTCGCAGTCCGCGCTCCCCTTCCTATGAAGAGGAGTCCGGGGGATCATACGACTACCAGCGGAGGGACGACGCGCTCATCCGCCGTATCCATGAGGTGGAGAGGCGCATCGGCCGTATGGACAGGGAAGAAGAATCCCGAGCCGGAACCTTCCGTCCGAGCCGACCCCCCTTCTCAAGGTCGATCATGGAGGCCCACATTCCGAGGAGTTTCAAACCGCCACAGTTTGAAACATACTCAGGGGAATCCGACCCGGTCGACCACGTCGAAAGCTTCAAGACACTGATGCTTATCCACCAAGCTTCCGACGCAGTGCTATGCAGGACCTTCCCCGCCACCCTCAGGGGGTCGGCTCGGGAATGGTATTCTAGACTCGCCCCCTCATCCATCTTCTCGTTCGAACAGTTCGAGACGCTATTCATCACTCACTTCGTGAGTAGCCGGCGAGCCGAGAAGACGAGTCTTTCCTTACTGAACCTGCGGCAGGAGAAAGAAGAAAAGCTGCGGGACTATGTGAAAAGGTTTACCGCAGAAGTCCGGTCCATAGCTTCCTTGGACCAGTCCGTGGCTACCGTGGCGTTCCAGTCGAACGTCCATAACGCCAACCTCCGATCATCCCTCGCCAAGAAGCCTCCGCATGACTTCGCCGACCTCCTCCTGAGGTGCGAGAAGTACATCCGAGCAGAAGAGGCCGAGGCCCTTCCCAGCTTTGGAGGGCCCTCCGCAGGATCGAAAAGGAAGGCGACGGGGGAGGAAGGGTCGAAAAAAGCTCAGAAGGACATGGGCGGTCAACGTCGCCTTCCCCCCAGGTTCGAGAAATTCACGCCCCTCACAACTAATGTCTCCACTATCCTCATGGAGGTAGAGAAGGAGGGGGTCCTCCCTCCAGCCCCGAGGATGCACAAACCGGCGAAGAGGAGGGACAAAGACAAGTGGTGTCGGTATCACCGAGACCACGGGCACGAGACGAATGACTGTCGGGCTCTGAGAGATGAGATCGAGGCCCTCATTCGAAGGGGGCAGTTGGCCAAGTTCGTGAAGGCTAACGATCGGACAGATCGGAACTCTCCTCCCCCTCGGGGGGCTAACAAGCGCTCTGAGCGGCGCGAAGTAACACCTGAGTTCGAAGAAGAAAGGGTTCTGCATATGATCCACGGGGGCCCCATGGGCGGCTCCTCTAATATGTCTCGGAAAGCCTTCGTCCGAGAGGTGAACTCGGTCCACAGTGCTCCTCCTCCCAAGGGCTTCGGTGTGCCCGTGTCCTTCTCCGACGCCGATCTCGAAGGAGTCCGAACCCCTCACTGTGATGCCCTCGTCATCGACCTCCGCATGGCCAACTTCAAGGTGCAGAGGATTTTGGTTGACAACGGGAGTTCGGTCAACATCTTATTCCTCTCGGCCTTCCAGGGCCTCCAGCTGTCCCGAGACCGTCTCAAGCCAGCCGGATACACTCTACACGGGTTCACGGGGGTCCCGGTAACCGTCGAAGGGGTGATAACCCTAGACGTTACTGCGGGAAGCACCCCCACTACCCGGACGGAGCCGATGGACTTCATGGTCGTCGACGTCCCGGCAGCATATAATGTCATCCTAGGCCGCCCTGGCCTAGCCGCTCTTGAGGCTGTCCCCTCGGCATACCACTTGAAGATGAAGTTCCCCACTCGTTCGGGGGTAGGGGAAGTCAGGGGAAGCCAGGAAACAGCTCGGAAGTGCTACATGACTTCCACCGGGGGACCAGTGCTCTCGCTCGAGACACTCGAGATCCCCGAGCCGAAGGCTCGCCCAACATCCGAGCCAGCGGACGAGTTAGAAGAAGTACTCTTCTCCGACGAGGATCCGAGCCGAAAATTCCTCGTCAGCAAGTCCTTGCCGACCGTGCTATTCTCCGACTTGGCGAGGTGCATCCGGGATAACCGCGACCTATTTGCTTGGTCGGCCGCGGATATGCCCGGCATCTCCGAAGACTTGCTCGTCCACCGCCTAAGCGTCGAACCGGGGTGCAAACCAGTTCAGCAGAAGAGGCGAAAGTTCGCTCCCGAGCGACAGCAGGCAATCAAGGAGGAAGTGGATAAGCTGCTGAAGGCCAAGTTCATCCAGGAGGTGAATTATCCCGAGTGGCTGTCGAATGTTGTAATGGTCAAGAAGTCCAATGGCTCGTGGAGGATATGCATCGACTTCACCGACCTCAACAAAGCGTGTCCGAAGGATCCCTTCCCTCTCCCGAACATCGACACCCTAATCGACGCCACCTCGGGCCATGAGCTCCTCAGCTTCATGGATGCCTTCTCGGGGTACAACCAAATCCGGATGTTCCCTCCGGACATCCCGAAGACCTCCTTCGTCACCGACCAAGGCCTCTACTGCTACCGAGTAATGCCGTTCGGTTTGAAGAACGCGGGCGCCACCTACCAGCGCCTCGTCAACAAGGTCTTTCAGCATCAGATCGTCCGAAACATGGAGGTGTACGTTGACGACATGCTCGTCAAGAGCATCCGCGGCACCGACCATGTAGCCGACCTCCAAGAGGCTTTCGGCGTGTTGAGGAAGTACAACATGCGGCTAAACCCGAACAAGTGTGCGTTCGGAGTCTCCTCTGGCAAGTTCCTCGGTTTCGTGGTGAGCCAGCGGGGAATTGAAGCTAACCCCGAAAAGATCAAAGCCATATTAGACATGGCCCCGCCTCGGAACGTCAAAGAGGTGCAGAAGCTCACCGGTCGGCTGGCAGCCATCGGTCGTTTCCTCTCCAAGTCGGGGGAAAAATGCCTCCCCTTCTTCAAAGCACTCCGGGGGGCTAAAGGATTTGAATGGGGCGAAGCACAGCAAGCATCGTTCGACCAGCTGAAAGCCTATCTGGCGAACCCCCCTCTGCTCAGTAAGCCGGTCCCAGGCGAGCCTCTCTTCCTCTACTTGGCAGCCTCCGAGCAGTCCCTGAGCGCTGTCCTGGTCAGAGAAGAGGACCGGACCCAGAGGCCTATTTACTACGTGAGCAAGGTACTTCGGGATGCCGAGCTCCGTTATCCGAGGATAGAGAAGATAGCCTACGCCCTCGTCATGGCAGCAAGGAAGCTTCGGCCCTACTTCCAATCTCATTCAGTCATCGTCCTCACCGATCAACTGCTAAAGCAGATCCTCCACAAGCCAGAGACCTCGGGTCGGCTGATGAAATGGTCCGTAGAGCTGAGTCAGCACGACATCACTTATCAGCCTCGGACGGCAATTAAGGCTCAGGCTCTCGCCGACTTCATTGTAGAGTCCACCATCCCTGAGGTCGGCCACGTCCCAAATGGGCCCCCCATTTGGACAGTCTTCGTGGACGGGTCCTCTTGCAGTGAAGGAAGCGGTGCCGGGATTATCTTAAACGGCCCTGACAACTTCGTCTTGCAGTATGCGATCCGCCTGAACTTCAAGGCTTCGAACAACGAGGCGGAATACGAGGCCCTCATAGCTGGCCTTGGACTCGCACGAAGTGCTGGGGCGCAGCGCCTTCGGGTTCACAGTGACTCCCAACTAGTTGTGAATCAGGTCTTGGGCGAGTACGAGGCCCGGGATGAGCGAATGGCTAAGTACCTCGCCAAGGTCCGGGGTCTGATGGGTCGGTTCGAAGAAGCCATCATCCAGCGTGTCCCTCGGGAGGAGAACTCACAGGCCGATGCTCTCTCCAAATTGGCTTCGTCTTCTCTGCAGGGTCTTGAACAGACCGTGCTGATCGAAGTCCTCTCCAAGCCAAGCATCGAAGACGAGACGCCTAGCTCGATGGAGACATTGCCGGTCGCGCTGCAGGACAATTGGATGAAACCACTGGTGGAATTCTTAAGGGATGGAGTTCTGCCTCAAGATCCCAAAGAAGCACGCCGAGTTAGAACCCGAGCCGAGCGCTATGTCTTGATCGAGGGCATCCTATACAAGCGCTCCTTCTCCCAAATAGACGGCCGACCGTATCTACGATGCCTCTCTCCGGATCAGGCCGAATATGCCCTACAGGAGCTTCATGAAGGGATCGGCGGGGCACACTCGGGATTTAGGTCCCTGGCCCGAAAAGCTCTGAATTATGGGTACTTCTGGCCGACGCTTCTCCAAGACGCCGAGCGACACGTTCGGCAGTGCGGCTCCTGCCAGAGACACTCCAGCATCCGACGCCTCCCTCAAGCCAACCTCACCTCCCTATCGAGCCCTATCCCCTTCGCGATGTGGGGAATGGACTTGATAGGGCCTTTCCCTCCAGCTCCGGGTCAGCTCAAGTTTTTAGTCGTAGCTATCGACTACTTCTCGAAGTGGGTCGAGGCCGAGCCCCTCGCCACGATAACCGAGAACAAAGTGGTGCAGTTCTTCTGGAAGAACATTATATGCAGATTCGGCGTCCCGCGCGTCCTCGTGACAGACAATGGGACCCAGTTCACTGGCTCAGCATTCCGAACCCTGTGCGACGACCTCGTCATTCAACAGCGTTTCTCGTCCGTCTCGCACCCCCAGTCGAACGGACAGGCCGAGAACGCTAATAAGCAGATCCTTGCGGGGATCAAGAAGAGGTTGGACAAGTGCTCCAAAGGACAGTGGGTCGACCAACTCCCTAGTGTGTTGTGGAACTACCACACAAGCATGCGGACGCCCACCGGAGAGTCCCCTTTCAGCCTTACTTATGGGGCCGAGGCCGTGATACCCCTCGAGGTCGGAATACCTTCCCCCCGGCTCATAGCCTATGACGAAGCGCAGAATGCCAGGGACCTCAGAGGAAACTTGGACCTGATAGATGAACTGAGGGAAAGGGCGTCAATTCGGCAACAGAATTACAGAAGGAGGGTCGAGCTAGCCTACAACAAGAAAGTCCGACCCGCCAACCTTGAGCAAGGAGACCTGGTGTTGAGAAAGCTAGCCATATCCCTCCCCAGTCAGAGGAGCAAGCTAGCTCCGAATTGGGAAGGGCCGTACCGGGTCACAAAAGTTGTTCGGCCTGGGGCATATCGACTCGAGGACATGGATGGTAGAGAGCTCCCGAGGACCTGGAATGCCGATCACCTCCTGAAATACCAAGAGAGCGCCCCGGCGCCTCTCTAAGTAATCCGAGGTGTCGCGCCATTCCTCTCCTTTAACTTGTAACCTGTTCCATGAATTCTACTATGTAAAACGGTTCGCCGTCAAATATCAAATAAAGAAAGTTCCATTTTGTTTTTGAATTTGCCTGTTTTTTCTCCCCTCTTACTATACCGATGGTTCGGAGTCCAACACTCGGCTCGACTTTACCTCCTCGGTTCGTCTCCGGACGAACCAGGGGTAGATCGCCGTTCGGAATTGCTCCCACAGCCGTTGAACTATACCGATGGTTCGGAGTCCAACACTCGGCTCGACTTTACCTCCTCGGTTCGTCTCCGGACGAACTAGGGGTAGATCGCCGTTCGGAATTGCTCCCACAGCCGTTGAACTATACCGATGGTTCGGAGTCCAACACTCAGCTCGACTTTACCTCCTCGGTTCGTCTCCGGACGAACCAGGGGTAGATCGCCGTTCGGAATTGCTCCCACAGCCGTTGAACTATACCGATGGTTCGGAGTCCAACACTCGGCTCGACTTTACCTCCTCGGTTCGTCTCCGGACGAACCAGGGGTAGATCGCCGTTCGGAATTGCTCCCACAGCCGTTGGACTATGCCTAAGGTCCGGAACACGTATCCCGACCACTCTTGACTGTCAGCCGAGGTCCGAAGGCAAACACATTCGGTCGGCGTCCGAGCAAGTGCCTTCCCGAGCTGGTAAACGGGGAAAACACACTTCCCCCTCAACTTTCGTGCGTGATCTCGATCAGACGGCTCAGATCGTGCCACTCGCGCAAAACGACAAGATAACATTTTCTTGGAAAACGAGCCGCCTCGAGATTCGCGCCTACATTCAACGGCTCAGATCTCGCCACGTCAAAATAGCACTCTCGAGAACATCGCCGTGTCAGACCCACTAAGCGACAAATCGCCACACCCCTGGGGATCCATTCGGCTAAATAGACACGCTCAGTTCAAATCGTTCGGCACGGCCAATACAGTCATAAACAAAGACAGACGCACAAAACAACGAAAGGGAATTTTATTAAATATCGGCGTACAGTACAAAATAGACCATTACAAAAGTGTCGGCAAACAAAACATACAACCCCCGACCAACTACACTTGTCTTTCATAAAAATGCATCCTCTCCATCTTGTTCGCCCTCCTCGGCAGACGGTTCCTCCGCCTCTCCTCGAAACTTCGCCATTTCCGCCCGCAGGTGTCCCATCTTCGAGAGCAAGTCGCCCCGTTCGGTAATAAGTTTCGACTGAATGTGCCGAATACTTCTGACCCGAAGAGCATTGCTGAATGCGGTCTGTGAGTCCTCGTCCTTCCCTACGGGGCTCAGCTCGACGATCTTGTTCTCCAAGCGTTGTATTTCGGCCTCCCGGAGACTGAGGACCAACGAAAGGTGGCCCCACTCGCCCTCGGCTCGGCGTAGCTTCAGATCGGCACTCCTGGGGCTCAGAACCACCGTCCCAGAGGTTGCCTCGGATGCGGAGTCATCATTCGGACGCCCGGAGTCTGATCCATGGATCGCCGCGACAAGCTGAAAAATAGGAAAAATGAACAACGCAGTTTCAATACAATGCCGAAGACAAACACTTGAAAGTTTTTCAGAATTTTTATGCATTCAGACATAATAGTGTTACAGACGGTCGACCAACCCCACAACTAGGTTATTACAACGGCCAACAAAAATGAAAAGTGACATAATCAAGTCCTCTTCGGAAGGGGAATGCTTCGGTTTAGGGAAACGCGAGGACGACGAGGCCGACCCTCTGAGCTCGACCCTAAACCAACGAAGCGCGACCCCCCTTCACTGCTAGTCCTAACAGCCGCGCCGACCGATGCCCCGCTCGACGAGACAGCCGCGCTGCTCTGAGCGTCAGTCGGACTCCGCCTGGTCGTTAGCGAGCGCGTCGCGAGTTCATAAAACGTGATCCCCCTCTCACTTTCCTCGCGAGTGCACGACGTGCTGCGAACATTAGCCCTCTCCGGCGCAGGTTTGAGCAACGCGATCTCCTCCTCCAGTTCGATAATCCGATCCCTCAAGACGACGTCCTTCGCCAATTTCTTCGATCGAGGGGCCTTCAACGAGCCCGAGGCATTGGAACTATCAGTTGCAAGCCGCCGATAGTGGGTGACCTCAATCCCCCTATCTATTGTGATCCTTCTGAGCATGTCGACTTCGGCCGATAGTTTCTTACGCTCGGCCAAAGCCCCCTCCAGCTCGGAGGCCATCTTCTCCCTTTCCGCCGAACACTCTCTCTCCGATAGCTCCAAGTATTGTACCTCGGCCAAAAGATCGTCGTTCTTCTGCTCGGCGGCTTTAAGCTCCCCACGAAGCCGCTCAATTTCCCCTTCGGAACCAGGACCCTGGGAGCGCTTCCGGAGTTGATGCAACTCGCGACAGTTCCTCCTCAGAACTGCTCTGACCTCCTCTGTCTGGCCGAGCAGGAGAAACCGCCTCTGCCGGCTGTCCGAAAGTTCACGCTTCAAATTGGCCAGTTCCTTCCGAAGGAAGACCAGCTCCGTGACCGGACCAAACACCACCTGAAAAGCGGAAATAAAACCGAGGCCCAACAGTTGGAGAAATTTACGCCCAAAACGCCCAAAACGCACACTAAGTCCGAGGCTCAACACTTGGACAAATTTTTGGCCAAACAAAATACTTTTCATTCAAAACAAAGGCGGTGGCCAGTCCGCAATAAGGCTTACAAAAAGAAAACAAAACCAAAAAGACTGAAAGTAGGAAGACAACAGAGTCAGGGGTCGACCTTTTTGCCGCTCGGATCCGTCGACCCCTCGGTCTTGCCCTCGCCATCACCCTCGCCCCCGCCTTCGCTCCAGCTCTCCTCCTCGGAGAGTTTCTCCTCCTCGCCCTCGGCTTCGGTCTCCCCATCGCCTTCGGCGGGTTCCGTCTCTCCGTCGGGACCGAGTAGACCCTCGGTGATTCCTTCTTCCCCCTCCACGGGCTCGTAAAAGTCATAGGAGGACGAGTCGAAGCCCGGGTTCTTCGCGACTACGTGGGTCAGGGCACGGCCGTAGGCGTCCAGCATATTCTGGATCATGTGCTGCGCGGCCTCCTCTTGCACGGCCTTCTTCACCTTCTTCACCTTCCTCAGGTGGTTGGCCTTGATCCTCTTGGCTCTCTTCCGAGCAGTCTCCCCTTCCGACCGAGCCTTGGCCAGCTCATCCTTCAGCTCGGTAACCTCCTTCTCTGCTCCCGACCGAGCGCTGGCCAGCTCCTCCTTCAGCTCGGCCACCTCCTTCCCAAGCTTGGCCGCCGTATCCTTCGACGATTGGATGGCGTCGGCCAGCTTCTTCTCCAGGTCCTCCACTTCGGCGACTCTCTTCGTCGAAAGAAGCAGCTCGGACTCAAGCCGCTTCGCAACCCGAACGCGCTCCGTCCTCTCCTTCTCCTTCTCCTGATCCTTCCTCGCCAACTCCTCGACCAGCCAACTGAAGTGGCAGAGGGTCTGAAAGAGAACAACACGTTAAAATCCGAGCCCAAGAACTTAGGAAAAATATGAATGAAGAAGGGCTCGACAAACTTACCGACATAGTGCTCCAGGCCATCTGCATCACGTTGTCCCCTGCCATCCCGGCCCTCAGGGTTGCTCGGTCCTTCGGGGTCGGCAGGTGCCTCACTGCCTCCATGCAGATGTTCCCGTCGCCCAAAAAGCCGTCGACGTTCATCACCTGCCAATCAGGGACGAAGATCTGTTTATGACGCTCGGTCAAGATCTTCTCCGCGCCGGAGGTGAGGGGCGGAACCGGGAGGGACAGCGCATCAGCCACTCCGAACTCACTGCTCGACGGACCAGGAGCGTCCGCCTCCGGGGTAGGAGCAGGAGCATCCGAGGCCGAGGGATCGAGGACCACGACCCCCCCCTGCTCGGGGACCGCGACCTTTGCCGGAGGGACAAGGACCTCAATCTCTCCCTCCTTCAGGACCGCAACCTTCGGTTGGTCGGCTGCCTTCACGACCGAGGCCTTCTTCGAAGCTCGGCTGTCCTGAGGCGCTGTCGACGGCCTCTTCTTCTTCTCCTGATCGGCCCTGCCCTTCTCCACCAGAGCCTTGTAATCGAGCTTCATGGTCTCTGCAAAAGTCGAATGAAAAAACTTAGAAAATTTTTTATAAACTTTACGGAGAGAAGTATAAATACCAGAAGCGTACGAGGGTCGATCGGACTGAGACCCCCACGGAACAGATGCTCTTCGGTGATATCCTTCCAGCTAAGCGTCGGCAGAGCAAGGATCTTCTTCTGGACCTCGGTCTCTGCAGCGTTCAGCGGAACGTCCTTCCTTGTGCGCTTGGGTAGTCCGTCCGCCCAAACTGTCGGTATCACCCATGGCGTCAGATTCCGAACGAGGAAGTATTTGTTCTTCCAGTGTTCGATCGAGTCCGGATTCTCGATCAGTTTCACGCCCGTCCGGGGCGAAAGATAAAACCTCTGTTCGTCTTTTCTCGGCCGGACAGGTCGGAAGAGACTTCGAAAGAGGTACATGGTCGGCCTGGCGCCGATCTCTTGGCATCGGAGGAGGAACGCCACAACTTGCCTCCATGTGTTTGGCATCAGTTGGGCGGGACTCAAACCATACCAAACTAGGACGTCAACCACGAACGGGTGGAGGGGAAAGCGAAGACCGGCAATGAGGGAGTCGACCGGAAAGACGCATATGTCCGGAGAGGACCTAGTGTTGGCTCGGAACCCCGGCCCAGGGAGGAGCAATGCGTACTCGAGGGGGATCTGGAAGCCCTCTCGGACCAGATGAAGGTCCGCTTCGGTAAGAGTCGAGATCTTGTGATCGACCTCGGACAGCTCCCTAGGCTCGTTCTCCTCCACCAGTTTGGCCGTACCTTGGGTAACCTTCTCCAAGATATCCTCAGTATAATCCCGGACTCCTCCCACGCTCGACACGGCGATGGGCTGCCGACCGAACTCCCCCGCTCTCCTCGGCGTCTCCACTATAGTAATTATGGCTTTGCCCTTTCGGGACTCCGCCGCGACTTCTTGGGGCACCTCGGCCACTCCGCCCTCCGCATCTGGACGAACAACGTCCTGCTCGCTCGGCTCCATTACTCCTTTCTCTTTCTCCCCTCGGCCAACGGCTTGCTCCGAGGCGGGGGTCTCAGCCGAAATCTTAACCATATTTTCCTAAAGAGAGAAGGGAAAGAGACTGACCTTGAAGTGACAGCTACGGTCGGAAACTTCGCCGGAACTAGGAACGCTACCGCGACAGCTAGCGACACCACCAGGGAGCTAAAGACTTCGAAGCAAAGTAAATACGGAAGAGAGAGAGTAAAAGTGAAAAGTGAAGACTTGGTCAAGGGGGGGTAAAGATTTATAGTAAAAATGAGGCGTCTCTTGGACTTCCAGAGCGACTTTTGGGCTACTCTCGAAGCATCTCGAAGGCCCACCACAAAGTCAACCAGCTCGGCAAGAGGGGATCTGAATCCGAGCTGCGAGCAAACCGAACGTGGCTGCAATAGAGTCCGCTCGGAATCCGTGCAAGTGCCTTCCCGAGCTGGTAAATGGGGAAAACTCCCTTCTCCCTCAACTTTCGCGCCTGATCTCCATCAGACGGTCCAGATCTCGCCGAGAGCACTAAACGACAAGATAGTGTTTTCTTGGAGAATGCGCCCATCTCGAGATGCGTGTCAGCATCCGGCGGCTCAGATAGCGCCACGTCGCTCGGACGATCGGACCCTCGGACGCCCCACCTATGTCTAAAAAGAACCCGGAAAAATTTTTGATTTAGTTTTGAGGCGCCGCCTTCGGCGAGCGCCCCCCAGGTCCCGTGCACCAATCGGCATTCTGCCAACTACGGGCCCCGGGCGGGAACAGATCGGCACTCCCCCCATCTCTAACTCCCCCGGGCTGATATCCATCAAAAGCCATCAGCCCGGAAGGAAGACAGAGATGAGAGGAGACCCATCCACACTCAGGAATCGGGAAGAACGCACCATTCCGAGCCAGTTGTTTGCATCTGGAAGGCGCGGCTTGCCAAAGGGCTCTAACCACAGCGCCTTCACAGTTGCAAACAACAGGCTCGGACGGTCCAAAAGCCCGAGCTGCTACTCATGATGAAATGGACCAAGAGATCGGCATCGGACATGGATCGACACTCTCTCACCAAGACCTCCACCCTCTCCGACGCTCGCTTCGGAGCCACCAAAGAAAGCCGAAGATCTTGGTGAGAGAACGACCACCCGTCCTTCCGAAGAAGTCCACACCCCGGGACAGGACTATTGCCGTCGACCCTACTGTCTTATTGCTCCCCGCTCCTAACACCACCTTTTCGGAGCAGAGAGGAATGGGGAAACAACAAGACAACAAGGCGACCGCCCGTCCTTCCGAAGTAACTTATCCCTCGGATCCGGACCACGGTCGCCGCCACTACTACCTCGTCCCCCCTCGCTCCTAACATCCACTTTGGGGCCGTCAGGAACGAAGGGAAAACCAGGCAGAAGAGCGACCACCTCTCCGGACCTCAAGAAAGAAGCTACCCAAGGCAGACGCCTCCGAGGTCTGGAACTCGATTTGGTTGTGACGAAAGCGACAAGGGGAGTGGAGTACTTATAACCTGCCCCCAAGAACCAGCCATTACTACCCTCGGAAATTGAAGCGCCGCGTTTTAATTGAGGGAATTACTGACCCTCGGAAGTTGAAACGCCACGCTTTAATTAAAGGAATTATCCTTAATGACCTGGGAAAGGGGAGTGCCGCGCAAACCCCGAGCGTCATTAATACCCTCGGAAGCGAGATCGCCTCCAAACAGATAGCGCCACGACGCTGCCGAACCCCCATACCTTCGGTCGGCTGCCGAGCAGAGGCCTTCCCGAACTGGTAAATGGAGAAAAAAAGGCACCGAGCTATCTCCGCCGTTGGATCTCTCAGAAATTCACGCTCCCAATGGCGAACGGCTCAGATTGCGCCACGTGCGCTAAAAGACAAGATAGCGTTTTCTTGGGAACCGTTCCCGTCTCAAGATGCGTGCCAACATCCAACGGCCCAGATAACGCCACGTCACTCAAGCCTTCGGTCGGCTGCCGAACCCCCATGCCTTCGGTCGGCTGCCGAGCAAAGGCCCTCCCGAACTGGTAAACGGAGAAAAACGCTGCCGAGCAGCAGCAGCCGTCAGATCTTTCCGAAGTTCGCGCCCATCTGCGATCAGCGGCCCAGATCGAGCCACGCCATAAATCGGTATTTAAATCATTTTTTATCTATTTAAATTGTTTTATTTGTTTAAAAATTGTGAGAAAATTGTTAAAAATTCGGGAAAATTAGCCAAAAATTCTGGAGGATAATTGAGATTTAGGGGGCACATTTTCGAACCCCTGAACGAACAATTATCGCCCAGAATGTACGATTAAGGCCCCCGAATGATTAGCAAACGTGTCGCAAAATTAAACAAGTAGTCCGAAAAAATAGATAAAAACTCTTGAATACCCGATGTGACCAGAGAACTGCCAGCGGCATCAAAAGTTGCCTCACTACCCCCTTTCTAGATTCGAAATCCCACGTCTGGACTCCAATACAACTCCATCAGCCACTAAAACAGCTAAACTACTCCTCAAAGTCTGATCACACTCAGTCTTTAGGAGTGGGGGGCTCGTGATATGGCTAAAATTGGGGTTAAATCGGGACCGTCCAGATCGAGCACGAATCCTGAAGCACGGGGGTAAAAAGGTAATTTCACATACAGATGGATCCAAAATGGGTATTGGGCCTCCTTCTCACAGAACCAACCACCCGCGAATAGATCCACTTCAATTGGGTACGGGTCCCGACCCGATACAAGCCCAATCCACCAAGAAGAGAATCAGGCCACTGATTTGGTCAAATCAACAAACCTGATTAGCTCTCACCAGGGAATCAAGGCCTAACTTCCTAAAACAGAATAGGAGGATTTTTCTCCTATTTGTTAGGCAGGAAATTAGGCCCCAAATCGTTCCAAAGGCGACTATAAATACAACCCCTCTACCACCGAGACCAGGTTAATCACTCTTTCACCACTTAAGCTCTTTTCTTAATCTTTCACTGATTACTGACAAGAGCGTCGGAGGGTGCGTCGCCGGAATCAACCCCGGTGTCTCGCACTTCTTTGCAGGTAGCGGCGGGAGCAAGTAGGCTGAGTAAGCTGTTCAGGTTTTCCTCGGATCCACAAATTCTATCTGTTTACCCCCACACCGAAATCAGCGGTAACATGCTTAGAGACGTGATGATTTAGAAAGAAAAAGAAAAGAGAAAATAATTTTTGTTACTACCACGAAATTTGTCGACATATGTTAAAAATACAAGTTGTTGCATGAAAGAATTTCTTTGAGATATCTATGGTTCATTAAGAGACATTTGGTTTTTAGCACAAATTCTAATTAGTATAATGATTGGACATAAATTAGTTTTAAGAAATATGATCCTTAATTTTCGAGTTTGGGAAGAAATGCAAATTTTGTAAAGAAAGGAAAAATCTATTTTTGAAAATGAAGATAGATTATAAAAATAAATTTGAATTTACTTGATTATTATTTTTTAAGATTTCATCTCAGTCCAAAAGTGAGATTTATTCCAATGTCCTAAATGATTGGATTATTGGGTGAACAAGTGTTATTAAAAGAAACCAAATTCAAAATAGTATAAACAAAAGTACATTAATACAACTTCTAAATAGAAAATGTATTTGGACTTACTGGTTCGCCAGTACAATATAGAGCACTCCTTGAAAAGGTCTTTAGTTCGAATCTTGATAGTCTCCTTCTATTTTAGTTTTACTTAATAAAAATTTGAATCTGTACCGATGGTATAAAATTACTTTAACCCAATTAAAGTCATCAGTTCACAATTGACTTAGCGGTTAGTGACTTGGGCTTTGGGTGTTGCGCTGGTGTTGTCAACTGACCCGAGTTCGAAACTGATGCATCCACTTTTTTTGTTTTGTTCTTCATCTTTTAAAACTGTTCATTTTGGGACTCACTGACTTTGGATTAAAAGAGAAATATTCACTTTACCTTATGCAGAATTTAATGAGAATAGTTTTACATTTTTAATCTTGTATTTTTCTTTAAAAGTGACAAGGGAATTGAATTAGGGAATGCGCTTTGAATAAATAATTCTTTTGAAGAAAAGAAAAATATGTAATAAGATTCTCTCGTTATAAACAATCATTTTTGTTGAGTAAGGATGCTAAATGAGATTAAAAGTTTGTGTGAATTCATATAAAGTTCAGAAATTCTTTATAAATTGTTTGACTTGACAAGATAATGTAAATATGTTTATTTGTTGACGAGATCATGTAAATATGCTTGTTTGTAGTCGCAAACTTTTATGTGATTAATTTTTCCCAAAAAGAGATTTGGATTTATGCCATAGACTCATGAAAAGAATTGTTGTCTTAGGAAGATAGTGAATGAATTGAATGATGTTAAACAAGACCTATACCAAGTTGTGAATAGATAAAGAGTACTTTGAGTTAAGACATGATTATTAAAGGGTATATGTACCCATGTTTCTTGTACACGAAAGTTTATGACTTAGAGTTAGTAAGACCTCGGTACCAGCATTATTGAAAGAAAGAATTTGAGAAATGATTTGGAGATATGGCTAAGGAGCCATCTCGTATTTGTTGATTAAGTCCGGTAGGAGGTAAAACTAATTCTATGAGTGGAAATTATTCATGTCTTGAACTTAAGAAAATTTAGGCACATAAGTGAAGATGTAGTAAACTTAGGGAAACGTAAGTGGGGTGCTCTATATAGTCGGCGGTGGACTCCAAGACTATAGACCCAGTTGGTGGACTGAGGTTGCCCTGTGGGAGACGGATTATTATATTTTAATCCGGGACTATGAGGACGGGTCAGCGGTGGACTCCGGGATCTTAAGTAGTCGGACGGATGGGCTTTTGTGTTTACCGTCTCCAATATATATATATATATATATATATATATATATATATATACTGGGCTAGAGGGTCACATACGGGACGATTCGCACGATGTGGAATCTGTTATAACAGCCGGCGGTGGACTCCAAGGCTGGGATTCAAATTCGTGGAATAGTCTGAACTTTGTTTTGCTACCAGGTAGTTTTCATGGTGAGGGATCGAGCCCTGTATTGTGAAGAATGTAGGCACTTGCCCTCGGACCTATGTAGTATGGGATGCATAGAATCCGAACAAGTGTGCATTAGTGTCATCCTAGTACAGAAATTTGTGCATTAGGCATTAAGGCATGACATACACTTATGTTTAGAATAATCAACTTTGACACTTTACTTGTTCATTCAATTTTTTTGTGATTTGTTAAAGTATGAGATCGTTATACTATTCCCGGCATAGAGAGGATAGCCGTGTATAACATTTTGTCAGTTGTAAGTAACTGACGTGCCCACAGATTGACATGCAGGTAATGGACTATTCATGGAGTTATAAAGTGGATATGCTGTTGCTGTTTAGAAGTTAAAGATGTTGCAAATGATGTTAAAGTTATACAAGTTGTATTTCATTGTTGTAATCTTTTATTCTTCCGCTGTGTAAAAACCAAGTTGTAATCAAACTCTGATGTAGTATTGAAAAAGATTAAAATTTCCTTGTAAAATTGAACGAAGTGAAGTAAAGATCCTGTGAAATCTCGAATTTATCCTTATTTAAAATTCGGGGTGTTACATTAACGGTATAAGAACCGAAGTTAGTTCAACGCCATAAAATGTTATCTTTAGGATGCAATTGATACTTCCTTAATAACATAATTAACTGGAGGAAATGAGGATGCAGAGATGTAGGGAGAAATCTACGAAAAGTGATATAGAGATGTTATAGGATACAAGATAATCCGCTACAGACGCATTATGATCGGCCGCAAGATGAAAGAGCTAAGGGAGATTCGATGCAATTGAGATACTGCTAATCCATAAATCGGCCCAGAACTTAACCGTGAGACCCTTCCTGTAGATTTTAAATAAACCGCATTTGAAAGGACCAACCACCTTCCAAACTCTTTTCCAAAACGAAGATGCCTGTGAAGAAAGGGATGGAGATCCCATACTAGGTCACGTTTATGATATTTATGGACCATGAGACGACCCCAAACCAAATCATCATGTTTGAGGATTTTCCATAACCATTTGCCGAGAAGAGCTAAGTTCTGATGCCTGAGGTTCAAAATACCAGGACCTCCTTCACGCTTCGACTTACAGAGAAGTTTCCATTCACAAAGGTGTTTACCGATTTTTAGAACAAATGATCTGGACCAGAAAAAATTTCTCCTAATTTGATGAATCCGTTTGAGAGCCCAAGAAGGAACATAGAAGAAATACATCATATACAAAGGGATAGAAGAAAGGATAGCGTTAATGAGAATCAACCTACCACCTCTTGACAACCAAACCAGACATTAAGTCTGGATTCAACCTTGTGAATCATTGGAATCCATTCATTCTTATGAAGTTTGCTCCACCTTAACAAAATTCTGAGATACGAAATAAGGAAGAAGCAGAAGCGCGGTTAAAGAAATGCGTGATTTCAAGCTGGCGATTATCGAAACTGCCAAGCCATAGAACATAAGTTTTTTTGGAAATTAATAGTCAATCTTGAGGCCTTTTCACAGATATAAAGGAGAAGCTTAAGATTGCGAAGGGAAGGACCAACAGGTTTAGCAAAAAGTAATCGTATCACCTGCATATTGAAGATTAAGCACTCCTCTAAAACCACAAAAACCTCCAAGCCCTTCAATAATATTAGCTTCCCAAGCTTTAAGAAGTAATTTGCTGAACACATCGGCGACAAGAGAGAATAAAAGAGAAGAAATAGGATCCCCTTGACGAAGATCTCTTTTACATTTGAATTTATTCCTTTCAGTATCATTAATGATGACCGACGAAGGGCCAGTGAAGAGGCCTGATTTGATCTCCATGAGATTTATTTAAGGCCGAACTCATGATGTAAGAGGATGTCAAAGAGGAAATCCCAATTAATTTTTTCATAGGATTTCTCGAAGTCAAGCTTCAAGAGAATACCTTCAGACTTAGATTGGTAACAACCTAAAATAATTTCTTGTGCACAAGTCACACTATAAGTCACACTATCTAAAATGAATCTGTTCTTGATGAAACCTGACTGAGCAGGATCAATCAAAGGAAAGAACCAAGTTGAGACGATTAGCAAGCATTTTCATAACGATTTTTAAAATTGCATTAAGGAGACTAATTGGTCTACCTTATTAACACCAATAATTTTGGAATAAGAACGATGTGCGCATAATTAATCCTATTAAGAGATAATTGGCCATTGAAAATATCGGAGAACATATTGAATAAATCATCTTTTAGTAGTTCCCAAAAATTTTGAAAGAAAAAGGAAGGGAAACCGTCAAGACCAGGAGCAGAATCACAACACATGGAGAAAACCACCAATTTAATCTCTTCAAGGGAGAAAGGAGCTTCAATGGAAGAAGTATCATTATTTTCATCACTGTATCCCAGTCAAGATGAATGGAGCGAGTAGATGATGAACCCATGGGATTTTTGAAGAAAGAAAGAAATGCGGAATGAAATTCAGCATTAGAGTGTAATTCCACATTGTCCTCCACAATGGAAAAGATCTGATTACATCTTTGACGATGAGAAGCGAAGTTATGGAAGAAAGGAGTATTGCAATCACGGACTTGGAGTAATTTGATCTTAGCACTTTGAACCCATTTGATATGATCAAGATGAATAAGAGAATTAAAATCTTGCTTACAATCACTCATCTTCTTACGATCGAGATAAGCAAACTTCAAAATTAAATATTATATATGTGTAGCTATTTATCAAGCAGTTTATCTCAAAAGATTGTGTTGGCACCGCGGTTTTGAAGTTGAAAGTGGGAAAGTGGGAGAAACACAAATGTTGCTCTTCTTCCACCAATTGCTAAGAGGTTGTATGGCCATAAAAAGTTATTTACTATCCTTTATCTTAGGGCAGTTGTTTAGTACGCTACTAGTGTAGTGCCCAAGAACGCCAACAAGACTTACATGCACCAATAACAAGATTCCTCCACAAACGCAAGGTGTCCAAAACACAAAAACATGCACAACGATATGGAAATAATCAATACTTCTTACTCAATAAATAAACAAAGATACAAAGAGATATTTCTCTAATCTCTCTCTCACCTTTGGTAGCACTCGACACATGATCCTTCTTAAAGTTATTTCAGTTATATATATATATATATATATATATATATATATATATATATATATATATATATTACAAATCCTAGGATTTACATCTATATTTATATCCCTCGTGTAAACCCTAAAATATAAACACAAATAAAACCCAATTGGATCCAAACCCACAACCCAAATAACAGCCAACCACTCAATGCATTCGACTACACAAGAGTGCGGTCGACAATAGTACTCGCCAAGTCAGAGAGCCAAGTGCGTTCGACTGCGCACATGATGGTTTTCTACCACTTACTGCTGCTTCTCTTGTTGCTTCATGTCTTCTATTTCTACTTCAAACTCTTGTGCTTGTGTGTTTGAGTCCACAGATGCTAACAATCTCCTACTTGAACCAAATACACAAACTCCAAAACACTTGTATCTTTTTCTTGCATTATCTCTGCCAGACTCCTACTCCTCCTGAAAGACTGAATACCCCTGACTCACATGAAGTAAAACCCACTCCCCTCCACCATGTGGAGGGCACCAACACCCCTCATAGATTCATGAAGGACATGCCACACCATCTATCTCACAGAGCACGAATAAACAAAGAAACACTTCTCCATTTCCACCGTGTCAGATTCTGTGTCATAAAGACTCCCAAATTTGCAGAATCTCCACTACTAACACTAGACATGGTTCAAAACAACTCAAGGCCAAAGCAGCCTCTGTACTCGAAACCTCCATGGACGACACCTCCATAATATCCACAAGCTGGAAAACACAACTTACAGCCCCATGATGACTAACTAGGCCATACTCATCGACATCACTTCACATATCAACACTAATGCTCTCAACATCACAATAGCGAATCAAACTTTTTGCCAAATCATAAAAAACCCTTATCGCGGTAACGTCTTGCTCTCTTCTAGGATCCTCCTCACCATGACCATCAACTCTCACTAAATATGCAGCATCTGCATTCGCCCCACAACTCTTAGATCTCGGCCTTACCCCACACAACCTACGTCTCGATTCTGGCTGAGAGTCAACTATAGTATAAGGACACACATAATCTCCTAGCAAATACAATAATCCCTCACACTTCCCTCTTACTAACACTTCTGAACCTACAGTTATACACTGCTCTTCACTACCAAATGTAGTCGACAAACCGTCTTTGTCTAACCTTCCCATCGAGATAAGATGTTGTTTCAAGTTTGAGACATGTCTTGTCTCCCACAAGACAATCTCTTTTTTATCACCGGTTTTCAAGCGAACAATTCCAGTTCCAATTCCAATCATAGGACACCGCTAACTTTTACCCATGATCACATCTCTGAAAGAACCTTCTCTGTAGTCCTAAAAAACCTCCCTCTTCGAAGTGCAATGAAAATATTCATCTGAATCAATAACCAATCTCACGTGTCCAATTCTACCATAGTTGACAAACATAACTATCCAAGCTTTGTTTCCTTGGCTATCACATTGGCTTGCTTTAATTGTTCTTGTTTCTTTTTCCTAAGAGCCTTACAACTACACATCACATGACCCCGCTTTTGGCAATACCAACACTCATGTCCACCACCATCGTCGTTGTCTTCAGACCCACTGCTGAACTCACTTCTCTGTTACTTTCTTCTTCGACTTCCATTCGATCTTTCACGTCTCTCAACTGAAAGTGCGGGATAGCTAGAAGATGATGAAAACTCTCTGTTTCTCTTCATTCCCATCTCCTCGTTCATGATGCTGCTCATAACATCCTGCAAAGTTATCAAATCTGTCATAATTTCTGTGATAGTCTATTCCACCGTACCATAACTGTCGGGTAGAGTAGATAGAAGTAACAATGAATGTCCCCTCTCTGAAAACTTCAACCATGAAGCCTCCAATTGGTTGTATACCATACAATAATTGTTCACATATTCCACCACTAAATCCCTTTCTCCCAACTTCATGTTAACTAATTTCTTCAAATGAAGAATTTGACCCGATGCCAACAGTTTCTCATACATATTCATGAGAATCTTTATAGCCTTTTTCGTGGTCTTTGCCTTTGAGATATGAAATAACGCATTCTTACTCAGTACTAACTGAAGCTGCCCAAACACCTTCTGATCCAAACGATTCTATGCTGGGTTGATCTTAGGATTCTTGTATGCACCATTCGGCTTCTCATTAAATAACAAACCATCTAGATCTTTTTGGCGGAGATACGCTATCATCTAGATCTTTCACATCGTGAAATCACTTCCATCAAATCTCTTGACTTTTGACTTGCTATCAGCCATCACAAAACCCCACGCTCTGGTACCACTTTTAGTGCCCAAGAATGCCCACTAGACCTACATGCACCAATAACAAGATTTCACTACAAATGCAAGATCTCACAAATACAAGAATACAACGATATGCAGAGATAACCAATGCTTATTACTCAAGAAATATACAAAGATACAAAGAGATCTTTCTCTAATATCTCTCTAACCTTTGGCAGTACTCGGACCAAGATCCCTCTTGAAGTTTTTTTTAGTTTTTTCTTTATTTGAACGAACCTTATGATTTATATTTATATTTATAACCCCAAGTAAACTCTAAAAGATAAACATAAATACACCCCAATCAGATCCAAACCTGCAACCCAAATAACAACCAGTCGTTTGATACAGTTGACTGCACAAGAGTGCAGTCGACTGCAATAATACTCGCCAAGTCAAAGAGCCAAATGTGGTCGATTGCATACACGACGGTTGACTGCCACTCATTGCACAGTTGACTGCATATACGACAGTCGACTGTTAAATTCTCTATGTGCTGCTGCGCTGTTGCTTCTCTTGCTGCTTCATGTTCTTGCTTTCTACTTCAAACACTTATGTTTGTGTATTTGAGTCCACAAGTTTGTAGTTGTGAATAAAAAAATAAATAAGAAGAAAGAGAAGAAGAACAGATGTTCGACATGACTTGCATATTGCTTGTAAGGTTTATTATTTTGATAATCAACATAATTAAGAAAGGACTTAATTTTAGCTTTCATGAAGCTACAAATTTCTCTCTCTCTCTCACTCACACAAATTGTATCTTGCAAGACTTCATTTCGCTCTTTGAGATTTCTGCTTGATTGACTGAATTGAACATTAAGCTACTCCAGGAGAGAAGAGAGGACATTTGCTTATTGCTTGGAGATAATTATTTTTTTAGAAAAAAATTTGAAAAAAATTGCAAAAAAAGGAAAATGACCAAACTATTTGCAACTAAGGGATAGTTTTTAATTAATATTCTATGCTTCCTTTCCTATAGATTTTTTTATAGGATGTGTGATCTTTCAGCAAATTTTTTTTTAAAATGCAATATTTTACATTTCTCTTATTTAATCAATTTTTTAACTACTTAAATTGTACTAAATATTTTGTGAAAACCTGGTGAGAGTTACTTACTTAAAAACAAGGCTCTGATACCAACTAAGGGGTGCGAAACGTGAAAACACTTGTAAATAGAATAAAACAGAGTATGAAAAAACCTCAAGATGATAGTTTTCTATAAAATAATATTCTTCAAAATAATGTGCATTGTCTATCTCAAAAATATTAAAGTAATCAAGCATAAGTTCAGGATCTCTCATAGATTCTGATTCTGTCTCAGATATTTCGCTACTACTATCATATGGGGGGTTCTTCAAGTTCTTCCATATGTCCATTTTCTTCTTCAATATGTTTATTTTCTTATAGAAATTGTCTATATGTTGTTGTAGGATTCCAGATATAACTACTTCACCATTTTCATAAAATAATAAACATCTTTCATAAAAAGTTAGATCGTCAATTATTTGGACATTTATATTACTAGTTTTTCCAGGATTTAGTTGATTTATTGATATAATTATTACTCATTGTACACTAAAAATAATAATTTTCTTGTTACTCTATGAGGATAATAAACATAAAAAACTAGTATTCTATCACTTCCTTAATAGTTAGTCATTAATTCATAAATTTCCGAGTCAAGACTAAAACTAGTATTATCCACTATTCTTTTTTAGTGATTTTGTGGTTTAAAACAACAAGTATAAAATCAGGCGTATAGAGAGATTTCTAAGGATACCATAAGAATCAAAACAACATGGCCCATCATGCTTCCGACCTAGTTAAATTTCATTGAGTTGTTCTGTACCAGTTATTACCAGTGGATAAAATACCTCTGGTATGCCCCCCGATTTCAGTGCTCCTTTTACGTTCCTCCCATCTCAGGACTATTATGCTATCCAAGAGAGTTTCATTCAAGAGATACGTCTTAAACAACTAGTAGCACTTCAGTACAGACAACCACAACCTAGCTTGTTTCCTGCTACTAGGTGTACAGTTGAACTATAGAAGGTTACAAATGGATATTTTTGTAAGATCCTTCAGGTAGAGCCTTACAAAACTCTCCCTGAGGGTAAGAGACTAATTATTCATACCTTATATTCTGCAAGAGCTTAACAAGAAAGATTGTCTTTATTGATTTTAACTTTCTTACAAACTCTCCTTACAAACTTATATGGATACTATATATCTTCCCCTCTCTCCCTTACCCAGCCTCCCCTTTTATAGAAGAATGAATGGCTTTACATCAGTTATAATTATTGTTCTCATTACATCACTGCGTACATCATAGATAAATAATTAAGCCTATTACGTCACTGCTTACGTTAAAGATTCTTTTCTGGCCAACATCTTCACGTGCTTCACATCAGAAATAACTCTTCATCAGTCTTCTCTCGTTCTTTTTCGCATTGTCCGTATTATGTTGTGGTTCTATCCTCATCAATCTATATTAGTGGACAGCTGTCTCTTCTGTCATTATCATGGCTCTTTTATGTAGAATTTGGTACCAGCTATAAAAGACTTCTTTCTTAGACTGTGGTTGTTTAATCTTTGCTATGCTGTAAATCATTATTTTTTATGGGCCAGGGTTATCATAGATCCATATGTT
The DNA here is from genome assembly GCA_017893485.1 of Hemerocallis citrina. Classification (NCBI taxonomy): domain Eukaryota; kingdom Viridiplantae; phylum Streptophyta; class Magnoliopsida; order Asparagales; family Asphodelaceae; genus Hemerocallis; species Hemerocallis citrina. The sequence continues at coordinate 256,048,115 of CM030364.1, forward strand.
ACTGTCTCTATTTTGTATGTCCTTTAGTTCACAATATATTGTTCTAAATCTCATAGCTCTTCTTTCTGGGATCAGTTTTTCAAATTCTTCATTTTTGTATGGTATAATATTGGTTGCTCCAAACAGGATTTGTGTAGTCATCCATATCTTTATAATATGCTCAGCGGGTAGTTCTTCATCATCTTCATAGAATTCTGGAATAGCTGAAAATATCCGGACATATATTTTGGAGGCCTTTGTAAGACCAAAATATCTCTTAGCAGATTTATATACTTCTCTTGGTAGCTGGCTAAGTTCTTCACATTCTCGAGATGGATATATGCAGTGGATAAGTCTTCTTTCGAATAATACTCTTACTGTCTTTGGATTTGCTCCTGGTAGTATGATCTCTTTGTTCATATGTTGTTGAGAAATAATTTTGATAAATAGATTGACGTGAGTGGTCTGGCATAACTTCTCAATATATTGTAAAAATAAACCCTTATTGGAATATTTTGGAGGATCTGAGAGTAAACTCTCTTTGTAGGTAGTAGGTTGTATGGATGTGGAATTTCCCTCTTGTGTGGCTATTTTTGTGATTTCACTTGTATTTTGTGGGTTAATAGGTTCACTCCCTTCGCCCATTTTTTCAATATGTTTTGCATTTATATGTTGGTAAAATATACTTTGAAGACCACATATTTGTAACTGTAGTTGGTTAAGTGCTCCTTTTAATTGCTCCATAGTCTCCTTTAGGTAGACTATATCCTGTTCTATATGCTGGACTCTATTTTTCATCCTGTAAAAATGAAATTGTTAGTTTCTTGATAAGAAATCTGCTAGGATGTTATCTTTTCCTTTTATATTTTCTATTGAGAAGTCGTAATGTGCTAACTCCATTTGCCATCTTATCAATATTTTATTTGCTCTGGTTGGTCTATTATTTTGTTAATCCAACCCTTTGCTTGTGTATAATCTGTCCTTACTGTAAATTTTGTATGTATTACGAATAATTCAAACTTTTTTATAGCTTTTAAGATTGCTAATAGTTATTTCTCATTTATGTGGTAATTTTGTTGGGTATATGTGAATGATCTACTAGTATATTTGGCTAGTCTTTTATCTTTTTCGCCTATTTCAATGAACTTTAATACTGTAACACCCCGAATTTCAAATAAGGATAAATTCGAGATTTCACAGGATCTTTACTTCACTTCGTACAATTTTACAAGGAAAATTTAAAACTTTTTATTCACAATACATCATAGTTCAATTACAACTTGGTTTTACACAGCGGAAGACTGAAATTTACAATAAAACATTTCCAACATCTTTAAAATAAAACAGCATCAGCATATCCACTTTATAGCTCCATGAATGGTCATTTACCTGCATGTCAATCTGTGGGCACGTCAGTTATTTACAACTAACGAAATGTTATACACGGCTATCCTCTCTATGCCGGGAATAGTATAACGATCTCATACTTTAACAAATCAACAAAAAGATTGAATGAACAAGTAAAGTGTCAAAGGTGATTATTCTAAATATAAGTGTATGTCATGCCTTAATGCCTAATGCACACATTTCTACACTAGGATGACACTAATGCACACTTGTTCGGATTCTATGCATCCCATACTACATAGGTCCGAGGGCAAGCGCCTACGTACTCCACATTGAAGGGTTCGATCCCTCGCCATGAGACTACCCAGTAATAAAACAAGTTTTAGAGTTATTTCACAGATACGGATCTCAGCCTCCCTGGCTTATATTAACAGATCCCAGCCTCCCTGGCTATTATATCGTGATGATAATCCCGTAAATGCCCTTCTAGCCCCGGTATATACATATTCTTTGGAGTATGGTAAACATCCGTCGACTACCCTAAGTCCCGGATAAAATACAGTCCATCTCCTATGGGGCAACCACAGTCCACCAACTGGGTCTATAGCCACGGAGATCCACCGCCGACTATATAGAAGCACCCATTTACGTTTGCACAAGTCTATTACATCTTCACTTAAGTGCCTAATTATTCTTAGTTCAAGACATGAATATGTTATCACCCTAGAATCAGTTTTACCTCATACCGGATTTATTCACAAAATACGAGATCGTCCGACGGCATTATCTCAAAATCATATCAATTCTTTCTTTCAAAATTACCGGTAACCGAAGTCTTACTAATTCTTAATCATAATCTTTCATGTACAAGAAACATGGGTACACATACCTTTTAGTAATCATGTCTTAAACTTATATAATTTCATCTTTCAATTCACTTCACAAAAATAATCAAATCTTGTCTTAACACTTATCCACAAAGTAATCATTTCATAGTCTTGTCACTATTCATGATCTAGTTATTCATAATAATAATTCATTCACAATTTCAAATTCACACGATGTCTCATTTTAACACGATTCAATGTCTCATCTTTAGCACTAAACATGATTTACTCATTCACAACAAAATCTTTCATGATCTCAAAAGTCACATAACTCAACCATATTGCATTTCTAGAAATAAAGAGATTTCAATTCACCCTAAATCATTATTTTGTAAATTAAAAGTCATGCTCTTTACTAATACTTTTGTAGTCATTTATTTTTCTTCCTATCTCAAATCCTCGTTAAAACTTATCAATTACACAAAAACAATCTTTAAGAATAAATTCTTCATTTATGTTTTATGAATACTAAAATTTATCCAAAATTAAACACTTTTGAAAGTTTTTACCCAACTGACCCACTCTCGAAACTTTTTACCAAATTGACCTACTCACTATCAAAATTATAGATCTAGTTCCCACGGAAGTTTTTACCAAACTGACCCACTTTCGAAACTATTTACCAAATCATTTTAAAACCCCAAAATAAAATATAAGTCACCAGGGAGTTTTGAACCCGTGACTATTCTTAACCAAACCCAAGTTTATTACGCTAACCAGTAAGTATATGTGTAATCTCTGTTTAAAAAGGCACAAATGTTCTTTTGTTCAACTATCCACAAAGTGTGTCTTTTTCCATAAAATGTGTTCATTCCAAAAGATCAATTCTTTCACAATTTTAGAAATAATCCTTTCCATGATAGTAACTAATAAAAAGATAGTAACTAATAAAATTTACAATTATTTAAAAATATTATTTTTCACTTATTTAAAGAAATTCCTTTTTCTCATCTTTTGCAAAATTTAGACTTTTCTTTAGGAACTAAATCCTACAAAAGGAATGAAAACTAGTATCCATGTTTATTTGATTAAAATCTCAATTTGTCATAAATCATATTTTATAATGAAAATAAAAGTTGCTCTTTCACACAATAGTTCCCATTCTTTTAAAAATAAAACTTACACATGTCGACTAACGAAATTTCATTTTTATTTTATTATAAAATCTAATATGGTCAAGCATAAAATTTTACAATTTACCAACATGGTTTATACAAGAATTTGTCTTCTTTCATTAACATGGTATTTGTCACATTAAGACTACTTTCGTATCTATTATGATAGCATGATTCCCATTTGTAAATTTCACATCAAAGTTATTCTCATATATTAACACTATTGTAACCACAAAGCTAATCAAACATACTAACATGGTTCACAACAATCAAGTAATTCTCTTTCTTTAGTTAGCATGGTATACTTCCTTTTTTCTACTTAATCACATCAATCACAACATCACTTTAAACTAACATAAATTTTATCTATTCATAACAAGATTCTTCACAAAACATTTTTGCAAAAGAATGTATTCCCAATATTTTTCATACACTCAATTATATCCTCATTCATGCATACTAATTCATGACAATAACTTATTTTGTTATTCTTTCATGATTCTAGAGCATAAACTAAACAACATTTTTCAACAAATTTCCCATACACAAAAAAAATACACTTTTAACATGCATAACATTTTACAAGTATTCTAACATGATCTATGGTATTAGCTCTTTAGTCAAAATTTTCTATTATTTGTTTAATCATAACAATATTGTTATCATTCATAGCATGTAACATTAACAAGAAATTTTAACTACACATCAAAACAAAAATATCACTAGCATGCATAATTCTAAATTAGAAAGCATGAGAACCCACCTCTTGTTTGAAGGTTGAAAACTACAAATGAATAGCTCCTTTTTGCTCCTAGCAACTCCTAGTCCTCTTCTCCTCCTAGCAAATGCTCCAAGCAAGAGATCCTCCAAGCACAATAACTCTCTTTCTTTTTCTTACACTCTTTTCTTTCTCTTGTTTTAATTCTAATTTTTTGTGTGTGAAATGAAAAGGGTAGGGTGCTATTTATAGGATATGTAGAGGGTTCAATTTGCAAAATTACCCACCTAATAAATTACTCAAATTAATTCTCACCTCTTCACATTTCATAACTCCTAAAAACTCCTAATTTTTCATCTCCCCACTCTTCAAATTTTATAACCCTCAAAACTCCTAAACTCTTCACATCCCCACTTTCTCACACTAACTCTCTCTCATTCATTCTCCCTCTTTCCTCCCATGCCCCAACCGGCCTCACACAAAGTGTGAGCATGCACACATGCACTCATATGCACAATACAATTTTAACATATTTATTTACAATCATCTATACCATACCCTTGTTCCATATAAACCACCAGCCCATTTTTTTAAATCCTTTGCTGTTTGTATACAACCCGTGGGCCCGCTCCACCTATTCACAATTTCACCAAGTATTCACACCATATATATAACCTAATATATATATAGTATATTTCTTTTTTTTTTTTTTTTTAGAATGTAGTAAAATATTTTAATTTAAATTTATAATGTATCACTAAAAAATAAATACGCATACTCCAAAATTTATTTTAAAAACAAATGTGCTTAAGTACGTTTACCGACAGCACGTGCGTCGCACGTGAAACTTCGAAATATGAAAAATTGATTTTATCAACGAAAAATATTAAAAAATTATAAAATACAATATGAGAAAATTATTTATTAATTTATACATTCTATGACGTAATTATTACGTGCGTAGAAAACACGTGCATCGCACGTAAAATATCAAAATGCGAAAAATTAATTTTATTGATGAAAAATTATTAAATATAATCGAAAACAATATAACCAAAATTATATTTACTAATTTATATATATTTCATGATGAAATCACTACACGTAGAAAGCACGTGCATTATACGTGCAGAAAATCGAAAATGCATTTTAATCAAAATAGGGGAAAAATAAATTTCAGTTTTATAAAATAGATTTAAATACATAAAAAAATAAATAATTTAAACCTATAGAAAATATTATACGTAGTGGTGGAAGCACGTGCATCAAAACACGTACAAAGCACGTAAATCCCAGAGATTAAATATTATATTTTAGTTGACTAAAATCAATACGAAAAATGTATAAATAGTATGAATCCAAAATATGTAGTGAAACACATTACAAAATATACGTGCGTAACACCCAGGGGCAAAATTGTAATTTCAATTTTGCGGGGTGTTACAAATACTGCTCCCCAATTATTTTACATGCATCTGTTTCTATTATCCATGAACATTCTTTAACATGTAATCTTAGCTTATTTAATTTTGAATTTTGTTGTTTTAATATTTTAAGTTTTTCTTCATTCTCTGGGGTCCATTCCCATCTCTTAAATTTTTTTATAGTTTTTGTTGTAACCAATTTTTTTTTGCTAATAAATTTGGTATGTATCCTTTTGTTTGATTTAGTAGTCCGATTATAGATTGTACTTCTCTTTTTTCTTTTAGGATATTAGAAAATGTCTTTATTTTTTCTGCTGTATGTGACTGTAGTTTTATTCCTTCATGTGATAATTTTGTTCCTCAGAATTCTATCTCAGTTTTGAACAATTTTATTTTCTTTTTTGATATTATAATACCTACATTTTTTACTATTTTTATGAATTTTAGTAAATGCTCTTTATGTTGTTCTTCGTTTTCGGATTCTATTAAAATATCATCTATATATACTAATATGAAATGGTTGTATTTTTCAAATATCTTATCAATATATTCTTGAAATATTCCTGAACTATTTTTATATCCTAATGGTAATACATTCCATTCATAGAATCCTTGAGGTGTGCTAAATGCTGTTAACTTTTTTGAGTATTCTGTTAGTTTTACATGATAAAATTCTTATTTACAATCGAATTTCGAATATATTTTTCTTATTCTTACTGTGTTAAGTAATATTTGCATATCTGGTAGTGGATATCCAAATCTCTTAGTATTTTAATTTAATTTCTTATAATTTACTACCATTCGAGATTTAACTCTTTTTTCTTCTGAATGTTTTCTTACTATAAATGCTGGTGATGAATGTGGACTTTGTGATTTTCTTATGTAATTATTTTCCATCAGTTATTTCATATGTATTTTGAACTCTTCTAAATCTGTTGGAGTGTGTCTTATAGGTTTAGTTTTTATTATTTTGTTCTTATCTATTAACTCTATATGTGTTGTGGGTTTACTTAAGTCCCATTTTTCTAAAGGGTCCTCTCCGCACAGATTTTCTCATTGTTTTTGTAAAATTTCTTTTGTAGTTATTTCTTGGACTTATTGTATTCTAGTTTTGTTTAGTAAATATTGATATTCACCATGCTGTGTTGAAGAAACTCTGATATGTGGAAAATCGGTCCTAGAATAAGGTTGGGTTATTCTAATTGCTATTGCTGGTGTTGGCAAGGTGTTGTAAATATAACAAATTTATGTGATATGGTTATAGATTAGTATTGTTGGAAAAAGTCATTTCCTAATAGTACATCATTATTCATATAATCAAATTGGTATATTATTGGTATTTTTAGTACGTCATTTCCTATTTGTATATTAACATCTTGTTAATACCGATCAAGTATGACGGTTTGTCCAGTTAATCCGGTTATAGCCTTTTTTATTATATCCATCTTGTCTCCATCTTGGTAGTATATTTTTTGCGGCATAAGCTAGTACCTACTCCGGTGTCTATTAGACTATGGTAGTTTCTTGATTTGTATCATTCGTAAACAAATTCTGTTACTATGTATAACGTGTTTTTTGTTGCTTTTAATGTATTCATTTCTCAATATTATATTTATTAGTATACTTTCATTGTTTACTGTTATTGTGATTTTTTTTGTTCTTGAATTGAGTAAGGTTGTACAGATGTAAGGAAGTTAGTTCCTAATAACATTTCATTAACATGGTGTTCTGGATCTACATATAAATGGCATTTAATTTCTACCATTTATCCTTAGTGGCAGTATTATTTTATGTACAATTGGATATATATTATTGTAATAGTCTATGTACTAATATGGATTTTCTAATGGTATCAATTCCGTTGTTTTTATATTTGTTTGTTTAATATGTGAATTAGTAGTTCCTGTATCTACCAGGGCTACTTATTTATTCCAGTTTCCACTGTCATAATATTCTATTTCTATTTTAAATCAGTTATTATTCTGATTGTCTAATGTATTTATTATAGGTATTAATTCTAATGCTTGTTGTTTGTTTCTTATTGATAGTGATCTCTTTCCGAACATTATTTCTGGTGCTTTTTCCTTTTGTAAAGTCAAATTCTATATAATTTGGTATAGTCGTTTCAGGGTTTCTCTAACTGATTTGTATCTTATAATTTTGCTGAATAGTGGTTCTATTTTTTTAATATTTTTTTTATACGACGGATAGAGCCTTACGGCTCCAGCCCCAAAAATATATAGCAATAAATAAAAAGTAGTATACAAAGACCAATTTTACAAGGGGTAAAACAAGGGAACAACAATAAATAGCAGTACAACAACATAGAAAAGCCAAAGACAAGATTACAATCACAGCTGAATCACATACCGACACAACCATAGGCACAACAAAACACATCAGAAAAACACCAGCCAGGCAACAAGAAGACCGACAAGCAGCCCCTCCAACCACAACAGATGAAGAACAGGAAAGGCCGCCGCAAACGGCTCAACACCGACCCGGATCGGCATACACAAGAAGCAGAGGAGGGCTGAACCTCCAAAACTAAAATCAAAGGCAGCAGCACCCAGAAGCTGGCTGGCACCTCACACTGCAACAAACATAGAAGAACAAAAACACCAAGCAACAAAATAGAGCGAACAGCGCTGGGCCTAACCCCAAACTCAGAAAACGAATAGCAATAATCAGAATAGAGGCAAAACAAAAGGAGCTCCCTCACTGCATCGCAGTCACAACCAAAATAGAAATGGAGCACATGCAACCCCACTCACTGCAATGCAGACAGTAAGTCGAATGCAACAAAAGAGCAGCAAAAGCATCTCATTTTGCATCTCAGGCCTCAAATGACAAACAGCCGATCGAAGTACCCACACCGGGCACAACCAGAAACAAAGGAGCATTCATAGTGCAGTGAAATAGAAACAAGTAGACAATACCCAAGGTAAAGAGGAGTATAAATACACACCCCAATCAGGGACAAACCCAATCAGGGACAAAACAACCAGAAGCCCAAACCAGCGACTGGGTTAAAGAGGAGCAACATAACAACATACCCCAAACAAACAAAGCCAAAGAGACAACAGATAAAGGATCCCCAGAGGTAGGCAACCAAAAGAACACCTGAGTGCTTCCCTACATCCACCAGAAAACAAAATGAACAGCGATATAAATCTGAAAGTCTTACCCCCGCAAGAAAAGCAAAAGCCAAAAGAAATTAGGGAGTATTGATATTGAGAATAGTAGCAGAATTGGAGACAGAACGTAAAAACACAGCAGCGTCGTCAAGCCTATCAATGCTTAACCGCTGGACTTTGTGAAGTGGAAGAGCGGAAGACCAATGCTTAGAGAAAAAAATAAATTCATCAATAATAGTATCAATAGGCTTAACGGCTATGGTAGGGTAAAAATGGCCTGGGGCCCAACCAGGGCCCAGTACAGCTCTCGCTCAAAAATGAGAAAAATAACAATCTGGCTCGGCTTCGAACCACTACAGGGTCGGCACCGAGCCGCAAGTTCACCCCCACAGAACTGGTCTCCTCGTATCCGACGAGCCTCAATGGCCCTTGGCCTCCGATCCACGACAACCCCACGGGCCGTCCACCCAGTCTGGCGAGGAATGAGGATGACCTGGCACAACCTAGGCCATCCGATTCCCCCAGAGACACAGGAGCCCCATGATCAGCCATGTCAGCTCCAAATACCACCTAGGGCTTTGCCACGTCAGCCCTATACCACTCTTGGCACTGCCACATCCGCCCTAAACCCCCTGGGCCTCCTGTCACGTCAGGCCCATGGGCTTTCGGGTTCAGACCCGGCCCCCAAGCGGATCCAAACCCGGTTGGAATTCCCTATAAATACCAGACCCTCACCCACCTTTTCAGGTAATCAATCTTTGCCACTTAAATTCCCCTAGTTACTGCTACTCTCTCACAGAGACTGACTAGATCGTCGGAGGGTCCGCCACCGGGATAAACCCCGGTGTTTCAGGACCATCTGCAGGTACTCGAGGTGAGGCCATCCGAGCCGATCCTCAAGCGCCGAAGCGAGCCCCTCGCTCACTGTCCGGCACCGTATTCTTCCCTCGTTACAAATTGAGTCCGAACTCACACCTGGTGCATCCACACTGCGACCAAAAACAAACCGCATCAGGTTGGCGCCGCCTGTGGGAATTCTTTATCCGGTACGGACGTGAGTCCGAGCCTCGCCACCGACGCTCTCCCTCGACCCGATCTCCCATGGCTCCCCAAGCCCAAAGATCAGCCCGTTCCGCCCGACCAGACGGGCCTCCTCCCGAGGGGGCCCTCGACGGAGGGCAAGCATCCAATAATCCGGGTGGAAACCCCGGACCCCAGTGAAGTGCTTCACACATCGCCGAACCCGACCTTCGTCGGGTCATTCTGCACAGAAGGGCTAGCCAGGCTAGGGGAGGGACCGCTTCCAACTCGGCCCCGAACCATTCCAGGCCTGCGCAAGGAGACAGGCCGTCGGCACTCAGCCGCATCGGCCGAATTCCTACGCCCCGACCCGACCCTTCCGACCATGGCGCGGTCACCAGGGGCGAGTTCAGAAGCTTCAGAGATGAAATCATGGAGGCACTCCATGGGGTGCCGAGGTCCACGATTTATAGCCGACCCCTTCAAATGAGCGAAGGGAGGAGTCGCACTCAAGCGCCGACCCCCCCTCCTGAGCGCACAGACGAGGTGCTCCGACGCCTCCTGGAGATGGAGAATCGAATCGAGCGCATCGGCGACAGGAATCCCAATCTAGTCCACGGTCGTGGACCTTCTCGACCTCCATTTTCGGTCAACATCATAGAAGCAGAGATCCCCCGAAACTTTCGGCCTCCGCAGTTCGAGACTTACAACGGCGAGGGTGATCCAGCTGATCACATGGAGAGATTCAAAACCCTCATGATGATTCACAGCGCTTCGGATCCCCTGCTATGCCGAGCCTTCCTGGCCACCCTCTGGGGTCCGGCCAGGGATTGGTTCTCCAAACTCTCCCCTGGCCCGATCTTCTCGTTCGACCAGCTGGAAGCCAGCTTCCTGGCCCACTTCATCACTAGCCGGAAGAGCAAAAGGACGAGCGCTTCCCTGCTCGACCTTAGTCAGAGGGATGGGGAGTCGCTCCGTAACTTCGTCAAGAGGTTCACAACCAAGGCCAGATCCGTCTCTGCCCTCGACACAGGGGTCGCCTCGGCAGCTTTCCAACACAACGTCCGGCATAACCAGCTAAAGGTCTCCTTAGCAAAGAGGCCACCTCTGGACTTCCCTGACCTTCTCAACCGGGTTGAGAAGTACATACGAGCTGAAGAAGCTCTGAACCCAGAGGGTAGCAAAGAAGTCGTGGGGAAGGGCAAGCGCAGGGTCGATGAGGCCGAACCTGCCAAGAAAACAGCGAAGGAAGGGGTTGGCGCGAAGGGGGCACCTCCGGTTCCTCGCTTCGAAAGGTACACTCCCTTGACACATAACGTGTCCGCCATCCTCTTAGAAATCGAAGACAAAGGCATTGTCCGACTACCCCCCCCCCCGATCAAATAACAACAAGAAGCGAGATCAGCGCTTCTACTGCCGTTTCCACAGAGATCATGGACACGAAACCGACCAATGTCGGGCCCTGAAAGACGAGATTGAGGAACTCATCTCACGAGGGTACCTCCGAGAATTCACCAGAGAAGGCCCACGGGATCGGCGAGATACTGGGAACCGGAGGCCTTCGCCTCCGAACCGCATCCAGGATCGGGACCCCGAACCCGAGGGAGCCGCGGATACGCCATTCATCTTGCACTGTGTCCACGGGGGGGCAATGGGGGGAGAATCAAATACTTCCCGAAAAGCCTTCATCCGAGAGGTGAATGCTGTCCAAGACAACCCCTCGCCCAAGTTGCAACCGATGCTTGTCTCCTTCTCCGGAGAGGACCTCGAAGGCGTTCGCCTCCCTCATTGTGACGCCCTCGTCATTGGCCTCCACATGGCTAATTGTGAGGTTCGACGAATTCTCGTCGACAACGGCAGCTCGGTAAATATTCTCCTCCTCGAAGCTTTCGAGAATCTCAAGCTACCCAGAGGCAAGCTCAAGCCAGCCGGATACACCTTGCATGGGTTCTCTGGCGTCCCTGTTGTGATAGAAGGGATTGTTACTCTCGACGTCACCGCGGGATCGGCTCCTGTCAAGAGGATCGAGTCCATGGACTTCATGGTGGTAAACGTCAAGGCAGCTTACAACGCCATACTCGGCCGACCCGGGTTATGCTCCCTTCAAGCAGTGCCTTCGGCTTACCATCTGAAACTTAAATCTCCCACCCCACAAGGGGTCAGCATCGTCCGAGGTAGCCAAGAAGCAGCACGGTCGTGCTACATGACCGCCGTCGGAGGGGGTGTGTTCCCCCTCGACGTCGTTGAGCTCGAACCCGAGAGGGACGGCCCCGCTCCAGAGCCTGTCGACGAGCTGGAGGAGGTCCCGTTCGGTGCCGAGGATGAATCAAAATTTTTCCGGGTGAGCCGCTCGCTCCCCGAGGACTTGAAGCCAGGTATAATCGCCTGCATTCGCCGCAACGTTGATCTCTTCACCTGGAAGCCCTCCGACATGCCCGGGATCTCCGAAGACTTGATTATGCATCGGCTGAGCGTCATCCCAGACTCTAAGCCGGTCATCCAAAAGAGATGCAAAGTCACCCCGGAGAGGCAGCAAATTGTGAAGGCAGAGGTCGACAAACTCTTGTCGGCTCGACTTATTCAGGAAGTCAGCTACCCCGAGTGGTTGGCTAATGTCGTCATGGTGAAGAAGGCAACAGGGGGTTGGAGGATCTGTATCGACTTCACGGATCTAAATAAAGCATGTCCGAAAGATCCTTTCCCCCTTCCCCGCATCGACGCCTTAATCGACGCAACCTCGGGGCATGAGCTACTGTCCTTCATGGACGCATTTTCAGGGTACAATCAGATCCGGATGTTTCCACCGGACATCTCTAAGACCTCGTTCGTCACCGACCAGGGTCTTTTCTGCTACCGCGTTATGCCCTTCGGGCTAAAGAACGCCGGAGCCACATACCAACGGCTCGTCAACAGAATCTTCAAAGACCTGATCGGCCGCAATGTGGAAGTCTATGTCGACGACATGCTCGTCAAGAGCCGGGCCGGGCCGGACCACGTCGCCGACCTCGAGGAAGCCTTTGGAGTCCTCCGGCATCACAACATGAGGCTCAACCCGGCTAAATGCGCCTTAGGCATCTCCACTGGAAAATTCCTGGGGTTCATCGTCAGCCAGCGCGGCATCGAGGCGAACCCCGAGAAAATCCAAGCTATTATTGACATGGCCCCGCCCCGGAATGTCAAAGAGGTTCAGAGGCTTACGGGCCTGTTGGCTGCAATCGGCCGTTTCCTCTCCAAGTCAGGGGAGAAGTCTCTCCCCTTCTTCAAAGCTCTACGCGGAAAGGGGGGTTTCGAGTGGGGTACCTGTGAGACCCCGTATTATAGTATAATATACTAGTATAGTATATATATATATATAGTATAATACTATAGTAGAAAAGAAAAGAAAGAATGAAAGGTGATGACGTGGAAGAGAAAGAAAGAAGAAAAAGTGGAAGGTATTAATGTGTGTGACCTATAGGATGATCCTATGGGAATTATTAGTGTGATGGACCTATGAGATTTCCTATGGGGATTAGGAAAGAATGAATTAAATGAAAGAATGGAGAAGTGGGTATGCTTTGACCAGGTTGATCGGGGAGTAATATACTCCCATATCGGCTATGAAATAGGAGAGAAAGAGGGATAAATTAGGAAGCCTATGATGAAGGGTCACCCATCCGTCCGGACACCCTTTTGAGGCAGCCTGTGGTGGGCGTGGCTAGAATTTAGTTAATTGTGTGCGTACGGACTGAGTGCGGGGCGTTACAGATGGTATCAGAGCCAACTTTCGACATCGAATGTAGGATTTGTATATAGGAAGTGCGTGGGACGCAATATGTGTATATGAGATGCGTAAGATCCTGGGAGGGCAGCGATTAGGAGACAAGTCTACATTCGACTAGAAAGGCGATCCTGTACTAAATTGCACGTCCCGTATTCAGCGAGGACGCTGAATTCTTAAGAGGGGGTGAATGTGAGACCCCGTATTATAGTATAATATACTAGAATAGTATATATATATATAGTATAATACTATAGTAGAAAAGAAAAGAAAGAATGAAAGGTGATGACGTGGAAGAGAAAGAAAGAAGGAAAAGTGGAAGGTATTAATGTGTGTGACCTATAGGATGATCCTATGGGAATTATTAGTGTGATGGACCTATGAGATTTCCTATGGGGATTAGGAAAGAATGAATTAAATGAAAGAATGGAGAAGTGGGTATGCTTTGACCAGGTTGACCGGGGAGTAATATACTCCCATATCGGCTATGAAATAGGAGAGAAAGAGGGATAAATTAGGAAGCCTATGATGAAGGGTCACCCATCCGTCCGGACACCCTTTTGAGGCAGCCTGTGGTGGGCGTGGCTAGAATTTAGTTAATTGTGTGCGTACGGACTGAGTGCGGGGCGTTACAGTACCCATCAACAAGAGGCCTTCGAACAGCTGAAGCAGTACCTCGCCAACCCTCCACTCCTCAGCAAGCCCGAACCGGGCGAACCACTATGGCTCTACCTGTCCGCCTCGGATAGCGCCCTCAGTGCCGTCCTTGTCCGAGAAGAAGATGGGGTCCAGAGACCATTGTACTATGTGAGCAAAGTTCTGCTCCCCGCCGAGACGAGGTACGCAAAGATAGAGAAGGTGGCCTATGCTTTGGTCATGGCAGCCCAGAAGCTTCGTCCTTACTTCCAGGCCCACTCTGTCCAAGTACTGACCGACCAACCACTGAAGACTGTCCTTCATAAGCCCGAAAACTCCGGCCGCTTAGTCAAGTGGTCAATTGAGCTGAGTCAGTTCGACATCAGCTACCAGCCGAGGACGGCCATCAAAGGGCAGGCCCTCGCCGAATTCATGACTGAGTGCACCGTCTCCGAGCAGCCCAGCATCGAGGCCTCGGATCCGACCTGGGAGGTCTTTGTCGATGGATCATCATGCGAAACGGAGAGTGGGGCTGGCATCATCCTTCGTGGCCCCGACCAATTCCTACTTCAATACTCCCTCCGCCTCAACTTTCCGGCCTCCAACAACGAGGCGGAATACGAGGCCATGATCGCCGGACTGACCCTAGCCCACCGAGCCGGTGCCCAGCAAATCCGAGCCTACAGCGATTCCCAGCTCGTGGTCAATCAGATCACCGGGGAATACGAGACTCGCGATAATCGGATGATGAGGTATTTGGCGGTGGTCCGACGTCTCCTGGCGTCCTTCAGCTGCGCCGCGGTTATCAGAGTCCCTAGGGAGCAGAACGCTCAAGCAGACGCGTTGTCCAAACTCGCCTCTTCCTCCTTCGAGGGTCTCGATCAGACGGTGCTCATAGAAATCCTCCTAAAGCCAAGTATCAACGATCAAGACCAGGAGGCAATGTGTGTCCAAGACGGTGCCAGTCCAGACGACTGGACCACTCCCATCTAGAGATTCTTAGTCAGTGCCGAGCTTCCTGAAGACCGAGCCGAAGCTAGACGAGTTGAGAGGTTCGTCATGATTGATGACATCCTCTTCAAACGCTCATACACCTTGGCCAATGGCAAGCCGTACCTCCGTTGTCCCTCCAGCAACGAGGCTAGCTACGCGCTGAAAGATCTTCATGAGGGGATCGGCGGATGCCACATGAGGGGCAGGACGCTCGCTCGGAAGGCCCTGAATCAGGGGTACTATTGGCCGACCATGCTCCAAGACTCGCAAGACCTAGTCAAGAGATGCGGCCTATGCCAAAGGTTCTCCCCTATCAAGAGGTTTCCTCAAGCCAATCTCCGATCCCTGGCTAGCCCTACGCCATTCGCCATGTGGGGCATGGACCTTGTGGGCCCCTTCCCCGTAGCGGTAGGGCAATTTCTTGATAGTCGCCATCGACTACTTTACCAAGTGGCTCGAAGCCGAGCCTCTGTCCAGCATCACCGAGCGCCAAGTACAACAATTCTTTTGGAAGAACATCATTTGCCGGTTCGGGATCCCTCGGGTCCTCGTCACGGACAACGGAACCCAATTCCATGGTCAGAACTTCCAAACTTTCTGTGCGGACATCGGCATCCAGCAATGTTTCTCCGCTATTTGCCACCCTCAGTCCAACGGCCAAGCGGAGAATGCGAACAGGCAAATCCACGACGGCCTCAAAAAGCGCCTCGATAGTTCCCCCAAAGGGCTGTGGGTCGAAGAATTGCCTAGCGTGCTGTGGGCGCACCGAACCACCAAGAGGATCCCCATGGGAGAGACGCCGTTCAGTCTGACCTATGGGACAGAAGCAGTCATCCTCGTCGAGATCGGCCTACCTTCTCCCCGGATCATGGCCTTCGATGAAGCTGACAATTCGTCCGGCCTGAGGGCCAACCTGGACCTCGTCGCCGAGGTCAGAGAAATCCTCAATCCGAAGAAGCATCTACCAACAACGGATCGAGAAGTTTTACAACAAGAAGGTCCACCCCACAAACATCAAGGCGGGGGACCTCGTGTTACGAAAACTGTCCGTCTCTAATCCAACCAAGAAGAGGAAATTGGCTCCCAACTGGGAAGGCCCATACCGTGTAGTCGAGGCTGTACACCCTGGTACATACCGACTGGCAGATATGGACGGCCGGCTCATCAGCCGACCCTGGAACGCCGAGCACCTAATGAAGTTCCTGGAAGAGCGAACATAGGTTCTAGCTTGGCTAATGTAAATAGAATTTTTTGTAAGCTTTCATGTGTAAAGGGCCGTTTTAGCGACCCTCCCTATCTTGTATGAAAGGAATCTCTTTTTGTCAAACTCCAAATGCCTCGGCAGCCCCGACCTAACACCGAACAATGGGATCGGCACCTGAGTCCTCACTCCGGTATCGTCCCCAACGTCTCGGTAGGTCTGACTCGGCTTCGGGTCAGGGAGTCTTCCAAGCACCCCGCGCCGATCCCTCACGGATCGACGGGGCCGAACCTCGCCTCCGCCATCGTTCACCACACAATTGACCAGAGCAAAGAGTAAAAAGAATTCTTTATTCATAGTCCCTTATTAGTTCTGAAAAAACAAACAAAGACCGTTACAGGACCACTCCACTCATCTCAAACTGGAGGAAGTTGCCATTTTAGGGTCGCTCAGGTCCTACGAATGGCGGGAACACTCCGACCGAATGACTAGGAGCCCTCTCCTCGTCATGGTGGTCCTTGGGCTCAGCCACGGTCGACACACCAGCCACAGAGCTCTGGGCATCAATTGGTCGTACACGCTCCAGCAGCAGCAATGCAGAGGGAACCCCCTCCGCTCGCCGACCCACCGAGGAGGATGCCGAGACACCTAGCATCGTCTTATAACGGTGTATCTCCATCTCCTTCTCCACAATGACATCGCGAAGTAACCTCTCAGAGGAGGGCCTCTACACCGATGCACTCGACATGGTATATCCAAGACCGACACTGCCGAGGTCCCGATCCACCATCGCCCTCCTCAGCCGGCTCGCCTCCTCACTTAAGGCTTCAGACTTATTCCGATAATAGTTAAAGGCCGCATCAGTGTCACGAGCCCCCTTTCGGTAGCGAACCAACGTGGCCTCCAGGGCCTCAACTTTGCTCCGGAGCCACGCCACGTCGGAACGACGGGGGTCCACCTCGGGAAGGGGAGCCGCAACCTACAAGAGAACCAGCCCACTCAAAACACATAAGCAAGGAGGTTCGGAAATATCCGAGGTCAAAACACTTGGCCAGTCAAAAATCCTTTTTTATAAATGGAATCACTTCATACAAAAAAATGCGGTGGCCAGTCCGCGGAAGGCAAATACAATCGAGAGAAGGAAAAAGAAAGACAAAACTACACAACTTGTTTTCCCACCTCGACATCGGCCGGGTTCACAGGGGGGTCGGCAGCCGGGTCATCAACAGGCCCTTCTTCATTAGGGGTCTTCGGTGTCTCCTCGACCTCCATGTCGTATTCGAAGTAGGACAGGTCGATGGTCGGGTAGAAGTGCCTCACATGACTGAGGGCCTTGGCATAGCACTCGTCCTGGGCCTTTATCACCATGGTCTGACCCGCCTCGGTCAACTCCTCCTTCTCCTTGGAGAACTTCTTCTTCTGAGCTGCCATCTTCTTCGCCCATTCTGCCTCCTTGGCGTCGAAGTCGACCTTCATCTTCTGCTCCCTCTGGTGCGAGCCTTCGAGCTCTATCTTTAGCTCCTTCATCTCCTGCACGGCCTTGTCAGCCCGATCGCGCTCCCGCTTCAAGGTCGCCTCATAAAGGCCCCTCACGTGGGCCCCCTGCACGGTCGCCTGCAGCAACCAAGCACTACTGAGAAAACCTCCTTACAAACATTTCACAAGACAAGGGGGGTCGGCAGACTTACCAGCACATTAGCTTGCGCGAGGCGCGTGTACGCATCCTCCAGGCCCTCGGCGTTCATCTCCGCACGGTCCCGAGGGGTCGCCAACTTAGCCGCCACCTCGACAGCCTGGCGCCCTCGGGTCAAGCAGTCACCCTCGCGGATGGACCAAGCCGGCACCCACGGTCGCCGCAACCTCTCCTCTACCTCTACCTCTACCAGGGGACCCTTCCCCTTGTAAAGATCAGCGGCCTTGCTCTGGTCCGAGCCGCCCTGTGCCGCCACGTCCTTGACCGTCTCCGAGCGAGTCCTTTTGGCCCTCGGCTGAACTGGGGCCTCGGAGACCACCTGGGACGACCCCCTCGTCTTCATCGTGTCCCCCTTCTTCTCGGCCTTCTCCTTCCTCATGGCGAGCCTCTTTGCCTTAATTGATTCAGGGTCCATACCTGCGAAAAAATCCATTAAGAACAATGAGCGCAAAAGAACAACAAGACCAAGAGAAAAGAAACAACTACATACAAAGCATGGCTGGGCTCAGTCCGACGCTCGCCAGGTGGCCCTCCGTCACCTTCGGCCAACTGATACTGTGCGACAGACGTAGGCGCTCAACAAACCCCCACTCCTCGGCCGTCAGGTCCCTCGGCCTCGGCGCTTTGAAGCTCGGCTTAGAATGATTCCATTGAGTAGGGATGTCCCAAGGCTCCTCGCTCCGGATCACCAAATATTTCTTCTTCCAATCCTTGATGGAGTTCGGGTGACCGTGGACGACCTTCCCCTTGCTCCGAGGCGAGATATAATAGACTCCCTCTGACTCCTCTGACGAGCTGATCATCAACATCGCTCGGAACACATTCAGCCGGAGGGGTACCCTCTGCTCCTCGCATAACAACACGATGCAGATAATCTGCTTCCAGGAGTTCGGCCCATACTGCATCGGCGCCAGGGATGCCCAATTCAACACCTCCCGAATGAACGGATGGACCGGCAGCTTCAGTCCAGAGATGAAGGCGTCCACTGGGAAGACGCAGTACCAAGCACTCAGGGGGTCGGTCGGGCGCAGGGTAGAGTTCGGCAACATGAGCTCGTAGCTAGACCCTATGTGGTACGCCAGCTGCAAAGCCTCCAAGTCACCAGCCTCCAAGACGGTCGGAAGCGTGTCCATCTTCACCCTCTTCCGGCTCGGCAACGACGGCTGGACCCCAAAAAGCTCCTTATCAGAAAGGTCGTCGGGATACCGACGGAACGGCTTCGGTTGTACGGACGACCCTGTCCTTAAGTTACGGTAAACAGGCGCCTGGCTCGAGCCACCGGCCCTCGACCCCTTCTTCTTTGGAGCCCTCTTCTTCTTGGCTCCTTCCGGCGAGGGGGTAGATAATCGCCCCAGACCGGTCGGAGCAGAGCTCGAACCCACACCCTGACCTGTGGATCTCCCCCCCGCACCTCCTATCCGAGCCCCTTCGGCTTCACCCTCCTCTGGACCACCCTCCTCTTCGGAAGCCAACTCTAGAACCTGGACTTCGTCCGAGCTGTCACTGGCCTCCTCAGATTCGCTACTCTCCACCACGAAAGGTTTTCGGGAGTGTAACGGCCTCACATTATACACCGGCTCCTCCTCGCCTACCGGATCCTCCCACGAAGTCGAATCGGAAGGCTCCACATTATGTACAGACTCTCCCTCGAGCACGGGCTCCTCCCACGAAGTCGATTTTGAGGCGGGTTTCACTTCCCCCCTCGACGTCGATGCTGACGAGCCAGACTGAGCCCTGTCCATCTGTGCCTAACAAAAGAAACGTACAAACTAACCTTTTTGAATGCCTCGGACTGACGAGCCGGTGCCGCTAAAACAGTCAAAGCCGAGCGCTGAAGTGTTTGATTTCTTTTTAAGAAGACAGTGGAAGAAAAGTAAACAGAATGAGGAAGAGGGGGGGATATTTATAGAAAGAGAGGCGACGCCTCGATTATCGCATTACTGTTCCTCGAATAACGTGCGAATGCCACCAATAGAATCACGCCATGTCATCCTCGAAAAGGGCACTGCTGACGTCACCTAGCGCCGGTTCGAGACCACACAGAGGTCGGTTCGGATGAAGTGTTCGGCGGAGAAAAATTTTTGCTTAAAAATTTAAGGCGCCGTCCTTAGACAGACGCCCCGGGCTCCAGGGCTCGGTCGGCTCCCCTCTCACCCGCGAGCAGCTCGGGGCTTACAGCCTCCGCAGCCGAAACCCCGAACTGTTCGAGGGTGGGAGAAAAGCCACCATCACCTGGGACCCTATCGGAAAACAGATCGGCCCACCTTCGGTATACGGTTGATACCCCTCCCGTCCTGATCTCTCTCGAGCCAAACAACCATGTCAGGGCCGTCTGACCCGAAAAAGGATCCGGACGGCAAAGTTACCACCAATCCGAGGCTCCTTATTCTCCGGTCCGAATTTCGGTCGTTATCCCTCTCGCCCTGATCTCCCCTAGATCTGGCTACCGTATCAGGGCCATCAGATCCAAGAGAAGATCCGGGCGGCAGAGTAACCACCCCTCCGGCACAACCAGGGTTAAAATTTTGCAAGAGACGGACGTCCGCCGAAGCAGACACCTCTGATGGCCAGTGGACCACCCTTGCTGTGATCAAACCTGCTGTGGGGGGAGAGATATTTATAGCCTCCCCCATAGACCTGCCGTTATAACATTGGGAAAGCCAAACGACGGAAGCCTAAGCGCCGTGCATTTATTAGGCGGCGCCATTAATGCCCCTAGGAAATTGGAACATTTGCACAGATCCCGGAGCGCCTTCAATGCTTCGCAAAGACAGCAGACTGCCCTGCTTAATCCTTCTAAGGCACAACGGTTCGCCATCACCCTTGCCGGCCCATAATCTCTCGCAAGCTCGAGGTTCGGTCTCACACCAGGATACTCTTCTCAGGAAGACACAAAGGCTCGCCATCACCCTTGCCGACCCATAATCCCTCGCCAGCGTGAGGTTCGGTCTGGCACCAGGGTACTCTTCTCCGGAAGACACAATGGCTCGCCATCACCCTTGCCGGCCCATAATCCCTCGCCAGCTCGAGGTTCGGTCTCGCACCAGGGTACTCTTCTCAGGAAGACACAAAGGCTCGCCATCACCCTTGCCGACCCATAATCCCTCGCCAGCGCGAGGTTCGGTCTGGCACCAGGGTACTCTTCTCCGAAAGACACAACGGCTCGCCATCACCCTTGCCGGCCCATAATCCCTCACCAGCTCGAGGTTCGGTCTCGCACCAGGGTACTCTTCTCAGGAAGACACAAAGGCTCGCCATCACCCTTGCCGACCCATAATCCCTCGCCAGCGCGAGGTTCGGTCTGGCACCAGGGTACTCTTCTCCGGAAGACACAACGACTCGCCATCACCTTTACCGGCCCATAATCCCTCCCCAGCTCGAGGTTCGGTCTCGCACCAGGGTACTCTTCTCAGGAAGACACAAAGGCTCGCCATCCCCCTTACCGACCTATAATCCCTCGCCAGTGCGAGGTTCGGTCTGGCACCAGGGTACTCTTCTCCGGAAGACACAACGGGT
This sequence comes from Hemerocallis citrina, assembly GCA_017893485.1. Lineage (NCBI taxonomy): Eukaryota > Viridiplantae > Streptophyta > Magnoliopsida > Asparagales > Asphodelaceae > Hemerocallis > Hemerocallis citrina. Next base: position 256,069,541 of record CM030364.1, read on the forward strand.
CGCCATCACCCTTGCCGGCCCATAATCCCTCGCCAGCTCGAGGTTCGGTCTCGCACCAGGGTACTCTTCTCAGGAAGACACAAAGGCTCGCCATCACCCTTGCCGACCCATAATCCCTCGCCAGCGTGAGGTTCGGTCTCGCACCAGGGTACTCTTCTCAGGAAGACACAACGGCTCGCCATCACCCTTGCCGACCCATAATCCCTCGCCAACGCGAGGTTCGGTCTGGCACCAGGGTACTCTTCTCCGGAAGACACAACGGCTCACCATCACCCTTGCCGGCCCATAATCCCTCGCCAGCTCGAGGTTTGGTCTCGCACCAGAGTACTCTTCTCAGGAAGACACAACGGCTTGCCATCACCCTTGCCGACCCATAATCCCTCGCCAGCTCGAGGTTCGGTCTAGCACCAGAGTAATCTTCTCAGGAAGGCCCAGCGATTTGCCATCCCATTTCCACGACCATAAATACTCCTCCACGGCTAACTCCTGCACCCCCACAGGAGTGGGGGGCTTGTGTGGTAGGGTAAAAATGGCCTGGGGCCCAACCAGGGCCCAGTACAGCTCTCGCTCAAAAATGAGAAAAATAACAATCTGGCTCGGCTTCGAACCACTACAGGGTCGGCACCGAGCCGCAAGTTCACCCCCACAGAACTAGTCTCCTCGTATCCGACGAGCCTCAATGGCCCTCGGCCTCCGATCCACGACAGCCCCACGGGCCGTCCACCCAGTCTGGCGAGGAATGAGGATGACCTGTACAACCTAGGCCATCCGATTCCCCCAGAGACACAGGAGCCCCATGATCAGCCATGTCAGCTCCAAATACCACCTAGGGCTTTGCCACGTCAGCCCTATACCACTCTTGGCACTGCCACGTCCGCCCTAAATCCCCTGGGCCTCCTGCCACGTCAGGCCCATGGGCTTTCGGGTTCAGACCCGGTCCCCAAGCGGATCCAAACCCGGTTGGAATTCCCTATAAATACCAGACCCTCACCCACCTTTTCAGGTAATCAATCTTTGCCACTTAAATTCCCCTAGTTACTGCTACTCTCTCACAGAGACTGACTAGATCGTCGGAGGGTCCGCCACCGGGATAAACCCCGGTGTTCCAGGACCGTCTGCAGGTACTCGAGGCGAGGCCATCCGAGCCGATCCTCAAGAGCCGAAGCAAGCCCCTCGCTCACCGTCCGGCACCGTACTCTTCTCTCGTTACAAATTGAGTCCGAACTCACACCTGGTGCATCCACACTGCGACAAAAAACAAACCGCATCAACGGCGTTATTAAAAATGCGATTATTTCTTTCTTTCTAGATAACCCAAATAATAGCCATAGTAGAAAGAATCCAAGACTTGTGATACTTATTACACACAAATTGACAGTTCCAGCAATCAAGGAAGGAAGGGGTAAGAGAGGGAACCTGCCAAGCCAGAATACAGATCTGCCAAAGCGGTCCGACAAAATCACAATGAAAAAATAGATGATCAGTGGCTTCGTGACAATAAAAGCATAAAGAACATAACTGACCAATAGCAAAATTTCTCTTATTGAGAACTTCAACAATTAGGAGCCTATTGTTAATAGTGAGCCAAGACAGGATCTTGGCCTTAAGCGGAGCACAGTAGCTCCAAATGTTGTTAGTGAAAGGAGAGAATTCACCTCCATAGTTGAGAAAGTTAAAAAAAGATTTAACCGAAAATGAACCAGATGTGGTCCAACGCCAAAAAAAATCTTCCTTGGGATGCCAATCATAGCTGTTTAAGAGCGAAATGAGGTGAAGGAAATCCGGCTCTAGATCGGGAGGGAGGTCACTAAAGAACGGAATAAACCAGTCTCTGATATTGTTATGAACTGGAAGATAGTCCGACACTTTGGCGGCAGGGTTGAGAGCGAGACGAAATAAAGCAGGATAAGGTGAAGCCAGCTTCAGGTTGCCTATCCAAAGGTGATTCCAGAACTGGGTCTTGGAACCATCAGCGCAAACATGGTAAATACTACAATGGAAGGGATCTACACCTTTCCACACCCCTTTCCAAAATGACAAAGCTCTAGTCGAAAGAGAGAGACGGAACTCCCAAACCCTCTGACGTCGGAAGCAATTATAGGAAATTAGACGGGCCCAGGGAAGATTATCTTCCCTAAGCATCCTCCATAACCATTTCACCAATAATGCTAAGTTTTGATTTCTAAGATTTAGGACACCCAAACCTCCAGCTGCCATAGAAGTGCAGACCAACTTCCAATTACAAAGATGAGAACCAGCTCTATATGTGTTTGAGCCAGACCAGAAGAAATTTCTTATGATTTGGTCAATCCTGTTGATAACCCAAGAAGGAACATAGAAAAAGGACATCATATATAAAGGAATAGAAGTGAGGACTGTATTCACCAGAATCAATCTGCCTCCTCTAGAATGGTTTTTTTTCCGGTCCACACATTAAGTCTGGATTCAACTTTATCAATCATCGGGAGCCAATCCAATTTTTGCAACTTGCCCCATCTCAGAGGGATCCCAAGATACTTAATCGGGAAGGAAGAGGCGGTACAATTGAAGAAATTGGCAATCTATAATTGACGATTGTTAGAACCTCCAAGCCAAAGAACCGATGATTTATGGAAGTTAATCGATAAGCTAGACACACTTTCAAAGATGTAAAGAATGAGCTTTAGGTTACGAAGAGAGCACCTGTTGTTTTTGGCAAAGATAATAGTGTCGTCCGCATATTGAAGGTTGAGAACGCCCCAAAAGCTGTGAGAACTGCCAAGTCCCTCAATAGCATGAGCGTCCCGCTTCAGTAATTTACTGAAGACATCCGCCACCAGAGTGAACAGAAGAGAGGAGATTGGATCGCCCTGACGAAGGCCACACTTACACTTGAATTTATGGCCTTCCGAGCCATTAATAATAATGGAAGAGGTGCCAGCAAATAGGCTGGACTTAATCCAAGCAATCCACTTAGGGTCGAAAGCCCTATGGAGAAGAATGTCGAATAGAAGGTCCCAGCTCACCTTATTGTAAGCCTTTTCAAAGTCTAATTTTAACATAATCCCCTTTGAATTGGATTTATGGCAATGGGAGATAATTTCTTGGGTTGAGGCCACACTGTCAAGAATAAAACGATCTTTAATGAAACCCGACTGGGCAGGATCAATCAGAGGGGAAATGACAAGGCTCAGGCGTTTCGAAAGAAATTTCATAATGATCTTGAATGTAGTATTAAGGAGACTAATCGGCCTAAAATTAGCCATCGAATTTGCACCAATAATTTTGGGAATGAGAACAATGTGAGCATAATTAATACGATCAAAGGAGAAGGATCTCTGGTTAAGATCCGCGAACATTTCTAAGAAATCATCTTTAAGATAATCCCAGAATTTTTGGAAAAAGAACGAAGGAAAGCCATCTTGACCTGGAGCAGAGTCACTTTTTAATGAGAAAACAGCAGACTTAATCTCATCCAAAGAAAAGGGGGCCTCAAGCTAGATAAGTCATGAGCTTCGTGAACGTAAAGCTGTGCCCAATCAAGAAGAATGGACCGAGGTGGAGAGGAACCAAGAAGATTTTTATAGAAATGAAGAAAAGTTTCATGAAGGTCAGCATCCGAGTGCAGCTCAACACCGTCATTAATGATGGTAGAGATACGATTGCACCATTGGCGGTGCGAAGCAAAGTCATGGAAGAAGGCAGTGTTACCGTCCCCTTCAATGAGCCAGCGAACTTTGGCCCGCTGCGCCCATTAGATATGATCATTATGAAAAATAGAAGCAAATTCCTTTTTGCAGGAGCTCCTTCCATATCGAAGAGACTCATAAATAGAAGCAAGCTCTTCAAGCTTATCAATTGCTTCAATAGTGGAGAGGAATAAGAGTTTAAGTACATTAACAAAGGCAAATCTTTCTTTACGCCAGATCTTGCAGCCAAATTTAATAGCATGCAGCTTAAGCAGAATGCGACCCAATCCATGAGACCCTGTGACAGAGGAGAGGCGTTCGGAGATAAGGTTCACAAAGACCTGATCTTACAGCAAGAATATTTCAAATTGGAATTTAAACGGCTTAGAGAAGTTATAGTTAGAGTGAAGAGCAATGGAAACGTGATCTGGAGATAGATTAGGCAAAGCACAAGAGAAGGAGTTGTGGAAGAAGGAAATCCACTCGTTAGAGACAAGGAAACGATCAAGTTTGGCCATAGACGGAGACAAACGCATATTAGACCAAGTGAAGCTGTTAAGAGGGATGTCGGATAAGTTGAGAGAACGAATGCACTCGTTAAAGCGGGTAGAGTCCAAGTTAGACGCTGCAAGTGAAAGCATAAATACACTGCAAGTGAAAGCATAATTTTAAAACGATCGAGTTTTAAAATTATCTGTATTTCTATTTTTTCTTCATGCTTACAAGTGAAAGCATAAATATTTCTTATTTGTATACTCATAATTTTGCTTTTCTCTATCATTTCTATTCCTGATAATTTGTGGTACATGACTAAACTTTTGACCTTATTTTTTTCAGCCATACTTATAGAGAAATTGGGTTTTATTGTAAATTTTATCTTTTGATACATTAAGTTTCCTTGTACTATTCCTATTAAGGCATCTTGTGTACTTGATATTATTCTATCATCCCTTAGGTATATTTCCAAGGGTGTATGTATTCCTTCCGTAAAATAGGCTTTTATTATTATTTGCATATCTCCTAAATGTATGTCCATGTTTTTCTGGTTTTCTCACTTATTTTTTCCATCTCGTCTTATTATTTTTCAGTTATTAATGAAATTATGGTTTTTCCTTGTGCTTATTCAATGTCTATAGGTTGTTCATTATTCTTGGTTGTTCATTATTCCTGGCTTTTAAATATATCTTTTGAGTTTATATCTAATTTGGTTGCTCTTATTTTATCGTATTTTGTATGTCAATGCACATTATTTCCCTTCTTCACTGTTTTCTTCTCTTTCTAATTGTTCTCATATTTCTGTTATTTCTGTCATCATATTTATTTCACCTTCTTCTGTTTCACCTATACTACTTCCACTATCTTCTTCCAATATCATTATTTTTTCATCTTCAATAAATTTTGAGCAGTCTTCCTCGTATTCTATGGATTCATAGTTTATGTTATTCATTTCTTCAATATCTTCTACGTATTTTACATTTTCATTTTTTTATTCTCTTAGGACAATTTGTTGATATATGTCCTACTTCTCCACATATATAACAATTACATTTCTTTGGGTTTTCGGATATTGTCTATTTTTATTTATTCTTTTGAAGTATCTTTTATAGAGTTTTTTATATCTCTTAAAAGTTTTTCTATATTTGGTTTATATTTTTGGAATTTGTGTTTACTCTTCTTTATATAATTATAGTTATTATTATCCCGAATGATTCGGTCTTGCATCTTCACAAAATTTTTTGTTTATATGTTCTATAGTATTTCATTGTTACTCTAGCATCTTGGCACAATTTATCCCTATAATCATTTACAAATTGTGTTCTATACCCTAAAGTATCTACTTCTGGTTTTACTTTCTCACCTATGTATGCACTATATATGTTTATACTCCATGGATAAGGTAGTTTTAGAAAGAATGAGTCCAAGATTGGACTCCGTTCTTCTTTTGTATAATAACTATCTTGAAAATATTCTCGAAATTCATAAGCATAGTTGTCAAAATAACACATGTTGCATATTTCTAAATTGCTTAGTCTCCATCTTGCTTGGTACTTTTTGTATATAGTGTGTTTTTTCTCCTTTATCGTAGACACTGAATTCTGTTCTTTTTGCTATTTCATAATTTTGTAATTATTTCTTTTAGTCCTAAGGTTTGTTGTGCTGATCAGCTTTTTCCGTTCCTTTATCATCAATTGGTCTTGATTTTTTGATAGTATTTCTTTATTCTTCCTTTAGTCCATTCCACCATTCTGCTACTACTCCTATAAAGGTTGCTTCTATAAATTTCTCAAACGAATTTCCTGAAAGATTTTGCCTAAATCCTACAATTAGTGAAGAATTTACCCATTCTTCTATTGTCATATCTACGTCTTTTACACAATCTAGATCTAGCCATGCTCTATTTCCTATTATTCATTTTCGTAGTGTTCTGCAGGCTCATATTTTAGGGTTTCTTTTTCTTTGTCTATACCTAACTTATTATTTTTTGCGTTTTGCCATTTTCATGGTAAGTTATAAGGTCTTTTGTTAGGTAGAGGCCTTAAGATTTCATACATGTCAGTTTGAATTTCTGTAGGTTTTGCTATAATCTTTTCTTTCTCTTGATCCATTTTTATTTCTTCATTCGTTATTTCTAGATTTTTTAAGGCTTCCTCTACTTCCGCTGAATTGGGATTTGCCATTAAATCTTATATTTCTAAAAATTTTATATTAAGCTTTGTTATAGCTTCTAACTCCTTTATACCTTCTTCTGTTATGCCTGGTTCTTCTTCTGTGTCTTCGGTTATATATCTACCTAGTGTTGTTCTTTCTAGATGATCTAAATAAATAGATAAACTAGACACAAATTAAAACCTCGCAAGTGTACGAATCGTTTATAGAAGCATAGCAATAGCAAGGGTCGATCCCACAGAGATTATAGATTTTAACTTACTAATCAACAGGAAGAATTAAGAATCTTGAGGTGTTGTTCTAACAGTCTAAAAGAAATGAAAAGATTAAAATCTAAATTAAGAAGTGTTGAATCACAAATATCTATTAAGTAGTTGGGTGTTGATTTCCACCTATAGTTAGTAATGCTGAGTCATATACTACTCCCATTACTCATGTTTGTTCCTCTAAGGGTATGGTATCTACTCCTTAAAGTTAATGTTTCCATAAGCCAAGAATTAGGCATGGTATCTACTCTAATTTGTTTCTTTCCTTAAGTATTTAGCATGGTATCTACTAAGTTGCACCTAAAGAAAGCATAGGAACAATCAATAAGGTTCAATCAATAAGTAATAGAGTTGTATTTAAAATAATATAAACATTACATGACTACGGTTTCAATCTACCCAACTATGAAATTAGTTCCACATAATAAGATGTTTATTGATTAACAAGTTCGAGTACATGATCAACATAAAAGAATTAGAAAGAGAAGGAATAAACTGATGTAGTTCGGCCAGAGGAGTCGGCTGGCTGTCACACAGTCGACCGGCCGTTCCTTTGTTGACTACTTGATCTTCTTTTTCCTTCTTCTATGCTGATAGAATAATGTTGGTTGATGACTTGAAGAATCAGGAATTCTGTGATTCAGCGGGGTTGGAGAGCGTGAGAGAGAGAATCCCCAGACTAATGCTTCTTGGTTAGTATTTATAGAACACGGCTAGAGAATTAGGGTTTGCACTCTTCTTTTTATAGAAAAGTCCTTTTCTTTTATTTATTTCCTCCCTTCGTTGCTCTGCGTGTTATTTCTTTCTCTTTTCTTCTATTCTTCCTTTTCTGTTCTGATTTGGATTAGATTTGGACGAATCTTCAAATATCTTATCTTTTAACTCTGCCGCCTACCAGTCGACTTGTCTTCGAACCAGTCGACTGTGTCGAGACTTCTAAAGATTTCATAATTGATCATCCAAGTCGACTGTTCTTTAGAGTAAGTCGACTGTACCGAGCGGCTGTGGAAAATCAACTTCTCTGTCCAGTCGCCTGTTGTGGGGAACCAGTCGACTGATGATCTGCAGTTCTCTGTGTATCATCCTTAAAATCCTGAATCTGCTTCATTTCGCTGTTTTTATGCTGTTTCCTACAGAAAAGAGAAAATAAGAGTTAAATACCACATATAGAGCCTTTAAATGTCTAATTGCATTAAGATTATTGCTCCTAAATGTGAATAATATTGTGTTCATCAAATACCCCCAAACTTAGCTTTTGCTTGTCCTCAAGCAAAAAGTGAATTTATGAACAAGGGAATAATAATAATAATAATAGACTCAACCACCAAGAATTCTTATTATGTGAGCATCAACATATAAAAATATAAACAATTTCAGATAAAGTAAAACTAAACATACCTACTTTCTCCAGTGCAATTATTTATTCATAATCCCCAAACTCAATCATATTTGTCATGCAATTAATGTAGTTATAGTATGCGACTACTCAATCTGTGATTATCCCCTTTTCTCTACTACAAACCGAGTAGCAAACTAGAGAGAAAATTTTCTCTTTTTTTTTCTTTTTTTTTATATATAGTCTCTTCTTTAAAGTTGTCACTTGCCTTTTGACGCGAATGCAAAACATTTGTGATGAATCCACCCGATTACTCAACAAGTCACAAACTTTAAAGTGCTTTGCATACTCATATTTCAAGTTGTCGTTTGACGTAAAGGTAAACATTGGTGATGAATACCCCTAGTTACTAAGCACTCAAAACATTGGAGTAGATTGACTTTATTCAAATATATATATATATATATATATATATATATATATATTTTATCATTCTATTTACTTAAACTCAATTTAGGACTAGATCTAAAGGGAATAATCACCAGAAAAAGCATCACATTTGTTTATTATGTATAATCGCATGACTCATACAATTTTGTAAGGGAATATGAAACTCAATAATCCTAAAGTAAATAAGTATACTTACTCTTACTTTATAAGAAATTGTTTATCCTAAAAAAAATATGAAAAATCTCCTAATGTAACTAACTAACTACCCCCAAACTTAGATGGAACATTGTCCTCAATGTTCGAAAGAAAATTTAAAAATAGGCATGTGTCACCATCTAGTAAGGAGAGACTGAAAATAAAAGATGAAAATAAAAGATGAATAACGAAAAGAAAATAAAGGGAAAGTGTAAATACTCCCCTGAAAATTGGGTTGCCTCCCAATAAGCGCTGTGTTTCTTGTCTTCAGCTAGACTGGATGAGTTCATGCTATGTATTGAATTGTTTGAAGATTCACATCTTCCTCGTGCGGTTCTACACTCATCTCAATGTACGGCTTCGCCCTATGCCCGTTCACCTTGAATGTTTGATTTTTCTCTTTGCTATAAACTTCCAATGCACAATGTGGAAAGACTCTTGTGACAATGTATGGGCCATACCATCTTGACATCAGCTTGCCTGGAAAGAGTCTTAATCTTGAGTTGTATATTAATACCTTCTGTCCTTCATAAAACTCCTTCCTTGCTAGCTGTTTATCATGGTACAACTTGGTCCTTTTCTTGTACAATTTTGCATTTTCATATGCGTCGTGCCTCAATTCTTCAAGCTCGTTCAGTTGCAATCTTCTTTTGTCGCCTGCTTGTTTCATATCAAAATTGAACCTTTTGATGGCCCAATAGGCTTTGTGCTCCAGCTCCACTGGCAGATGACAGGCTTTCCCAAAAACCAAACGGTATGGTGACATGCCAATGGGTGTCTTGTATGCTGTTCGGTAGGCCCATAATGCATCGTTCAAGCGTAGCGACCAATCCTTTCTCCTTGTATTTACTGTCTTTTCCAAAATGCTCTTGATTTCTCTGTTGCTAATCTCCACCTGCCCACTAGTTTGAGGATGATATGGAGTGCCCACTCTATGTGTAACACCATATTTCTTCATCAAAGAAGCAAATGGAAAATTATTGAAGTGGCTCTCTCCATCACTAATTATTGCTCGTGGTGTACCAAACCTAGTGAAAATGTTCTCCTGCAAAAACTTGACAACAACTTTGTGATCATTAGTTTTTGAGGGGACAACCTCGACCCATTTAGACACATAATCCACACTAACAAGAATATATAAATAACCAAATGAGTTAGGAAAGGGACCCATGAAGTCGATTCCCCACACATCAAAAAGCTCGATTACTTGGATGTTTTGCAGTGGCATTTGATTTCTAGAAGAGATGTTGCCTGTCCTTTGACATTTGTCACAAGTCCTGCAAAAAGAAAAAGCATCTTTGAATACGTTAGGCCAATAAAAACCAGATTGCAATACCTTAAGTGCTGTTCTTTTTGGTCCAAAATGTCCTCCACATGCATATTGGTGGCAATGTTGTAAAATACTCATTTGCTCTTCTTCTGCCACACATCTTCTTATAATTTGATCAGGGCAAAATTTGAACAAATAAGGATCATCCCAATGATAGTGCTTGCACATAGCCACCAATCTTTTTCTTTCTTGACTTGTCATACCTGGAGGAAAAACATGAGCAGTGAGGTAATTTACAATATCTGCAAACCATGGAATATATGAGCAGTGAGATACCAGTCGAATGGTTCTGTTACCAGTCGACTGCCCCTGTGGTATATTTATTTCAAATAACTGTTCATCTGGAAAATTTTCATTCAGTGGGGACAAAATTCTCTCTTCATCATGCAGCAATCTGGACAAGTGATCTGCAACAACATTGTCGCTTCCTTTCTTGTCTCTAATCTCAAGGTCAAATTCTTGAAGCAACAGCACCCATCTGATCAACCTAGGCTTAGCATCCTTTTTAGCAAACAAATATCTCAAAGCAGCATGGTCAGTGAAAACAATAACTTTAGATCCAATCAAATATGCTCTAAACTTCTCCATAGCAAAAATGACAGCTAACATTTCTTTTTCAGTAGTGGAATAATTAAGCTGTGCATCATTTAAAGTTCGAGAAGCATAGTAGATAACATGGGGTACCTTATTGATTCTCTGACCTAAAACAGCTCCCAAAGCATAGTCACTTACATCACACATAAGCTCGAAAGGATGGTTCCAATCTGGTGCCATGATAATAGGTGCAAAAATGAGAGAATTTTTTAGTGTAATGAAAGCATTTGTGCACTCTTCTGTCCATGCAAACTCGACATCCTTAGCCAACAACTCACAAAGGGGTTTGGAGATTTTTGAAAAATCTTTTATAAATCTTCTATAGAACCCTGCATGTCCAAGAAAACTCCTAACACCCTTGACTGTAGTAGGAGGATGTAGTTTTGATATTATATCGATTTTTGCTTTGTCCACCTCTATGCCCCTTTTTGACACCACATGTCCCAAGACAATGCCTTGTTGTACCATAAAATGACACTTTTTCCAATTCAGCACTAAATTGCACTCTTCACATCTCTTAAGTACAAGCTGCAAATGGTTAAGGCATTCATCAAAACAAGATCCAAAAACACTAAAATCATCCATAAATACCTCGATGAACCTTTCCACCATGTCTGAAAATATACTCATCATGCATCTCTGAAATGTAGCTGGTGCGTTGCACAATCCAAACGGCATCCTCCTGTATGCAAAAGTACCAAAAGGGCATGTAAAAGTTGTCTTTTCTTGATCTTCTGGAGCAATAGCAATTTGATTATAGCCACTATAACCATCTAGAAAACAATAATGACTATATCCTGCTGATCTTTCTAACATTTTATCAATAAAAGGAAGAGGGAAGTGATCTTTCCTGGTTTCATTATTCAATTTCCTGTAGTCAATGCATACCCTCCAACCTGTAGTCACTCTAGTAGGGATAAGCTCATTCTCTTCATTCTTCACCACTGTGACTCCACTTTTCTTAGGCACTACATGTATAGGACTTACCCATTTGCTATCTGAGATAGGGTAGATGATGCCAACATCTAGTAACTTCAGAATCTCTGCTCTTACCACTTCCTTCATGTTTGGATTAAGCCTTCTCTGTGCCTCCCTGCTTGGTTTTGTGTTGTCTTCAAGAAGAATTTTATGCATGCATTTGGATGGACTTATTCCTTTGATATCTGCAATGGTCCATCCTATTGCACCTTTGTGTTCTCGCAGTACCCTCAGCAGCTTTTCTTCTTCCTGTGCACTCAAGTTTGCAGCAACTATTACTGGTAGCGTCTGGTTTTCGCCCAAATATGCATGCTTCAAATGGTCGGGCAGCTGCTTAAGCTCTATTTCTGGAAGTCTCGGTGCAGTCGACTGGTTCCTGGTATCAGTCGACTTGTTCTGTTCGCCAGTCGACTGATCTGTGGAAACACATATATTATCAGACACCAACTTTTCAAATACATGTGCAAGCTTACCTGAACATGACTTTGGAGTTTCAAGGTGATGTACTGTCTCTGCAATCCTCCAGTCATCGTATTCCTGTTCAACATGAGATAAAGTTAGAGATTGTGTAATTGCGGCTTGTAGGGTTCAACGCTATGTACCTGAAATGTTTGATCAACAATCTCCTGTACCACATCAATATTATAGCATTCATGGTCATCATGTGGTAATTTTAGTGTATCAAACATTTTAAACTCAACTTTTTCTCCATTTATTTTCATGCTTATAGTACCCTTTTTAACACAAATTTTTATATCAGCTGTACTCATAAAGGGCCTACCTAGGATGATCGGTAGAGATGATGGCATTGAAGATTCCTCTATATCTAACACAACAAAATCAACAGGCAAAATAAAATCGTTTACCTGAACTAGGACATCTTCCAAAATACCTCTAGGTCTTTTTATGCTGCGATCAGCCAACTGCAAAGTGATGGATGTTGGTTTGAGTTCCCCCAATCCTAGCTTTTCGTAGACAGAGTAAGGAAGAAGATTGATGCTTGCCCCCAAGTCTAGCAATGCCTTTTCAAAGAAGTGCTCACCAACCTTGCAAGGAATGGTAAAACTACCTAGATCCTTCAGTTTAGGAGGTAATTTTCTTAATAATACAGCGCTCACTTCCTCTGTCAAAGCCACATCCTCCCTAACCTGAAATGTTCTTTTGTGAGTACAACAGTCCTTCAAAAATTTGGCATAAGAAGGAATTTGTTTAGTAGCATCAAGTAAGGGAATATTAATTTCTACCTTTTTGAGAGTTTCAAAGATGTCAAATAAATGTTGTTCTTTCTTTTGATTGACTAACCTTTGAGGGAATGGTGGCAATAATGTCCTTTCTTTTTCACTTACCTTGTTGGAACCCAAAACTTTTGATGGTTGTGTTTCTGCTTCTTCTGTGTATGTTCCAACCTTATTTTCAATTGTCTTACCACTTCTCAGAATTGTTACTGATTTGAGCTGTTCTTGGCCTCTAGGGTTTGGTATGGTTTGTGAAGGAAGTTCTCCTGCCTTTCTTTCACTCAACTCCTTCGCGATTTGCCCGATTTGAGTTTCCAACTTCTGAATTGCTTGCCCTTGTTGGTTGCTTGTTTGATGTTGTTGTTGGAGCAATTGAAGAACAGTGGATTCAAAATCCAACTTCTTCTGTTCTTGAACTGGCTTATCAAACCCACTTCCCATTTGGAAGTTCCGTGCATGTCCTTGCAAAGATTGAGTTCCTTGATTGTTGCTCCATGAGAAATTTGGATGGTTCCTCCACCCTGGATTGTATGTGTTCGAAAATGGGTTGTTCTTTGGTGGAAACATTCCTTGGCCCACATAGTTTGCATGCTCCTGATCTGTGAAAGAAGACATGGGACATGTGTCAGTTGTATGATCAAAATGAGAACAAATTGCACAAATTTCTTTTGTTTGATTTTTTACACTGCCCATTGTTGTCATTGCATTAACAAGCATATCAATTTTTTTATTCATGTTTACCATTTCTAATTGAATGTTATTACTATTAGAAATTTCGTAAACTCCCTGTTTTTTCGAAAGGCCCCTCCTTGTTGAGAACTATTGTGAATTCTCGCTGAGTTCTTCAAATAGTTCAATGGCCTCTTCACCGCTTTTCCTCATTAAGATCCCGTTGCAAGCTGAATCCACAATTGCCTTATTAGTATCATTTAAACCTTCATAAAATGCTTGTACCTGATCATCTTTAGGCATGTTGTGTGTAGGACACTTGAGAAGTTTGTTCTTGAAATCCTTCCATGCTTCGAAAAATAAATCTCCATCCTTTTGTTGGAAGAGTTGAATCTCCCTTTTCAGTTGTTTGGTCTTCTGGGCTGGAAAGAATTCTTTCAAGAATTTTGTCGCCAATTGCTCCCATGAATTAATTGATCCTGGTTCCAAGGAATTATACCACAACTTAGCATTAAGTTTTAAAGAAAAAGGAAACAAGATTAACCTGATTTGTTCAGGGGTAAGCCCTTGGACGCTTTGTGTCCTGCAAAGATCAAAAAAGTCTTGCAGATGGAGGTGCGGATCCTCGTCTATTCTGCCACTGAAGTGGGGAACCATGCTAAGTAATTGAGGAGATGGATGCATGTTCCCTGTGACATTAGGTTGATACGCAATGCAGGAAGGTTGCTTGATATTCTTAGGTGTGAATTTGTCCTGCATTGGCACTCGATTTGGCATTTCCTCACCCATTGCTGTATGTGAATTGGGTCTCTGTGCAGTCGACTGGTTTGTAGCGACAGTCGACTGGTTTGCTGCAAACAGCTTACCTAGTCTGTGCAAAGTACGTTCTGTTTCTGCATCAATAGGTAGTAGCTCTGGACGAAGTGATCGTCTCCCATGCATTCACCAAAAATCCTGTAACCTAAAAGAAAAAATACTTATTAAGAAAATTAAAAGAAAATAAAAGCTCTCTACTGATCTGTAAGTTAAAATACTAGACAATCCCCGGCAACGGCGCCAAAAACTTGTTGTTCTTTCTAGATGATCTAAATAAATAGATAAACTAGACACAAATTAAAACCTCGCAAGTGTACGAATCGTTTATAGAAGCGTAGCAATAGCAAGGGTCGATCCCACAGAGATTGTAGATTTTAACTTACTAATCAACAAGAAGAATTAAGAATCTTGAAGTGTTGTTCTAACAGTCTAAAAGAAATGAAAAGATTAAAATCTAAATTAAGAAGTGTTGAATCACAAATATCTATTAAGTAGTTGGGTGTTGATTTCCACCTATAGTCAGTAATGCTAAGTCGTATACTACTCCCATTACTCATGTTTGTTCCTCTAAGGGCATGGTATCTACTCCTTAAAGTTAATGTTTCCCTAAGCCAAGAATTAGGCATGGTATCTACTCTAATTCGTTTCTTTCCTTAAGTATTTAGCATGGTATCTACTAAGTTGCACCTAAAGAAAGCATAGGAACAATGGAAACGAACAAACACTTGAAGTTCTAGAAATTGGTATCAGATCTAGATCCCTCAAGTTGATTAAACCAAGAATCCCTAAAGATTCCCTTGTTACAAGTTGTGAGCACGAGATATGGGTCGTCTCAATATGCTCATATAACAGATTCAGATCTATACAGCTCAAACTTGATAATTCCAAGTTCTGTATGTCAGTCGACTGGCTGTCACCTCAGTCGACTGCCTTTAGAACTCCGAACAAGTTTGACCATTATAAATCTATATCAATTCAATCACGTTCAATTAATAAGTAATAGAGTTGTATTTAAAATAATATAAACATTACATGACTACGGTTTCAATCTACCCAACTATGAAATTAGTTCCACATAATAAGATGTTTATTGATTAACAAGTTCGAGTACATGATCAACATAAAAGAATTAGAAAGAGAAGGAATAAACTGATGTAGTTCGGCCAGAGGAGTCGGCTGGCTGTCACACAGTCGACCGGCCGTTCCTTTGTTGAATACTTGATCTTCTTTCTCCTTCTTCTATGCTGATAGAATAATGTTGGTTGATGACTTGAAGAATCAGGAATTCTGTGATTCAGCGGGGTTGGAGAGCGTGAGAGAGAGAATCCCCAGACTAATGCTTCTTGGTTGGTATTTATAGAACACGGCTAGAGAATTAGGGTTTGCACTCTTCTTTTTATAGAAAAGTCCTTTTCTTTTATTTATTTCCTTCCTTCGTTGCTCTGCGTGTTATTTCTTTCTCTATTCTTCTATTCTTCCTTTTCTGTTCTGATTTGGATTAGATTTGGACGAATCTTCAAATATCTTATCTTTTAACTCTGCCGCCTACCAGTCGACTTGTCTTCGAACCAGTCGACTGTGTCGAGACTTCTGAAGATTTCATAATTGATCATTCAAGTCGACTGTTCTTTGGAGTAAGTCGACTGTACCGAGCGGCTGTGGAAAATCAACTTCTCTGTCCAGTCGCCTGTTGTGGGGAACCAGTCGACTGATGATCTGCAGTTCTCTGTGTATCATCCTTAAAATCCTGAATCTGCTTCATTTCGCTGTTTTTATGCTGGTTCCTACAGAAAAGAGAAAATAAGAGTTAAATACCACATATAGAGCCTTTAAATGTCTAATTGCATTAAGATTATTGCTCCTAAATGTGAATAATATTGTGTTCATCACCTAGTTCTTTTATGTTCTTATTTATAATTTTTAAATCTTTTGTTATAGTTCCTACAAACTCTGGACCATTGTAATCTTCTTCAAACACTTGTATGTTTATCATATAAATTTGTGATTCTATTTTAGAATTTAATATTTCTACTTTATTAACCATACTTAGCCTAATATTTTATATGTTAGTAGGTATTGGTAATACCAACTTGCTTCTTCATTTCTATAATCTAATACCTTGTATGTCATCTCCTTTTGTATTTCCTTTGGTAGTTTTTTAGTTATTTTATTAGTTATTAACAAATATTCTGATATTTCCTTATCAGTTATATGTTTTCTTTCAGTTAATCTTCTATCAATGTATCTAATTTTAAATTTGGAGAGATTTTTTAATCTTAATTTCTTTATTTTCTGGGAAATATCCAGTTTTTAAATAGTGGTAGTGAGATATGTAAATTTTTAGTTTTAATGTTGTGCAAATATCTCCAAAGTAGGGTTTTTCTTAGAAAATTACTTCCAATTGTTCTATTTTTGTAAATAATTTGGGGGTGTCCTATATTTGTAAATATTTTCTAAAAAATCCTATATGTGAAATTGACTCTATTGCTTGCCTAACTTTCGGATTGAATGCCCAATTTAGATACATTTTACTTATGGGAATGTGTAGTATGGACTGTGTATGTTTTTTCGGTTTTCATCTTTCTTGCAGTTTTGCTCTTAGACATTGTCTTGGTCATAAATGACCCCAAAAAAACGGCTGATAGTCCTCATAGACCAGCTGCTTTTATAGTAAGAAAACAT
The DNA here is from genome assembly GCA_017893485.1 of Hemerocallis citrina. Taxonomy (NCBI): domain Eukaryota; kingdom Viridiplantae; phylum Streptophyta; class Magnoliopsida; order Asparagales; family Asphodelaceae; genus Hemerocallis; species Hemerocallis citrina. The sequence continues at coordinate 256,086,427 of CM030364.1, forward strand.
AGTGAGCTAGTAAGGGGTAAATGTAGAAAGGTAATAAATTATAAACGACTAAATGACAATAAAGTAGATTATGGATATGATATCCCGGATAAAACAAGACTAATCAATCAGATTCAAGGATGCACCATATTTACACGTTTGATTTAAAATCTGGATTTTGGCAGATGAAATGCATTTAGTTAGCATAGAATGGACAATGTTTACCTGTCCAGAAGGTCATTTTGAATGGCTCGTAATGCCATTTGGCCTTAAGAATGTGTCATCTGTTTTTCAGAGAAAAATAAATGATATATTCTTAAAACACAAGAATTTTGTAGTCGCCTACATAGATGATATTTTAGTAGTTAGTAAAAGTTTCCAAGAACATCAAGGGCATTTACAAATAGTTATTTGAGAATTTATTAACAATGGTTTACTTGTTAATAAAAAGAATATACAATCATTCAAACCACAAATAGAATTCTTAGAAGTAGTTTATAGGTCAAGGCAAAACAAAATTACAACCTCATAGCCCAGAAGGCTTTAGATTTTCCAGATAAATTAGAAGATTTAAACAGATCCAATAGTTCGCAGGACTTGTAAATTATGCTCGACCATTCATAAAAGATCTAGGAAAGACTGTCGGGCCTTTATATTCCAAGACATCTGAAAAGGACCAGAGACATTTCAATCATGAAGATATTAAACAAGTTCATGAAATAAAACAATTGGTAAAAACTCTTCCGGAGTTAAGTTTACCATTAGATACAGATTATCTAATCATAGAGATAGACGGTTGCAATACTGGATGGGGATCTACCCTTATTGTGAAACCAATTAAATATACAGACAAAGAAACTGGAAGAAATTGTAGATACGCCAGCATCAAATACAAAGAAAATGGTAACATTAGTAGTATAGATGTAGAACTATTAGCTATCTCCTCTGTTTTAGATAATTTTGAACTATTTATTATTTCAAGATAGGAAATATCCCTACGCACAAACTGCAAAGCCATCATATATTTTCATAATAATAAGATGAATTTAGTCACTCAACGCAGCTCACGTAGACGCTGGTTAAATTTTATTGACCACTGTTCCACATTAGGAACTTGTAATAATTTTGCTCATATCAAAGGCACCAGTACTCTTCCTGATACTCTCAGTCGCCTTCTTCATCAGCATACGCGCGAAAGCCAAGTGGACCCTGACACTGATTTAATTGACCTAAGTAATAAACCTATAACTTTTAATGTCACCTCCTTTGACCAAGACTTACTTGAATTAATCTTTTTCCTAGGACATTGTTCTATAGATGAGTTTAAAACAACAATAAATTTGGTTTCATATACACGTACCTTATCGGAGTTATTAGAATATTTCTGGTCTATAGAAAATTATGCTAAAATAATAAGCCATAAATTAAGAGAAATATATTACAAATCTATGTTTATACAACCAAAAATACAACCAAACAAAGATAACCCAGATATAGATGAAAATTTTACATTATTTCAATTTCTCCTAATCCGTTCTACAGAGTCTTTTCAAACTAGTATTAACCATATAACAGATAGAGAAAAGTTATATAACCTAGCAAATCAATTGGACCTACGGGATAAAGATGGACAACTAAGAAGACTTCTAATTAATATTAGACTTAGAACGTTAACACCTAGATTTATTTCTATCCGCACTTTAAGTTCATTAAACCACTATTTTGATCTTACTCACATTTTTGATACTTCCGTGGAGATGAATAGACCACCACCTCAACCTGGTATTTCTCGAGGACGAAACATTCATGTTTAGAACCAGAACCAGAACTAGAACCAGAACATGTATAATCAGACTAGTCCTGTTCAGAACCAGAACATGTATAATTAGACTCTTATACCAAGAGAATGGCAAGAGAAACTTCGGTTTGGTAACCAAGAACTAGTAGTATATCCTAATAGCAATCTTTCTTTTAAGACTTTTCACATATTTCTACTACTAAAGAACAAAGGTGTATTCTAGATAATCTATGGATAACATTTAATAAGAAAGACGAAAAAACATTTTTTAGCAGCTATGAATTTCTTGTCAGAAGTTTTTAGTCAGACTCAGAGAGGTTATAAATTCTTTGCAGTATTCCAAGGTAATTTAATTGGTGTATTTCATACTTGGATAGAGGTAGTAGAAAGTATCAACAATTTCAAAAATCCAATTTACAAAGGATTTAAAAATCTTGCAGAAGCCTTAAATGTAGCAAGAAAGCATTTAGGACCTAACTATTTTATTTCCCCTTCTTTAAAACAGTGCAGGAAGCCTCGTTGGAATTTTCAGTAACACAAGACCTGCCATGTAAGATTCTCTTTTGTGACCATTGTGAAGCAATGTCCAGAACAACTAAAAAACTTAATGAGAATATAAGTCGTCTTATTTTTTAAAAGCAAAAATTATATCAACAAATACCAAAATTAGAAAAACAAGTATTTCAGGCAAAATTGCCCCCAAAGACTGCTCCCACAGTCCAAAATCAAAGGGATGAGACTAGTGTATTCCCATCTGAATACAATGAAGGATACTGTTGAGTCCGAAATTTCAACAGCTAGTCTGGACTAGACGGCTCCCAGTAACGACTTATCAAATCCGTCAATGGCTGTGACTTTACCAAAAGGTCAACATAGAGATATCATTGGGTCTATAAATCCAAAGGCTAGTCTGGCTCAAACGGTAGCTAGTAAAGACATATCAAGTCTGTTGATGGGTATGACTTTCCCAAAAAGCCAAGACAAGGGTAAAACCCTTGCAACAGAAGACCTTACATACCCTTAACATATACAAATGCTCCAAACTTCATTTGCAATAGAAGATGTTACATACTCCCAGCTTACACCAGTACTACAACAAATTGAAATCTTACAGAACTCACCAGGAAACACACAGCAAAAATTGAAAAAGAAAAAGAAAAAAGAAACTCTAAGAAGCATGATTGCAGCAGAGGTATCAAAGGCATTAAACGATGCTTTTACAAAAGAAGGTACGACAAGCCGAACAACAAAGATTAAAGACATTCTAGAAGATAAAGAAAAGAAAGATACTTCTGATCCAGACGTCAGTAATGATCTTATGTCACCTATGTCTTTGGATTCTATAGCATGCCATAATTTAGACACTTAGCAAAGAAAGGAATTCTAAAGACACAACAAAATACTCTAGACACGTCAGCTTCCATTATCAGGCGCACTCAAATTAGAAGACTCTAAAAAAACTTTATCAAAAGGCGCACTTAAGAAATTCTCCACTACCAAAAAGGCGCACTTAGAAAATAAATGTCAATGCTGCAGCCACGTAGCAGAGCAGAATACGCTCGAAGACCTCTTCTCTCCTATATAAAGACCTCCTCTCTTCACAAGAATCATCATTCAACCTTTACTACTCCCTTCCATCCATCTGAATTCTCTCCTCCTTGTGTACTATATCTCTCTCTATCTCTAATAAGTTGTATGATCAAACTTACAGCTTGAACTACTCCCTCTGTAAGTTTCCTATCCATTAAGGGGATTCCCGAAAGGGAAAATCTTAAGCAATGTATTGTTTATGGCCGCTTATATAAATTAAGTTCTTAAATTAAGCATGTTTTCCATCTGATTTTCATGTATACATAAAATCCTTCAAATATGCAGGTCATAATACCATAGCCAGGCCGTAGGATGAACCTATAACCACTAGACCCTATAGGCTAAAAAAGGCCAAGTTAAGGAAAGGCCGTGAAGTATGCCATAAGAGGAAAATGGAACTTTGGCTAAAAGTCAAAAAGGGTTTAGCTCACCATGATATATAATGGTTCGGTTTTAAAAAAATGATATCTCTATGTTAATTTTTTGGCAAAGTCATAGCCATTGACGGATTTGATAAGTCATTACTAGGAGCCATCTGCTCCAGACTAGATGTTGAAATTTCGGACTCAACAGTATCCTTCATTGTATTCAGATGGGAATACAAACCAGTCTCATCCATTCGATTTTGACTGTGGGAGGAGTCTTTGGGGGCAATTTTGCCTGAAAAACTTGCTTCTCTAATTCTGCTATTTGCTGATATAATTTTTGCTTTTAAAAAATAAGACAACTTATATTCTCATTAAGTTTTTTAGTTGTTCTGGACATTACTTCACAATGGTCACAAAAGAGAATCTTATCGGGGCTTCCTGCATTGTTCTTAGAGAAGGGGAAATAAAATAGTTAGGTCCTAAATACTTTCTTGCTACATCTAAGGCTTCTGCAAGATTATTAAATCCTTTGTAACTTGGATTGTTGAAATTCTTAATATTTTCTGCTACTTCTATCCAAGTATGAAATACACCAACTAAATTACCTTATAATACTGCAAAGAATTTATAACCTCTCTGATTCTGACTAAAAACTTCTGATAAAGAATTCATAGCCGCTAAAAAGTGTTTTTGGTCTTTCTTATTAAATGATATCCATAGATTATCTTGAATACACTTTTGTTCTTTAGTAGTAGAAATATGTGAAAAGGTCTTAAAAGAAAGATTGATGTTAGGAAATACTACTAGTTCTTGGTTACCAAACCGAAGTTTCGCTTGCCATTCTCTTGGTATTAGAGTCTGATTATACATGTTCTAGTTCTGAACGGGACTAGTCTAATTATACAAGTTTTAGTTCTGGTTCTGGTTCTGGTTCTGGTTCTGAACATGAATGTTTCTTCCTCGAGAAATACTAGGTTGAGGTGGTGGTCTATTCATCTGCACGGAAGTATCAAAAAATGTGAGTAAAATCAAAATAGTGATTTAATGAACTTGAAGTGCGGATAGAAATAAATCTAGGTGTTAATGTTCTAAGTCTAATATTAATTAGAAGTCTTCTTTGTTGTCCATCTTTATCCCGTAGGTCAAATTGATTTGCTAGGTTATATAACTTTTCTCTATCTGTTATATGGTTAATACTAGTTTGAAAAGACTATAGAATAGATATGGAGAAATTGAAATAATGTAAAATTTTCATTTGTATTAGGGTGTACTAAATCAATACCATGTTATCTTCGTTTGGTTGTATTTTTGGTTGTACAAACATATATTTGTAATATATTTCTCTTAATTTATGGCTTATTATTTTATCATAATTTTCTTTATTCTAGAAATATTCTTATAACTCACATAAGGTACGTGTATCTAGAAGCAAATTTATTTTTGTTTTAAACTCATATATAGAACAATGTTCTAGGAAAAAGATTAATTCAAGTCTCGGTCAAAGGAGGTAACATTAAAAGTTATTGGTGTGTTACTTAGGTCAATTAAATCCGTGTCTGGGTCCGCTTTCGAGTGTATGCTGATGAAGAAGGCGACTGAGTATCAGGAAGAGTATTATTGGTGCCTTTGATATGAGCAAAATTAATACGAGTTCCTAATGTAGAACAACGATCAATAAAATTTAACCAGCGTCTACGTTAGTGTCTAAATTCATCTTATTATGAAAATATACGATGGCTTCGCAGTCTGTGTGTAGTGTAATTTCCTTTCTAGAAATAATAAATAGTTCAAAACTATCTAAAGCACAGGAGATGGCTAATAGTTCTGCGTCTATACTACTAATGTTACCTTTTTCTTTGTATTTTTTGTTGGCGTATCTACAAATCCTTTCAGTTTCTTTGTCTGTATATTTATTTGGTTTCACAATAAGGGTAGCTCCACATCCAGTATTTCAACCGTCTGTTTCTATGATTAGATAATCTGTATATAATGGTAAACCTAACTCCGAAAGAGTTTTTACTAATTGTTTTATTTGTTGAACTAGTTTAACATCTTCATGATTGAAATGTCTCTGGCCCTTTTGAGATGTCTTGGAATATAAAGGCCCGACAATCTTTCCTAGATCTTTTATGAATGAACTAGCATAATTTAAAAGTCCTAAGAACTATTGGATCTGTTTTAAATCTTCTAATTTATCTGGAAAAGCTAAAGCCTTCTATGCTATGTGAGGCTGTAATTTTATTTTTCCTTAACCTATAACTACTCCCAAAAATTCCGTGGTTTGAATAATTGCATTTTCTTTTTATTAACGATTAAACCATGGTTAATGAGATCTGAAATAACTATTTGTAAATGTCCTCGATGTTCTTGGCGAGTTTTACTAAATACTAAAATATCATCTATGTAGGCGACTACAAAATTCTTGTGTTTTAGGAATACATTGTCCATTTTTCTCTGAAAAACAGATGGCGCATTCTTAAGGCCAAATGGCATTACAAGCCATTCAAAATGACCTTCTGGATAGGTAAACGTTGTCCATTCTATGCTATCTGAATGCATTTTGATCTGCCAAAATCCAGATTTTAAATCAAACTTGCTAAATATGGTGCATCCTTGAATGTGATTGATTAATCTAGTTTTATCTGGGCATCTACTGCTTTATCATTTATTCATTTATAATTTATAACCATTCTACTTTTACCCTTAACTATCTCACTATGTTTTCTTACTGTACAAGCGGTTGACCTATGGGGACTATCAGATCTTCTTGTTACTCCTAACTTAAGGAGGTCTGAATTGTGCATTTTAAATTCATCCATATCTTGATTTGTTGCATTTATTTTTGCAGCTCTAATTTTGTATTCAGGATTTATTATATTTAACTTACATAGCATTATATCTTTTTCCCAATATTTTAATACATCTTCTCCTAATATTCCTAATTTTTCTATTTTTGATATTAAGTGTTCAATATCTTGTTCACTAATTAAGGTATAATATAAATGTTTGAAATTTATAAATTCTGTTTTAATTTGTATTTCATATTCTTCATTAATTTCTTCATTAGTAATTTCTTTTAATTGACATTGTCCTTATACTGGGCAATGGCATTCTTTTTCTACTCTGGGTTCTGTTATTTGTCTAATCATGGTAGGTTAGTGTATTTTTACTAGTGTAAATAAAGTATGTTTTTGCAATTGTAAATAATCTTTGCTTATTAGTCTGCTTCCATTATCTTTTAACAAAAAAACTTAATCCTAGAATTAAATCTTCTTTCAGATATAAAGTTTTAACCCATGTGCTTTCTTTAGGTAAAGTATATTCTGTGCTTTCGCCACAATTAGTTTCAAATCTAATCTTACAATTAGGTGTTAAAAGATCTTCATACATATATATTCCCCCATCCATTTGTTGAGCTCCTATGGATTTTGATGCTTTAACTATATATTCTTGAGGAATTACATCCTTAATAATAATACATGTATCGATTAAGGCTGAAGATTGTTGGGTTTATGTATTGCATACTATGTTGGATAAGAAGATGATGAGATGATGGAGGAATCGAGACGATTGGAGACGGAGTGGAAGCAAGGGAAACAGTCAGTAGCAGCAGCAGGTGGAGTTGTGGTCGACCGCACTTGTGGTCGTTCGATCGCTCCGACTGCACAAAGTTCCCGAGAGGGGGACGATCGACCGACCTTGTCATGCTGCCGACCAAACGAGGTGCTGATGGATTATTTGAGTCGGGTCTTGGTGATTCGTGAGAAGTCCAACTTGCTCTTCAAGTCGGATCTTATGGCTCTTATCATAGGGTTATCTCTTCAGGAATATCCAATAATTATTGTATCAAGATATCAAACTAGGGTTTCTCTAGATCTCTATATATTGTTTTTATTGGCCTCCATTGAGAGCCAAGAGAGATAGTACTTCATTAAAGGAGAGATTGAGTGATTCTCTAATTGCAAACAACTAGTACTTGCTGGTGAGGCTTGAGAGAGGATCGTGGTGAGAATTGTAATATTCTTGTAACTTTTCTAGTTGAATAACATCTCGGGTTTCTTCTCACCCGGATTAAGGCAAAAGCCCCAACCGGAACAAACTTGTGTGTGCTTTGGTGTGTTTAGTATGATCTCATATGTGCTTGGTAGTTTGTGTTGATTGCATCGAATAACTCAACAAGATCCTAAGGGAGGGTTTCGGTAGAAATCCCTAACAATTGGTATCAGAGTTTCGGGTTCAAGGGTTTGTTCGAGTTCCTTGGAGAAGATGGCAGATAAGGTCACGAAGATCAAGCGGTTAAAAGGAAAGATCAACTTTGATTTTTTGAAGATGGACATGTATGAAGCATCGGTTCAACAGGACTTGGATCTAGTCCTAGAAGGAGATAAAGGAGACCAATCGGCACAAAGCAGGAGAATTGGGAGGAGATTTATTCAAAAATCTTGGGTTTAATCCGTATGTATTCGATAAGCGAAGTCAGGTGTAGGAGAAGCACGGAGAGTCTTTGGGCAAGATTCAGAATTGACTACTCGAGATCGTCAATACAGGGTCGGATGTACCAGCGAAGAAAGTTGTGGGATTTCTCAATGAAGAAAGTTGTGGGATCATGTAGTGGAGTTCAATATGGAGTTATCTGAACTGGGGGCGTTCAACGCAGATGATCTAAAGGTTTCCAACTCGATATATTCACTACCAAATCCATCCAATATGATAATCGTGCTAGATGAGAAATCTACCAAGGAGAAGTTTTTCATAGCAGGTATGATCGAGGGGTTGGAGGAGGATGCACTTAGGAAGGAGAGCCAGAAATTGGTGTCAACTTCTGTGAGTTGCTTGGAGGTGGATTGTACTTTGATTCGAAGGAAAAGTGTATGTAGGGGTAAGGTCCGTGGCCACCAGTGCAAAGAGATTGAGAATTACATGAGAGACTGTTGCAAGCGGTTGAGTCAGAGGAGCGCCAAATCCAGTGTCGTTGAATCAGGTGATGGCTTAAACAGTGTTTTTATTTTAAGTTCCTTAGATGTGATTTCCAGTTGTTCTTTGATTCGGTTAGTTATTCTCAAGTTTACTCTGAGAGGGAGATGGTTTCTACTTTCAAATTTGCATCATATCGTTGTGTGGGAACGAAGGTTGATAATTTTTTTGAAGTAATGGTTTCTACTTACAAGTTTACCTCATATCGTTGTATGGGAACGAAGATTGACAAGACTTGTGAAGTAAGGGGTGAGAAAACTAATGAGTCAAAGATAATAAACGTAAGGGGACACACACTAGAGGAGGTCATGTATATTCCTTGGATGAAGCGGAGCCTTATATCCATGAGAACTCTAGAAGCACGGGACTGCAGGTACACAGATTCAGGTGGAGTTCGTTCAGTTTGGAAAAGTTATCGCAAGGTGATGAAGGGTGAGAGGGGGATTGAGCAAGGTCAGCACAACCCCTACCTGCTTTGGAGGAACAGGAAACCTTGGCCAAGTATTTTGAAGCTCATTGTTCCTAAAGCACCATCTAGAATGCCGTCACTAGAATCATCCGAGCGAGACTGTGACGTTCGAATATCGTCAGAAGGTGGAGAGAGCGTTGAGGTAGGTGGAGTTCGTGTGAAGGGTGCCACCTCCATGATTACATCTGCTGGGGTGTGACCTTGAGGGGGGCATACAGCGGGAGAAAAAACAGGTGGAGATAGATTCAACTAGAAGAGGAAGCTATCTAAACGAGTTGTTTGCAAGAAGAGAAGGAAAAGAGTCTAGAATGTTAACTCTTACTTTGGTGTGCTCAAAATGTGCTTACAAACACTAAAAGTTTCAGTTGAGATGTTCAGATTTTGAGGAATAAACTAAATCAATATGAAGTTACCAGGATTGAGTATCAAGCAACAGAAGGAAAGTAATAAAGAAGAATTGCAAAATCAAGCAAAAGAAGAAGTTATTCAAAAAGAGCACATGTTGATTAATGCCCAAGAAAGCCAGCAAGATCAGCTTCTTTCTTTTCGTGTATGTGAGGATTTTATATGTAATTGATTGATTCTTGATTTATTAGTTTATGGTAAGAATATAAAGTGGTTTCGTCACAATCAGCACGATTGCGGTCGACCGTACTATACTGTCGGTCGACCGCACCACAGTCGACCACTCATCACAGTTAAAATGATGAAACAGTCGACCATTCATCTTTCGAATTTTCGATTAAAAGATGAATGGTCGACTGTCCCTATTTGCGGTCGACCGTACCTCGTGCAAATTTCTCTTTTGGAATGTATCGTTTCTATTTTTGAGAGATACACTTCCTAATCTATATATTTGGATGAGCCCATTGTGTATTCTTCACCTATTTCTTTGAGAAAAATCTTCTGAACTAATCAATTCAACAATCAATCTGAGTGTGTGATACTTATTTTTTTCTTCAGTCAGGATCATTAAAGTTTTTGAGTTTTTCTTTTCTTCAACTTCGGTGAGATTAACGGGACTTATCTTAGAAGTCCTGTGGGTGTAATAGGTCTCTCAGCCTGAATCCGAGAATCACTGTACACGGGTTTGAGTATAGTGGAACGCTTGTGGCGGAGAATTTCTACAAGTAGGGGGTGTGGACGTAGACCTGGGGGTCGAACCACATTATATTGCTGCGTCACTTGTGCATGCTGTGTTTGCAACTTTATTTTAATTATTTTTAATTTCTACACAATAACCCTATTCACCCCCCTAGGATGATTTACAGTGGTATCAGAGCGAGGTGCTTATTAAAAGCTTAAAAGCTTAAGCAAAAGGTCCAAAGGCCAAAATCCCTCCTCCAGAAAACTTGTACTCATCAGAGTCATTCATCTCCAATGGGACAAGTCTAACACATTCACCATATTTTGATGGAAAATGTTATGATGTTTTGAAAGTTCGTATGTCCCACTTTTTGCAGATGCTAGGTGAAGAAGTTTGGAACATGTGCATAAACAAAACTGAGATTCCTGTCATCGATGGAAAGAGGGCTTTCACAAAAGCTGAACTAGCATTGAAAACTGCAAATTCCATGGCTATGACAGCACTCTATGCAGATTTGAATAATGAAGAGATGATGCAATGTAGGCGAAATTGCAAAACGGCCTATGAAATTTGGAACAACATGCTAAAACGGCATGAAGGAACAACATCTGAGGTAAAGGCAAAAGTTAATTTATGCTTTAATAAGTTTGATGTTTTTCGTATGTTGCCAGGAGAAGACATAGATCAGATGCTTGCTCGCTTCGGCATTATCGCACATGAGCTTGAGAGCTTAGGTAAGGGGTTAGATGATGACCAAAAGGTCGGAAAACTCATAAGCTGTCTCACGCCTGAATGGGACGTTAAAGCTGCAGCAATGAGGGAGACACTAGAAGAAAAAGGATTCGACCACTACACTTTTCAAGGAAAATTGAAGACGTATGAGATGGAGATGGCCGAAAAAAAGGTACCGGCAGAACATTGGGATTGAACCCAAAACTAAAGAGAAGATCATTGCCCTAAAAGCAGAAACTTCACGACCATCAAAATCAGAATCAGACCATGAAGAATCAGACGAAGATTTCATACGACTAACTAAACAATTATGTAAGCATCTCAAATGCAAAAAGTACAGCAGGTCACAAAGAGAAAGAGACAAAGACAAAAATGATGTGTTCTACAAATGCAACAAGCCAGGACATATCCGCCCAAACTGTCCCTTATCGCAAGGTAGGAACAAAGATTATCATCACTCCAATCCAGGATTGAGAAAGAAGGCGTTGAAGGCAACATGGCTAGACTCAGATTCCAGCGATAAAGAGCAAGATCACAACAACGTTGGATTCATGTCTATTGGGAATGGTGTGGTGCAATCATCATCTCAAGAAGAGGTAATCAAAGAACCCACTTACGATGATTTAGTAGACATGTGTAATGGATTGAAAGATTATGCTAAGAAATTGAGTCGTGAATTGAGACTATATAAACAAAGTTCAAATGAATCACATGACTCTTGCATCACAAAAAATCAAAAACTGGAAAATAAAAATTCTTTGATTATGGAAAAACTCGAGTCATTTAGAAAAGACCATGATGTGTTGATAGAGGAAAATGAATATTTAAAACAAAAAATTCAAAAATCATTAGCAATACATAATGAAAATCTAAGAGGAATTCATGAGAAATCTGTTTATATTGCTAAACTCACTGATGATTTAATTGAATGCAAAAGAAAATTTGATGAGGTAATGAAAGGTTGTAAAGAAGCTCTCGAACAAAATAATACTTGATGCTACCCTAGACACTCTTCGTTGGAACACAAAAGATGATGAAATGACTAGGAAAATGCTTTGTAAAAGAGTAATTGAGCTCGAGAAAACTGTTGAAAAATATGAAGGACCCAGTTATCTTATTATAAATAATTCAAGATCTTATCATGATAATCGAGGACTTGGTTACAATGAGCCAATACAACATCAAAAATCTAAGCAATCTTTTCATACGCATAGCCACCAAAATAGTTACAAACCAACACACAATTATGCATATGTGCATGATCCAAAGCATAATCGCATTACTTGTCACTATTGTTGTGGATTAGGACATATTTTTTACAATTGTGCTTTAAAAAGGAATACTAACTTTGTTTGGATAAAGAAGAATACCAATGCAGGAACAGTACCTACTTGAATACCTACTAATCTTAATGTAGGTACATCAATGCACTTCACCTAAAGATCAGTAGCACCTTGATAGTGGATGCCTAAAGCTCATGACGGATGAAACAACATTTTTGCATCACTATCAAGAAAAAAAGGGAAGTACAAATTTTTTAAGGTAAAACAATTTTAGTTTGATTCTTTGTCTGGAAAGCAAATTTAAACTCATTTCTCTGAACTATTCGATATAAGTTACATAGTCACTTTTAATAACATATAGACATTCGCTAGCATTTTATTAGAAATCATTTTCAAAAAGGGGATATTATTCTTGAGTATGTCTCCATAGATTCTCAACTTGCTGATATTTTTACTAAACTTTTAGATGAAAAACGATTTCATTTCATTTTTTTAAAGGGTGAATTAAATGTTATTGATATTTCTGCTTAAATTTTCGTTTTTCAATCGACTGTTCGCCTGTAAAGGTGTACAGTTGACTGGGCGGTCGATCGGTTCGCTCTCGGGTTTTTGTTTAGTCACCAAACTTGTTTTTAGTGGATTTGCGGTCGACCGTGTGGTCGACCGGTTTGCTCACTGTTTGCTTCACTTGATTTTAAAATTCTTCACAATCGACCTTGCGGACGACCGGTTTCTTTTTTTTATTTCCCAAAATTGCTTATTCTCATGCATGTTCTTCATACTAGTTTTGATCTTTACAATGTGCTATACTATTTAACATTTTCCATGTATGTATTTAGGAGGAGTAATTCAACCTTTTCTAATACATCTTGTTTCGAATTGTCCCCTCTTGGTGTATTCCAAAAAGAGAGAGAATCTTTTTGAATGTTTTAACTAAAACTTACTGAAAATAAATACTGAAAATCTCTCTTGAATGTTTTAGTCTACATATATACTATATATTTCTTATGATTTTTTTTTATACGGGGAGTATTGGATTAAGGGGGAGTATTTATATGCTTTATTTTAAACATTCAAAGGTATGTTTTGTTCACACCAAAAGGGAGAGATTGTTGACTCTTAGTTTGGTGTACACAAAACGTGCTTACAAATACTAATAAGTTTCAGTTTAGATGTTTAGATTTTCAGGAATAAAATAAATCAATATGAAGCTACCAAGATTGAGTATCAAGCAAAAGAAGGAAAGTAATAAAGAAGAATTGCAAAATCAAGCAAAAGAAGAAGTTATTAAAAAAGAGCACATGTTGATTAATGCCCAAGAAAGCCAGCAAGATCAGCTTCTTTCTTTCCGTGTATGTGAGGATTTTATATGTAATTGATTAATTCTTGACTGATTAGTTTATGGTAAGAATATAAAGTGGTTTCGTCACAATCAGCACGATTACGGTCGACCGCACCACAGTCAACCGCTCATCACAGTTAAAATGATGAGACATTCAACCATTCATCTTTCGACTTTTCGATTAAAAGATGAACGGTCGATTGTCCCTATTTGCAATCGACCGTGTCTCGTGCAGATTTTTCTTTTTGGAATGTATCGTTTCTATTTTTGAGAGATACACTTCCTAGTTTATATATTTGGACGAACCCACTGTGTAATCTTCACATATTGATCTGAGAAAAATCTTCTAAACTAATCAATTCAATAATCAATCTGAGTGTGTGATACTTATTTGTTTTCTTCAGTCAAGATCATTAAAGATCTTGAGTTTTTTCTTTTCTTCCACTTCGGTGAGATTGACGAGGCTTGTCTTAGAAGTCCTGTGGGTGCAATAGGTCTCTCGGCCTGAATCCGAGAATCACTGTACAAGGGATTGTGTATAGGGAACACTTGTTGCGGAGAATTGTTATAAGTAGGTAGTGTGGACGTAGACCTGGGGCTCGAACCACGTTATATTGCTGCGTCACTTGTGCTTGATGTGTTTGCTTTCTCTGTCTCTTCTCATTTACTTTGCAACTTAATTTAAACTATTTTTAATTTTTGCATAATCACCCTATTCACCCCCCCACCCCCCCACCCCCCCGGTTGAATTATATAGAAGGTTTTAAATCACACAAGTGTGGATTCATGAGTATGCAATCCAAGGTGGAGATTGTTGGGTTTATGTCTTGCATACTATGTTGGATAAGAAGACGATGAGACGATGGAGGAATCAAGACGATCGGATACGGAGTGGAAGCAAGGGAAACAGTCAGCAGCAGTAGCAGGTGGAGTTGCGATCCCCGCACTTGAGGTCGGTTGACCGTTCCAAGGTCGGCCGAACGTGGCGCTGATGGATTATTTGGGTCGGGTCTTGGTGATTCATGAGAAGCCCAACTTGCTCTTCAAGTCAGATCTTACGTCTCTTATCGTAGGGTTATCTCTTCAGAAATATCCAATGGTTATTGTATCAAGATATCAAACTCGGATTTCTCTATATCTCTATATATTGTTGTTATTGGCCTCCATTGAGAGCCAAGAGTGAGAGAGTACTTCATTGAAGGAGAGATTGAGTGATTCTTTAATTGTAAACAACTAGTACTTGCTGGTGAGGCTTGAGAGAGGGTCGTAGTGAGAATTATAATATTCTTGTATCTTCTCTAGTTGAATAATATCTTGGATTTCTTTTCTCCTGGATTAAGGCAAAAGCCCCAACCAGAACAAACTTGTGTGTGCTTTGGTGTGTTTGGTATGATCTTGTATGTGCTTGGTAGTTTGTGTTGATTGCATCGAATAACTCAACAAGATCCTAAAGGGGGGTTTTGGTAGAAATTCCTAACAAGCATTTTATTTCATAATTTTTTATTCTCACTATACATTTAACTTTCATATATTTTATGTTTTTGCAATTACATATTTGAACTAAGTCAGTTATTTCTGAACATGATTCTAGTGAATGTTCTATTATTGTTTTTCCTTTTTCTGATTTTCTACCAATTGCATCTATTTTTTCATACATTTTCTTTCTCATTTCTTCATCACCGTCTATTCTTTTATATAATAGTTTCTGCTATCTTCAATGTTTTCTATTCTTTTTCTTAATATTTTTAATTCATTTGTGTGTACCATAGGTTTAGCTATCTCCAAGCTAAAACTTTGTTTATAAATTTTTTCAATACATTTCATACTTCCTTCTTTATAACACTTTGAACATTTTGTTCTTTTTTCTCTGCTAGGGTACCATTTACAATAAAAACATGCACTACAACAAATATGCCATTTGATAAAATTTGTAAAATGCTATAGAATATATACGACAGCGTTTTACAAACGCTATCGAAGTCCACGCTATTGAAAGTATATAGCATTTTTGGGAAACGCTGTGCTCTTTATAGCGTTTCTGAAACGCTATTGGTGGGATAGCATTTTGTGTAAATGTTGTGATTTTATTGCACTTTGAAAACGCTATTGATTTGATAGCATTTTCAAAACGCTATTAATTGACAGGGGTTTAAAAACGCTATCAAATTAATAGCGTTTTTGAAAACGCTGTCAAAGAGAAAGCGTTTTTAACAGTGTTGTCCCTTTGACAGCATTTTCAAAATGCCATGGTAAAATTTAGTGTTTTGAAAACAGCATTTTTTACAGCATTTTAGGAACGCTATTTTTTTTACCTGAATATTAAAAAAAAATCCCCATATGTAAATAAAAAATGATACATAGAAAATTTCAATACACCATTGAAACTATAAATTTTTTGCAAATTTATGTACAAGTATCTCAAAACATAGTATCATAAAAAATTTCGTACATTATTCTTCAATCCGTACAACCAACTTAGAAAAAAGTTCATCAATTAACTTAAAACTAACGAAAAAAACCCTTGGGTGACCAACATCAACACAACTCGCACTCTTCAGTTCATCCACGACATCTCCAACCTGCAAATGTAGAAGAAAAAATGTCAAAGTGTAATTAACAACGGAAAAAACAAGTAAGCACAAATGTTCATACAATTTCATTAACGACTAAACAAGATTGTACTAACAATGAAATTTATCCAATTGAAGTGTAAAACTAGGAAGTACCTAAAGTCATTGAACTAGAAGCATAACAACTAGAATCACTGATGGAAAGAATAACTTATTGAACCAGTAAGTAGGAAAAAAGAAAGCAATGACCTATTCTGGTACTCTTTCATTAGCTGGTTAAGTTTATTTCTTTTAGGTGTATCATATGGTAGTACTGATTTTTATTTTGTTGAGTTTGATATTTTATGATTCATCCTAGGTGTATCATGTAGCAGAATAAATGTTGAATTCTATAATTTAGAAATTTCACATGTAAATATATTAGAGACCACACACGAGAAAGTCCAGGTCTAAAAAGATTAGGTTGTTAATTTATTTCCCTAAATCAGTGTCAAAGCATCGGTTTTGTCCAAATCTATTTCACCAAAAATGATTTCAATGAGAAAGGCAGTAAACTCAGCATGGGAAATATTGTTATTCGAATCCAAATCAATTTTGTAAAACAATCTGCAATCAGATTAACACAAAAAAGCACAAGTGATATTTGCTAGTATATTGTATTACTGGATGTTTTATTTGACGTTGACATTGCACATACCTTCAATCAATTAATTGTAATTTTTCTCTTTTGCCTCTATGGATTGACTAGGATATCCTTCTAAATATGTCTGGTATGAGGTTTTATTAATTTTCTAGTGCTTTAGTTTGATATGCTATTGAAATTGCTGGCATTATGATCTAGTTATGTCCTCTAGTATGGTTACTAAACTTCTTGTGTTCTTCACTGATACAGTTTTTTTTACACTTTAAAACTTTCATGTGTTGTATTGTTTGTCATCTGTAATTGTTACCGTTTCACTAGAAGGTTGGTATTGTGTTGCAAATAGCTGGAAATAGTGATGTTGTAACTTGTAAGTATTTAACTACTACTTCAATCAATATCAAAGATGCAGATTATTATCAAACTTAGTTTATGGAAATTAGCAACATTCAAAATTAATTGATTCTTTCTATATTTTAAGAAAATTTTCTTATGTTTTCTTAATATTTCAGAAAATGCCTTAGTCTTCTTTTTTACAGAAAGCAAATGAGATAGTCGCATTCTACATTTCTTAGAAGAAAGTTGATGGTAGTTGGAAATTTTGTAGTTAAAATTATATTCTTTATTTATCATTTTTGTGTTTAATGATTTACTTTTGTGTTTGATGATTTACTTTATATCTAGGTAGCGTGTCTAATATATCTTCTCTCAGTAGTCATGCTATGGAGAAGTAGTATACTGTACAATATTTATCTTCTCTTAATTAGTAATAAATCCTTCGAAAATATACAAAATAGTAGTTTGATGTAAATCTTCTCTTAATTTGTGTTTGACATAAATGAGGCCCCAAACAGTAATCAGGTCTCCTGGTAGTAAAAGAGAAACAAAACAGTAGATTCAGTTTTTCAGAAAAAACTTATAATAATCAAATATAAGTTATAATTGTATTATGTGCTTGATATGAAGGCCAACTGTGGTAAATCCTCATGACGTCACGTATGAAATCGGGTATCTTCCAGAAAAATACAAGTAAATGAAGAAGATGGGGGATCACTCACGTTTCAATTGTCATACCAATACATTTGACTGAACCATGTTCAGAATAGCTAACAGCCTCCTCAACATTTGCAGAAGTGTGTCCTGACAGAGCATCATGAAGATTTCTAATGAAGTAGTCACGATAATCTGAAGGCAAAGACATGAATGTTCCTTCCATCAAGATGAACTCGACCTGCATGGAGTTCAATAAATACGATATAAATACATCAAAATTGGATACACATGATCATATAGCATACATATTTATGTCTCCCTGATGTTGAATGCAAAGACTAAAAACATACCTTATCTACATTGTGACCTAGCCTCTTCAGCTGATCGATTCGACCTCTAGCTTGGACATAGGGATTGTATCTGAAAACATTAAACAACAAAAAATAAACATGTAACCAAGAGAATAAGTCCATTAATGTGCACATATGATATCTAAATTGTAGTGCTGCTGATTTCCATACCACAACTTCATTCTTGAACATTCATGTTTCCTTCTCCACAACATCAAACCCAAACCAATTTTCACCTAAACTACCATCAATGACCAGTAAGAAACAAACATAATTTAAAGATAGAAACAAAAAATTCAAAACGCTGTCCCTAAAACCCATGATTGACGCGCTGCACTTCTTCCTTCGCTCCTTTGACAAATTTCCATATCTTTAAACCTCACATATCTCACATTCAAACCATCACCTACGATTATGCTCCATCCATCAACTGATCCACTCACAAAATCATCTCTGCCTACACATATCACCCCTTAGGCTATGTTAGTCATTGACTCCAAAGCACCCCATCTCCCCACACTTTTTAGTTTCTGATATGGCTAAAAATAGAACCAAATTGAAAGCGTTCAAATTGGGCACGGATCTTAAAGCTCGCAGGGGTAAAATGGTAATTTCCACAACAAACGGGTCTGAAATGGAAACTGGGTCTTTCTTCAAATCCCAATAACCCAAAAATGGATCTATCCTGTTGGGTATGGGTGGCAGCCCGCCACAAACCAGCCCAGATTATTTAAAGAGTAATTCAAATTAATGGTTATCTCTAAGAGACAGTTTAAACCAAATCTCTTATCATGAAATGGTTTAAACTCTATATCTTATCCAAAAACACCAGGACATAGAGATAAATGATTATCTCTAAACTGTCCCTAAAGGCGACTATAAAAACCCCTCTCCCCCCACCATAACAAGGTAATCAATATTTTTCCACATAAACGCTCTTTCATAATCTTCCTGATTCCTGACTTGAGCGTCGGAGGGTTCGTTGCCGGGATCCATCTCGGTGTATCGAACTTTTTGCAGGTCAGCAGCAGCAGAAAGGAATAGTCAAATGCCGGTGAAATTCAACAGGTTTGCCTTTATTGTTTCCAAAAGAATCCACAAATTTATCTGTTTGCTCCCACACCAAAATCAGCAGCAACAGATTGGCGCCGTCTGTGGAAAACGAAAAAGCAATCCAACCTTACTTCACTAGCAAAGTTAGTTTCTAGCAATGCCTTTGAAAAAGAAAGGGAAGGCAACGGCCTCTAGCCGAAGAGCCACTCCTCTTCCTCATCCTCCTCCACTCCAAGACGTTCTTCGTCAACTTAATCAGCAAGTTCAGCAACCGCAGCCTGAACAGCCTCTTCCTCAACAGCCTCCTCCTCAACAGGCCCTTCCAGGATCTCGAGGGCTCTCGTTGAAGTCGTCCAAAGCAACACCCTCATCATGACCATGTTTCGGTCCACAATCCCTCAACTGACTCTATGGCTTCTCAAAGTCCTCCAGGGTCAGATCTCCGTCAAGTAATTCTTAACCGCCAGCAGGGGGTCGACCTCCGAACTCGCTTGAATGAATGGCGAGTCCGTGAGGGAGTCCCTCAACCCGAGCACCCAGGGGCCTCGAGAGTCCGGGCCCCCCATAGACCAAGGACTAGTAGATCCCCTCCCCCGAGGAGGCGAAGAGAGTCCCCTCCGCGTCGTCGGCAGAGAAGTCATACTCCAATAAGCTGAGCCACACCTAGGGACAGCCTAGCCGGAGGGGCACCAGTCACTCAAGCAAAACTTCAGAACTTCAAAGAAGATACCATATAATAGTATACTTTGAAAAAATACATGGTTGTTTGAATAAAAAGTAAAATGAATGGTTGTTTGATATAGATATGGCATTGGTTTGTAAAATAAATGCATTGGTTTGTAAAATAAATGAAATGAATTAGGTGGGGGCCCACACGTGAAGGAAGTACATCAAAGTGTATATGCTGTTCAAAGGCTTTGATTGACGTGGCCTTGATACTTGGTAAATGTAAATGGTATATGGTGTGGGGCCCATGGGATGTGTAACAGTAGCCATGGGCCGTTTGTGCTGACTTTGATGCCAGGAAGAGGGGCCCACATTGAGAATTCCTCTGTTGCTAACACTCACGTGGGAGAGAGAAAAAAATAGAGAGAAGGTTGAGAGTTTAAAAGAGGAAAAGGTAGGAGTTAGGGATTTAGAGAGGTGGAAATGTCAAGAGTTGGGAGTTTTGAGAGTTACGAAATGTGAAAGGTTGGAAATTAATTTGAGTATTTTATTAAGTGTGTAATTTTGCACATTGAACCCCTAGTATTGTCCTATAAATAGCACCCTCCTTTTCATTTCACATACCAAATATCAACATAAGAGAAAGAAAGAAAAAAGAAAGAGAGAAAAGTGTTCTTGTGCTTTGGAGTGATCTTGCTAGGAGAGAATGAGCTAGGAGTTGCTTTGGAGCTAGGAGTGTGTCTCTTCTTATTGTTCAATCTTCATAGAGGTGGGTGTTCTCATGCTTTCTAATTTTAGAACTATGCATGCTAGTATTAATAAAGGAGTAGTACATGTTTTTATTTGTGCCAAGAAATATGGAGAATTTTGCTTTGATTAATACATAAATTATCACCATGTTGTTTTGCAAATGAGAAAAAGAATAATTGATTAGTTGTCATAAACTAGTCTACTTGAATGTATAGATTTTAATTATGTGAATGATTGTTGAGTTTTTCTTTTTGATAAGCAAATGAATTTTTGTAAAAAAATTGTATTTTGGTGCTCATAATTTCATTTGGTTGATTAAAATGAAGAGATAAATTGCTTATTCATAAAAGAGGAGATGGATTTGAATTTTAGATATATTGTCAAAATACAAATTTTTTTATATTCATGGGTTACTATTAAAAGAAAATTTTATTTTAGATGAACTAATTATAATCCAATGAAAGATCAGAGTGAGGAAAAAAAAAGATTTATGAAAATAACAGAATGGCAGAAAAGTTGAACAAAAGCAAAATAGTATATTGTGATATCAGAAAATATACTTAGACTTACTGGTTAGCTAGTGCAATACAGAGCACTATTGTGAGAGGTCTTTGGTTCAAAACTTGATAGTCACTTTTATTTCTAATTCTTTTAATAAAATCCCGAAACCAAGAGTCGAAATATGAACACTTTGGCATAGGAATTTGACGCCAGGTCCACATGGACCAAGCGGCTAGCGGGGCTGGGTCTGGGCATTGACTGGGGTTGACTAGAGGAGGTCATGGGTTCGAACCCGAGCCCCCTTTTTTGATTATTTTGAGTTTCTTTTTGCTTACATGAGATTTTAATATGAACCTTATTTTTTATATTAAAAAATGAAATGGAAATATTAAGGGGTAGTTATCTTGTATATTTTGAAGTATAAAAAGAAATGAAATTTTTGAGAATAGAATTTTGTGGTGAAAAGAAAAGAAAAGTAGTATTTGTGAAGTGATCTTTTAAAGAGATTAAACTTGTAGTTTGTTTAAGAAATATTTTTTATAATGATTTGAGACATTGTGATAACTTAGATTTGTTATAACATTTCATGTGATGAAATTGTATTATTGAAAGGAATGTTTTGTTTATAAAGATGATGAATGAGTAGATCATGAATAGTGATAAGATTTTGATCATTTGTGAATAAATCGAAGATGAAAATAAACTAAGTTTAAGACATGTTTACTGAAGGGTATGTGTACTCATGGATTCTTGTACATGAAAAAGTTGTGATTTAGAGTTAGTGAGACCTCGGGTACCGGCACTATTTGATTTGAAAAGAGTTGAGTTATATTTTGAGATATGGCCATGGTGCTATCTCGCATTTGTTGATTAAGTCCGGTAAGAGGTAAAACTAATTCTAGGTATGTAAATTTATTCATATCTTGAACTAAATAATTAGGCACATAAGTGAAGATGTAGTAAGACATAGGCAAACGTAAGTGGGACACTCTATATAGTTGGGCGGTGGGCTTGTTGCGGCGGTTCACCGAGGCTATAGACCTAGTTAGTGGACTGTGGTTGCTTCGTGGGAGACGGACCTTTATTTTTAAATCCGGGACTATGCGTAGTCGGGCGGATAGTTTGCCGTTCTCCATGTATATACGTATACCGGGGCTAGAGGGGCACTTGCAGGAGGTTTGCACGACGAGGAGTCTGTATAACAATCGATCGGGGGATTTGTTGCGGCGGTTCCCCGGGACTGGGATCTGTAATCGTGGAATGTCTTAACTTTGTCTTATTACCGGGTAGTTGTCATGGTGAGGGATTGAACCCTTCATTGTGGAGTACGTAGGTGCTTGCCCTCGGACCTATGTAGTATGGGATGGATAAAATCTGAACAAGTATGCATTAGTGTCATCTTAGAATAAAATGTGTGCATTAGGCATTAAGGCATGGCATACACTTACATGTTTAGAATAATCACTTTTGACACTTTATTGTTTATTGAATTTTTGTGGCTTGTTAAAGTATGGAGATCGTTATACTATTTTCGGCATAGAGAGGATAGCCGTGTATAACATTTCGTCGGTTGTAATCAACTGACGTGCCCACAGCTTGATATGCAGGTAATGGACTTTGCCATGAAGATGTTATGATGCAGTTGATTATTTACGTTGTTATAGTTATACAAGTTGTATTTTATTTCATTGTTGTAATTTTCTGCTGTGTAAACAAAGATGTAATGAACTCTGATGTATTATTGAAAAGTTTTAATTTCCTTATAAAATTGTACAAACTGAAGTAAAGATCCTGTGGAATCTCGAATTCGGCCTAATTTGGAATTCGGGGCATTACAGCTCCCACAACTTACTAAGCTCAAATGATGAGTTTAGAGTCCAGCACTTGGTTCGACGCCGCTATAGCCGCTTACAAACAAGCAAGTGCAGAGCAGCTCACCATTCAGAATGCTCCTACAAGTCGTTAACCCCCTCAAACAACAAGTTTGGAGTCCAACACTTGGTTCGACGCCGCTTTAGCTGCTTGCGAACGAGCAAGTGCGAAGTAGCTCACCATTTGGAATTGCTCCTACAACTCGTTGAAGCTCTTAAAACAACAAGTTCGGAGTCCAACACTTGGTTCGACGCCGCTTTAGCCGCTTGAAAACAAGCAAGTGCGGAGTAGCTCATCATTCAGAATTGCTCCTACAACTCATTGATAACTCCATAACAACTCGTTCGAAGTTCACAATCATGGTTCGAAATTGCCCTCACATCTTGCAAGTATGCGGTTTCGGGGCTCAAAACGAACATTCATACTACTACCACTACTGGTTAAATTTTACAACAAGCAAGTTCAGAGCTCAACTCTCCCATAGAGTTGCTCTTCAAACTTGTCTCCCAAACGGCTCTCCCATAGAGCCCGATGATGCTCTCCGCTCTGCCTGCCTCTCGAGCAGCTTTCTTCTCAAAAAGTTCGGAGCTCAACTCTTCCCTAGAGTTCTCCTCAAATTGTCTCCCAAATGGCTCTCTCCTAGAGCCTGGTGATGCTCCTCCTCCCCACTCGCCTCCCGGGTGGCCTTCTTCCAAACGAGTTCGGAGCTAAAACTCTCCCATAGAGTTGCTCTTCGCACTCGCCTCCTGAGTGGCCTTCTTCTGAAAGAGTTTGGAGCTCAAAACTCCCCCCTAGAGTTGCTCCTCGCACTTGCCTCTAAGAACGGATCTTCTCGTGGATCTTACGAGATCTTTTTATGTCATCTTCTTAGCCCATAGGAATGGAGCTCCTCTTCGAAGATTCCGGAGACCGAAGCACTTCTCAACTTGACAGAAACGAAGATATTGCGGGCCTATTTTGACCATAAATACAGGTGATTCTTCAACTGACCTGCAAAGAGAAATTCTAGATCTTTGAGTCAACTTCAAAACGAGGAGTCAAACACCCCGATCGGACATCTGTAGCATCGGGAAAGTGGATTACAACACAGCTACGCTAAACGTAAAAATGAGGGAAAAAACTTTGCCTCAAGATGCGTGTCTGATACAGATCAACAGCTCAGATCTCGCTGCGTCCCTCGGATCCAAAATCCGAGCAAACGTGTCCCCGAACGTGAAAATGGGGTAAAACTTCGCCTCAAGATGTGATCTTGATCTTGATCGATGGCTCAGATCTTGCCACGTCGCTCTGATTCAAAATCCAAGCAAACGTGACCCCGAATGTGAAATTGCAGGTTATCTCCGCTTCCAGATGCGAGCCTGATCTTGATCGACGGCTCTTGCTACGTCCTTCGGATCCAAAATCTGATCAGATCTGTCTCTAGATGTGAGCTTGATCCTGATCAATGGCTCAGATCTTACCACGTCCTTCATATCCAAAATCCGATTAGATCTGCCTCTAGATGAAAGCCTGATCCTGGTCGACGATTCAAATCTTGCCACGACGCTTAGATCCAAAATCCGAGCAAACGTGTCCCCGAATATGGAAATGGAGAAAAACTCCTCCTCCGGATCCGCGCTCAAATCATGATCGATGACTCAGATGCGCCAAAAAAAAGGCCTCCCGATTCATGCTCAACCTCGACCAACGGCCACAAATTCTCAAAAGAAGAAAAGGAAAAAAGGGAAAAGAGAAAAAGGGGTTAACGGGTCGGGTTCGGACCCGCTACCCACAAACCGACCCGCACGACCCATCTTCTTCCTCTTCCGAAAGAATTTTTTCGCCAAAAAACCCAAACCCCTCATCGCCATCTCAACCAACTCGCAAGCTTGAACTCTATCTCCTTGACCAGCTCGCCATGCTCCTTCTTCGTTTAAGCTTCACCTAGCTCCGTTCTCACTGAGAACCCAACTCTGAAATCTTCGCAATCGAGCTCCAAGCTACTACCGAGCTCACCACCCTCGTCGAACACCGACGTTAACGAGCTCGTCTCCACCAGCCGAATCTCTTTCCCATGCCGAAGCTCCCTCCACTGTGCCAAGCTCTCCCCATCGTCGCCAGTTCACGAGCTCACCACCCTCGTTGAACCCCGACATTAGCGAGCTTGTCTCCACCAGCCGAAGCTCTTCCTCATGCCGAAGCTCCCTCCACTGTGTCATGCTCTCCCCATCGTCGCCAGTTCACAAGCTCACCACCCTCATCGAACACCGACGTTAAAGAGCTCATTTCCACCAGCCGAAGCTCTTTCCCATGCCGAAGCTCCCTCCACTGTGCCGAGCTCTCTTATCCACGGTCGACGAGCCCCCTCCGTCGAGCCCCAGTGCTCCCCTCTTCGAGCTTTGTGGCTCTCTTCGACTTGAAGACGAAGCCGAAGGTAGAAGAAGAAAGAAGGTGGGAAAGAAAGAAAGAAAGAAAGAGGAAAACAAAAAAAAAATCCACGTGGCGGTCAACGGTCAACGTTGACCGGCCAAGTGGCGCCATCTCATTAAATCTCAGCTAACCGCTCAATGCGAACCGAGCAAACAGGGATCCGAGCGTGAAAATTGGGAAAAATTGCCTCCTTGCAATGCGCTCTCTCTTGATCGTGATCAACACCCAGGATTGCGCCACGTGTACAAGTAAATATTTATTTATTTATTTGAATTAATTATTTTTAAAAATTCGAATAAATAATTAAAAATAAAAAAAAATCTTAAAATAATTATTAATTGAGAAAATGATTTAAAAATTCTGAAAATATAATTAAAATTAGAATAAGTAATTAAAATTTTTGAAAATTAATTATTTAAATTCGGAAATTGAACAAAAAATCTAAAAAATGATTAAAAATTGAAAGAAAAAAATCAAAGAAATCTGGAAAAATCACAAAAAATCCAGAAAATTTTGAGAATAATTTTGGGTATTTTACAACTCAAAAAGACACTATTACACCTCGAGCAAGATCCAAACTTCCCAGAAAACTCCGATAAATTCTATTAGCCATTAAAAACGGGTGAACTACTCCTCAAAGGCTGTGAAACTCAGTCTTCAGGAGTGGGAGGCTTGTGATATGGCTAAAATAGAACCAAATCGGGACCGTTCAATTCAGGCACGAATCTTAAAGCTCTAAGGGGTAAAATGGTAATTTCCACTACAAACAGGTCTGAAATGGGAACTGGTTCTTTCTTCAAAGCCCAATAACCCAAAAACAGATTTGTCCTATTGGATATTGGTTGCAGCCAAACCAGCCCAGATTATTTAAAGAGTAATTCAAATTCATGGTTATCTCTAAGAGACAGTCTACCAAATCTCTTATCATGAAACGATTTAAACTCTAGATCTTATCCAAAAACACCAGGACATAGGTATAAATTATTATCTCTAAACTGTCCCTAAAGGCGACTATAAAAACCATCATCTTGATCCGTTGATCTTGGTTGTTGGATTTGCATTGATCATCATCACCATCATCATCACCATCATCATCATCATCAAGATCTTGATCTCGACCATCGGATCTCTTTTGATTATCGCGATCGTGATCATGATCTTGATCTTGATCTTCAATCTCAGCCGTCCGATCATCCGATCTTGATCCCCATCAAGATCCGTGTCCGATCGTGATCATCGTGATCGTTTGCTCGTCGTAGTGTTGCCGGGATTCTGATCCCGTTATTCTTTGCATATTCGGATTGATCTAATGTCGTTCTAAAGACAAGTCATTTTTACTCGAATAGTTATTGTATCATATTCGAGAATATTTATTGAATCCCGCAAGTAGATCCAAATTAATTATCGTATATTGCTTATTGTTATCTATCGTTGGGATGCTACAGATTTACACGAGCGAATCCAAATAATAGTCTTGACTTCGTGTCATCCTTGTCTCCAATGTATAGAGATCTTACATGCATACATATAATTAGTTATTGAATATAGGAATATGGATTATTATTGTATTTTATGTCATGACATCTCACAACAATTGTAGATTGCATACTAGTATTAATGGCTTATATGATTGATGTTAGTGTGTTAGTTGTTTGTGACTAATAAGATTATGGACATTATACATCTTAATACCATGTTCACATAGGTATGGCTTGCTGTGATTTATGATTGTTAACCCCCAACTCATCGTTCTTAACAATGTAATCTTTTTATTCAAAAATAATATGTTGACATCCTGAAAATTATCGCCGACCTTAACATTACCATGCTGTTTCGACCTAGATAATGTCACCAAAGTCAATAACTTCCTTAGTATAAAATGTAGCCCCAGATGTCTAGTTTACTACCCTTTTGAAAGAATTGAATTCTGAGTTACGGTTTGTGAGATATCTCAGTTTTACTGCTACTGTGTCGTACAATTTCAGATTCTAAAAACTGCTGCCACACTCTGATTCACAATTAATTTAACTATCCTACCTATAAGATAATGTCTTGAAATTTTGAATGCTGATACTAGCCACACTAGAGAACATTTCCTAATTTTTCTGGAATTAATTAATGAAGTTTCAGTCCTATTTCATATGTATAAACATAGTTTTACAAATTCTGGCTGAACACAAATCCTGTGTAGTTTGTTGTTTTGACACTTGATGCCATAACTTTTATGTACCTTATTTATATGCGTTAGAACCGGGAAGGACAGTGGAGGAGCATAGTGAGGGCTCGGAGTTGCCCCCCCCCCCCCCCCCCCCCCCCCCGAATTTTTAAAAACCCCCTTCACACTATTGAAAATTTTATAAACCCTTAAAAAATTATAATTTGCCCCCCCCCCCCCCCCCGAATTCTAAGTTTTATTGTTTCCCCCCCTAAAAATTATGAAAAAATCTCTATATTTTTACATGTAGTCATAAGATTTTTCCTTGACCCTCCCGGTAAAATTGTTCTGGCTTCGCCCCTGGGGCAGGAGTCTAGTTTCTAGACCTTCTGACGGATCCACATTTGCTATCCTATAGCAACGGGAATTCTGATTTTGGTACAGTAACCTACTGTTGTCCAGAATTGGGTTCCTATATTTAATAATATATAATTGAATCTATAATATTGAATTTGGTGTATTTAATTGTATAGAGTACATTGCATGATCTTAGGGTTGTGTCGTCATCTTTCTAGTGTCCTTTATTAGTCGCATTATCATATGATAATTGAATAAAGAATATTAATCGAGCCGGAGTTAAGGGATGACTAGGGTAGTTGATGATATAGTGACTGTACTCGGAAGTATGGGGCTCATGTTTCCCATGTTTTAACGTTAAATGGAACTAAGTGTCACGTAGAACTAAGTGCCACGTCAGGGATTGACGGGGGCCACCTCTAGAACCCATCACATGGAACTAAGTGTCACGTCAAGGATTGACGGAGGCCACCTCTAGAATCCATTACATGATTGTGTTATTATTGAAATGTTATATCGTACCGAATACATGACCTATAGAATCTACCACCTTAGTCTAAACGAAATTGATTTTATGCATGGAACCTATAGTATGGGATGCAGTAGTACGTGCATTAGTTAGGATTAAAAAATGAATAACAGACTTAAGACTTCATCGCATTATCATTGCATATTGTCATCTTCATTGAACAGTGTTATCGTTATTGTTTACCGTCATTGTTACCGTTTATCATTATCGTTATAAATCATCGTTATTGTACATTGTACTATTATCGCCTTGTCACTGTTCAATACTATTGATTTCATCGTCCATTATATTCATCGTTATACCGTTATTATCATTGTTCTCTATTTCTCTACTTGTTGTCCACGACTTGCTCTAAGGGCATTTTTCCTCTCTCTTAGATGAGCAGCTTACAGATATTCAGGGAGATTTGCCTGATGGACTAGGAGAACAACAATGGTGAAAGACTTGTGTTGTTGTGCCGTTTAAATAATCATTGTTTCTTCTTTTTTTGAACTTTAATAATTGAACATTGTTGTATTTGTGGGCTTTTTACCCGAATATTAATGTTGTTGATTTCGGATGTTGGATTGATATTTTGTTGGTTATTTTATGCTTAAAATATCAAGTATTGTTATTTATGTGATTACTCCTTTATTTCGTGCGTAGTTGTATTATTTTATGTTTGTATTGTTGAGTTGAATCGATGACAGCCTATGAATGACGCAAGTCTTTCGCTGGGCCATGTCATGTGTTTATTCCGTATTTTTGGGAAGCGGGGCGTGACAGAAACTTTTGGGGGGAAAAATATGTTTTGTAATGTTAGATCTGGGCCTTTGATTTTGGGGGGACTGAAGGAGAGCCACTTGATAGCTTTCTTTGTGTTTTATTATATATATATATAGAGTCCCCTTCGGTTGCTCACTACTTTTGGTGAGCACTCCGTGAGTGCTCATAAAATAAAGTCCCTATGAAAAATCTGAACCACTCATATTGTTCTATATGCCTAAGATAACATAACAATAAAAAATCAAGTAATTTGAAGTTCATTTGCCTATCCATCGTGTTGTTAGAATTTCCAGCCATACAATTTTGTGATGATGTAAATCATAGACAAATGAATTTCAAATTAATTAATTTTTTATTGTTAGGCTATCTTAGGCATATAGAACAAATTGAGCGGTTAGGATTTGTCATTGGTGCTCTATTTCGTGAGTGCTCGCAATATGCTCACCAAAGTAGTGAGTAACTGCAATCTACAAAAAGTTTCGATCACTCCTCTGGCTTTTCTACGACGCACAATCAGCAGAGACAGTACATTTCCTATAGATGTGATTTATTCTGCCTATATTAATACCACACAATAAATGCATGATATCATGTGAAATAGGACCACTTGCTGTGCGTTTAGTAACCTCATCAATAGCGACCTTAGAGTTTCCTTCAATCAAGACCGAACGACTCATGAGGGGCAGGTGTATAGCCCTTAAAGGCAAACACAAACCTCTTCTTTCAATGACATTATTCGACTTCGAGATAGCTTGCCCATGACGAAAATTAAAACAACAGCCTGCTGAGTTACTCCCTAAGGAACCATCAAAATTCAATTTGATTGGCCCCTCCGGTGGTGCACCCCAACTAATCAAGAACTTACGTCAAGTAGCGACGATCGATTTGAAGCCAAGTTTGATTCCGATCTGAATAAGGTGGCCGAGTTCTTTTTTTTATAAGTGGCACAAAAAAAGAAAAAAAAAGGCCCGAGTTCGCCAATGCCCAGTTTGACCCTCACCATTGATGGGCCATACAGATTTTTTGTGAACCGGCCCGTGAGCTTGGAGTCAGATTTGGGCCTTCTGGACCCCTTTAAAAATCCTTATTAGCAATCTTATCGGGTATATGGGTATTCAATTGAACAATTTCAATCCAACCTAGTCCGTTAACAGCCCTCCCTCCTCTAGAGCTGCTATCGGGTCCTATCGGGTTGGGTCCTCCACTACCCGGACCCAGATCCGGTACCTCACGGGTTCAAAAATTGGACTCGGACTTGCGAGAGTCGGGTCCGGGTCCTATTTAAAAAACATATACCCGTCGGGTCCAGTAGCGGAGAATAAATATTTGCATTTGAGTATTTTTGCACTCGATACCCTACGGTTTCAACTTTTTTTGTACTTAAGTACATGAATAAATATTATATTTATACATATATCTTCAACAATTACTATTTACATGTATATCCCTATAACTTTATTATTCAAATTTCATATTTTTTTAGTTATTTTTTAACGGGTCCAGGTCCGGTCTGGACCTATTTTTAGCGAACCCGGACCCGGACCTGGAAGTACATCGGGTCTTATTTTAGAATTCAGACCCGGGTCCGTATAGATCGGGTCGATTCCGGTCCAATGCCGGATCCGGGTATCGGGTAGATGCGACAATGCTCCCATATTCTTTCTCAAATTCCCTTTTAAAAAAATTCATTTTATATTTTCTGTCATTTTTTAATTTTTGTTTATTTTTACATCATCACTTTCTTCTCCCTATCACCGCCGTTATCTTTTCGCTGCTAGGGTTTCCATCTTCGCCGCCATTTCCGTCTTCTCAAACCCCTACTTATCACCTCAATCGCCTCCATCAATGGTGGTAAGTTCGTCCCATTCCTCCATTATTATTCTATCCATTTAAATTTTTTTTAAAGTTTTGGGATTTTTTTTGGGATGTTTTCTCAGTCAATCGCGGGATCGGGGTTAGAATTTCAGCAGTTCATTCGAATCGTGAGCTCGGATCTGAAGGATCTGCCATTTGTGAATAGAATCGGCGATTTCTTCTCCAACTTTCTTAACCCTAGATCGCCTCAATCTCGCCATTGCCAAAGGTACTCCTTTTAGGTTCTTTTTTGGAGGTTATGAGCGATTTTACAATATTTTTTCTGAATATTATTGGATGAATTATCGGAATATAGGCAAAGTTTACACCAAGTTATCTTAATTTAGATGTAGGAGGTATGCTAAGTTTGGTTGTCGTACCTTTATGTCCAACATAAAGTTAGCTTTGAACATTGTGTTAGTTTAGAAAAATTAGATAAAAGCCGAGGTGAGATAACTGTAGTTATCTTAACTCCAAAATGAGTCCTAAACAGGCCGAAGTTTGGATAACTAGGTTTGCTTAGTTATCTTGACTTCGGAAAAGGTCCCAAATAGCTCAAAATTAAGATTAGGTTAAGATAACTTTACAAACTCCGGTTATCATAACTCAACATCATTCCCAAACACACCTTAAGTAATTCTCCACCCAGAGTAGTTCTAATTATACCATACTTTTGTTGAGTCCTCGTGTACTCAAGAGAGAATGAACTCCACAAGCAGTTAATGAAAATTTGATTTTGACATGGCGTCCACATTCTTGTATCTGAAGTTTGAGAGGAGTGCATAAAGTGGAGTATTCAAAGCATTGTTCTTGCAGATAACATAATGTAGTTCATGATAAAAATTTACAGTATAACGTAGTGAAATTTATATATAATAAGATAAATTAGCCAGTTAATGTTTCATGGGTTTATATATATTTAACACTATCAATTAAACTGGGATAATTAATCAAACTATACCTTGCTACACATGTTTTCAATTTAGCATATTTCCAAATAACAAAAAGTTCAGTTGTTCGGTGAGTGTATTTTACAATATAACGTAGTAAACTAGAGGGTATGTTAAGTTAGCTTAGCCGTTAACCTACACTAGTATTTCTTATTATATTCCAATTTCTGTTTGTTCTTTTAGGTGTGATGCACTATCGCCATCTGTTATCGAAAGAAACCGAATAATTCCTAGTGAGGAGCCATCTGAGATCAATGCTCAGAACGAACTTATGAAACAGAGAGAGCACCGTAACTTTGAGGATGGTGGTGATCCCCGTGCGGTTATCAATGTGTTGGATATGGTCCTTGTCGAGTCATTGGAACGATTGAAGAAGTTAAGGTTGGTTCGTAGTGAGTAGTCTTTGATAATGATTTGTTAAATACTTTCATCATGGTTTAAATTGTTCACTACATTAAATGTAGATAGATGTTATTAATGACCAGGATCAATGCAAGCTTTCTTTCTTTTAATTGATCGACAGGGAAAGCTTAACCGTGATTGGAAGATGTGGCTTTAATGAATTAATTGCTACTGTTCTACATAGTAATACGGAAGTTTCTTCAGATAGTTATGGTGCTCTAATCAGAGTATTGTGTACTGAGGGAAAGATAGGCGGTGCTCTACAACTACATACCAAGTTATTAAGGAACCACATAGTTCCAGATCTTCACACATACAACTTCCTTATGAATGGGCTTTGTAAAATGGGTGACTTGTCGACTGCAACTTGGCTTCTAAACCAGATGGCAGAAGTGGGTGTGTCTGCAAATTCTGTAACATATAATACACTCATTCATGGTTATTGTCATTTGGGTAATATAGACAACGCCCTTTATCTTGTTTCTTCAATGTCCCAAAGTGGAGTCAGTCCCAATATAATTACTTTCAATATTCTTGTTCATGCTCTTTGCAGCAGCGGACATATAAACAAAGCACAGGAATTTCTTGTCAATATATTGGATGAGAATAACAAATCTTCTAATGTAGTTACATCAACAATTCTATTGGATGGATTTCTTAAGAATGGAGATACAAATCAAGCATATCAACATTGGAATCAGATGTGTGAGTCAGGCATGAGAATTGATAGTATTGCATATAACGTTCTCATCAATGGGTATTGTTTGGTTCAGGATATAAAGGTTGCATACAGATATTTCTCTGAAATGATTAAGAAGGGTTTCCTACCAGATGCTGTGACCTTTAATACTCTAATAAGTGGTCTTACCAGAAAAGGGAAAGTTGATGAGGCTTGTGAGATTCACAGCATCATGAAGCTTGAAGGTTTGCAGCCTGATGGTATTTCATACAAATTGCTCATTCATGGACTTTGTCGACATGGTAAAATCTTTAAAGCTTCAGAGTACTTACATTTGATGATAAAAGAAGGGTTATCCCCTGATCATCGCATTTGGAATCTCATAATAAATGGTTATGGAAGGTTCGGAGATGTTAACAGTGCATATGCAGTTAAAAGCATGATGGAATCTATGGATGTGGTCCCAAATGTCTTCACGTTCAATGCACTGATTTATGCTTATGTTAAGGCAGGTAACATTAGACCAGCAATAGCGCTGAAGAAGGAAATGGGTGCTACTGGGATCTTTCCTGATGCAGTTACATACAACTTATTAATTAAAGGTGTATGTAACTTTGGCGACATGTATTTTGCTCGTGGTTTAATTCTTGAAATGCAAAATAGATTTTTTCGCCCTGACATTTTCACTTATACCGAGTTGCTCAGAGGACTTTGTCTAAACAGGAAAATGCGAGAAGCTAAAATATGGTTTAATTGGATGGAGAGATTGGGATTGCCCGTGGATCATGTTCCATTTCAAATTCTTATTAAAACGTACTGCAGAATGGGAAAGCTGTCAGAGGCATTTGAGCTCCACGACAAAATGATTAGGAAGAAGCTTGTAGGCCATTTTTCTATGTATTGGTTGTTGTTTGTTGCTGCAAGGAGAAGTGGGTACTATCAAGATGCAAGTGAAAGGCATGCAATATAGTTTGAAGTCATTGCAATAAAATGCTGGGGTCCCTCCTGCAACCCATACACTGGTGATGGTATGTGCACTTCATAAGATGGGTCTATGGCAGGTTACCCATGTGTCATCTCTAAGATCCGCTAATGGATGGCTCTTTTAGTCCAGAAGAAAAGGATCCTTCTTTCCGGTGGTTTTGTTTTTGAAGAGGGAAGTCTAGATGGGACACATTCGTATTTTTCAGATAAAGTTGCTCAGCTAGCTTCGTATTCAATGGATGTTTCTATCATTGATATGAAGTTGAAAAGTGGAGGAATCATGTACTTGACTGGTGCATACCAAATTGCTAGGCTCCTAGCACGAGTGAACTTATCTGTATGGATACTGAAAGTTACAAGGTACCGTCCCTTTTGAAAACATATCCACTGGTTTGGTCATCTTTTCTATTACTATAAGATTCAATGCTAAACAATTGGTTTGTTTCTATATTTTTAAAAATAATCAATTAATGGTTTTCTTTCCCATGTAAAACTTTTTGCATAGTTCTTATGATCTAATTTCAACAGGATCCTTATTATTCTTCCAAGTCGCGTATATCATTAGATCTGTCCTGTAATCAAAATTTTAGGTAAGTTTCATGTTCGCCATGATCTGTCTAGTGAATTCCTCTTCTTTTTATCACCACCCACCTAACTTTCAAGGATAAGTTTGGTTAACAGGCTGGATAGAATATGTAATGTTCGTATCATCTCTTTCTGATATGAGTGATATGTTGCTAAAAATATATTGACCTTAAAAATATGTAATTGCTGCTAGGTGCCTCAATTAATAAAATTGCTATTTGTTCCACAATAGGTTATTCTGTTAAGTTCATCTAATAACTTATCCCTAATAGTTTACGGTAGGGATGTAAAATGGGCCGGGCCGAGCCGGGGCAAGCCTTGTGGGCCTCCTTAAGGGTTAGGCCGGGCCCAAGCCCTCTTGTTTGTAATTTTATGAAGCCCGGGTTTTTATGCGGCACGCAAGTCCGGGACTAAGCCCAAGTGAAAAGCCCGGGCCTCAGACTGAGTGAAAATTATATGATATTTTTTTTATTTAGTTAAATAACTATCCCCGTTTTACCTACTTTTATTGAAGAATTTAAAGATTCTATATTTCAATAATCTCAAACTTGTAAGTTGTTTGACTCATTAGGTGATACTCTCAGAAGCTCAGAAGCACCGATACTTACAAATGGCTGACGTACTCGTGTCTGGTGAGTATCGGGTGCCGATACTTTTTGGGTACTCCCGGGTGCGTACCCAAGGAGTATCCATTTTAAAAATCATTTTCTGCAATTTTAGACACAATTATGTTTAGCTAAATGGTTAAGGTCTCAGTGTAATTTCAAAGACTTGTTGTTCACAGTTAAGCTCAAACACAAAACAAGTATACCCAAAGATTTGATAGTTAGATTATCGATTTTTTCCCTCCAAAATGCTCGTAATTATAATATATTGTTATTGTTCTATCAAATTGTTTAAATGTTTGCATTTTTAATAAGATATATAATTTTTTATTGATAGATATAATATAAAATATTTTATATTTAGCGTACCTACCAATGCACATGTTTCCTACTTTTTGTAAAATCATGTATTTCCGTACCCGTGTCGTGTCGTACCTGCACCCCGTACTCGTACCCGTGCTTTATAGGTGATACTTGATAGTCCTTCCTCCATTGTTTGAGGTTGTAACCGCCACATACGCCACATAGAGAATGTCAATACTACACAGGTGGAGTTACTTATGTTTTATTAGTAAATTAATTTTTGGTAATTATATTACTATATTAGAAAATAACTACTTGAATAATGGATACTTACTATTGTTATAATTATGATTTGTAGTAACTATAATTTGCAAATATGATTGTAATAATTTTGTCATAGCTATAGAACTATTATACAACTATGCATGCAAAGGTTAGTAGATAGGTTAGAATTAATTTGAGCTATAATAGTACAAAATTAGATGGGCTTATATATGAACATGCTAAAGCCCAAGCGTTATGGATGGGCCAATGGACGGGCTAAAGCTAGGGCTGGGCTTCAAACTGAAGATCCAAGCACATGCCCGATCCGGCCCTTTGACGGACCGGGCCGAGCTTGGGTTTTTGGGCTTTTTTTACATCCCTAGGTTTACCCTAACCTAAGCCTGAATAATTACTAATATGATCTAACTGTAGTAGCCATTACATAGTAGCCATTACAGTAATGCTAATCCTAATTCCATCCTTACAATGTATCTTCATTTTATAGGTAGTTTGGGTTTGGATTTGGATTTGAGTCTGGTCTCTGGAGATGAGAGAGGGAAAAATGAAAATATTGGCGACCTTTTTTAGTTGAGTTTAGGAACCATGACCTGTTACACTTTTCTGGGGTTAATACATGTTTTTTAAGGGAACCTGTTTGAACAAAACCATTCCTGACCTGTCAGAACTCAAAAGTACTCTTTCATGGTCCTGTAATCACCGGCAACCGGCAACCGGCAACCGGCAACCGGCAACCAATTTTTTAAATTGAATGTCTGATTCTCTCAGACAGTCCTGTCAAAAATACTATTCCACGGTCCTGTAATCACCAGCAACCAGCAACCAGCAACCAGCAACCAGCAACCAAATTTGTTTTTTAAATGAACATCTGATTCTGATTCTTGGAGAGCCCCCTGCCAACATTATTGTTTCATGGTCCTGTAATCACCTGCAGACTGCAGTTGTTTGCTCACTGTTAACAAACCAGAGTTGGTTTAAGCAGTTCATTGGAAATCTGTAATTTGAAAATCACAAACTATTGAACCGTTTATTAATTGAATAAGTGTAGAAGTATCTTGGTTTCAGTATCAGTTCTTTACTTATATGTATAACCTGTCAAGGTGAGAAGGATATCATCAGGGTTTGTAAATAAAATCTGGAGTGTAACTATTCCCAAACTGTAGACATTGTGTTTATTAGTATATCAATAATTTGTCATCCTTTCCCCCCTAAAACATAGCGCTTGCATGTAAGTAAATGTATATAACCATGTCTTAGTTGTGTTAGAATACTAGTGTAAAAACCCTCAACCCTTAGGACAAGGTCTTTGACAAGTAGAGAAAGGATACCCTATACAGGGACGGACCCAGAAACGTTTCTTACTAGGGTCGGTGAAAAGCTTTATAACCTTTTATTATTTGTGTTACTTAATAACTATTCTTTTTCTCTTATGTCAAAATGAAATTAAAATGATACATATCCTTGACTTTTTTTCTTACATTTTTTCTATTATTACAAGAATTGGTGTGGTCTGGACAAGTAACTAGCTCCCATAACCATCCATCTATATTTCACATCAAATGATACCCTTCAATTTTAAAATTGGAACTTCCTGTCCTTTCTTAAAGATTCACAGGAACTTTAAGCAAGACTTTTCAAATTGTTTTGCCTTGTTTCATTTGTCAAGGCTACCATGATGAAATATTTTTGTATCACATGCATATGGGGTAATCAACATGAAACTAAAATAACACAGTTCATAGGTGATGCCATGAGGGTTGTTAGGTCAAACTCTTGATGATGTCGAGGAGTCAGAAATAAAGAGGCGTAGGTAATATGCAATGATCAAATTTTTTTTTAGAGCAGGATTGGGGGGGAAATGCAGAAGTTTTAGTTGCAAGTTATATTCTATTCAATCAATTAATTAAAGGTGTAAGGATCGTTGAATAGTTTTGTTTAAAGAAAGATTAATGGACAAGATAGGGGTATTTACTTTTAAAAATAAGAAAGGGCAGTTTTTCCTTTTAACCCTACCTATAAATTTGTTAATAGTCCATGTGGTATAAACATCAACAGTTCAAGAAATTTCATTGGGAGCAGCTGATCCCACCACCCCCATGCTAGATCAGTTTCTGACCCTTTTTAGATGAAAACCATAAATGTTCTATTAACTTGTAGGAATCGAAGAAAATGTATATTGTGTTTCAAAAAATGTTTCTATATTATGGAAAATGTATGCAGAAAATGCCCTTAGGAAAGTGCCTGAATTATCAATGTTTGGCATATGACTGATATGCGTATGGCTCATGATCGAAATGTCTATATCGCATAGTTCAAGGAGCAATGAGCAATGAGTTCATGCACATTTGAGGTACATACAATTAATAGTTAACAAAAAGAAATAGTTGCTGTGACATGATTGATTGATCGAAGCATCATTGTTGAAGTTGTGAATTAATTCATCTTTTTACAGTAATCTTCGTAATTTTAATGTAACCTTACGTTTACTTTTCATAGTCTATATCATAAGTTAAGAACCACTACTATTGGATAAGTTATCTGTGCACATTAATTTTGCTTGTTTCCTAGAATGCTGACGGTCCATGTTCCCCAGATCAAACGTTGAGCACCAGATGCAAAGGTATTTTGGCCAAAATCAATGGATCACAAAATGATACACATGTTAACTTGGTAGTTTGGCATTGTCAAAAAGTTTGCTTTTGCGGTTCTAGAATTACTGTCATAGGCTCTATATAGATATAGAATATACACCTTGTCGTACAAAACACCCATTTTGGGGACAAATACATTTTCGGGGAGGGGTCTGCTGCCTTCTCTCTTTAGCTGATGCTGGCCGAGGGTTTTGGCCAGTTATCTGGATGCTGAGGTGGTCAAGGGGGAGTGGCAGTGTGGCACTCACTCCTGCCCCTTGAATATATATTTTCCTACTCAGCTTGTCCAGTTTTTCTTATGAGAGACCGACAATTTTCACTGAGATGTGGGCAGGATATGGGATGGTAAGCAATGTATTGAATTTCCCAAAACATTTTTGACATGTACTTCGAAGGGTCTTAACCTCCAATAAGCATTTAAAAATCCTACATTGTTTTTGGGAAATCTTTCAGACACCAGTGCGGATGTAGAAATTTTACTTGTTGGGGAGGACATATAAAATCATATTTTTAGGCTTATACATCAAATAATCTTAACATCGGAAATTTCACATGCAAATAATGCACCTCTTTTTCTACAATTGTCAGTGATTTTTTTAAAGACACATTTTCAAATAATAGTATATATCTCTTTATTTATATATAGCCATTATAGAAAACAAACAGAAGTTGCATATGTTTTTCGTATTGCTAAAGTGTGACGTGATCCACTAACATATTTACTTGTTTGTGAATGCAGCTGTACAGCTTTTCTTCTACAGCACCTTGGCCAAAGTCTGAGGTAATATCCACAATTCTCTTGCCCTTAGAAGAGAAGACCAAGGCATAATTCCTGCGGCAAGTGGGCTTTTGGAAGCTCGCGGTCTCTTCTTTTTCCCGACAATATCTTTTGATGCTCTTGCAGTATATTTATTTTGTGGGACCACACAACATTTTTAGCATTCAAAATACAGCAGATCTTGTTCATCACGTAAGTTTCTCTAATTTATTGATTCCTTTCTTATTTATATGCATACTGCAGAATTCTTATTGTAGCAGAAAAGTCTATAAATTTTAATATGAATTACAATTCCATTTCCAACTCTATCATCTACTGCAATATTGAGTCTTAAGTAAATGGGAAAAATTAGCTCTGTTATTGTTTAAAATTTTAGCCAGATATTCATCTCAGTGGTCTTTTCCATTGTCTGTTTTATAATTTATGGATTGCAGTTTCAGTTATGTTATATTGTTTTCCAGTTGACTTGACAGAAATATATAATGGCAGCTGAATTCTAGAAAAAAAAACAATTGAAGAACTAGATGGACCTTGGGACTTGTTCATTTTTTTAAAAGATCTCATAGGAAGCATATGTTGATCGGTCAAGGTTTTAAATTTCGGATTTTGGACTCGTCTCAGCAAGGGGTATTTCGTTTCGGATCGGAGATATCGGGGAAATGTGATCATCTCATATGTTCATTTTGGACACTCAATAAACATATAATTTTTTGTTACTAAACAAGATATTATATGTTCTACATGTCATTTATCTTATAAAATATTGTATAATGTAACTAATGACATAAATCAATCACGGTAAATATTCGTAAAATTTAGCAACAATATAAAAGAGAATGTAATATAAGTATAAAACTAAATTGAATTTGCATTGATTAGAAAAATGTAGTAGTTACTAGACTTACTTAACTTTGCATATACACAATTAAATAATAGAGAGACGAAATCTTCACATTATCTTAGTTTAAGGTCCTATATTGAAAAACTACTATGCAAAAAAGAAATTGTATATTCACAATAACATTAATATCTATTTTGGCTGATATTTTGGCAATATTTCGGTAATTTCGATCGAAATCTTACATATTTCAGTCCAAAACGATATGGAGTATAAAATATGTGATTTCGTATCGACAATCTAGCCGAAACGAAATTTTGGCCGTATCGATCGAAATTTAAAACAGTGTCGGATATAGTCGTAGTGAGTCTCTGGCATGAAGAAGATATGTTCATCTCAGCCTTTTTCTTATTGTTCATTTGTAACATGATTTTGAAAGGAAAACTTATCCTTAACTTGAGTACAATTCAAATACAAACTAGTGATTAACAATATTTGACGTGTCGCTCTAAGTGTTGAACTATAGAGTAGCACAAAT
Source organism: Hemerocallis citrina (assembly GCA_017893485.1). Lineage (NCBI taxonomy): Eukaryota > Viridiplantae > Streptophyta > Magnoliopsida > Asparagales > Asphodelaceae > Hemerocallis > Hemerocallis citrina. The sequence continues at coordinate 256,127,108 of CM030364.1, forward strand.
TTGCAGAAGTTAAATCTTTCCTTTTCATTGATCATATGAAGGGATTATCAATCACCCAGTAAATATATAACGTTAAAATTTCTAGATTATGCCTCTATAACAGAGTTGCAAACCATGAATAACTTGGTAGTTTGGGAAAGCCTAACAAGGAAAATTTATTTGGAACTGACCAATACAAGTGTACACTTAGTGAAATTGATATTAGAAGTGTCTTCTGTTGTTCCGGGGTTATGTTTCTATCACAACTCTAATTATGCTCTGGAAAACTTGATTTTTTGTTTGACCAGAAATTGCTCTGTTTATAACTATGACAATACTGGATGTATATATAATTATGGCTGTCTTAACATTTGTTTAGGAGCTTATACAGTTATTTTCTTGTCTTCTGTCATTGCAATCTTGCTTCTTACACTTGTGATAGTGTCGACATTCAGCATTGTATAATTTAACAATACTAGAGTCATTGGTGATGCCATATGTGATCTCAGGACTGTGCAGAGACCTGATTCCTGAGTGCTCAATTTATTTAAATTTTTCCTTTTTATTATAGAGTGATGCTACTCATACTTCATTAAGTACTCAACAATATCGTTGATGTCTGATTTACTTATGGCAATTACAAGAAAACTCAACAGGTTATGCTTTCCTTATATCATACAAGTACCCATCAATATACATCAATGAGCTAGTTGCACATACCTTAACTGTTTGTCCTGGTTGTATTTCATTCATCAATTAAATATTGGCTAGCCTACAACTTGTTGTACTCATAGGATGAAGCCAAGAAGACGTTAGTGGCTTACATAAGGAAACAAGATTGCATCACACCATGCTGACAATCAAAAACAGCATTACGGAAAACAAAAGAAAAGAAAACACGAATAGAAAATAAAAATCAACTGTCCGTATCAGGGTACATTTTTCTTAAACATCTACTATATATGCTACATTTAGTGGCAATAGAACTCGATTAGCCAATAACCTGATCCAAATTTTCAGGTCTGATCCTCGGAAAATTTAGTGTATCTGTTTGGTACATAGTTATAGACATCTCCCTATATACATGCGGTTTAGATCCTCAAGTGCATGTTGCAGAATACTAGAATCAAACCTGTTGCCACTCCTAGCTACGTGTAATTATCAGGGGTGTATTGGATTGGAATTTGAAAAGAATTTAACAGGGGTGTCAAGGTTGTAAACGGCGTCAGGCGATGGCGGTTCGGCCAAGGACCGCCTACCGCCTAGGACGCCTAGGCGGCGCCTAAGCGGCGCCTAGGCATTTTGTTTTTATTTTTTAAATATTAATATATTAACCTTTTAAAAGTTACATTTCTCTATTTTTGCTTGTAGTCTAAATCTTTTTGTGAAGTTGGAACTTTGGTGCTTGTAATTTAAATCATTTTGTGAATTCTTTAATCTTTATCCTAATATGATTGAATGATTCTTAATCTTGACAATGGAGATTGCGGGGATGAAACAAACAATTTATTGGAGTTATTGCGATCAAGGACAACTAATCTTCCTGAAGAAAATGGCCAGGCCATGGGATTAAATGCATCACAATTCACAAGTGATGCTAGGCCAGAATGATTTTAGAAGTTTAATAACGATTATGGTGTAAACTTTAGATTCATAATGACATAAACAATAATCAGTCATATAAAATTTCAAATATAACGTGAACTAGTAACACCTTAATGTAAAGATGAAGAGGCTTTTTTCTGTTGAAGATGAAGAGACTATTTTAAAGAATTTGAAAAAAAATTACAAAAAAATCTGTCAGCCGCCTGATCCGCCTCAGCCGCCTCGGCCGCCTAGGCACCGCCTGGTCCGCCTAGGTGTCGCCATATCGACGCCTTGTACGCCTAACTGCCATCTCAACACCTAGAGTACCGCCTATTGCATATACGGTTCGTTCTCCTCTTTTTGAGCGCCTAGGCGCCGCCTAGGCGTCCGAGGCGGACGCCATTTAGAACACTGAGGGGTGTATTGGATTGAGATTTCAAAAGATTTTAAAAGAATTGAGAATCCTAGTATTTAAGGGATTTATAGGGAATTCACCTAAATCTTTGACTGGGATTTATAAGGAATTCAAAGGAATTTGATGGAATCCTTTTATTATGAGTTTGATGGAATTCGAAGGAATTCGATGACAATTGAACTTTCATAGACTTTATAATTAGTTCATTTCCTACACAAGATTGTCATTCTCATAAGAGTAGTACGAATAAACATCAAGGCACCTCGCAAGTCATTGACATAAATCATCACATGGATAACCTATTAACTGTTGAAACCCAAATATGTTCATTATCAACTGAAATAATAAATGTATCAAAAGAAAAATCAAATCTAGTAATGTAAAAGCATATATAGTCACTTAGTAAGATTTGAGTTGATGTTTGGTAATCTCTTTGCTCATCTTCGACTCCCATCAGCCATTGCATTTGTCCACATATCTGATGCTATACTAGCTTTTCACTGATTTGCTTCCTCTCGTTGTTGCTCTTGGGTGTGAAACATGTGGTCATAATCTTTTTCTTCATTTTCTGGCAGTGAAGGCTCATCTTCTTCTTCAACAGGTTACTCATCAGAACGACACTCCTTACGAAGAAAAATTGTGCAAACCTGCACAAGCTAAGACTAATTTTGCTTGTGTCTTATAAGGAAATGGTGGTGGAGACTTAAAAATTGTGAAGCTCGATTTCAATATACCAAATTTCCTCTCAATTGTATTTCTCAATGAAGCATGACGAAGATTGAACAACTCATTTGCAGTTTCAGGATGACGAGCTTGACCATTAAAATCTTGGAGATGATATCACACACCTTGATAGGGAGCTAAAAACTGACGACGATTTGTAAATCCACAATCAACTAGAAAATATTTGCCTAAATGGACACAAGATGCATATATTACTACTTACCTATAACACAGGATTATGAAAAGATAAAAAACAAAAGGCATACGTTCTGGCAAGTCTATTGCATGGCCTTGTCAAAGCATCTGTTAGTACTTTTGAATCATGAGCTGAACCTTTCCACCCACTAAGAACATATATGAATTGCAAATCAAAGTCACAAGTAGCTAATACATTTTGAGATGTTTTTCCATGACGATCACGAAAGCTACTTGCTTCAGGTCCTGTCACCATTGCTAGTATATGTGTGCCATCCATAACTCCAATGCAATCCTAAATATATACAAAATGAGTATAATAACTATAGTAACATCGTTAACAATACTTACAACAATTATAATAGTACTGAAAGAATTATCAATTTGAAACAATTATCAATTGATATTACCTTAAAGTAAGGGTAAAATCTTGTACTTTCCCATATTTTAGTAGCCACACTAAATGCAGGTTTAGCCATCATATCAGGTGCTATTGTGTTTAAAGCCTTCAAAACTTTGTTGAAATTTTGGCTTGTTGTGAAATGAGATCGATCAAATGTGTCACGAGTTTGACAATAACGAGAATTCTGACCAATTTTGAGTAAGAATGTTGCAATCATCTCCTCTACACTAACAAATCTTGTATCTTGCAAGTTTGTTTTCACTCTAAGATTACAACATAGCTTTTGAAACACATCGGGATACATTCGATATATACCTGTCGGAAGTGTTCAGGATCATCACGTAACGCATTATGTAGATATTCATCTCCGGTCCTTGTAATTCTTCGTCGTGTTAGTGGACGTTCAACATGATCTTCATGTATGATAGCCATTAACGCATTGAGCACGTCTAGTATGCTTGTATTGCCATGGTCAATAACATAATAACTTCATTTTATTCATTTTCCATATCCTCATCTTCTCTTTCTTCCTCAATTTGGTGGACTCCTATTTCTCTCTCAACTTCTTCTCCCTTCATTTTCCTAACCTAAAATATAAAGCCAATAACATATTTATTAGAGAAGAGACAACATTCAATAACAAAAGCAAATATCATCCGCAATGTTAATTATATAGTCTAACAATACTTATACTGGTCCAAAATTACAAAACAAAATGATACGATTACGATCAATTCAAATTGTATGCAATCCAATCTGAGCGCTCCTCGGGTGACATACTAAGGAATTCATTTTGTATTCCCTTCTTCGGAACTAGTTCGAGTACTTTAAAAGGAGAGTGATTGTGCAAGTTTGGGGTCTCCTTGATAGCAACCCAAAGGTTCTTTTTCTTCTCTGTGTCCTTTTTTCTCCATTAGACTATGCATTCCTTGAATCTCAGTGGTAATAGCTTTGATTGATACCATGCCCGTTGCTGCTTGTTCATAAAGATCGGCTCGTGCATTGACAGCTGAGCTACTCTTTTCTTCATTTGAAGTTTTATTTTTCTTTCTTGGAATATACTTCTCTTTTGGAGGCTTCTCCAGAGAAGTTTTCCATATGGCAGTCTCCAAGTTTGTGTCTTCAAAAGCTTATGAACTAATATATGCTGGTGGTGTAGTTTTGTATGAAATAGCATTATTATCCTCAAGCACAACTACCTCCTGCCTAATAGGTCCAGCTACCTCCTTCATAACAGGTTTTGCTTCATTTGTTCTAGCATCAGTATTATTACCAAGTTCAACCGAGTGTTTTCCAGAAGCCATTGATTTGCCAAATATAACGGTCAAATACTCAGTCTGCAAATATTTCATCACGAATATTACTTGAAGCAGTTGGATGACCCTGTAAACAAAATTAAATTCAGTGGAGTGCAACAAAAATATGATAATTAAATATCTAACCTGAAAATAACTCTCCCATATCTTATCTGGAGCCTCCATAAGCTTTGTTTGTGGGTTCCATCCAAATCCAGAAGAATGACGTTGAAGATGAATAATACTGCTGTAACGCTTCTTTAATGTCTTCATACGATTCTTATATTGGTCATAAGTTATATTGCACCCAAGGCTTCCATTAAGAATAGGAAGTACTTCTCTCTCTACTTGTTTCTTGTTTAGCACACCACTTGAATCACGACCTCCTTTTATAACAGCATTATATAATAGCTCCAGTAACATAACATTCTCACGTTCACTCCAAGAGTTATACTTATCTTTTTGCTTGCCACCACCTTCTCCGGAACTTCCCATCTATATTGTCGGTATACAATCAATTACACATGAAAGGAAATCACATTCTATTTACCTCATGGCTGTATATATATAATAACATATGAAATCACACAGTTGTAGACTAACATCTCTTTTTAAGTCAATCAATTTAATACATGATTCAATTGTAAAAGTAAACATCACAAAGTGTTTATATTTAAGGCACCTATCGGATGTGAATATGAGAAATAGCAACTCAAATATGTGTCCTACGTTAGATACATATCATGTTGGTCCTAATTTCGCTTCTAGAGCATGGCTGATCAAGTCTAAATGGTTTGACAATGAAAGATCTATCTAGTAAGATGTAACTCGATATGAAACTAAAATTAATAAAGTTCTTCACAAATCATAAATAGTGTCTTTCCTGCCCAAGGATACCTAATTCTAATTGGCAGTACGATAAATATCTTACTGTCTTATATTTTACAGCAGGTACCTCGATCCAATTTTAACCTAATATGTTGCAGTCAATCATGTAACGAAGAGGAAAAACTATTGCTTTTATAAATACCAAGACCATCATGTTGAATCGTACACCAACAAATTGCTAATAGAGAAACACAGATTACGGAAAAGAAAAAAAGCATGTCCTGATCAAAACCCACCAAGAAAAAACCACAATTTCCTCCCATGTTAAAGTTCCTACAACCTGTTTCAAAATGCACGCACGATAAAAGGTTGATTCTAGTTTTTGACTTGTATGAGTTGATTCTAGTACTTCAGCGACAGTGATGGGTGGCTAGGATATTAGGATTTCGGAGGGGGGATTTCAGCGACCGGGGGGTCGCAGATTTCGGCGAGGTGGTTTGGGGGATTTCGGAGAGGAGGGGGGATTTCAGCGACGGAGGGGGGGTCGTCGCAGATTTCGGCGAGGTGGTTTGGGAGATTTCGACGAGGATTTCGGAGGGGGGATTTCAGCGACGGGGGGGGGGGGAGGCGCCGCAGATTTCGAGGGGATTTCGGCGAGGATGGTTTGGGGGATATCGGCGACGGGATGTTGAAGTCGAAAAGGATGGTTTTGAGAACAGGATGGTAGGGATGTTGAAGGAGAAGGAGATGAACAGTAGGAAACCACACTCACCAGTATACAAAATCAAGCTAATGAAAATATATAAATACTGACAATCAATACCTTCACAAGAGGGGTGGATGCTACTGTGGAGAAGAACGTCTAGAGAGAATCACAAATGGCTTGAAAGTTTTTACGGAGAAGGTGAGAATGACAAAGGCTTTTGGTATTTATACCTCAAACCCTAGATTCCATCTAAATCCTCCAAATTCTCAATTCTACCAAAATCAATAACTTTTTGAATACACCGAGAATTGAATGGGGTCATTTAAAATCTCAATTGAATACACCGAGAATTGAATAGAATCACTTAAAGTCTCAATTGAATACACTGTGACTTTTATAAAATCCTAATTGAATACACTAGGATTTTCACATTGGTGTGAAAATCCTAGTGTATTCAATTAGGATTTTAAAGGAGTTTATAAATGTCACGGTGTATTTAATTAAGACTTTAAGTGATTCTATTCAATTCTCGGTGTATTCAATTGAGATTTTAAATGACCCCATTCCATTATCGGTGTATTCAAAAAGTTATTGATTTTGGTAGAATTGAGAATTTGGAGGATTTAGATGGAATCTAGGGTTTGAGGTATAAATACCAAAAGCTTTTGCAATTCTCACATTCTCCGTAGAAACTTTCAAGCCATTTGTGATTCTCTCCAGACGTTAACTCCTTTAAAATCCTAATTGAATACACTAGGATTTTCACACCAATGTGAAAATCCTAGTGTATTCAATTAGGATTTTATAAAAGTCACAGTGTATTCAATTGAGACTTTAAGTGATTCTATTCAATTCTCGGTGTATTCAATTGAGATTTTAAATGACCCCATTCCATTATCGGTGTATTCAAAAAGTTATTGATTTTGGTAGAATTGAGAATTTGGAGGATTTAGATGGAATCTAGGGTTTGAGGTATAAATACCAAAAGCTTTTGCAATTCTCACATTCTCCGTAGAAACTTTCAAGCCATTTGTGATTCTCTCCAGACGTTCTTCCTTCTCCACAATTGCATCCACCCCTCATGTGAAGGTATTGATTGTCAGTATTTGTATATTTTCATTGGCTTGATTTTGTATACTACTGAGTATGGTTTCCTACTGTTCATCTTCTCCTCCAACATCCCTACCATCCTCTTCTCAAAACCATCCTCTTCGAAATCCCAAACCATCATCTTCTCCTTCAACATCCCGCCGCCGATATCCCCCAAACCCCGAAATCCCCTAAACCACCTCGTCGAAATCTGCAACCGTCGCTGAAATCCCCGCCCCCCCTCTCCGAAATCCTAATATCCTAGCCACCCATCACTGTCGCTGAAGTACTAGAATCAACTCATACAAGTCAAACTAAAATCAACCTTTTGTCGTGCGTGCATTTTGAACCAGGTTGTAGGAACTTTAACATGGGAGGAAATTGTTGTTTTTTTCTTGGTGGGTTTTGATCAGGACATATGGACATATGCTTTTTTTTCTTTTCCGTAATCTGTGTTTCTTTATTAGCAATTTGTTGGTGTGCGATTCAACTTGATGGTCTTGGTATTTATGAAAGCAATAGTTTTTCCTCTTCATTTCATGATTGACTGCAATATAATAGGTTAAAATTGGATCGAGGTACCTGCTGTAAAATATAAGACAGCAAGATATTTATCGTACTGCCAATTAGAATTAGGTATCAAAAGACACCATTTATGATTTGTGAAGAACTTTATTAATTTTAGTTTCATATCGAGTTACATCTTACTAGATAGATCTTTCATTGAGAAACCATTTAGACTTGATCAACCATGCTCCAGAAGCGAAATTAGGATCAACATGATATGTGTCTAACGTAGGACACATATTTGAGCTGCTACTTCTCATGCTCGCATCCGATTGGTGCTTTAAATATACACTTTGTGATGTTTACTTTTACAATTGAATCATGTATTAAATTGATTGACTTAAAAAAGATATGTCAGTCTACAACTGTATGATTCCATATGTTATTATATATATAGCCATGAAGTAAATAGAATGTGATTTCCTTTCATGTGTTATTGATTGTATACCGACATTATAGATGGGAAGTTCCGGAGAAGGTAGTGGCAAGCAAAAAGATAAGTATAACTCTTGGAGTGAACGTGAGAACGTTATGTTACTGGAGCTATTATATAATGCTGTTATAAAAGGAGGTCGTGATTCAAGTGGTGTGCTAAACAAGAAACAAGTAGAGAGAGAAGTACTTCCTATTCTTAATGGAAGCCTTGGGTGCAACATAACTTATGACCAATATAAGAATCGTATGAAGACATTAAAGAAGCGTTACAGCAGTATTATTCATCTTCAACGTCATTCTTCTGGATTTGGATGGAACCCACAAACAAAGCTTATGGAGGCTCCAGATAAGATATGGGAGAGTTATTTTCAGGTTAGATATTTAATTATCATATTTTTGTTGCATTATGTATTGATATTTTTGTTGTACTCCACTGAATTTAATTTTGTTTACAGGGTAATCCAACTGCTTCAAGTAATATTCATGATGAAAATTTTGTAGACTAAGAATTTGACCGTTATATTTGGCAAATCAATAGCTTCTGGAAGACATTCAGTTGGACTTGGTAATAGTATTGATGCTAGAACAAATGAAGCAGAACCTGTTATGAAGGTGGCTGGACCTGTTAGGCAGAAGGTGGTTGTGCTTGAGGATAATAATGCTATTTCATACAAAACTACACCACCAGGATATATTAGTTCATCAGCTTTTGAAGACAAATTTGGAGGCTGTCATATGGAAAACTTCCCTGGAGAAGCCTCCAAAAGAGAAGTATATTCCCAGAAAGAAAAGTAAAACTTCGAATGAAGAAAAGAGTAGCCCAGCTGTCAATGCACGAGCCGATCTTTATGAACAAGTAAGCATCGGGCATGGTATCAATCAAAGCTATTACCACTGAAATTCAAGGAATGCGAGTCTAATGAAGAAAACTCTCCTTTTAAAGTGCTCGGACTAGTTCCGAAGATGGGAATAAAAAATGAATTCCCTAGTATGTCACCTGAGGAGCGCTCAGATTGGATTGCATACAATTTGAATTGATCGTAGTCGTATCATTTTGTTTTGTAATTTTGGATCTGTATAAGTATTGTTAGACTATATATATTTGACATTGTGGATGATATTTGCTTTTGTTATTGAATGTTGTCTCTTCTCTAATTAATATGTTATTGGCTTTATATTTTAGAACGGGAAAATGGAGAGAGAAGTTGAGAGAGAAATAGGAGTCCACCAAATTGAGGAAGAAAGAGAAGATGATGATATGGAAAATGAATATAATGAAGTTATTATGTTATTGACCATGGCAATACAAGTCATATTTGACGTGCTCAATGTGTTAATGGCTATCATAAATGAAGATCATGTTGAACGTCCACTAACACGACGAAGAAATACAAGGACCGGAGATGAATATCTACATAATGCGTTACGTGATGATCCCGAACACTTCCGCCAGGTATATCGAATGTATCTCGATGTGTTTCAAAAGCAATGTTGTATTCTTAGAGTGAAAACAAACTTGCAAGATACAAGATTTGTTAGTGTGGAGGAGATGGTTGTAACATTCTTATTCACAATTAGTTAGAATTCTCGTTATTGTCAAACTCGTGACACATTTGATCGATCGCATTTCACAACAAGCCAAAATTTCAACAAAGTTTTGAGGGCTTTAAACACAATAGCACCTGATATGATGGATAAACCTGCATTTAGTGTGGCTCCTAAAATATGGGAAAATACAAGGTTGATAATTGTTTCATTTGATAATTCTTTCAGTACTATTATAATTGTTGTAAGTATTGTTGATGATGTTACTATGGTTATTAAACCCATTTTGTATATATTAAAGGATTGCATTGGAGCTACGGATGACATACATATACTAGCAATGGTGACAGGACCTGAAAGCTTTCGTGATCGTCATGGAAAAACATCTCAAAATGTATTAGCTACTTGTGACTTTGATTTGCAATTCATATATTTTCTTAGTGGATGGGAAGGTTCTGCTCATGATTCAAAAGTACTAACAGATGCTTTGACAAGGTCAGACAATAGACTTACAATGCCAAAAGGTATGCCTTTTGTTTTTTATCTTTTCATAATCTTGTGTTATAGGTAAGTAGTAATATATGCATCTTGTGTCCATTTAGGCAAATATTTTCTAGTGGATTGTGGATTTGCAAATCGTCGCCAGTTTTTAGCTCCCTATCGAGGTGTGCGATATCATCTCCAAGATTTTAATGGTCAAGCTCGTCATCCTGAAACTGCAAATGAGTTGTTCAATCTTCGCCATGTTTCATTGAGAAATACAATTGAGAGGATATTTGGTATATTCAAATCGAGGTTCACAATTTTTAAGTCTCCACCACCATTTCCTTATAAGACACAAGCAGAATTAGTCTTAGCTTGTGCAGGTTTGCACAATTTTCTTCGTAAGGTGTGTCGTTCTGATGAGTTTCCTGTTGAAGATGAGCCTGCCTTCATTGCCAGAAAATGATTATGATCACATGTTTCACACCTAAGAGCAACAACGAGAGGAAGCGAATCAGTGAAAAGCTAGTATAGCATCAGATGTGGACAAATGCAATGGCTGATGAGAGTCAAAGATGAGCAAAGAGATTACTGAACAGCAATTTAAATCTTACTAAGTGACTATATATGCTTTTATATTACTAGATTTGATTTTTCTTTTGATACATTTATGATTTCAGTTGATAATGAATATATTTGGTTTTCAACAGTTAATAGGTTATCCATATGATGATTTATGTCAATGACTTGCGAGGTGCCTTGATGTTTATTCGTACTATTATGAGAATGACAATCTTATGTAGGAAATGAACTAATTATAAAGTCTATGAAAGTTCAATTGTCATCGAATTCCATCAAATTCATAATAAAAGAATTCCTTCGAATTCCTTATAAATAGTCAAAGTTTCAGGTGAATTCCCTATAAATCCCTTAAATACTGGGATTCTCAATTCTTTTGAAATCTCAATCCAATACACCCCTGAACAGAAGCAGACGGGCCCCCTCCTGTATAAGGTTATCTAGATTGTATGTGCTGTGCTACTGCTTATACATTTATACGTATGTGGGGAGTTCATTTCCACGTCTTATGTTGTTAGTCTGCACCTTGTAGAAGGAAGAGAAGTGTTGATTTTCTTTTCCTGTGATTTGCATGTTAGATAAATTGCTGATGTTGAATTATTTCTTGTTTCCCTAAGATGCAAATTTTCTGATATTTCCATTATAAACCATTTGAACACACTTGCAATTAGTGACATGGTTAACTAACAAATGGCACGTAGGTAGGATAGTCTCTGAGGGGAATATAAAAAATGATCAATTGGAAAATGCTGTACGAAACAAATGGATCTTGGTGAAGGGGCTTCTTGAGTCGACTTGGCTTTCCTAGTAGGAGTCTTGGCTATGGTTGTGAGCCCCCTTCGCTTCAAGGGAGTGAATCCTTTTGCTGCTTTGCCATACGTAACGAACTAAACCCTTAGTAGTAGTAGTAGTAGCTAGTAGTAGTAGCCGTCTATTTTTGGAATTCATTTATTTCTCTCGGGATTGGCCTGCCTTGGCTTTGGCGCATTTCATGTTACAGGCTTATATGGTCCTGGAATATGGGTGTCCGATCCTTATGGACTAATAGGAAAAGTACAATCTGCAAGTCCAGCATGGGGCTCGGAAGGTTTTGATCCTTTTGTTCCGGGAGGAATCCAGTCTAGAATTTGAGTTGGTCCAATCAACATGTACTTCCTGCTGGTATTTACACAGGCTTATTAATAAGAATCCAAACCTTCATTCAAAACATGTTCTTAAGTTTTCAAGCCTTTCATTTCCTACTACTCATATTCATCAAATACTGACATGGGCTTCATTCATGTGTTTGGCTATTTAGGGATTTTGGTTCACAACCTATTGAAGACCTAGTTGGCGTAATTGTCTTGTGGGATTTCAGTTGGATCATGGTAAGTCATGTTTGGGTCTGAAGCTTTAGGCTAGTACTATCTGCGAGTTACCAAATACAAATAGATGGTTTGTTGTAGTTGACTTTTCTATCAGAACTAAGTTGTTCTAATGCTATAAATACATCTTTTGTAAGGAGGAAGACTTGACTTGATTTGCTCAGATGATGTAAACTTGTAAATCATTGGTATCATAAAGAATAATTTCAAGATCTGGAAAGGTGAATTCACCAATCTTTGACAAGTGAGAGCAGAGTCATGGTCAGCAATTAAGTTTTGCTTGTGCAAGTTGTTTATAGAAGATGGATCATGTGAAATATCTGGGGTTTTGTCTGCAATGTCGATGAAGGGAACGTTTCCCTGGGTTAATTTCTTTCGAACATGGGTCTTGGTGGGTTTTGTTGTAATAACCTCGAGCATTAGGTTGAGCACTTACTGGGGCACTGTGCCCCGGGGTTTTTAGCCTGTTGTAATTAGATTTGATTGCAGTCAGCCTATTCAGTTAAAGACTTCTTCCTGAAACATCTAAAAAAATTGAGTCAAATAACAGAGACAGTTTGTCCTTTTTCAAATACCATTCATTGTGTTGTTCATGGTTTAATTTATTTTGGCATATCAGCGAACATTTCATTACATCCTGAATGGCAACTGGCCGTGGAACTAGAAGTCCCCTGTTATAGATATTCTGGAAAAGATAACCCTGTTCACACACACAGGAGATGATTAATTATGGTGTGTACGTAGTGAAATAGATGCAGTTCCCTCGCCATGCCATCTAGGATTCTTCTAGGATTCTTCTTGGTATAAATTTCAGGACATCGACACGGGTTGGGTTGGTGCCTATGAACAACATCCAGTCTGCACCCAAACTTTCCACCACTGTCAAACTTTCCCGGCCCCAATTCTTCTTTAGATTATCCACCTTAAAATTTTCATTTCTCCCTTCATTTAGATTATCCACGTTTAAAATTTTCAATTATTTCTTGATATGTTCTATGAACACACGACTGACTGAGTGACTGACGAGGTCATAAACAACATTAATTCCTGCCAACCATTATTTAATAAATCTCCGGCCATCTCCACCAGACGATACCAACTGGAAATATCACTTCAATTCCTATGAAGCTCCTCTCTCTAGCGTTCAGTGAAAATGAGCTGAAGAGTATAGAAAGAAAAGGATAACTAATAACTTTCAAGCATAGGAAACTCAAAAAGCGATTTGAAAAGCGATTTGAAACTCAAAATTCCCCTATTCCTCGGCCTCTTCTCTCCCCAGATCCTGGCGATCCGCCGTCCATCTCGAGCTCGCCTCTCTATAAACATTGTAGAGCTCTCCATTCCCTACAGACCCATCTCTTCTTTTATCGTCTTTGAGCTGGTTTCCCTTCGTCCTCTCTCTCCGCCGGCCGCGATTATTGGGCTTCGGTTGGCGCTGCGTGGCGTTCTCTCCTCTCGCGCTCTCCGTGTGGCCGCTAGGTGTTTCGCCAGTTCCAAGCGGTCGTTTTGGCTTGATTTCATCACGCCTCTTCTCTGCCCTGAGTGGTGCGTCTCCTCAGCCCTTCTCCAGTGGTCCTGTGCTTGGCGTACGGTGGCTGCCAGGAGTTTTTCTTCCCGTCGCGTCCGACCTCTGTAAGTATTCCGACGTCTTTGCTGGTGCTGTTTCCTGGTCGTATTGATCATCTGGGTGGTTCACTGGTTTCATTTCTATGCTTGGTGCTGCCGATCTTTCGATCGGTTCAATGTTCCATATATTGTTTTAGATCGTTCGGGTTTGCTATTATTAGTGCTAGCTTTGTGCTCCCCATTCGCTGGGGACTTTTTGCTAGTGACTATCGCATCTCTAGTCAGGGTTCTGACTGAGTTTTCTTCTATTGCGCCCGTTCTATCTTTTCCTCTCTTCCTCTCTACTTTCTTCTTTCGTTGTTCTACTATTGAAGAGTGAGGCTCTTTTTTTGGAGATTCTCAGTTTAGAAGAGGATCTGATTTCGTTTGACCATTGATCTTTTTCTTCTTGTCGGAGTGCTTCCACTCTCGCGCTCCTATTTACTCTCCCCCATTATTGGAGCTTTGTCCTGGCCCAATATTAGTAGGACTGTTTGTATGGATCGTTTCAAGGATGTAGCGATCTCTGATTGTTCTGCTTCGATTCAGGACTTGCAAAGGTTTCCTTTGCCTTCGTCGCCTTTGAGGCCCGATCTTCATCGAGTTTGCTTCAAATGCCTCATTCCGGGGCATCTCAAACGTGAATGTTTGAATAAAATGAAGTGTTTATTCTGTGATAAGCTCGGTCACTCTCGTAGCCGATGCTTTACCCTTCAAAAACTTCTGGGATGGCCCAGAGGTCACACTTTACCGGCCAAACTCCTATCCTTCCTTAATTACCCCCGCTTAAAACTTAAGCTTCTGTATAGATCGTTTAGTTCTTTCAATAGGGTTGAGAGCCAGGGTCTTGATTCCTCTGTCTTGGCCGATAGTGCAGCATCGAATTCCTCCCCATCTAGTCCTTCTCCCCACGCTTCTATTGTCCCTCTTGACCGGCCTAACTTGGCTCTCCTTTTTAAGGAGCGCACTGTTTTTACGAACCTTGTAGCCTTCCCTCGCCGGGCCTCTCTCAAGGTTCGTCCCCGTCGTATCCCAGTGGTTCCGTCTTTGGTCAGGAGGTTGAGCTATTTTCCTGATTGTGTTAAATCCTTTTCTTCGTATCCTTCATTGTGTAGCAGTGCGACGAAGACTGCTACTCTCTCCCGCACCTTTTCCCCCTCTTTCCATCTAGACAGAGCTTCTTTCGGGCTTAAGACCCCTTCTCTGTACTACGTCTATCCTTGTGCCTTGAAGTTCTCTCATCCCTTTTGTTCTACGATCTCGTTTCATCATCCAGGATCACTATTCTCCTGGTACCAACTTTTAGGAGCTCAGGCATGGCTATTTCTGACCCTGAGAGCTTTAAAATCCTTCTTGCTCTCCCTTCCCCCTATGCATAATTTTTGTCTTGATGGCACCTCATCTATCCTAGAGGCCGGCACCATCAAGACCTCCCCTTCTGTCTCGATGACTACTCCCAGCTGCCTCTATTCCCCCACGTATCCCATCTCATTAGATTTTTCTTCTGCCGACCTTGAGGCGATTGTGGCTCCTTCGGCTAGGCCTGCCCTTCCCCCTGTCAAGCGCGTTTACAATAAGAAAGTTTACGATCTTTCCAAGACTCGTGTGAGTGCTCGGCTTCTTGCGCGGAAAGCAGGCTCCGTGTCTGCTTCCCAGCCTGTTCTCTTTCGTGCAGCGACAGCTAGTTGACTTCCCCGGTGATAGCGGTGTCTTCTCGCCTTTGAGCCTCTAGAGTCTTTCTAGACTGCTAGTGGAGTCTGCTGTAGTCGTGGAAAGAGATCTTCCCCCTCTTGGTTTCGGTCGGCCGTTTCGCGTCTCTGGGCTGCTTGTTTCTATTGCAGGTCACAGTATAGTGCCTCTTCCCGTGGCGTCGCTCTCTGGATGGATTATTAAATGTTATTGTATTTCTTTTATTATCGTCTATTTCTGTTTTACCTCTTGTAAAACCATTGATGCTTGTTTGTATTATTATTGCTTTATTGATTAATATATTTTTGATGGCTGGAGCCTTTTGGCTCTATCCGATTCATCAAAAATTCCTATGAAGCTAGGCATAACTAATGTGAATGTAGTAGGAGAGCCGATATCAACAACGGTCAACTGCATGGCCATGGGTGCATGGCCATGGGATTCGAGAACATAAAAGCTGACCATGATAAGTTATTATTATTATTATTATTATTATTATTATTAATATTATTATTATTATTATATATATATATATATATATATATATGAGTAATGCTTTAGCCAACCAATTTTACTACCATTTTCTTCGCTACCTAAGCACTACTAATTTCACTACCATTTTCTTCACTATCTTAGGTGGCATACTCCTATTGGAGAGTTCCCCTATCTACTCTATCTTTTCCTACCTATTGGAGTGTGCCACCTAAGGTAGTGAAGAGAAATGTAGTGCAATTGGTAGTGGATGTATTATTATTATTATTATTATTATTATTATTATTATTATTATAATATATATATATATATATATATATATATATATATATATATATATATATATATGAGTCTTCTTCCGTTGCAAACGGGCCGGAACGGGTCTGTTCGCACGGACCCGTGCGCCTTAACCCGTCGTTGGGAAGAACGGGTTAAGGCAAAATTTTATTAAAAAATATAGCCTTAACCCGTTCTTGGTAAGAATGGGTTAAGGCTATCTATATTCATTTTTATTTCCATACAGTTCGTCTTCTTCGGCGATTGCTCTCGCGCTCTTCTTCTTTCTTCGACGAACCCAACCCAACGGAAAAAAAATCCTAGCTCCGACATCTCCGTCCGCTCTCCCTCTTCTCTCCCAACTCCGAAGATCGAAAACCTACTCTTTGTGGAAGTCGAACTCCCCGGAACGGGTCTGTTCGCACGGACCCGTGCGAACTTCGATCTGGTTGGATCGAAGTTCCAACGGTCCAAATTTTTTTAATAAAATCTTGCATTAACCCGTCGTTGGGAAGGACGGGTTAAGGCAAAATTTTATTAAAAAATATAGCCTTAACCCGTTCTTGGTAAGAATGGGTTAAGGCTATCTATATTCATTTTTATTTCCATACAGTTCGTCTTCTTCGGCGATTGCTTCGCGCTCTTCTTCTTTCTTTGACGAACCCAACCCAACGGAAAAAAAATCCTAGCTCCGACATCTCCGTCCGCTCTCCCTCTTCTCTCCCAACTCCGAAGATCGAAAACCTACTCTTTGTGGAAGTCGAACTCCGACGATCGACACCCTAGCTTCTCTTCCCCTCTTCGATACGAAATCGAAACCCTAGTTCTCTTCCAAATCGATTGTTTGGCTTGATTTGGATCTATCTTGTAAGGTATTCACTATTTCTTTACCCCAATAATCTACATTTGTATTTTTATTTTGAATTTGTGTGTAGTAAATTATTTAGAAATTGGGAAAAAATTTATATGCGTTAGTAGATTTTAGAAGTAGAATCGGGTTGACTTCAAGTATATTCAATTGCCGAATTATGTTGCTTGCATTAGTAATTTGTAGAATTAGAAATGTATATACGTAATTAGTTGGAAACTTTTCAGTGCGGTTATGGTTGAAAACCCTGCAAACGACCGTAAAAAAATACGAAACTTTCCGAGTAGGTTCGTCTCACGTAGTACAAGTCACACCAACTTGTAGAATCGAGTTTCGACTCACGGTTCGAGAGATACGGCCGCGTATCGCTTTCGGTTGAAAAAAACCAAGTATAGCGGTGCACGGCCGTATATCGCAAACTGTGACTCGAAACTCGCTTCTACAAGTTCGGGTGGCTTGCCCTACGTGAATTCGACCAAGTCGGAAAGTTTTATAATTTTCGGATGCCGTTTGTGCGGTTTTGCTCAACTTCTTCGCATGATAGTTTTTTGACTTAGAATTTTGTAAGTGCGTTTAGAGTTTAAAACACTTCAAACCACCTCCAAAAATTACGAAACTTTGCGAGTTGGTTGGTGTCCCCTAGGAGAAGCCAAACCAAGTTGTAGAAGTGAGTTTCGACTCACGGTTCGAGAGATACGGCCGTTTATCGCTTTTGGTTGGAAAAATCATTATAAAGCGGTATACGGTCGTATCTCGCAAACCGGGAGTCGAAACTCACTTCTACAAGTTCGGGTGGCTTGCCCTACGTGAATTCGACCAAGTCGGAAAGTTTTAAAATTTTCGGATGCCGTTTGTGCGGTTTTCTCAACTTCCTCGCATTATAAGTTTTAGACTTAGAATTTTCTAAGTGCGGGTAGATTAGATTACTCTTCAAACGACCTCCAAAAAATACGAAACTTTGCGAGTTGGTTGGTGTCCCCTAGGAGAAGCCAAACCAAGTTGTAGAAGTGAGTTGCGACTCACGGTTCGAGAGATACGGCCGTTTATCGCTTTTGGTTGGAAAAAAATCATTATAAAGCGGTATACGGTCGTATCTCGCAAACCGGGAGTCAAAACTCACTTCTACAAGTTCGGGTGGCTTGCCCTACGTGAATTCGACCAAGTCAGAAAGTTTTAAAATTTTCGGATGCCATTTGTGCAGTTTTCTCAACTTTCTCGCATTATAAGTTTTAGTCTTAGAATTTTCTAAGTGCGGGTGGATTAGAAAACCCTTCAAACGACCTCCAAAAAATACGAAACTTTGCGAGTTGGTTGGTGTCCCCTATTAGAAGCCACCCGAACTTGTAGAAGTGAGTTTCGACTCACGATTCGAGAGATACGGCCGCGTATCGCTTTCGGTTGAAAAAAACTATTATAAAGCGGTATACGGTCGTATCTCGCAAACCGGGAGTCGAAACTCACTTCTACAAGTTCGGGTGGCTTGCCCTACGTGAATTCCACTTAGACGGAAAGTTTTATAATTTTCGGATGCCGTTTGTGCGGTTTTGCTTCAATTCCTCAAATGAGAAGTTTTTGACTTAGAATTTTTTAAAAACGGGCCGATTAGAAAACACTTCGAACCACCTCCAAAAAATACGAAACTTTGCGAGTTGGTTGGTGTCCCCTATGATTAGCCAACCCAAGTTGTAGAAGCGAGTTTCGATTCACGGTTCGAGAGATACGGCCGCGTATCGCTTTCGGTTGAAAAAAATCCTAATAAAGCGGTATACGGTCGTATCTCGCAAACCGTGAGTCGAAACTCACTTGTACAAGTTTCGGTGGTTTGCGCTACGTGAATTCGACCAATTGGAAAAGTTTTATAGATTTTTTTGTTTTCATTCGTGCATTTTTCAGTATAATCTCGGTATGTTTGTTTTGTTGTCATTTTTACCAACCACATTTTAAATTTTTTGTCAGATAGCTAAATGGCTAGAACAAGGCAACCGAGAAGCCCGTTCGGTAACACTAGTGGCGCACCAACTACTGAGGTAAGATTGATTACTATTATTGGTTTTAAATACGAACATGTAACATTATCTCAATAATAACATTTGTTATATTTATTCGTGTAGGTTGGTGGCCGTCAATCCACATCGGCTGAGGCAGGTCCGTCGTCCTCGGTTACATCACCCGGACCCGTGGACACAAGCGTACTCACCCTGCAACCCAAACACCGATCGGAAGCCGTGTGGAATGGGTCCGATAAAAAATGTAATTTCCGGAAGCACGCAGTTCTTCCTTTTGATGAGCGTATCACGCCGTATGTGGTGGAGGCCGGTTTCTACGGAGCAAGATTCATTCACTCTGTGAAGCTAGATCGGCCACTCCTTACAGCTCTAGTCGAGCGATGGAGGCCGGAGACCCACACATTCCACCTACCAGTGGGTGAGATGACTGTGACCCTACAGGATGTGGCAATGATAACTGGACTACCAATCGATGGGGTTGCCGTGACGGGGAACATGGACTTCTATCGAGTTGAAGTTGTTCGTGACTTACTCGGTATCGACCTGCAGTTGGTAGTTCTCCAAAGGAAAGAGGTCGCCGAAAAAGATATCCGCGAAAATGTCCCCGCAGATTCTGATGAAGATCTATTGTATGAACAAATAGAAGCTGTGAAAGATAAAGCGGAGGAAGAAGTGATGGCTGACGCTTTCGATGGTAAATCACTGTACATCAGCTGGTTAAAATTTCAGTTCGAGGAGGAATATTTGGACGCCGATTCGGACGAGCAAACCCTGACGTACTATGCACGTGCATACATTTTTAGTTTGATAGGGGGACTTATCTTCCCGAACTCATCCGGATCAACCGTGCCGCTAATGTACCTACGATTGTTGGAGAATTTTCGGTATGCGGGTCGTTTTAGTTGGGGAAGTGCGGCACTGGCGCTACTATATAGGAATTTGTGCACATGTTCTTTAGGTGGCGTACAGATGGGTGGCCCAATGGTGCTACTGCAGATATGGAGTTGGGAATGCATCCACATCGGACGTCCCCGTATTGTTGAGCTTACACCGGATTGGTTGGCCGACCCGGGGGCAGCGGAGTTGTTACCTCCTCTAGGAGCATATTGGGCCGGCCGGCACACGTGGGCCGATAACCCACACCAATCTTTAACCTAATACAGAGATGAGTTGGACAATCTGCGGGACGAGTTCGTCAATTGGGAACCGTACTCGGCCGACAGGTTGCAACAGGTTCCTCCAGTCTGCCTAGACAGATCCTTTTGGTTGATGGCTGCACCTCTTGTGAACTTTGGAGTTGTGGAGTTCCAGTATCCGGACAGGGTCTTGCGGCAATTCGGATATCAACAGAAGATTTCCGAGGTCAGGTCTTATGATAAAAAGTTGCACGAGGTCAGGGGAACGGGACGAGTGCCCAACTTCGATTGGGCTGATTACCATCGTTACCATGTAGCCAACTGGAACACCATGCGGCGGCAAATGACACCGAATATGATGTACGTCGCGATACCATACGATGGCTCCCTCCAGCAGGCATACATGATGTGGTACAAGCGAATAACCCGGTTGTATGTTTCTCCAACGGCCGCCGTACCAGCTGGTGTGCAACTTCCGATTCCCCCTACCCAGGTAGAACCACCTCCAGCATATTCTTCCTCCCAGCCGATGTACCAACCAAGGGCTGAGACATATCGAAAAACGGTCAGTCAAATTTCATATAGTTTGTACGCATGTACTGTATTTAATTGATGCCGCTAATTATGAATGATGTTTAAATTGGAATTTTTCACCAATTGTAGATTGAAAACGCATGGGAGGTTGTTCGAACAGCTGCTCGCGTCCTGAAGACTAGGATACCCGACAGCTTCAAGGCGGTAATCCGGGAGATGTTAGCCCCGTGCCGTCGTACTCTGGAGGACGCTGGTGAAGGTCCACAGGTTGAGGCCTATTTGAGAGCCAACTTGCCACCAACAGGTTTAAGGCGAAAACAAACTGTGAGTAGGGAAATTCGAATCGCCGAGCCAAATCCCGAAGATGTTGATTAGGAACAGTCGTCGGATGATCCTGATTCTCCCCAGACACAAGACAGACGGCGAAATCCTCATAGGAAGCGGAACCCTCCCGATCAATTCACACCTAGCGGTCGCAAGGTGCGTGGTCGTAGAGGGTAGTCTCTAATACTTTGTAATAGCGTATCTTTTGGTTGGTGATTTTGTTATTGCAGTAACTAACGTATTGTTTGTTTCTATGTTGATAAATTGTTGTAGGTGAATACCGGGCATGGTGTGCAAGCCAAAGTGGAGAACGCCTTCATTTTGTAATTTTTGTATTTTGGACATGTACAACTTCATATGTATAATTTTGGTGTACATTTTTGAAAATTGAATTCATTTCAATTAATTAAGTATTGGCTAATGAATGTCCTATTTTTGAACTTCACATATATATTGTTGGGAACATGGATTTCTGTATTGTTGTGGTTACCGCTATATATATGTAGTTGTATTGTTGTGAACTGAGTTCTCAATTCTTGTGCTATGAATTGTTGTTGTGAGGTTGTATTGTTGTGAACTCAGTTTCAGTATTCTTGTGAGTTGTTGTGAGGTTGTATTTTTCACCAAGACACCTGTATATATTGGCCGAAGTTTTTTAACCTACTGGCCTGTACATGATATAGTTCTGCCAAAATAGCTAAACTTAACACGTTATTGTCAATAACGGATTAGTTGTACCTAACCCGTTATCAACAATAACGGTTTAAGAAGACATATATTAGCCGAAGTTTTTTAATCTCAGGTCTGTACATGATATAGATCTGCCATTATATGTGTTCTTAACCCGTCATTGTCAATAACGGATTTAGCTCACATAATCCGTTATCGACAATGACAGGTTAAGAACACATATAATGGCAGACGATTTTTAATCACAAGTTTTTAGTTGACAAAATTTTGCCAAAATAACTCAGCTTAACCCGTTATTGATAATAACGGGTTAAAAACAACTAACCCGTTACCTTTAATAACGTGTTAAGTAGATATATATTGGCAGAAGAATTTTTATCTCAGCTGTGTAGGGGATCAAGTTCTGTGAAAATTGTTCTAGTTAACCCGTTATTGACGATAACGTTTTAGGATAACTTAACCCATTATCCTCAATAACGGGCTAAGTAAGAAGATGTTTTTATCCTTTCTACAAATTTCTCTTCACTATTTGCGAGAACTGTCTCCGGAAGTGTGCAAGGTGACATTAATATGCCTATAAATTGTTTATAATTTTTATTGATTTCCATTTACTACCTCGTAACTAACCACTATAAATTTGTTACCATAATAAGTGTTGTGAAAGTTAAAAAATTAAATTACGAGATTTTTGTACCAAGGGTTAGGGTTAGGGTTAGGGTTAGGTTAAGATAGGGTTATTGGTGAGTGTATATTTTTTGTTTTGATTAATTAGGTTCATATTTGTGGATCCCTATATCTATATTTCACTTTGTAACATGTGGAACCACATGTAAAACATGGCAAGTATCTGAATTTGTGGTACGAGTCGTTAACTTGTAGTACATTAACAGGCCGTTCTAAATTTCCACACTAATGAATCCATCCATCCATCAGTCAATCAAATTGAAGGTTCAAATCATGGCTAATCAAATATATCTTCTCCCACATGTCTTTATTGTGCTACTACATGTGAACTTGTGCCCCCACATGTGATCAGATCCAGTTCTTGTTAGCTAAGTAATTATATCTGGTGGCATTGCGTTCTAATAACGCAAAGGTGATTTTCCATTAGGAATATCATCATCATCACAGTTGTAACAAACCCGTTATTGGTCTTTTTGTACGTGGATGTGAGGATCTACATGTGGTTTTTCTCCCATATAGGCTACATGTGGGATCTACATGCGGTTTTTTTCCCATATAGGCGACATGTGGGGATCTACATGTGGTTTTTCCCCCATATAGGCTACATGTGGGATCTAATGTGGTTTTTTTCCTATATAGACTACATGTGGGATTCTACATGTGGTTTTTCCCTATATAAACTACATGTGGGAATCTACATGTTGTCTCCACCGAAGAAGTGGTGTTGTCATCTAAGCCAAGTGACCACCACAAGCCAGAAAAATTTGAACATACACCTAAGTGGGAAAAAGCACCAAGCAAGAAAGCCTATGTACAGATCCAATCCTATGTACAGATCCAGTTCTTGATGGCCAATTAATCTCATCTGATGACGAGATGCGGATCACGTGACGCATCTGGTTAGGCTTTTCCATTAGGGATCTCAGCATGTGGGGATGTACATGTGTTCTATCAACGGCAAATTAGAATGAGGACCAGCAAGAAAGTCTAAAATGATTCTTATCAGTCCTTCCACAATAAGTGCATCCCTCAGGTACCCATATTAGGAAATCTACATATGATTTTTCCCATACATAGGCTACATGTGGGGGTCTACGTGTGGTTTTTCACCCATATAGACTACATGTGGGATCTCATGTGGTTTTTCCCCATATAGGGTACATGTGGGATCTACATGTGGTTTTTCCCCCCATAACAAGCTAAACAAGTAGAACTCAATCTCAAAGCAGACACTTCGGTCAGTCAAAAGAGTGGAGACTCTACATTTGGGGATCTACATATGGATGTAGTCAATATATAGGCTACATGTGGGGATCTACATTTGGTTATGTACTTTACGTTTTTCCCATATTGAAGTGTCTGCTACGAAGAGAAAAAGAGTGGAGACTCCAACCCTAACCCTAAGCCTACTAACCCTAGACTAACCCTAACCCTAACCTACAACATTTTTTTTATTGTTTTTTATGAACCAAAATACAAATTAATTTGTGTTAATTTTAATATTCGTTTGATGATATCAATTTTATATTGGTTAGTTATGTGGCTAGGAATGAAATTAAAAAAATATATAAAAAAACAGAGAACATACATATGACTGTCTATTTTGTAGAGTTCAGAAGGCAATGTACGTAAAGAGTTGAGAGGCGTATGCGATTAATGATAGAACTTAAATATCTATAAACTCTTTATTGGAAACTTATTACCTATCATCTCCCACCTACAAATATTAACGTATTTAATGAATAATTTATCATAAATTATTTTCATTAAGTGAACTATAAGTTATATTTACAAACTTGTTTACACATTTTTTTACATGCGATTTAATAATTATGAGTACTACCGATTTAGGTACACTTAACCCGTTATCCGTAACAACGGGTTAAGTTGACAAAGATTGGCAGTGGTTCATCATGTACAGACCAAGTTCTGGAACATGATCAAGTACACTTAACCCGTTCTTGGTACCAACGGGTTAAGTGTAATTAACCCGTTGTCACTAACAACGGGTTAAGCAGGTGTAATTTACAGACATCGATTGTACTTTTTATGATATGTATCAATTTGGTGGAGACAATTGCTGTCCTTGCTGCTCTTTTTTCGAGACTTGTATCATGTCTTTGTTGACTAACATGTTTATCCTTATTTTCTTCTTCTTCTTCATGTTTGAGTATTCCTTGTCTTCTCCTTCTCCTTGTGTTGATCCATATCCATTACCTATTGATGAGCAGTGAGAAAACCCAAGTGGGCTATCATATCATGCTCCCATCGTTCTTTTTCCTAGCCTATAACTGAGAGAGTTGGACTCATAACTCAAATGAGTATTCTCTTCTTCTCTTCAAGAGAACTCAAATGAGAGGCTTCAATTTTCTCTTCTTCTCTTCAAAAATATGAGGATTCAATGTTCTCTTCTTCTCTTCAAGACCTCTTTTTTCTTCCTAATAGGGAGGAAGAAGTTTGAGTTGTAGAAGAAATTTGAGTTCAAGGATGGTCGCCTACAATTGTTCCTGTGTATGAAGATGCAGGAGTAGAGAGACTTGTTTCAGTGTACAAGTGCATGCTCGGTTTCTCTCAAGGGGTAGGGAGGGCCGCTGGCTCTGGCTTTTTTTTCCACAGTGTTTCTCTTAGTTTTCTATTTTTTTAGCTTTTAGATGTGTTTGCATAAGTAGCAATTGTCCGCCTTTCATACACATTCGTTCTCTATTGTTACACAGAGTGTAAAAATTCTCTGCTTTCGTCGGACGGAGTAGTGGTGGGTGTCACAGTGTATTCATGGTACTTTTCAGCTTCTTGGCATGCACACCTCACAATCGTGCAACAAATAGTACGAATATGAGGAGTGCGTGTCAAGAAGTTGTTAAGTACTTTGAATATACGGTTACACCCACTACTACTCTATCCGACGAAGTGGAGAATTTTTACCTCTGTGTAATAGTAGTGAACGAAATTGTATGCAGGGGGTACAACTGGCTACTTATGCATTCAAAAAATGGCAGAGACAGCAGTCCTTCCTTCCACTTCGAGAAGAACGCGAGCATGTACTTGTATACTAAATTAATTTCAATTTAGGAGTAGAGTATCAAAGGATGTGTTTGTAATGTCAACTAGCATGCGGATCATGTACAATTTTCTATGTTTCTTCAAACAATATGTTATTGCCAGTTTGTAATGTTCCTTTATATGAATAAATTTGGTTTTGCAAATGGCTTGTTGTGAATGAATAGATTTGTATATGTATCAACAAAAGAAGATATATCCAACACCCGCGAAAGTTAACTCTCATATTTTGAAGCAGAGAATGAACAAATATGTATATGTATCAACAAAAGAAGATATAGTCCACAAAGTTGAAAGCTCTGTAAAAAAATCTTAACCTCACCCGTCATCTTCAATAACGGTTTAGGGGATATTAAATCGTCAACGCCAATAACGGGTTAATTGGAGAGATATTGGCCGAACCTCATCCCCTACATGTGAAGTGTTGGTTAACAAATCTATCTCCTTAACCCGTCATTGGTAATTACGGGTTAAGGGATACTAAACCGTTGATGCCAATAACGGGTTGAGTGGAAAGATATTGGCCGAACTAAAACCCCTATATGTGAAGTATTGGTTAAGGACTGCCAATATCTATCTCCTTAATCCGTTATTGAGGATGACGTGTTATGTTATCTTTACCCGTTATCCCCAATAACGGGTTAAGTTATACAGTATCTGGCAGCATCTCTTCTTGTGAATACTGCATACATTTTCACAATTTTCCACAATATAGATATATCATCCACAAAATACACAACTCCAACACAAATAACAAATCTGTTCACATCGGCATGCAGACAATTTTCATTAACACAAAATTCACAAACAGAACGAGTTCCCCAAATTGCACACATCTACCAATTCCACATTTTTCGACATAAATAAGCATTCGCTACCCAAATACCTGGTCAAAATCCATAGTAACATATTTTTGTTCACAAATACACAAAATAAACTGACATACAGAGATTACATTCTGATTAAATACATCATTAATTTACTTGTACCAAACAAGCCTACGTCAATTATCCACATATATATACAATCCAAAAGCAACGAATTTTTCAACGCATTGCCTCTTTCCATTGGGCGCGTTTTTTTTTTGTTTCACTCCGGACCTATACCAGAAAATTAAAAAAAAACAAAGTTAACAATCCAGTCGAAATTAATAAATATCTGCACGAATAAATATAAAATTCAGCAATTATTCGGTGATTATTTTGAAAGTTTGATATGACATACATATTTAAGTACTTAAAACCCCCTAGCACGAACCTTCGCCTTCGTCATCATCACTCTTTACAGCGTTTGGAGCTTCTTCATTTCCCACCGATCCACTAAATAAGGAAGAAGAATGAGTTAGTACCGACCAAATTAACATTCATTGAGTCCAATTAACAAATACAAAATCTCTGATATAATACCATGCTATATTTTTTGGGCAATTTCGTGATTCGTGACCGACGACACGAAGGCATGTCCTGCAAAGTCTTGGCCTCTTCGTTTTTTGACCTTCTCTTACAGACTTCAACTGTTTCCCTTTAGGCCTCCCCTTTGTGGTGCACTGTACATGGTCATCTCCATGTGCATGTGTATGTGCAGGTCCACCACTCTCAGGTTGTGCGCTACTTTCGTGTGGTGTGCTGTTCACTGACTCAATCTTAGCAAAGCCTTCAATTCCCTTCAGCATGTGGTCGAGCATGTGCTTGTATCCTCGCTCTGAAGAACAACCAAGATCGACCAAATGTCTTGAGTGTATACTCAGTTCACAATAACGCGAGGCAAAATTGTCGTCCATACTATTGGGAACCGGTATACTGCTTCTCCTCAGTTGATCCCTGGTCCATCGCTTACAAATATATTGCTCGAGTAGTGCGGTGTGATCTGTGAACCGAATAACTGCCAGTAGATGTTTGCAGGGAATGCCTACGAAGTAGTACATGGAACAAGGGCATTTAGCAATTTCAGTGATTTTACAATAAGAAATCACCCTCCCCGGTTCTGAATTTCCACAAGCTGTTACAGAATAAGCTGCACTATCCGGTGTATCCATACTCGCAATTAAACCCACATTAAGTAGTAAGCTTTTGACAACTTCTTGTTGAAATTTGTAGAAAATCTTCAAAGTGTATGTCTGTAGCGCCCCGAATTTCTAAAATAATATCTTAGAAAATACGTGGCACAATCCCAGCAATCCACTTCAATATAATATTAAACACAACCAACACCACTAAAATTTTCAACTTTTATTACAACAAACTTTTTCATAGCACAGCGGAATACCAAAACAACTCAAACAATATTTTCTGTCATTTACAACTCAAATTATCTCAAAACTGCTTTTACAAATTTACACAAAACTCTTATGAATCAATTTATCTCAAAAACCAACTCAAGCATCCAACCTCCAACTCTAAGCAACAACCTGCAACATATGAGGCTAGAGATGATCCCTAACCCCCAAAACTAAAGGGGTTAGCCATAAATGGTGTGAGTGACATAAAATCAAACAAACAACATAAATGAATACTAAGCAAGGATTCATAAGTAACATATAGTGAACCAAAATACATAAAATATGAGATAGCAGGAAATGTAACAACAAGTGATACTAAACCAAGTGTCAAGTGTAGAAAACCGGAAAACCACATGCATAAAACTAAGTCAAGAAAAACACAAATTCTATGTGTGGACTCTCTAATGCGTACTTGTCGAAGTCTATGCATCCCACTCTACATAGGTTCGGTGCAAGCCCTTAACGTCTCCACTTCATAGGGTTCAATCCTCCGCTATGCAACTAATCCTATCACGATGACTACTACGAGATAAAGATAAACTGTGAGAATGAGCCCATGCCTGATAATTTCGGAGATAGATTCCACATCTCAGGTAATTTACCTGGATAATTCCGAAGATCATCCTACATCTAAACATTGACACATCATCACATGAATACCACATGTGCGTCGCCTCGACTCCGATAATTCCGGAGATCAATCCCACACCGCAAGTAATTACCTGGATAATTCCGGAGATATATCTCACATCGCAGGTAATCTTACCTGGATAATTCCGGAGATAGATCCCACACCGCAAGTAAGTTACTTGGATAATTCCGGAGATTAAATCCCACATCTAAAGCCATACTGAGGTGCATAACTCATGTTCCCGTTCGTCATATCACCACTAGTGCCTGTCCTTATTATTTTTTTGGGTTACTGAATTGCTCAACGAATCTCCTAGAGTGGTGTACCCCACCAGCCTAAACTCAAAACTGAATAACTGAAATGCCTCAACGGGCCTCAACAAAATAACTCAAACACCGGTATACTAGGGTCACGCACCTCTAGAGACTCAAACTCAAATGTCTAAATCAAATTTCCACTAAACAAGTGGCTCAATTGAATATCTTAAATCAAATGGCTTAACTGAATATCTTAATATCAAATACTGAACTGAAGATCAAGTATAGACTGAATTATCTGAAAACCAATCATTCGAAATAATCCTCAAGTTTACAAACACTCATCAGCACCAGTCGACTTATACTTAGTAAGTCGACTGTCCAGAAGACAAATACCCAAAATTTTACGAAAATAAACTAAGTCATGACAGTCGACTTGAAAGCCATCAGTCGACTTAATCGAGACAAAATCCCAATAATTCTCAAGGAAACAATCTAAGTACATAAGTCGACTTAAAGAGGTCATGGTCGACTGTCCAGAAAGGACTGTAATAATTTTACAAAATAATTTCTCAGTGAACCAGTCGACTGCCTAAAAGCTAAGTCAACTGTCCAGAACGACTTTTCAAGGAAACTAAAATACAGTAGCAGGTTCGTACCAGTCGACTATCGGCCTACAGTTTTTTTTTTATATATAATTTAGATCTGAATACAAAATCAAACTGGAGTTTTCTAAAGATTCTTTGTTCATGAAATAATTCGTATTCAGGAAAAATAACAAATCTCAACAATTCCTCATTATGGATACATTACTCAAAATATCAAATATGTCAAAACTCAAGTTCTCATGTTCTAAATTACTAATTCTCACATTAGGGTTTCTCAATACTAAATTTCTTTCACAACTCTTAATAAAAATCTGATTTACAAATATAAGATCCAGATGCTCATCATTCGATCATAACCATACTCAAATCTTAACATGCATTTTAGTAATACAATTTCGTAAGTCAAGATCTACTCAATATTCTTAGATTCCACAAACATGATACAAACAACGATCTTTGCATTGTTCCCATGCAAAATACTAAATAATATTCATGTCAAACAAACAATCATAACAATCGATCACATCAATCAAACCACCACACAAAGTTCATATCATTCATACAACAAGACAAAACAAAACAATTTCATATCACTCACCTTTGGATTGAGAAAATCCACGAAAAGCCTTCTTGTTAGATCAAAACTTCCTCTTGCTCCACCAAAACAAATCACCAAAATTCTGTATATTCTCAACAAATGACGGCTGGAAAAATCCCTTTAAATATCCGGGATTAGGTTTAGGGTTTTACCCAATTTGCAAAATAATCCCTTCCAAAATACAACTTCACATATATAGGTCTAGTCTTGGAAATTCGATCAAAATTCATTTAAATTAGGATTTAAAAGGAAAATATAATTCTAAATCTCAACCAATACTGTTCAAAACGTCCAGGATTACATTTTTCATTTTAATTCTTAAAAATGTCAAATTTGCAAAAAGGCCATTCTTTTCTCAAAATTTGCAAATAGTTCCAATTAATTTTAGAAAAATCTGGAAAAATACTAAATAAATCCCAAATATTAAATAATGATTTTTCATGAAGAAAACTTAACTTTTCAAACTTCTCAAAAGACATTTGCACGTGTTTTGCACGTGTAAAAAGATAAATTTTTCTGAAAATATTTATTAAATTCTCCAAAAATCAATTTAAATTCATTTTCAAATATTTAAAATAATATTTGAAAATACGGGGTTCTACATCACTCCCTCCTTAAAAGAGTTCTGTCCTCAGAACTACTACTAATGAGTCCAAACCACATACCAACAAAGAAATAATCTCATAAATAGAACATAGTCCAAACAATTGCATACGACAACACAATCAAAATAGAAGGAATACAAATTACATCAATCAATGGTACAAACATTCAAAAGAATCACAATCACATAAAAGAAATACACTCATACAAAAAGCTCAGGGAAATCCTTCTGCATGCGATCCTCTGGCTCCCAAGTAGCCTCCTCGAACTGTTGATTCCTCCACAACACCTTGACCATAGGTATCATCTTGCTCCTAAGAACTTTCTCTCTACAGTCAACGATCTCAACAGGCTGTTCCTTGTAACTCAAGTTCACCTATAGATCTTCAGGAATCTCTACCAACTGATGATTCTGATCTGCCACATACTTCCTCAATAATGACACATGGAATACATCATGCACTTGTGCCAACTCCTCTGAAAGTTTCAATCTATATGCTGTCTTGCCAATCCGCTCCACGATCCTGTATGGCCCAATGTATCTTGGTGCCAACTTGCCTCCCTTACCGAACCTGATCACTCCTTTGGTCGGAGAAACCTTGAGAAAAACTGCATCCCCAATCTCAAACTCCAAGTCTCTTCGTCGAGTATCAGCATAACTCTTCTGCCGACTCTGAGCCTCGACCAATCTCTTGCGAATCAGCTCAATCTGCTCCGACGTCTGCTGTACGATCTCAGGACCATACATCTGCCTCTCGCCAACCTCGTACCAACAAACAGGTGTCCTGCACCTCCGCTCGTACAAAGCCTCATACGGTGTCATCCCAATACTCGCATGGTAACTGTTGTTATAAGCATACTCAACCAATGCCAAGTATCTTTCCCAACTACCACCGAAATCCATAACACAAGCCCTCAACATATCTTCCAGCACTCGATTCACCCTCTCAGTCTGACCATCGGTCTGTAGATGAAAAGCAGTACTGAAATCAGTTTTGGTGCCTAAAGCTGCTTGTAGGCTCTTCCCAAACCTTGAAGTGAACCTTGCATCTCTGTCGGATACAATCGACACAGGAACTCCATGAAGTCTCACAATTTCACCAATGTACAACTCAGCCAATTTCTCCATCGGCCAAGTAATCTTCATGGCTAGAAAGTGAGCCAACTTAGTCAAACGGTCCACAACAACCCAAATCGAGTCATTGCCCTTCGAACTCCTCGGCAAACCCGTGATGAAATCCATACTGATATTCTCCCATTTCCACTTCGGAATGGGCAACGGCTGTAACAAACCTCCAGGTCTCTGATTTTCTGCTTTGATCTGCTGACAAGTCAGACACCTTGTTACGAAATCTACCACATTCCGCTTCATACCAGACCACCAAAAGTGTTGTTTGATGTCCCTGTACATCTTCGTGCCTCCTGGATGAACTGACAACAAGGTACTGTGTGCTTCTTGCAAGATACTATCTCTCAAATCTGCATTATCTGGAACACACAACCTCTCACCCAACCAAAGAATTCCATCTTGGACACGAAACTCTGATAGCTTGCCCTCTGAAACCTGTTGCAACATCTTCTGAATCTCTAAGTCTGATCTCTGACCTTCCACAATCCTTTCTCTCAAGGACGGTTACAGCCTCAACTGAGCCAAAGATGCCCCTAAACCTTGCAGCACCACCTCGATACCTGCCTGATCGATCTCTGCTGCCAACTTACTTCGAGTAGTGATCAAACTTGATAAACTACTCTTCCTGCTAAGTCCATCAGCCACCACATTCGCCTTGCCCGGATGATACTTGATCTCGGGACGAATGTCTTCCAAAACCTCCAACCACCTTCTCTGCCGAAGATTAAGATTCTTCTGCTGATAAATGTACTTCAGGCTCTTGTAGTCAGTGTACATGTTAACCTTCTCGCCATAAACATAATGCCTCCACTGCTTCAAGGCATAAATGATAGCTGCTAGCTCCAAATCATGAGTCGGATAATTCTTCTCATGCGGACGCAATTGCCTCGAACCATAAGCAATAACCTTGCCTTCTTGCATTAAGACACAACCCTAACCTCTGAGAGACGCATCACTGTAGATATCATAATCCTTCCCATCTTGCGGCAAAGCTAAGATAGGTGCAGTAGTCAACCTTTCCTTTAACTCAAGGAAACTTTCCTCACACTTATCAGTCCATACAAATGCCACATTCTTCCGGGTCAAACCTATCAAAGGAACTGCAATCTGAGAATAACCCTGGATGAATCTTCTGTAGTAACCAGCTAAACCCAAGAAACTTCTGACTTCCTTCACAGACGTTGGCCTGGGCCAATCCTTCACTGCTTCAACTTTCTGAGGATCAGTGGCAACTCCCTCCTTAGAAAGGATATGACCAAGGAAAGCTACCTCAGACTTCCAAAACTCACACTTCGACAACTTGGCATACAAGCTATGCTCCTGCAATTTCTGTAATACCGCTGTCAAGTGCGTAGAATGATCCTCCTCCGACTTCGAATACACCAAGATATCGTCTATGAAAACCACCACGAAGGAGTCAATAAATGGCCTCAAAACCCGATTCATCATATCCATGAACACTGCTGGCGCATTCGTCAACCCGAATGGCATTACCAAAAACGCATAGAGTCCATGACGAGTCCTAAAAGCTGTCTTACTCACATCTTCCTCCTTGACTCGAACCTGATGATACCCTGATCTCAAATCAATCTTCGAAAATACAGCTGCTCCTCGAAGCCTGTCGAACAAATCATCAATCCGCGGCAGTGGATACTTGTTCTGAATAGTCACCCTATTCAACTCCCGATAGTCAATGCACATCCCCATTGACCCATCCTTCTTCTTGACCAACAACACTGGTGCTCCCCACGGAGAAGAACTCGGCCTGATAAGCCCTTTGCTCAACAGCTCCTCAATCTGCTTTTTCACTTCATCTTGCTCTACAGGTGCCATCCTGTACGGAGCCTTAGAAATCGGCGCACTCCCCGGCTAAACATTAATGCAAAACTCCACATCTCTCTGCGGTGGTAATCCTGGAAAATCATCCAAGAACACCTTAGGAAAATCTCTGACAACCGGAATGCCCTTGACTTCATCTGAAATTGCCATCTTGGATACCATTGCAGCCACCTTCGGAATCTTCTTCTTTCCTTGGAAAGTCACTACAGGTTCACCTGGTGCTTTCACCAACACCTCCTTCTGCTTGCATTCAATTGTGGTATCATATATTGCCATCCAATCAATGCCCACGATGACATCCACACCCAATACTTGCAGCTCGATCAAATCGATGCCGAACAACCTCCCACCAATCTCGATATCACAGCCTCCGTAATATCGATCCGCAATCAACTCTTCACCTGACGGCGTTGCCACCGACAAAACCCTGCCTGGAAACAACTTAGGTTCCACACCTAAGATCCTTGCAAAATTTGGCGATACAAAAGTATGCGATGAACCAGCATCAAATAAAACCCTTGCCTTTATTCCATTAATTAAAACAACTTCTGTTACAATAAGAATGATACTCAATCTTAAATTGTTCTCAAATAAAGGTTTTACTTATTACATTGATTTAGAATAAAAATCAAAATTCTTGCATACCCTGTATTACATCTTTCGAGTTACCCGCGTCCTCCTCGGTTAATGCAAATACTCGCCCTTGCCTCTTCTGGAATTTGCTTCCACCCGAACCATCCTTCCTCAATTGTGGACAATGGGGCTTAGAATGTCCGGCCTGCCCACACTGGGAACAAATATGCTCCGCCAACTTCGGACACACTGACCTGTAATGTCCTGCCTCCTTGCAGTAATAACAAGTCACCCCCTGAGTTGCAGGTGCCTTCTGCACCGGATCACTGAACTTGATCTGCTTCGCAGGGAATCCCTTCCCACTCTGGCCTGATGTTGGCCTCTTGTTCCGGTTCCATGTATTTTGCCTCTTCTGGAACTGGTCCATGTCCTCCTCAGTCATAGTTGCTCTCCTGACCAGCTTGTCGAATCTTCTGATACCCAACGGGATCATCCTCGACCTCAAGTTTGGCCTCAAGCCCTGCTCAAACTTTTTGGCCTTCTTCGCCTCGTCAACGACCAACTCTGGTGCATACCTCGAAAGCTGAGCAAACTTGGTCTCATACTCCCGCACGGTCATGCTGCCCTGCTGAAGGTTCAAGAACTCGGTCGCCTTCTTCTCCTGAACATCTAGGGGAAAGAAGCGATCTCTGAACTCCTCCAGAAAAGCTTCCCAAGTCAACTGCTGATCTCCCAAAGTCCTCTTCAGCGACTCCCACCAGACACCAGCGTCCTTCTCTAGCTGCATCGTAGCCAACTTCACCTTGCTGGCTGGCGGAGTCTCTGATACCTCGAAGATTGTCTCCATCCTTCTAATCCAATCATCAGCTGCGGTTGGATCAGATTGCCCCTCAAAAACTGGCGGCCTCATCCTCTTAAAGGATTCGATCTGCTTGATAGGGTCGACGTTAACCAATCCCTGTCCAGCTCCATGATTTGGCTGCAGATTCTGCTGCTGATTCTGAGCTTGCGCCAAATTAAATGCCATTAGCGCATTCAGAGTGATACACCTTAGCGAATTCAGCCTCAAGGTCAATTCCCGTTCCTCGAGAACTACCAGATCCATCCTCATTGTTACCAGCATTCCTGGGCCTGGGTGCAACCATTCTGAATACTGCAAAACGAGGAAAAAGTTAGAGCATCACAATTCAAACTCACATCAATATCCTTTGGCAAAACTTCACTTGTATCCCAAAGGTAAAACATCATATTTCAGTTCTATGTGATACTCACTCTTTAATGTCTACACCTAGGTACTCAAACTCTAGTGTCCACACCTAGGTTATTTTTATGCCATGTTTATTATTACTATTGAAGCATGCTCTGATACCAATCTCTGAAGCGCCCCGAATTTCTAAAATAATATCTTAGAAAATACGTGGCACAATCCCAGCAATCCACTTCAATATAATATTAAACACAACCAACACCACTAAAATTTTCAACTTTTATTACAACAAACTTTTTCATAGCACAGCGGAATACCAAAACAACTCAAACAATATTTTCTGTCATTTACAACTCAAATTATCTCAAAACTGCTTTTACAAATTTACACAAAACTCTTATGAATCAATTTATCTCAAAAACCAACTCAAGCATCCAACCTCCAACTCTAAGCAACAACCTGCAACATATGAGGCTAGAGATGATCCCTAACCCCCAAAACTAAAGGGGTTAGCCATAAATGGTGTGAGTGACATAAAATCAAACAAACAACATAAATGAATACTAAGCAAGGATTCATAAGTAACATATAGTGAACCAAAATACATAAAATATGAGATAGCAGGAAATGTAACAACAAGTGATACTAAACCAAGTGTCAAGTGTAGAAAACCGGAAAACCACATGCATAAAACTAAGTCAAGAAAAACACAAATTCTATGTGTGGACTCTCTAATGCGTACTTGTCGAAGTCTATGCATCCCACTCTACATAGGTTCGGTGCAAGCCCTTAACGTCTCCACTTCATAGGGTTCAATCCTCCGCTATGCAACTAATCCTATCACGATGACTACTACGAGATAAAGATAAACTGCGAGAATGAGCTCATGCCTGATAATTCCGGAGATAGATCCCACATCTCAGGTAATTTACCTGGATAATTCCGGAGATCATCCCACATCTAAACATTGACACATCATCACATGAATACCACATGTGCGTCGCCTCGACTCCGATAATTTCGGAGATCAATCCCACACCGCAAGTAATTACCTGGATAATTCCGGAGATATATCTCACATCGCAGGTAATCTTACCTAGATAATTCCGGAGATAAATCCCACACCGCAAGTAAGTTACTTGGATAATTTCGGAGATTAAATCCCACATCTAAAGCCATACTGAGGTGCATAACTCATGTTCTCGTTCGTCATATCACCACTAGTGCCTGTCCTTATTATTTTTTTGGATTACTTAATTACTCAACGAATCTCCTAGAGTGGTGTACCCCACCGGCCTAAACTCAAAACTGAATAACTGAAATGCCTCAACGGGCCTCAACAAAATAACTCAACACCGGTATACTAGGGTCACGCACCTCTAGAGACTCAAACTCAAATGTCTAAATCAAATTTCCACTAAACAAGTGGCTCAACTGAATATCTTAAATCAAATGGCTTAACTGAATATCTTAATATCAAATACTGAACTGAAGATCAAGTATAGACTGAATTATCTGAAAACCAATCATTCGAAATAATCCTCAAGTTTACAAACACTCATCAGCACCAGTCGACTTATACTGTAGTAAGTCGACTGTCCAGAGGACAAATACCCAAAATTTTACGAAAATAAACTAAGTCATGACAGTCGACTTGAAAGCCATCAGTCGACTTAATCGAGACAAAATCCCAATAATTCTCAAGGAAACAATCTAAGAACATAAGTCGACTTAAAGAGGTCATGGTTGACTGTCCAGAAAGGACTGTAATAATTTTACAAAATAATTTCTCAGTGAACCAGTCGACTGCCTAAGAGCTAAGTCGACTGTCCAGAACGACTTTTCAAGGAAACTAAAATACAGTAGCAGGTTCGTACCAGTCGACTGTCGGCCTACAGTTTTTTTTTTATAATTTAGATCTGAATACAAAATCAAACTGGAGTTTTCTAAAGATTCTTTGTTCATGAAATAATTCGTATTCAGGAAAAATAACAAATCTCAACAATTCCTCATTATGGATACATTACTCAAAATATCAAATATGTCAAAACTCAAGTTCTCATGTTCTAAATTACTAATTCTCACATTAGGGTTTCTCAATACTAAATTTCTTTCACAACTCTTAATAAAAATCTGATTTACAAATATAAGATCCAGATGCTCATCATCCGATCATAACCATACTCAAATCTTAACATGCATTTTAGCAATACAATTTCGTAAGTCAAGATCTACTCAATATTCTTAGATTCCACAAACATGATACAAACAACGATCTTTGCATTGTTCCCATGCAAAATACTAAATAATATTCATGTCAAACAAACAATCATAACAATCGATCACATCAATCAAACCACCACACAAAGTTCATATCATTCATACAACAAGACAAAACAAAACAATTTCATATCACTCACCTTTGGATTGAGAAAATCCACGAAAAGCCTTCCTTCTTGTTAGATCAAAACTTCCTTTTGCTCCACCAAAACAAATCACCAAAATTCTGTATATTGTCAACAAATGACGGCTGGAAAAATCCCTTTAAATATCCGGGATTAGGTTTAGGGTTTTACCTAATTTGCAAAATAATCCCTTCCAAAATACAACTTCACATATATAGGTCTAGTCTTGGAAATTCGATCAAAATTCATTTAAATTAGGATTTAAAAGGAAAATATAAGTCTAAATCTCAACCAATACTGTTCAAAATGTCCAAGATTACATTTTTCATTTTAATTCTTAAAAATGTCAAATTTGCAAAAAGGTCATTCTTTTCTCAAAATTTGCAAATAGTTCCAATTAATTTCAGAAAAATCTGAAAAAATACTAAATAAATCCCAAATATTAAATAATGAATTTTCATGAAGAAAACTTAACTTTTCAAACTTCTCAAAAGGTATTTGCACGTATAAAAAGATAATTTTTTCTGAAAATATTTATTAAATTCTCCAAAAATCAATTTAAATTCATTTTCAAATATTTAAAATAATATTTGAAAATACGGGGTTCTACAATGTCCCTGCCATTTGTGACTCTAATGCCCATTCGGTCTTCAATTTTGGCCGTTCCTCGCGATTACGATGTGTTTCTTTAAGTTCATCGTGTCTTTGTTTTACTAAGAGTCGGTCAAAGATGACGGCAAATTCATGTAGTGAGTACTTTTTATGAGTATGGTGCTTCAAGGATGAATGTAGCGATTCGCTACGTTGGGTACTCAACATGCCCCCCCAAAATGAGTCTCTTGCGTACACAGGGGCCCATTTTTCGCAGATCTCAAATTTTTCCTTCAACCATTTGTTATTCTCCAGTTTGTACTGGAAGATCAAATTTTTCCACTTCTGTTCGAATTCTGTTTTAAATTCCGCCGTATAAATGATAGTCTTTAAAGCATCCCTGAACTCATCAACGTTATTCGGCATTCGAACTTCATGCGGTAGCTTATTCAAAATATGCCAAATGCGATATCTATGTGACGTGATTGGGAAAACTTTGAAAATTGCAGAAGTTATCCCACGATCCTCATCTGTCACGATGTTGATCAGATCACATGGCATTGCAGCATGCCACTTTTCAAAGAACCACTCAAATGAGGATGTCTTCTCATTGGGGATGAACCCACAACCTAGGAATATTAATTGCCAATGATGGTTGAATCCAGCAAATGGTACGAACAACATCCCGTATCGGTTTGTGTTGTAGGTAGCGTCAAAGCAGAGAACATCCCCAAATACTTCGTAATTCTTTCTAGCGATACCATCCACCCAGATACAATGTGACAATCGCCCTTCGGGATCACATTGGTAATCAAAATAGAATAAGGGATCAGTCTCCTTTTTGGATTCAAAAAACTCAAGTAGCATTTGTCCGTCGTGTCCTTTTAAACCCTCCATCTCGTCTCTCCTGAGATTTCTTATATCGGTTTCGGTGAATCCAATTTTCTCATTACCTCCACTTGCACCTTCAAAGAATAGCATTTGTTTGCATACAGGGACATTAGCTTCGGTAAGTTGACCAATTACATTTTTATCTGTCTTAGTCAATTCACGGTTTCGAGGTAGCAAGTGACGTCTACCGGGTGAAGTAAATTCGTGATTGTGTGCTTCATTTAACGAATAAAGAATCCACGAATTACTTTGTGAATTACTTTGTGGGTTTAGTTTGACACAGATGAAAGCTTTGCAACCCGTTCTAGAAGTTGTACCTCGTCTAGTTTCATTATGGCTATTCGGTGACTCCCCGGCTTTATTACAAACGTATGATTTATCCACTACATCGTTTCCCTTATATTTATTTCCACCCTTACGCATAGAGAATCCCGCACATTTGCAATATGATGAATAAAATTTTTCCGCATCCTCAAAAGTGGGAAATGTCATACCAATCTTCGGTTTTAGGTGCTCGTCAACATGAGAAAGATACTCGCCAATTTGTTGTGCACGAACAAATTTATCTCCGGCAACAGAACTTCCTTCGAAACTGTCCATACCTAAGAAACCGTGAAAAGGAGAACAGTTAGGGGTACTAAACCGTTGTATTTGGTGTTTTTATAAGTGCGCAAGCCACCACAACTTGTACAAGTTCCAGTTTCTACTAACGGTTCCAGAAATACGGCCGTGTATCACTTAATTTGAGTTTTTTTAAACCGAAAGCGATACGCGGCCGTATCTCTCGAACTGTGAGTCGAAACTCGCTTCTACAACTTGGGTTGGCTTCTCATAGGGGACACCAACCAACTCGCAAAGTTTCGTATTTTTTGGAGGTGCTTTGAAGTGTTTTAAACTCTAACCGCACTTACAAAATTCTAAGTCAAAAAATTCACATGCAGAGAAGTTGAGAAAAATGCGCAAACGGCACCCGAAAATTATAAAACTTTTCGACTAGGTCGGATTCACATAGGGCAAGCCACCCAAACTTGTAGAAGCGAGTTTCGAGTCACGGTTTGCGAGACACGGCCGTGTACCTGTAACACCCCGCAAAATTTAAATGACAATTTTGCCCTCGGGTGTTACGCACGTGCATTTTGTACTATTATTGACTATATCCATAACGTATTTTGATATGTATTTTGAATTCCAATTATTTATGCAATCCCGTATTCTTAAAATCACATTCGAGACAACTCAAATGCAAAATTTCAATCTTTGAGTTTTTACGTGCTTTTTACGTATTCTCGATGCACGTGTCGATTTTGGGTATTCCACCGTTACGTACAAAGTTTTCAATGGATTTCAATCATTTATTTTTATAAACATGTTTGAATTTGTTTTGTAAATGAAAATTCAATTTTTGACTATCTTTATTAAAGTAAATTTTCTACGTGCAATACACGTGTTTTCTGTACGTTTGAGTATATTATCAAATATGTATATTAAATATACTTTCCGTTGCATTCCAATTGATTATAAATATTTTTCGGTTCATAAAGTCAATTTTTGTATTTTTGAGATTTTACGGGCGACGCACGTGTTTTGGTGCACGTGTTTTAAGCGTATTATTCTTTCAAAATAAATTTCATGAAATTGGTTGTGTCTATTTTTATTGTGCATGAAAAGTATAATTTTTAAAGTTAATTTTATATATTTATTACATATATAGATAATTATTTTAAAAGGATTAAATAAATAAATTGTTTTTGTACACAAAGCACGTACATGTGCACACGTGCGATGTGCACACAATTTGGGGACCGGGCTGCTCATGAGGAGAGGAAAAATCTGAACATTTGATTTTGAAATGGGAGGGAAAACAAGTTACAAAGTTTAAATATGGGGTTAGTGGAGTTCATGTGGGGTGGTTGCTATAACTACCCATTAGCTCTCTTATAAAAGTGCACCCTTAGTCTCTCTTTCTCTTATCTCCTTTCTCTCTTCTCTCCTGCCATTCCGAAAAGAAGCAACCCCAAAAACCAGCAAAGACTTTGTCCATTCTCCACCTAAATCATCTATTCCACTTTCCTATATGCATACACTAATGTATATATATGTACATACATAATATGTGTATATGAAAGAAGATGGGAGTTTTCCCTTGTTGTTGCCGAATGGAGTAGGGATGGAGATGCTCTTGATGATGGATG
Organism: Hemerocallis citrina; assembly: GCA_017893485.1. NCBI lineage: Eukaryota > Viridiplantae > Streptophyta > Magnoliopsida > Asparagales > Asphodelaceae > Hemerocallis > Hemerocallis citrina. Next base: position 256,168,464 of record CM030364.1, read on the forward strand.
CTTGCCGAAATGTGGAGCTTAGAGGCTAGCTTTGGTGCGCGGATTTCGAGGATGCTGCAATTGGAGTTCTCTTTAGGAGCTTCTAATTCTAGGAGTTCATTTGGGTAACATATCCTCAATTTAGGTGGGTGTTTCTTAAATGCTTTCTAATTTAGGAATATAATTTGCATGATAAATGATATACGATTTATTTGGTTGAATTTGAATTGATTACATGCAAATTAATGTAGAAATGAATCGTTAAATTGTGATTGATCGTGGTAAATACAAATTACTATGCTTGTTATGATTGCTAGTTGAAGTGCTAGAATTGAAGTGATTATATGAAATTGATGCATGTTGAGACATTATTAGAATAATGCAAATATTGCAAAGAAGTGTGATTATAACCTCAAAATGTTATTTATACGAGTATAGAGATTTTGTAAAGTAATTTTGATAAAAGAAAACAGGTTATTTGGAAAATGGATTAAATATGTGTTTGATTGCATTTTAAGGGTTTCATTGAAAAATGAGAAATTTGATAACATATACGATATTGTTTTAAAGGAATACATTTCTGAAAATGATCTACACTTTTATATGGAAGTACAAATCAATTACAAGGTCGAAAATTATATGTAGGCTGCAATTTGTGTGATTGACAGTCGACTGTTCACTTCCACAGTCGACTGGTAAGTGTTAAAAAGTTGGTTTTCGTCAGCAGGACAGTCGACTGAATACTTTCACAGTCGACTGCTGCTGTCATAAATTTGATGTTTGAGTTTTCAAGATATTTGCGGGACAGTCGACTGATACTGTCACCAGTCGACTGAACCGACTGTGTTATTACTGAAGTTTCAAGTCTCGTAGAGCAGTCGACTGTCTGCTTTCACAGTCGACTGGATCGAGCTGACTGTTGTTTTTGATGTTCAAAGTACTCACGGAACAGTCGACTGATACTACCACCAGTCGACTGAACCGAATTGTTTTTCTGGTTCTTGAGTTTGAAATTGATTTTGACAAATGAAAGTTAAATAAGTTGAATATGAGATTTTATGGTTATTAATATGTGATTGAGTTTTATTGTGAAATGCACACCAGGAGGTGGAAGATGGAATTGATAAAGAAATCAAATCGAATTGTTCTCTTGTTATGAGATTACAAAAGAAATGTTTTGAGAAAAGAATTTGTGAACAAAAGAAATGGAATTATTATTGGAGATTGATTATGAAATATTGTTGATCTCTAGAAAGAGATAGTTGTTGGAATCTAGAGGCTAGGCGAGACCCTAGTGACCGGCAGTTTTATTTATGATTTGAGAGCTAACCGTTGAGGGTTGAGCGTCTCTTGAGAAGTAGCCAGGTAGGCTGACTGTCTCTGTTGTTGATTTAAGTCCGGTAGGGTAAGCTAGCCCTAGGTTGTGATGATTTTCTTTTAAAACAAATTTTGTAAGGTTGTGATGGAAGTGAGAGAAAAACACGAGTTGAGGGCCATTGGATGGGTGTTGTTGAGGGTATGCACAGGTTCTTCACGATGAGTCGTGACATGACGTGGATACTACTCCAGAGTACCATCCTGGTAGCGATGCTTGTGGGATGTTTGGTGGCTGCAAGAGGATCGTGTGCCATGAAGGAGGCTGAATTGTCCATAGGTTGCCTGCCGATGTGTCGTGTCAGTGCGTGGGATTCCCCTCCAGGTTTTCTGTACACGTGCTTGTAATCAGGGAACATCTATGATACTTACCAAAATTACAGATAGATACATAGTGGAGACGTGATGAAAGTAGAAGAAAAACACGAGTATGGGGGCCATCGGATTAGCGGTGTGAGAACGATCCACAGGCTGCCTGCTTGATGCGTCAAGACACGGCGTGGGCGCTACCCCAGAATTATCGTCCCGGTGGCGACGCTCGTGGGATGTTCGAGTGGCTATGGGTGGTGCCATTGTTCCATGGCGGAGGCTGAATTGTCCATAGGTTGCCTGCTCGATGCGTCGTATCAGTGCGTGGGATTCCCCTCCAGGCTGCCTGGACATGGGCTCGTAGATCATAGGACATCTAAGACACTACCGTAATTACAGTAGTAGACTAAGTCATAACGAGGGATTGAACCCTAGAAAGATGAAGAACGAATAAGGGCTTGCCCTCGGACCTATGTAGTATGGGATGCATAGAATCCGAACAAGTGTGCATTAGTGTCATATAATCATAAATAACTGCATTAAGGACTAAGTGCACCGCACAACACGACATCTATAGGATAGTCCCTTGTAGTTCTGTTTGTGATCAAGTTTGTGTTTTCTAAAGTATTTAAGAATCGTTATACTGTTTCCGGCATAGAGAGGATGACCGTGTATAATATTTCGTTAGTTGTAAGCAACTGACGCACCCACAGTTTATATGCAAGATTTGGAGTTGCATGAAGATATAAAGATGATTTGGTGTTGTTGATTACTTAAATGTTAAAGTTGTAACAATTGTACATTCATTATTGTTGTATTTTATTGATTCCGCTGCTTATTGATGTAAAAGACTCTGATGTAATTATTGTTGAAATAAAAGTTTAAAATTCCTTGTAAAATTGTACGAAAGAAGTGAAAAGATCCTGTAGAACTCTCGAATTCAGTTGTTTTGGGATTCGGGGCGTTACACTACCGGCTTTAGTTGTTTTTTTCCAACCAAAATCGATACGCAGCCGTATCTCTCGGACCGTGAGTCGAAATTCACTTCTACAACTTCGGGTCACTTCTCATAGGGAACACCAACCAACTCGCAAAGTTTCGTATTTTTTGGAGGTCGTTTGAAGTGTTTTCTAATCGGTCGGTTTTTTAAAAAGTTCTAAGTCAAAAACTTCTCATTTGAGCAATTGAAGCAAAACCGCACAAACGGCATCCGAAAATTTTAAAACATTCCGAATTGGTCGAATTCACGTAGGGCAAGCCACCCGAACTTGTAGAAGTGAGTTTCGACTCCCGGTTTACGAGATACGACCGTATACCGCTTTATAATGATTTTTTCCAACCGAAAGCGATACGCGGCCGTATCTCTCGAACCGTGAGTCGAAACTCACTTCTACAAGTTGGTTTGGCTTCTCCTAGGGGACACCAACCAACTCGCAAAGTTTCGTATTTTTTGGAGGTCGTTTGAAGGGTTTTCTAATCTAACCGCAGTTAGAAAATTCTAAGTCTAAAACTTATAATGCGAAGAAGTTGAGAAAACCGCACAAACGGCATCCGAAAATTTTAAAACTTCCCGACTTGGTCGAATTCACGTAGGGCAAGCCACCCGAACTTGTAGAAGTGAGTTTCGACTTCCGGTTTGCGGGATACGACCGTATACCGCTTTGTAATGATTTTTTTCAACCGAAAGCGATACGCGGCCGTATCTCTCGAACCGTGAGTCGAAACTCACTTCTACAAGTTGGGTTGGCTTCTCCTAGGGGACACCAACCAACTCGCAAAGTTTCGTAATTTTTGGAGGTGGTTTGAAGTGTTTTAAACTCTAACCGCACTTACAAAATTCTAAGTCCAAAAACCTATCATGCGAAGAAGTTGAGCAAAACCGCACAAACGGCATCCGAAAATTATAAAACTTTCCGACTTGGTCGGATTCACGTAGGGCAAGCCACCCGAACTTGTAGAAGCGAGTTTTGAGTCACGGTTTGCGATATACGGCCGTGCACCGCTATACTTGGTTTTTTTCAACCGAAAACGATACGCGGCCGTATCTCTCGAACCGTGAGTCGAAACTCGCTTCTACAAGTTGGTGTGGCTTGTACTACGTGAGACGAACCTACTCGGAAAGTTTCGTATTTTTTTACGGTCGTTTGCAGGGTTTTCAACCATAACCGCACTGAAAAGTTTCTAACTAATTTCGTATATACAATTCTAATTCTACAAATTACTAACGCAAGCAACATAATTCGGCAATTGAATATACTTGAAGTCAACCCGATTCTACATCTAAAATCTACTAACGCATATGAATTTTTTCCCAATTTCTAAATAATTTACTACACACAAATTCAAAATAACAATACAAATGTAGATTATTGGGGTAAAGAAATAGTGTATACCTTACAAAATAGGTCCAAATCAAGCTAAACAATCGATTCGGAGGAGTAGGGTTTCGATCAAAGCTCGACTTCGGAGCTAGGGTTTCGATCGTCGGAGTTCAACTTCCACAAAGAGTAGGTTTTCGATCTTCGGAGTTGGGAGAGAAGAGGGAGAGCGGACGGAGATGTCGGAGCTAGGGTTTTTTTTTTCGTTGGGTTGGGTTCGTCGAAGAAAGAAGAAGAGCGCGAGAGCAATCGCCGAAGAAGACGAACTGTATGGAAATAAAAATGAATATAGATAGCCTTAACCCGTTCTTACTAAGAACGGGTTAAGGCTATATTTTTTAATAAAATTTTGCCTTAACCCGTCCTTCCCAACGACGGGTTAAGGCAAGATTTTATTAAAAAAAATCCGGACTGTTGGATCTTCGATCCAACGGTCCGGATCGAAGTTCGCACGGGTCCGTGCGAATAGACCCGTTCCGGCCCGTTTGCAACGGAAGAAGAGAGACCGTGCGAATAGACCCGTTCCGGCCCGTTTGCAACGGAAGAAGACTCTCTCTCTCTCTCTCTCTCTCTCTCTCTCTCTCTCTCTCTCTCTCTCTCTCTATATATATATATATATATATATATATATATATATGGGTCGCCTTCGGTTGCGAACCCATGTGTGCGAACTCAGCGTGCGAACTCATGTGCTTGCTGTTGGATCCAAAACAGCTCCATCGATGGCTGTGATTGAATCTGCCCTCTTCTTAGTTATTAGCGGGGGTAATTTGGTCATTTGAATTTTTAGCCCATTACCCCCTTCACTCTTTCGTTCGATCTCAGACCCAAATCGAAAACCCCTTCTCTTTCTCAGAGCGAGCAAAACCCTAATCTTGTCTGTGCGATTTCTTCGTGCGAACTCCTGTGTTCTCCTCGAATCTCAGATCGAAATCGATCCCCTTCTCTCTCTTCTCGAAACCCTAACTCTTGTGTGTGAACTCTTCTGTGCGAACTCCTCCTTCTTCCAAATCGGTAACCTCCCACCCCCTCCCCCCCTCTTCGCCCCACCGCGAAACCCTAGTCCGATTCATTCGACGGCGAAACCCTACCTCCGACCGCCCCCTACTATCTCCAATCGTCTTCGCCCATATCGAAACCCTAGGGTTTTGATCAGATATAATTTTTTTTTTTTGGTTCCGTTTTTCTTTTTTCTGCTTGAATTGTAGGAATGAGGTATTTTTTTCTGTTTAAATTTCATTATATTTTGAAATAATTTGTAGAATTGTTGAATAATTGGTTGATTGGTTTATGTTTCGTTTCCTTTGATAATAGGTATGGATATTGATGAAAGGAGATCTGATGCTGGTGACAATTTTTTGAATGTACAAGTAGGTGAATTTATCCCGGTTGTGGACGACCACCTAAAACCAAAGCTCGGTATGACTTTTGATACTTTAGAGCAAGCTGAAAATTTCTATAACAATTACGCTACATGTGGGGGTTTTCAAATGCGTAAGGGTTCAACCAAATTGAAGGGAATCGTTGTAGTGGATAAGTCGTTTGTTTGTAATAAAGCCGGAATTTCGAAGAGTAAGTCTAATGATGTTAGGCGGGGGACTACAAGTAGATCCGACTGCAAAGCTTTAATTCGTGTGAAATTAAATGAAGAAACACATTCATGAGTTCTTTATTCACTTACTAAATTACACAATCATGTATTTACCTCACCCGGTAGAAGACATTTGTTACCGCGAAATCGTAATGTGTCAGATTCCGATAAAGTAATAATGGATCAACTTATACAAGCTAATATTCCAACGTGCAAACAAATGGTTTTTTTTTGAAAATTCGAGTGGGGGTCATGATAGGGTTGGATTCACTGAGACCGATGCTAGAAATCATGAGAGAGACTTACGGGAGGCTATGAAAGGGCACGATGGACAAATGTTGACTGATTTTTTCAATTGGCAAAAAGAAAAAGATCCTACTTTTTTTTATGATTTCCAACTAGATGAGTTTGGTTGGTTGAGTCACTGTATTTGGGTCGACGGTATTGTTAGAAAGAACTATGAAGAATTTGGTGATGTAGTTTCCTTTGATGCAACATATAGCACGAACCGTTAATGCTATTTGTTCCCTTTGTTGGAATCAACCATTATTGGCAATCTGTTTTCCTAGGGTGTGGGTTCATCCCAAATGAAACGGCTTCCTCATTTATATGGTTATTTCAAAAATGGTTAGTAGTAATGAAACATGCACCATTTGGCATGGTCACTGATCAAGATCGTGGGATAAGTGCGCGATCAAAGCTGTTTTTCCTGAAATTCGCTATAGATTTTGTATTTGGCATATTTTAGATAAGATACCATAAGAGGTGCCTAAAATGAACCAAGATGTTGAGTTTATGAAAGCTTTTAAGAATATTGTCTACAATTCTGATGATTGTACTACTTTTGAAGAAAATTGGAAATCATTGCTTTGTAAGTATGGTGTGGAAAACTATAAGTGGTTGCAAGATAAATTTGAAATTCGTGAGAAATGGGCCCCTGTCTATCATAGACCACATTTTTGGGCCGGAATGCCAAGTAGCCAAAGGAGCGAGGGAATGAATGCTTTCTTAAAGAAACATACTCAAAAGAAGTACTCACTACATGAGTTTGTCTTAATATTCGAGAGAGTCATTGCAAGACAAAGAGAACACGAACTTCAAGAAAATCATCGTACAATTGAGAAGAAACCAAAATTGAAGACCGAATGGTATATAGAGGCACAAATGGCGCAAGTGTACACATTGGTTATTTTTTATGATTTCCAAGAAGAACTAAAATCAAGCTTAATATATAATGTAAATTTTTGCAAGAAGATGAGAACCAAGCTATTTACCTAGTGAAGAAGTGTGGTAAAACAGAAAATGCAAAAGTGGTGACTTATTCTAAAGAGACTCAAACGGCTATGTGTGCATGCTTGTTGTTTGAATTCGTGGGCAGGGGCGGATCCAGGATTGAAAAGTGAGGGGGGCTGGAAAAAAAAAATCGCACAAAGTTACATGCAAAATATATATAAAGTTGTTATAGATACTAGAGAAGTAAAGTTGTTATAGATACTAGATAGAATAGAGTTGAACTTGGGCCCAAAAAAATAAATAGAAGGCTTAAATATGTTTGGGGTGGGCTTTAAAATATATTTGGGGGGGCTAAAGCATATATATTCCACACTAATATACCCAAAAAAAAATTTTACAAACAAATACCAAATGTTGGGGGGGTTGTAGCATACCCCAGCCCCCCTGGATCCGCCCATGATCGTGGGCATTTCTTGTAAGCACCTTTTGGCATATCTTAAGTACACCGATCACAAAGAACTACCAAAGCAATATATTTTAAGAAGATGGACCCGAGATGTAATCTGAAGAGGCAATATATTCACTAATAGGAGAGGCCTTCATGAAGGTAGTAGTGAGAATTTAGGTTTTCGCTATTGTGAGTTGAGTAAATTAGCCCAACAACAAGTTGATATTGGATTAGCTTCCAATGAAGGCTACGAATTCATGCGGAACAACATGATCAAAAGTATTGAAGGCTTCCATCTTGTACAACCCAAAAGTAGTGGACCGGTATATGGAAAATCCATGGAAAAGTCTAAAGTTCTCGTGGAGGAGCCTAAGCAATGCAATACAAAAGGAAGGCCTAGTGGGAAGCGATTGAAGCCAACAAGAGAGAAAGTAAGGAAACCTAGATGGTGCAAGGCTTGTGGTACACGCGGACTACACGATTCAAGAAATTGCCCAAACAATTTAGAGGGGTAAATATTCCACATATTTTAGACATTGGTTGATTTAATCTTCCATCATATTGTTTTTTTAAATTGCTTGTGAGCTTGACTAAGTATTTCTTTGGTTCTTTTTTTAGTGGGCGCATTGGACATGAAGTAGATCCCTCATCGGGAGAAAGTACTGATGACACTGTTGCTTGAGGGAAGTTCCTCATTCGTAGTGTGTTCAATTCCGAAGTTTATTATCGGCTATGTTTTATTTTGTTTATAAGTAGGCAATGATGACGAAAAATATTTTATACAAGCTGAAGAAATGGAACATGCTTTTGCTATTTGAAATGAAGAATTGGAACATGATTATTTTGCTCCTTCGACTTATTTGAAAATCATTGTTTTGTTTCAGTTTCTGATAAACAAAATTTTGTTTCAGTTTGAGTTTCAACTCATATTTCAGCTTCAACTCATATTTCAATTTCAGTTTGAACTCATGTTTTGTTTCAGTTGCAACTCCATATTTCAGCTGAACTAAATTTAGTTTCAGTTTAAGATTTAGGTTAAAAAGTTTAAGCTTCAACTCAAAATTTTGATCAAATTATGGATCAACTTGTTGGCATGGCATAGTATTGCAGCCCAAGTGTGAATATAATTATGATGCTTTTCAGTCATGCTTGATTCAGTTGATAATTATCTAAATTCATGTCATATGCTTGGTTGTGTTCTGAGCCTACGTTTACTTAAAATATTTTCAGATTAGTTGTGTTGATATCTCACATAAATAATTACGAATCATCTATCTAAACCCTTTCTTTCTTATTGCTTGCAGTTTGTACGGTTACTGGAGGTGACCGGATGTTTGATGCTGGAAATTCGTTACAAAAAATTGAGCTCTTTATTGCCATGGGATGATAGTCTTGCTTATCTTTGCTTTTCGTAGTCTATTTTTGTACCACTTTAACGGAATAATTAGCTTTTGTGGTTGTGGCCATTGTAATAGAAAACCAATGTATATTTTGTCCGCGATTTAAATATTTTCCTTGTATGAAATAATTTACTTCGAATATAATTTGAGAAAGGCTCCTGCTATAAATTATGCTGATCAATTTACTTTGTTGCAATCTATTGTAATTCGGGGTTTATTAGCACCATATCTGCATTTCTTTTCTTTGGTTCTTGTTATTAGTTCCATTTGCATGTGTGGGAACATGATTTTATTGCTCGTAACAACATTTTTCTTTCTCAATTTTATTTCAGTTTTAGCTAACCAAAATTTTGTTTCAATTTGAGTTTCAACTCATATTTATGCTTCAACTCATATTTCAGTTTCAGTTTCAACTCATGTTTTGTTTCAGTTTCAACTCTTACTTCAGCTTCAATTTTTGTTTCAGTTTCAGTTTCAGTTTCAACTCATATTTCAGCTTCAACTCATATTTCAATTTTAGTTTCAACTCATATTTCAGTTGCAACTCATATTTCAGTTTCAGTTTCAACTCATATTTCAGCTTCAGTTTCAACTCATACTTCAGCTTCACATTTTGTTTCAGTTTCAGTTTCAACTCATATTTCAGCTTCAACTCATATTTCAGTTTCAGTTTCAACTCATACTTCAGCTTCAAATTTTGTTTCAGTTTCAGTTTCAACTCATATTTCAGCTTCAACTCATATTTCAGTTTCAGTTTCAACTCTTGTTTCAGTTTCAGTTTCAACTCATATTTCAGCTTCAAATTTTGTTTCTGTTTCAGTTTCAACTCATATTTCAGCTTTAACTCATATTTCAGTTTCACTGTCAAGTTTCAACTCTTGTTTCAGTTTCAGTTTCAGCTTCAACTCATATTTTAGTTTCAGTTTCAACTCATATTTCAGCTTCAACTCATATTTCAGTTTCAGTTTCAACTCATATTTCAGCTTCAGTTTCAACTCATATTACAGCTTCAGTTTCAACTCATATTTCAGTTTCAGTTTCAACTCATATTTCAGCTTCAGTTTCAACTCATACTTCAGCTTCAAATTTTGTTTCAGTTTCAGTTTCAACTCATATTTCAGTATCAATTTCAACTCATCCTTTCAATTTCAATTCATGTATTGTTTCAGTTTGAAATCATATTTCAGCTAAACAAAATTTTATTTCAGTTTCATGTGTAAGTTAAAAAGTTTCATTATACCAAAAATTTACAGTATACAAACTCGAACCTCATATTACATTATACAGTGGAATATCATTATACAAAATCGACCCTAGTAGTATAAACTAAAAGATGAAAAAAATGTCAAACTTCTGGTGATATGCAATGGTGCTGCTGATGCTGAAACTGCTCGAAGCTCTGTCAAGTAGCAAAAGGAGGGAACTGCTCCACCCCCCTACAAAAAATAACACAAAAAGCTTAGCAATATCGGACTGCACTATTATCACCGTAAACTGTAAACAATTGAAGTACATATAGGCTCAGAACAACCTTGCACATAATAAGTAATTATGAAATAAGTCAAATATAATCAAGCATGAGTATAGCACATATGTTGTTCCAAGCATAATGAGCTCTTTATGTTGTTTAAAGCTCTTGTAGGCATTGATTTACCTCATACATAGCAAGTTAAAAAACTCACCAAATAGAATCAAAATTGAAAATATAGCACTTATTCATAACCATGATCTCACTACGGCTGCATTATTATGCCATGCCAACTAGTTCCAACCACAATCTGAATAAATCTATACAAAATTTCTGAAATGGAACACACTGACTAAGAACCAAGAACTTACTTTGAAACTGAAACCCAAAAAACATTTGGGGTACATGATACCCAAAAAATTTGGGTACATGAAACCAAAACAAATTTGGCATTTCATGATCAATAATAACTCATATTTCAGTTTCAGTTTCAACTCATGTTTTGTTTTAGTTTCAACTCATATTTCAGCTAAACCAAATTTTGTTTCAGTTTCACATATAAGTAAAAAAGTTTCAGCTTCAGCTTAGCAAATTTTTTTCCCAACTTCAACTAAACAAAATGCGGAAAACTCATCAAATAGAATCAGGATTTAGTATAGCACTTATTCAGATGCATGATCTCACTACGGCTGCATTATTATGCCATGCCAACTAGTTGCAACCATAATCTGAATAAATAAAACCTCTGAAAAGATGTCACTGAGAGTATATGTCTCTAACCGAAAAATTACCAAATTACCAAATTACCCCTCCATTTGCAACGGAGGAGTATATGTCTCTAACCGAAAAATTACCAAATTACCCCCAAAGATAACTGAGAAGAGAGCGTGAACAATCACAGCCATTCGATGGAGGGTTTTTGGATTGGACGACCAGCGTTATGGTTCGCACGATGAGTTCAAACCATAACACAAGTATAAATTAACCCCTCTTTCATTTAAATAATTGCAACCTACTAACTCAGCAAATACAAATCAAACATGGTGAAAACAGTGAGTAAACAGACTAAATGCTGCACTTATTGTACTCTATATGGGTGGCCTTCCGTTGCGAACTCTTGTGTGCGAACTGTTCGTACAAATGCTTGTAAAATATAAACACAAAAGTACACAAACAGAAGAAGTAGCAAAATGCCTACAAATGCTTGTAAATTCTAGATTGTCATCACTGCCTATACCAAAATGCAATAAAGTAAGCAATTAAAATTTTAAAAAAGGAATAGTCTGAATCAAACACTTCCCTCATTTGATATCAAGCATTAGTGTATTGGCAAAAATATATCCATAGTCGGAATCAAGCCATGAAGAAAGACTCAGTGAAGCTCAAACGCTTCCTACAAATTCAAACAAAACATTCGATCTCTCTTTAAAAAATACCTCATTCCTACAAATTCAAGCAGAAAAAAAAAACGGAACAAAAAAAAATAAAATAAAATAAAATAATAATAATAATAATAATAATAATAATTTATACATGATCAAAATCCTAGGGTTTCAATATGGGCGAAGACGATTGGAGATAGTAGGGGGCGGTCGGAGGTAGGGTTTCGTCGTCGAATGAATCGGACTAGGGTTTCGCGGGGGGGGGGGGGGGGGGGGGGGGGGGGGGGGGGGGGGGGGGAAGAGGGTGGGAGGTTACCGATTTGGAAGTAGGAGGAGTTCGCACACAAGAGTTAGGGTTTCGCGAAGAGAGAGAGAAAGGGATCGATTTCGATCTGAGATTCGAGGAGAATACAGGAGTTCGCACGAAGAAATCGCACAAACAAGATTAGGGTTCGCTTGCTCTGAGAGAGAGAAGGGGGTTTTCGATTTGGGTCTGAGATCGAACGAAAGGGTGAAGGGGGTAATGGGCTGAAAATTCAAATGACCAAATTACCCCCGCTAATAACTGAGAAGAGGGCGCCAGGGCGGATTCAATCACAGCCATCGATGGAGCTATTTTGGATCCAACGGCAAGCACAGGAGTTCGCACGCTGAGTTCGCACACATGGGTTCGCAACCGAAGGCGACCCTATATATATGTGTGTGTGTACTACACCAAGAACATTTTCGATGTTGGTCCACTTATCTATCATCTCCCTACTCTTGCAAACACCAAACAATTAACTTGATATGATCATGAAGATGATCCATTACATCTTTGACTTGCTCGATCTCTTCTTTGGAGACCGGAACAATCTTTTGCACTGGTGGTAATGTACCTGTTAATATATTTTTTTTGTTTTTTTTTGTTTTTGGTTTTAAATTAGAAGCAAGTGGAACGAAGTTTTTCGTTTCGTTTTTCTTAAGAAAAACAAGTTAAAATTTAATTTGAGACAAGTGGCTGGCAGTAGTAGTGGAGGTAATAAAGATATAACGCAAATTAATTACCTTAAGTTTGATGAGTATGTTAATTACTTTGGAGTTGAGATAGCTAGCTCAAGTTATCCGATCCGACCCCAAATTAAGGAACATGCAGGACATGACCGCCATGAAGTGCAGACAACACGGAGGTGGACCATGTAATCGTCCATGGTCGACACCTTTTTGGCACGTCAAATATCATATAAGGAAGAATGCATGCATGCTCCAATCTTGTTCCATAGTTCAAAAGCCTAGTTTTTGCTAACAACCAATCCCAGATATATCCTATTTTCTTTATTGGTACTAGTATAATACACGTCCGATGCACGCCTATAAAAAGCATATTCACATGACTTGAAAACTTGAAGCATAAAAAATAAAATCCATATTTTGCGACATGACAAAAAAACATATTCACATGACTTGAAGCATCAAAAATAACAATCAATAGAATATGCTGAAATTTAACTTAGTATTGTCAAATTACAAACTAAAGAACTACAAACTAAATAACACAAATAGTTTAGACCAACATAAAATGCAACAGTTTAGTCCAATAAGAATGGCTCAAAGGCTATATGGCACGTGCAAAGAAAGTGGTCTGCGGAACAGAAAATATTGCCCAAGAAATCTACTGCTGACAAAGCCACGTAAAGTTGCCCATGACTAAAACTCCTCTTGACAAAGCCACTGAAGTCCTCTTTCTGGTTCCGCAGCTTCTCCTCCTCTCGTGCTTCTTCATACCTGAAATCAAAATAAAAGGGAGTTACAAAAAGATACCCCAACCTTAGAAAATATGTGGCAAAATAATCTATATGAATGTCTCCTTACTTGGCAGCGAAAACGTCATCCATAACTTCCAACTCCTCTGGTTGAATGGTGACATCCACTTTATCTGATTTTTGACCACGTTGAAGATCAACCTGCGATGGAAAGTAGCAATAATAAAAATATCCATGATAACACCACCAATTAAGAATATATATTCATATAGAAGTCCTCACCCTTTTGGCTGTATCTTTTTTATCACAAAGCACATACCTGTATCAAAAAGAGGAGAATACAATTAGCACAGCAATCTTGATCAATAATTCTAGTATGCTTAAAACGACTCAAAGGCTATATAGCACGTGCAAAGAATGTGGTTTGTTTTATCTCAATACATAATACATCTGGTGAACGTGCAATGAATGTGATTAGTCACACTCAAACTATAGGTTTATTGTATGGAAAAAATAATTTTTCCGCACAGTGCGGGCACCTTCTTGTGGGTGGTAGATGAAATTGTTGACAGCGAAATGAGTCAACATGATTTCTTGCAGAATTATGATGCCTCATAACAGTTCGAACTCTTCTTGGCACTTGATTATTTCCGGTTCTTCCTATGTAATTTTTTAGAAATGACAACAATTGGGAAGAAGAAAGAAACAGTAGTGGTAAAATAAAATGCGGTATTAAGTCATACATTCATTCACAACAGAAGTTTCATTGTTATCTGTATTAGCCACAAACACACCTAATTAAATAACAGTATTGATACAATGATTTAATGATCAGAAAATTCGTAGTAGCGGTCGAAATGTTTCAGGTTTATTATTTTGACGATTAAGAAATCAAATAGTGGAGGCATAAAGTTTGGTGTTAAATCATACCTTCCTGCATAACAGAATTATTTAAATTGTTCTGTGTATTAATCAATTGTAATGCAACACTATCCAAATCATTATTGACAACCCTTCGTACTACTTCATGAGAAAAAAAAGTTATAAGTAAAGAAATATATGAATTAATACCTTAAGTGAAATATCAAAAAAGTTTTGATAATTGTTACCTTCGTTTAATGTAGAGTTGCCATTAGCTCTTCGGTCCCTTTGATATTTGCGAAGTCTCTCCCGACGTTCAGCTATTTGCTATTCGTTCATTGTTGATATTCGCCTCTGCATATTTTGTTGATTTCTCGATCTTTCATCAACCAATTGTTGTGCATTCATATTGGAGCGCCGATTTCTTTTATACTGCCTATCCCTCTCTCTTTGTTCAGCTAATTGATCTTCAGACATTGATAATCGTCGATTTCTAACATATTCTCGTTTTCTTCGTCTAAACTCTTCCAACTGTATTGCAATCATGTTGGCTCTTCTGTTTACTTCATATTGTCTACGTCGCTCTCTACGTTCATCAACTTGTTGAGTCTCTGATAGTTGAGGTGTTGCTGTTCGTTCACTGTCCATTTGTCTTGAACAATGTAAACGTAAGAGTGTCATTCTTGCATGAATGTGGAAATAAAATCATCATCGTCATCTATAATAAAGTTTCAAGAATACACAATAACCGTCAATCAAATTTCCTAATTGACCAAAATATTCTGATCACCAACCTTTGCGTGGGGGACAATCTCTCGTTCATTTGAGGGGTATGTCAAAATCTCGGTTTTAGGGGATGCTTAAAAAAGTCTTTTTTTTTAAATGAAACCGAACACAAATAAATGTTAGCTACAGCTCTTTTTGTTTCTTTTCACGAAGTTTTAGCCCGTGTTTCATGTGTTCATGCATGAAAGATACGAAAGACAATATACTAAGAGAATCTAAACTAAGATTAGATTGATGATCTTACATGGGTTTTACATGAAGTCAGAACCTTCGCTTAACCTGTGAAATCTGAAAATTGGATTCGAAACCAGATTATACCTGCTCTTAATCAGAAAAGGTCTTTTTAGTGCTTATCACAAACATGAATCGGACGGACCATAGATGCCTTAAATCCAAATTTTGTTTGTGTATATATAATCGCATTCCTATAGGAAACATATACATAGAAATGAAAATTGTGTGTACAAATTCCCTTTCGCATGGAGTTTAAAGTGTGAACACAAAATCGCTTAACTCAGTCAAATCTGCCCAATAGAGTAAAACATTACATAATCAATTTGCGTAAATTTGATAAGCAGGATTCCATTCTCCGAATAAATCTGCACACAATTTCAATTTGGAAGCGAATTCACCCAAAATTCTTTACCATGACTCATGCATAACCAAAATGAAATTTGCCAGGATTTTGGACTTGAATTATGATGATGGTGTATTAAAAAACTATGCCACTTTATAATTTCCCAAGCCTGGTAAAGTACAATAAAAACAATGGCAAATAGCATGCGAGGATTTGAAGAAAAAATTCAGAAAATTCAGATTAATGGGCAGTGTCAAAAATAAAAACCCACCACCACCACCAACAACAAAAACAACACCGAAAATATATGAAAGGAAAATAAGAGAAAAAAATCGATTACCTTCGGAGGATGAGATGGGAGATGTAAAGGCGCCGCAGTGCAGGTCGTCGGCGTGGTGAGAGAGAGAGTGAGTGAACGTCGCAGACGGCGCTGCGGTTGGTGGGCGTCTCTTCAGTTCGGTAGTGGACAGCGCGGGGAGAGAGAGAGGGTGCGGTGGGGCTGCAGGTCGACAGCGCGGGAGAGAGAGAGGGGAGGAGCAGGCGGTGCTACGATCGTCGACGGAGATGCTATTTGTCAGCGAGAGTGAGAGGGAGATTAAGACAGTAGGGTTTTTGATTTTTTTGAAAGATAGAAAGAGAGTAATAAATTTGAACGTGTACTGTATGTATTTCATTGGTTTATATTGTAGAGTTTAATTGAACATGTGTTGCACGGGTTGGAATATGGACAAATTACACTAAGGCCTTCTCTCATTATAGTATTAGAGATTAGAGATATACAGGCCCAGTGGCAGAGCTATGTGGGAGCCCGGCCCCCCCAAAATTTTGAAAATCCCTTAAAAATTTTGAAATTTTTTTAAAATTCCCCTTAAATCTATTAAATTTTATTATTTGGCCCCCTAAAAATTATGAAAAAATACCTATATATTTATATATAGTTATAGAATTTTTTCTTGGCCCCCCTAAAAAAATTGTTCTGGCTTCGTCCATGTATAGGCCTCCATTTGATGACTGCCAGAGTGTTATATTTTCCTTGTACGTAGTGTTGGAGGCTAAATACTCCTTGTGATTCGGGTTATTTTGTTTAAAAGCATGTGTGATGCACGTAAAACTTTTTGTTTAATGCTTAGATTTCTCTTTTTGTGCCATGAGCTAGCAACGAACTAATTAGAAACTCTCTTGTGCTAGTATGGGCAAAATCATCCTCATATTTATCGGCTAAATTTTTTTAAAAAAAATATCCCTCAACTATATTCGTTTAAAAAAAAAATATCACTCAACTATATTCGTTTTTAATAAAACACTCCTCAAACCTTCTTCTTCTTCTTCTTCTTCTTCTTTTGTTTTTTTTGGAAATATCACTTTCAGAGTTTGGTCCACCAAATTTTTCTTCGTAAAAACTATACTGGACTATATTAATGATACAAAAAATACATCTCAACTTTATCTTGTGATATAAAAACACTTTTGAATTTTTATTAAGGTCATTTCCATACTAGTAATTTACACGTGCGATGCACGTCTTAATAAATTTTTAAAAGTAGAAAATAAAAACTCTGACGTAGTGAGGACTCGAAGCTGAAACCTCATTTATATTTGTTATGTACGTGTGTCATACGCATTGATAGATTTACAAATGACACTAAGACCTTCTCCTATTATAATATTAGAGATAACTTAATTACTCACAAGTGTGCTAATTCTATATAACTTACTCACAAATTATTATTTTCATATAACTCACTCACAATATGAGGTACATTCCAAAAAAAAAAAAAAACTACACAAAATAACTAAATTTACCGTTGGGAACGGAGTATAGTTGTTAAGTCCCGGCACGCAATAAATTTGGCAACTTTCATCTTCTTGCAAATTGTTTTAAAATATGTATAAATTAAAATTTAAAAAAAAAAAAAACTAAAGAAGGGTAGATCCATTAGTATAATATATAGATATAATATGTATATATGCAAATATCATTCAGGTTGCTTTTGTAAAATGAGTTTTGGGTACTCATTTGCAATACCTTTATACAATTTGTTGTCATGTAACCATCTCTGGTTGGCATTGCTATAAATATCCGAAACCCGGACCAGAACCCGGCATTGGACCGGAACCGACCCGGCCTATCCGGATCCGGATCCAGGTTCTAAAATGGGACCCATTGTATTTTTGGGTCCGGGTCCGCTCAAAAGAGACCCAACCCGGACCCGTTGAAAAAAACTCAAAAAATCAACATAAAAATAAATATTATATTATCATCCTTCCCCTCCTTCCTCAATTCTAAATCTTTCACTTCAAACTCAAAATTCATGTTTTTTTCTTCTCTCCTCTATTCTAAATCCGCAACTCGCCGCTCACACTCCTACCCGAACGGGTAGAAATATTTTAATTGGACTTGAACCCAGAACCGGACCCGGTCCTCATAGGTCCGGATCCGGGTTCATATTTTGGACCCGTAGGGGACCGGGTCCAGGCCCCGGGTAGTGAAGGATCCAACCCAACCCGGTACCAATGCTATCTCTGGTTACCCATTATCATACTCCACTACTCATTATATCCGGATGTTACACAAGAAACAAATCAGCTTCCAGGCTACGTTAAAGGACCCTCCCATCATGAAGACAGCTGACCTTTATCGTGATATAGCCAGCAAGCGCCATACAAGAAGATTTCAAGTTTAGATCTTATCGGTCTCGTCTTATCTGTCTCTCTCGTTAAACCAGATATATCCAATCGCTACTTCTCTATACTTAAAATCGTAATCTGAGTGTATTTATTTGCTGGGCTTACAACCAGGTCATGTGAATAACATCAGTAGAATACATGCATGTGAACCATACCCTGAAAGCAACCCATTTTCTGCAACGTCTAACCCCCAAATCAGGAACTATAGCTATGAATTTGGGAATATACAATTCCTAAGTAGTATGTTTCCTTAGCACTTCTTTAAATGAAGAGGGCGAAAAGAACTTCAATTTCAAATTTCAAATTTCAAATCATAACAGGCTTCAAAATTTGATTACATGTATAGCCTGCATGGTACATTTGAACAGGTACATCAATACATTAATTTGATCACTTCCAAAATATGATACAAGAGCATTCACCAGAATCTCTTACTTTGTCTTGCTGGTACACAGTAGCTGTGATAAAATTGTTCAAACCCCCAGGGTTCACAACCCTTTATAAACTGACGTAAAGAATGACACTGGAATTTCCCTCTGGCAATCTCAGATAAAAAGTCTACAAAAACGTATGCTAAGGGGAAAAGGGTAAAGCATAAATAGCATGAAAGCGATAATGCCTAATTAAATATCTGATATTTGAGGGACAAGATTCTCATTTTGTTCTTCATTTTGTTCTTGTAATGACCCTTTTGGTGAGATCCACTAGAGCTCGCCTTGAAATCCGAGCAGCTTCGCTTTTGGATTCAGGAAGAGCTTTGATCGCTTGTACTGCACGGTTTGCATGTTCTTGGGCCAACTCTCTTGCTTTCTGGATTCCCTGACTCTTTCCCAGGTAGCGAAGGGCCTACAGTTTGTTGGAACAAAATGGCCTTGAATTAGCCACTGAATATTTGATTAATGTAAAATGAAAAGGGAATATATATATATATACTTACACAAATAGATTCTGAATTATATTTGTCATACACATGCAATAACGTATTACCTTCTTAAAAAGTACATCAGGTTATGCACTAGCTTCTTTACAAAGTTATGAACCTCTCCAACTGTACCATAACTGACTCAAATACAAGCTAGCTAGAGAAGCATTTAGGTTGTTTATAGTAGATAACACTAAAACAATCAAATTATTGCACCCAGCCATCATAGTGTATTATTCTCAAGTTGATGCAATTCAATCCATGATTGTGTATTATTATCTCTATAAGGGTTATTTGGCTGGTAGGTTTAGGGAAGGGAAATGAAATCAATGAAGCTTCTTGTTCAGCGGTTAATAAGTGAGTTAAGAAAATGAGAATGTGATCTAGTAATTTCGTTTGGTTGTTTCCCCACTTTCCACAACATTATCTCATTTTAGTTTCATTCACTCAAAAGGTGAGTAACACTAGAAAATTGGCTTCTCTTTCATTCACAGATCCAACTTTCTTTCAAGCCCAGAATATATGAAACAAGGAATATAAGGAAATAGATGGTTATGAGAGTTCAATAATACTTTGGCATCAATTCAATTAAAAACTACTTGGTTAACAAGTTTTCAATATGGAAAGTGAGATGAGATCATTTATTAGACTTGGAATTACCAAAGCAATCTGCAGTTTCCATAGTGGAGTCGCAAGTACTAATATGCCAGTGTGAACCCACTATATTGTCTAATAAAGCCCGATAAAATCTTGATTGATATAGGGAATACCAAGAGGATGGCACTGGTGTGGTAGGTGGACGGACGCAGTGATACTATTAGCATTGATACAAATACCCAAAACCCGGATCCGATCCGGAACGGAACCGACCCGGCCTATCCAGGTCCAGGTCCTAAAATGGGACCCGTTGTACTTTTGGGTCTGGGTCCGGGTACGCTCAAAACCGACCCGGACCCGTTAAAAAATCCCAAAAAATCAACATAAAAATAAATATTCTATCCTCATCCCCCCCCCCCCTCCTTCCTCCTCAATTCTAAATCCTCCTCTTCCAAACTTAAAACTCATGCCTTTTTCTTCTCTCTATTCTAAATCCTTCACTCATCGCCTCCGCTCGTTGCTCACACTCCCGCTGCTACCCGAACGGGTAGGAATATTTTAATAGGACCCGGACCCGGTCCTCACGAGTCCGGGTAGTGAAGGACCCGACCCGACCCGATACCAAAGCTAGATACTATTAATCAAACTAGTGTTATTAGTTATAACTACAAATTTCGAAAAACATACATTGTACTTCAAGATAGCCAACCCCATTTAGACGAAAAAGACAGATAAATCTTTATTCATGTTAAAAGTATATATTCAAACAATCTAATGACACTGCAAGGTAAATGAAATAACTTCGTCTTTTTTTTTTAACTCCGATAATAACTTGCCCCTCGCACAAATAATTTTTTAAAAATTTGTTAACCAAATATGGAACAGGAAGTTTCACATTAAGATTGTTCCCCATTGATGTGCATGTACTCCTCTTCAAAAAGAAAAAAGAAAAAAGAAAATAGAAAATAGAAAATAGAAAATAGAAAATAGAAGAAAAAAAAGGAACTGCAAAAAAGAGAAGATACAAGAAGGAACACAGACAAACCTCAACACAAACCAACCCACTATAACCCACTATAAAAGGCTGTCTAATGTTTCTTATCTATTTCACACTCAGAATAGATTATTTTACTCCAACAAGTTAAAAAGAAAAAAAAAACTGAAGTAACCATATATAACCAAATAATTATATATCTCATATGTGAGAACATTGACTAATCATTTTTTTCAGAGCGTACCCAAATGCACCAGAAATTCAGAAAACATATAGACTTCACAGAGATCCGTGTCTCACAATAAATACATACAGCAAAAGTTGGACTTACATCATCAACATCTGTAGGTTTGCTAAAGCCTCGAGCAACAAGTTCCTGCAGCTCAGGGAATTCTTCCATAGCAAACAATATTGGAGCTGTCACAATCCCCTGTACAATGATAATCTATTTTAGATAACAAGGCATAGGAACTAATCTACTATTTACTTCAGTGCATAAAAGATTAAGAAGATACGAAAAGGTGAACTCACTGTCAAGGGGCAGTCTACTATTTTCTTAAACTACATAAACATTAACCAAGGAAAAAATGGTCTGCCAAAAATAAATATATTAGAATTAGAGTAATTTATTTGGGTGCCAGTTGTAATTACTGCAAATGCAAGGATCCCATGTTCACCTTCAAAGAAACAATTAATTCAAAGAGTACTATCCTCTTCTGAAATCTGTGATTACTACTAACTGCATGAGAAACAAGCCACACCCTTAAAGGATGTTTAAAAACAAAGTGGAAAAGAAAATTACATGGCGAATGTCAGATAAGGACCCCTTTCCAAGAGAAGCTGATGTGCCAGTGAAATCAAGAACATCATCTATCAACTGAAATGCCAAACCCTAGAATTATGTAAATGTTAGCAAATCATGAGATGTGGAAGTAATTTAAACACTAAAAACAAAAAAGTAAAACAAGAAGAAAGATCAGGTAGCAAAACAGACCAGGTTTTGACCATAGTCATAAGCAAGCACTGAAACTTCGGCAGTTTCACCTGCAAGGATGGCAATAGCCTTGCAACTATTGGAAATCAATGAAGCGGTCTTATAATAAGTCTTTTGCAAGTAATACTCCATGCTAATAAAGTAAAACAATGAAAGGAGTTATTGAATAAAATCCATAACCATGTAAAAAGAAACATAACCATTCGAGGTTAATAAAAAAAACATTGCCTGTTTACCTGCATCGTTTACTAGCATCTTTTGTCATTTGCATTGTTTCTCCTGTCACTAGATGTTCTACCACAGTAGCAAGCAACGACACAACCTGTAGAGGGCATGTTCAAGAAAAAATTTCATGCAAACAGTAATAGCAAGTGCTGCTAAGAGAACAAGCTAGTAACAAACAAATTTTAGCCAACATTCTATATCGATTTACTTCACATACAACACAATTGGATCTTCAAAGATAAAACATGTTACAACTAAAATGAAGTACTTATATAATAAGTAATATATATTAACTTTAAGTAATTAGCCTGTCATATTTTTGTAGAAAATGGAAGGTTAACAAATTGCATATACCTTAAGGGTGACCTTATCTGAATGGGACAGATAGGTTATTTTACATAGTACTTCGGATCTTACATCAGTTAGAAACTTAGGTACGTCAGATAAGGTTCTTAGTGATTATTCGGCAATTAGATTCAGAATTAGTAGAGACGTAAGAAGAGATATATAGATCATCTTTATAATAGAACTAGATTTGCCCGTGGGCACGTGCCTACGGCACGTCTTCGGAACGATACAGGCATACAGCATATGAAAGTCTTGTAAACAGTAAAACAACAATTATGTAGCTCAAGTTTGAATAGTAAAACCATAATTAGTTGTAAATAGTAAAACAATAATTAGTTGTAAATAAAAATCCATATTTTCATTAATATATGTTGAAAAATAATTATAAATAGGGGTGTAAAATTCAACTTCTTAGAATTTTGAATTTTGAGTGTGAAAAATGATGAAATTCACTGTTAATAACATATTTGCTATTTTGAATTTAACATGAGCAATAAAAAATGGATTTAAAAATTGAAAATTTACAAATCAGAAATATAAAAATATAAATTTATGAATAAATAGAGAAAGAATGAGAGAGAGAGAGAGAGAGAGAGAGAGAGAGATAAATAAGTAAATAAGTAAATAAAGGAGTTGTTTTGGGGGATTTGAATTTGAGTTGTGGGGCGGGGGGAACTTTTAGACGGAAAAATATGTTTTGTGAGATTAGATCTGGACCATTGATTTCAACCATATTGAATGAGAGCCACTTGATAGCTTTCTTTGTGTTTTATTATATAGATGTGATGTGTCATGCCCAAGATAGATTTGTACAAAATAACTATTAGGTCAATGACTTTACAGCTCTTATTAACCCCCATGATAAGCCAATCCAGGAGAATCCCAACATTGCAAAGTCATTCAGCCCCATTTCCAGATTTTACAAAAGTTTTATGACCTCTACCCTCTCGGTACATCATTAACATTTCACCTAATTACAGACAGTGAGAAAAAAGTTCCATTACTATAATTATCTTTTATTGTTAATCAGCCCAGTATATATAAACAAATTACAAGTCTGCAAGGTAAAATATAAAATATGTCATAAAACAGCAACAACTTTAGATCCTCACCAATTTCCTAACCAACTTACAAAGATTTCCTGATCTAATCCTAAAACATGTATAACATCTACTTAAACTTTGCAGCAGATCTTCAAAATGTTTTCGTTAAACACTTGTTTTCTAATGCATCAAGTGGTTCTATTTTTGTATGTCTATAATAACATTTCTTTTAACACTTAAAATCCACGGCACCACTTGATCTCTCTTTTATGGACTATATCTGACATGTAGATCAAGGTGATGATGTGGATCATTCTTCAGACATCCCACCATAAGAGTTTTCACAAAACATTGTTTAAGGACCTGTCTTAGGGGATCATTTCCCTAAATACGTCCAAATATGAAAGGTTATTGTGTAGACATATGTTCTTTCCTAAATGGATTAAACAATAACAACAACAACAACAAAACAAAGCCTTTGTTATAAAATTTTCAGGTTGGCTACTTGAATCCATTGCCTCTGCTCAACACTGTAGAGGGCCACCCTTTCCTCAAATTGTAACTTTTCAAATTCTTATTAATAGCTTCAACCCCTTCAAGATACCTTCCGGTCTCAAAATTCTCCCGATGCATTTCTCCATTTTAAGTAGCCCACTAATTCAAAATATCTTAGATTCTAATGATTCTTTCGGTTGGTCTAATTTTGAAACTATACTTTTTTCAATCTTATCAATAAAAACCATATTATCTGCAAATAACATGCACTAGGCAGTTAAAATCGGATTTTGGAACTAATCGGTCTAGGAGCGATTAGTGATTAATCGGTTAATCGGAAAATAATCGGGGATTAAATCAGAAAAAACGTTATATATATAATTAAAAAAGATATACCCTCATTATGTAGCAATCCTAAATTCTAGCATAAAACTATTATGAAATTATCGAATAAGAACATTTAGTTATAGAGAAAAAGAATAGAGTACTTGGTTTGAGCTGAGTTTAGATTCTGGATGTGGGTCAGATTGGGTTTGCTTGTAGGTTCCATCAAACAAAAACAATCGGGGAGCAGCGCGAGCAGCAAGAGGAGGTGCAGCAAATGCGTACAGGGTCAAGTATGTGACGGCGTAGGAAAAGTGATGGCGGGTCGGGTTGGGGTTTGCTAGAGAAAAAGAACAGAATCAGTTTGGGTTTGAGTTTGAAGAAAATCAGTTTGGGTTGGGTTTGTGCGAGGAATAAGAGAGCGGCAACATGTCGAGTTTGGGTTTACGGGAGGATCAAAAGGGATTTGGATTTTGGATTTAGATTTGAGTTTGTGCCGGATTGAGCCCAAATAATGGATACAAGCATGAAAATTAGAGGAGATTTAATCGGTTAATCAATCATTTAAAATCGGTCGATTAATCACTAATCGGCTGATTATACCCGATTAAATCGCTAACTCTTGAGATATTATAAATCGCTAAAAAAATAACCGCTTAGCCTCCGATTAGCGATTAATCGGGGATTAATCGGACATAATCGGAAATTTTAACTGCTTAGAACATGCACCACATGACCTCATCCAAAAATATGCCTAGTTAATTCATCCATAACTGATACAAATAAATATAGATTTAAGGGTGATCCTTGATACAAAACTATGGTAACAGAAAAGGGTTTTGTCTTTCCCTCTATGCAGTTCAAATCGGTTTTCATAACTAATCGGTCTAAGAGAGATTAGTGAGTAATCGGATAATCGGGGATTAAATCAGGAAAATCATGTGTGTGTATATTTATTTATATATGATCAAGAAGATATTAAGTTTTTAAAGACGTACTAACACATGAAATATCAAGTTTAATCAATGTCACTAATTAAGTAAGCATTCATGAATGTTGTTCTTAAGTTCTTCTAATTTTCCTCCAATCGTTTTACTATGAGTTGACTCGACTCCGACAATGAGATTCTGAGTGCTTGGTTAGAATCATTCATTGGGCCTTCAAGGTGTCAAATCTTCTCTTGAAGAGGACTAAGA
Organism: Hemerocallis citrina; assembly: GCA_017893485.1. Taxonomy (NCBI): domain Eukaryota; kingdom Viridiplantae; phylum Streptophyta; class Magnoliopsida; order Asparagales; family Asphodelaceae; genus Hemerocallis; species Hemerocallis citrina. The sequence continues at coordinate 256,193,818 of CM030364.1, forward strand.
GATGCTCTTGGACTGACTGCCACACACTCACACACTATATTTTTTTGTATGTGATAAATTTAATTGTATCAATTTTTGTAAGTTCAAGAAAATATTTGTATGTTTGAGAATTGTTGTATGTCTGAGAATAATTGTAGTAATTTTTTAAAATACTATTCTCATTTTGAAAATTTTATGCAATATGGCTGATTATTCCCAATTAATCCCCAAATTTCTAAAATCCAATAATCGGTACAAAACTAATCGGTTATAGACCGAGTAACGATTAATCGGCCGATTAATCTGATTTTGACTGCATAGCTTTCTCTCCACTCATTCTACCACTACTTACTACAATAGCATATGTATCCTCTAGGCAGTTAAAGTCAATTTTTGGAACTAATCGGTTAATCGGAAAAATCGTTAATCGGAAAATAATCGGGGATTAAATCGAAAAAATCGTTCTATATATATATATATATATATATATATATATATATATACTCATTATGTACCAATCCTAAATCATAACATAAAACTATTGTGAGATTATCAAATAGGAACATATAGTTATAAAGAAAAAGAATATAGTACTTGGTTTGAGCCGAGTTGAATTCTGGATGTGGATTGGGTTGAAATTGCTATTCGGTTTCATCCAAGGTCGGTCCTGAGTTCCCGGGGGTCCTAGGAAAAAGGCTCAAATAATTATTTTGGGGGCCCCTAATAACAATAGATTTTTTTATGCGCAAAATACGTGCTTATATTTATAAGGGAAATACAAATTTGGGAGCCCCTAAAATTGTAAAAAATCTGGGGGCCTAAGACGGCCGCCTCACCGGCCTCAAGTTGGAGGCCGACCCTAGTTCTATCAAACAAAAAAAATCAGGGAGGAGCAACGCGAGCAGCAAGAGAAGGTGCAGCAGATGCAGACCGAGTCAAGTAAGCGACGGTGCAAGGGGAGCGACGACGGATCGGATTTGAGTTTGCTCGAGGAAGCAGAAGAGAATCAGTTTGAGTTTGGATTTGTGCGAGGAAGAAGAGAGCGACGACATGTCGAGTTTGGGTTTGTGCGAAGACCAGAAGGTGTTTGAATTTTGAATTTGGATTTAAGTTTGGACCGGATTGATCCCAAATAATGTAAACAAGCATGAAAATTAGAGGAAATTTAATCGGTTAATCAGCCACTTAAAATCGGTCGATTAACCATTAATCGGCCGATTATACCCGATTAAATCGCTAACTATTGAAATATAATAAATCGCTAAAAAAAATAATCGCTTAGCCTCCGATTAGCGATTAATCAGACGTAATCGGGGATTTTAACTGCTTAGTGTATCCTTAACAACATCAATACAACTACTAGACCCTTGAATTTCTATATGCGACCATAAAATCTCCCTAGGTACTCTATCATAAGCCCTTTTCAAATTAATAAAAACCACACGGAGATCTCTTTTATTCTCTATATTAATCCACCAGTCGTCTTTAGTAGATACATAGCATCCATAGTCGACCTTCCATGTATAAAACTAAACTGATTTTCCGGGTATCATTTCTTTATTAATCTTTTGCTCAATTACTCTTTCCCAAAGTTCCAGGGTTGAAATCTTTAGTTTGATTCCATGATGGTCCTTTCAACTTTTGAATTATATTAACTTCAGAAACAAAATAATTGTTTTCCCAAATGGAATTGCAACATCATCTGATTAAATACCTCTGTATTCTTCAGTGACGCGAGAGTAACACATGCTCTAGACAGTAGAAAGTCTCCTGCCAGCACAGCAAGCTGCATTACATAGAAAAACCAATATGCTGAGTAATATAGGATATTATAGACCAATAGAACGTATGAAAATATCTGTTGCACTATTAGCAAATACTAGTTCTTGCTGGATAAGCCATAAGCTTTTGGTGTGAAATAATATCTGACATAGAAAATGCAATATCAATTTATACTACAGATAAAATTATCAAATCACCAATCCTCCAAATCCTCTCAAAAGATACGATCCAAACCATTCTGTTTCACATAAAGAGTTTCTATATATATAGTCATAAAGAAAGTGAATGATCCTGTTTGTTTGACAGCTTGCCCCCCTTGTGATTGGCATGACATCAATATCCTCAGGCTGCATGGTGCACGCAGATTTATCAGGTATGAGGGACTGCATGGAGGATGAGGGGTTAGATGTGGAAGCCTCAGCTGGAGTTGCTATGGAGGGTAGCTGAAGGATGGATTTTAGAGGTTTAAGGATAGGAGTAGGTGATGATGGGGGGTGGGTTGGTGGTTGAAGGACTGGGGTTGACAAGGATGGACAGCAAGCAAGAACAAAGACTGAGTTAACCAAGTACTCAGTGAAATGCCAAGGAGTTGGGTAAAGAACAGGTGTACTCGAAGAAGTAGGTAACAAGTCCAGACTATTTTTATTTTTAAATCTCAAAAAGATCAAATTGGCCCACAGTATAAAACATTTCACAGTTGTTCTTATAGCTATAGAAATGTAAGATAGGATCTGACTTGTGAGAAATATCATAAATGATCAAAAAAGGAAAAATAAGCTTGAATTTGTGTACCTATTAATAAAATAGTGTGTGTAAGAAACTACATGAAATGCTAATACCAGCAGATCTTTCAACGATAAACAAATTCTTATTGTTAGAGTTGGATCTTTGTTCAATTATACCTACAAGACTACAAGCCAAATTATAACAAACAAAGGCAATGACTTCATCCCAGACCTTTGAGTCAGCCAATGACAATAAGACAAAACATCTTTTTGTTGTTTGTTAAATGAGGCAAATATAGCGTTTAAAAATATTTTTGTTTTAACTTGAATTCGAAATCATTATATCTTTTAATTAATTTCATGAATTAACTTTACATGGTATACTTTCATTCAAAGACCAAGACTTCATATCTTCATCATGCACAAGATAGAAACTACACCTATTTACAAGGCAATTACTACTTGAGACAAAGGACTTCTATGTAATGCAGAAAGTACACAGGTATAGGTACTTTCAACTTACACTAAACCCCTCACTTTCTCATTAATAATTAACTAAAAAAATATTAAAAGCACTTGAGGTTTCAGCATATCAAGTGCTTAAGATGTAAATCGGCGTATTACCTTGTTCCCCATTACAAAATTCAATGAATTGATGCCACGCCTCGTGCCCGCATCATCCAAGACATCATCATGAAGAAGGCTTGCTACCTAGCATGGCAAAAGAAAAACATGTTGCCAATAGAAATATGAAAAGAAAAAATTTTGCTCCAATATTCTGAGAGAATCATATTTATATAAGCTGAATACGATCAATATTGAATAAGGAGCCTCAAACTTCAGAATACAAAACAAAGAAGAATCAAGTACGACGACAAAATGCAAATATAAAGAAACTGACATGGATCATCTCAGTTATTTCTGCTATTCTCTGCTGCCTTGTACGCACTTCCGCTGGCAGATTATGTAACTCATCAGCAGCAGCAGCTTTAGAAATAGGTACATCCATTGCAGATGCCATTAACAAAAGCACCTGCAGAGAGTAGTAGTACATCGAAATTCATATAAATACCAGCTTGGTGGAATATAAACAATAATGGCAAAAAAATCTTCAATATACAAAATCCTTCTATCAAACTATACCACATATCAGAAAAATTATACAATAAACAGATTGGTGTAAAGATATTATAATACTAGATTTGCCCGTGGCCACGTGCCTACGGCACGTCTTCAGAACGATACAGCATCTGTAAAGTCTTGTAAACAGTAAATCAACAATTATGTAGCTGAATTTTGAATAGTATGACAATAATTAGTTGTAAATAAAAGTCTATGTTTCCATTAGTATATGGTGAAAAATAATTATAACATGGGGTATAAAAGTCCATGTTTATATATATATATATATATATATATATATATATATATATATATATATATGAGAAATGCTCCATTGAAAATGGGTCTGACTCGTGAAAACAGACCCGCTTTGGTTGTATGAACCTAGGCTGTTGTTTGGAACAACGACCTTTTATAACCTAGAACAACGGCCTAGGCTATAAAATTTTATAGCCTAGTTTGTTTGAAACAACGAAATTTTATAGCCTAGGCCGTTGTTGGGAAGAACGGCCTAGGTTATAATAGGCCGTTGTTTCAAACAACGGCCTAGGTTCATTCAATTTTTTATAACCTAGGCCGTTGTTTCAAAACAACAGCCTAGGTTCATTCAATTTTTTATAACCTAGGCCGTTGTTTAGGTTCGTTCAATTTTTTAGAGCGAATGAGGCGAAGAGTTATTTGGGACGAAATTCCCAAATTACCCCTCCGCCACTTAAGTGAGAGGTGATGGGCGGGCTCGATCTGATCCGTTGATCACGATCAAGAGCAATCCAACGGCCAAAATCGCTGTTTTCACGGGTCTGTGAAAACTGACCCGTTTTCAATGGAACATCTCTCTCTCTATATATAGAGAGAGAGAGAGAGTTAAATAAATAAATGAGTTGTTTTGGGGAGATTTGAATTTGAGTTTTTTGGGAAAACTTTTAGGGGGGAAATGTGTTTTGTGGGGTTAGATCTGGGCCTTTGATTTTGGGGGGATTGAAGGAGAGCCACTTGATAGCTTTCTTTGTGTTTTATTACATAGATTATCATGAAAGAATTTTATCAATGAAGAGCCAGATCTAACCAGAAGAAAGTATAAAAGCCAAAAGAGAGTTGATGAACAGGACTGGGAAAATAAAAGGTTGAAATGAAGTACATACTGTAGGACGGAATCTTTTCCCTTCAACACCCATTCTAAAGAAGTATTCGGCAGCTGCAGCCAGCTTGGGTACCTATAGTTATAGAAGGGAAAGATATAAGGATGTATCATTCATCTAGTTCACCAAATAATAGTTGCCTATTTTCAATATCTACGGCAGTAAGCCCCACAAACCTCAGCAACCACCATTGAACGTAATCTATCTGCAAGAAGTGACAGTTCATCTGCAACCAGAGAAAAAGGATCCAGTGGCTCCTAATAAAAGAAGAGAGATTAGCACTATGGAAGACTATGTTATTCCAAACAACTAATCCTTATGCAAGCCTCCAGAGCACGTCCTGCTCAACACTACCATGATTTTTTTCTATATATATATATATATATTAGTAACTTTGCTGATGTAGAAATCAACTGAAGTTGTCTATTAGTATAGTCTCAAGTGAGTGCATATGGTGTTGTTAATAAGTATTCACTAGTTACATGTTTTTTTCCTGGAACAAATATGGCATACAATATGAGTATTGTCTAGTACATGCAAAGACTCAAGTCAACTGATGAAAATACTTTTTTTTAAATATAGTGAGAACATGATACTTGCTAGTAATACATATTCAGGCTAGTAATTATACAGCAATTGTCTATATCTTTTCCTCTAAAGGTATTTACCTTTTAGGATGCAATAGTGGATTAAATACTTTTAGCAGCCACTTGTTATGAGCCCCCTCTGTTACATTTTGCATCCCTAATATTAGATGCAACAGTTGAGAAATGGACAATTTATTCAATCTTTCTCTATTACTTTTACCTTAGCTAAACTTAATTCTAGCTCCCCCCCCCCCCCCCCCCCCCCCCCCCCCCCCCCCCCCCCTATTCTGGATATCCTTCGTTCTCACACTAAAACATCAAACAGTTACTATTTCATCAAAATGAGAACCTGATGAAATCTATCTTCACTTTTCAAATCTATCAAAAGAGATTGATCAGAGGAACTCAAAACAAGCAAGCTCTTGAAAATTAAGAGCTGATACCCAAATATGAATTGCTGGGAGACAAATATAGAAGTTAACTTTTTGCTAATGATCTGCATTGATAAATTATAACAGAGAAATGAAATGGGAGATAAATGGTATGGGCTGCATAACATAAATATTCAATGTTGATTACTGCAAAATAAATTAGTCATACCACGTTCATTATTTGTACAAGAAATCTACTTATGTTAATGTCAAGGTTAAAAATATAGGTCGTACATTAATTTAACAATAATTTGATCATTGTACAGAACCCAAAATTACCTCATATCTCATCTTTGGAGCATGAAAACCTCAACATGACAGCCATGTCATGTGTCATGTTCAACAACTATTAGACACTTGAACAGGACAAATGCATCCAACACGAAACTAAATATTTCAATATAGTTTTTAAAAAATTTCCCTCTGGTGGTCATTTTATATCCTGTCTGTGTCTGTATATTTTATATAACCTGCATTTAAAGCAAATGGATTGGAAATGCATATGTGATGAAGCTATGTCTTAGAATAAATCCAGAAATTCCATCTCTTTCATGTAAATACCTATAAGTCAAAATATCACTCACTTGCATGTACCTCAATGTACCCTAAGTATGTTTAAACTTTAAATTTTTACTTGATCATTGGCTTCATCCAATTATATTTTTTTCGGCAGAACAATTGATCTCCAAATCATATTGAACAAATATTGAGCAAGAAAGTCCACAGAAATACCTCGTCTGAATTTTCATCCTCATGAACGCGATGAACGCTATATCTGATGTCATGCAAGCCATGTGCACTCCAGCGATAAGTTTCTCTCCAACCCAACACCTACTAATCCACAGAAAGGTAGTGCACAACATCAAAGAAAAAAATGAGTATGTATAATAAGCCTACATGTGCAATCAAGAGTAAGCATAAGTGTTCCTTCATGACTATATGCAGGCGTGTAATTAACCGGGTAGTATGGGAATAATCTACAACCAAATTGTAAGCGAAACCAGTAACCATAATTTGATTAAATAAGCAAAAATGGCAACAGATACTAAAAATAATACGACTAACGTGCACAGTTTGTAAAAGCAGTGGAAAGAAACCCAAAAGGTAGATAATATAACTAAATATACAAATCTAATCAATTAATAATCACATTTTTTTAGTTCAAAACATAAATATTTCAAGCAAGAGATCCACACTTTCAAGTCATGTGATGATCATGATCCATAATTAAAATATAAACATGTTCGGCAAGATCAGCCATCTGGATTAGTATTTCACACGCATTCATGTTTGTTTTGCCATTGTATTTAATTCTCTGGCTCACAACATCTTTTGGTAACAATGCAATCATCAGTTGAATATTTATCATCTTTCTTCTGGACCCTCCTAGTCCGCAAGATCTATGAAAACCTACTTCTTGGTTCGGATACAACGGGTCCAGTAACAATTAAGAAAGATAGATTATTTGATCTAGTATGATCATATTATTGAATCACAACAGAAAATCAATAAGAAAGCAAACTTATCCAATCTTCATTTTCGTTTCTCGTTATTCTCCTTTCATTCTTTTAAAGTGAGAGTTAGTGATGAACTCATCAAAACTATGTTCATTTTATTGTAAAACTAGTTTAGATCCTTGTTCCAAATGTTACTTAGATAACGAATTTGCAATTCGAAGGATTCTTTATCTTTACACTCATGTGATGCTCGGACCTCGGAGCTCGGCATGAACCTCGAGCATTGATACAACTTTCTCTCATAAAAAGCCTCTATCGAGACGCTCGGCGCCGACCCCAAGCTCGGAGCTCGACATGAACCTCGAGCATCGCCACAACTTACTCTCATAAAATGCCTCTATCGAGGCGCTCCGCAACGATCCCAAGCTCGGAGCTCGGCATGAACCTCGAGCATCACCACAGCTTACTCTCATAAAATGTCTCTATCATGGTGCTCGGCGCCGACCCCAAGCTCAAAGCTCGGCATGAACCTCGAGCATTGATACAACATTCTCTCAGAAAAAATCTCTATCGAGGCGCTTGGCGTCGACCCCAAGCTTAGAGCTCGGCATGAACCTCGAGCATCACCACAACTTACTCTCATAAAATGCCTCTTTCGACGCGCTCGGCACCGGCCTCAAGCTCGGAGCTCGACGTGAACCTCAAGAATCAACACATCTTCCTCTCAAAAAGAACCTCACTCGGCGTGCTTGGCCTCGAACCTCCTGGCTCGTTGCTCGACACCGACCCCTCGAGCTCGGCACTCGGCACGGACTTCGATCAGGCCGTATATCATGCTCGGCTCGGCACCGACCCGAAACACTTCTCAGGAACTCACCATCTCATCTTCGTAAAACACTCCCCTCCGCTCTTCTCATAAGGACAAACTACTCCACAGTTGGTGCACTCAGCCCTCCAAGAGTGGGGGACTTATGATGTGGTATAGATGACGTGGCCCAAACAGGGCTGTCGGATCTCCTCAGATTTCGCTCATTTCAGATCATCAGGTCAACAGGTCCAACAGACCTTCTACCACTTCAGGCACAGACAAACGAGTCTGACCGGTCCATTAGAGTCAGATACCCGTTTGCCCCTGCTTATAAATACCAGGCCCCTTACTGCAAAAGGTAATCAATATTTCTCCACCTGAACCCTAGCTGTTCAGTCTCTTTTCGAGTGACTGACTAGATCGTCAGAAGGCCCGTCGCCGGAATTTCTCCTAGGCCTTTTGCAGGTACCCCGGCCGTCCGAACTCCAGCAGCTCTTTCGAGCCGAACTCCAGTAACAAACTCGAGCCGAGGTCGAGATCCATCCCTTCCACTTTATAAATTACAAGAACTCACACATGTTGTTCCTGCACCGAAAACAAGCAGCATCAGGTTTGTGTTGTCAATGGGATGCTCATAAGAAGCATCTGAAAATATTAGTTGTCAACATTAAGTCAATATCTGGTTCTATGACAATCTCGCTATCATATTTTCCTAGGCAATAAAAACTCACCAAATCTTTCGTAAGGAATAGGACTGATCTTTGGCATAAAGACTTAATTGCTAATGTCATGAAAGGTAGTCCTTCCTTACAACCATAATGATAAAAAAATGGCTTATTTCATAAACATATTATTCCATGATGTTCGGGAACCTAATTGTTAGTTAAGTGTTTTTTTCTTAAAACTAGTAGACTGAAAGTGTAACCCACATTTAACTCATATTGCGCATCTTCCAATAGGTCATTTTTTGCTTGGAGAAAGCCATAATGAATAAGGAATTTTGGAATTTTTTTGGCGAATTGATGTTAATCATGTACGGCATGCATTATACAAGACTTTTTTTAATGAATGTATTCTTAGCCAATATATAATAGGAAGACACCATACGCCAGAAACTTGATACTCTAAACATCAAAAAATACTCTGGGTATGCATGTTTGTGTTTAAGAAAAAATGTAAACAACAATTGCCCCAACCTTACACACCCCCTACATTGGGGATTGATGCAAACTCAAATAACTAAACATCTTGCTCATTTGCGAAGAGGTTTACCACTAAACCTTAGTAGCACTGCAAGACCACATTTGAACATTCATAACTACATCTAGTTGTGACATTTTGAGTATGTCAGATTTTTTTAAATTTTCTTGCCGATCAGCTAAAATTTTGTTGAATCCACGTTAAGAATCCAAATCTACCAAGTTTTTGGATTCGAATTCAGGTCTTGGATTACAAAACTTTATCATTGATTCGATAGCATTATTTAGTATATGGCTTTATTGTTGCTGATCATAAACAACCCATAAACAAGTAGTTCATGAAAATGAGTTGATAACTAATCCAAAATGATTCTTATACCTTTAGCTATCCTACATGTTATAACAAGTAGATAATGAAATGATTATTTTTTTGCAAAAGCAATGTCCTACCGATTTTTTTGTCTTGGCTCTTTTTCAAAAATTTCCCGACAGAACAAATATCCCTAGGTGTGCACCGAAGACTACCCATGCTTTCTTTGCCAGAACTCCTTTCCTTTTCTCATCTACAGTCCCTCTCTCCCCATACTTCCTTTGCCAGAACTCCTTTCCTTTTTCATCTACAGTCTCTCCCTCCCCATTCTACCTCTCACAAACAAATTACCCTAGCTCATGTATCGAAAATCATTTTAATCTCTACATTCGAAGACGTCCAAACTAAAAACTAAAATTTCCCAATAACGATACTAAATTCCAAGTGCCCAACAAAATAAATGTTTGATATGACAATTCAATCATAGCATTTCTTGTTAACAACAATAACAAATAAAACCCAAGACAAATGAATATACCTAAATCACATCGATCAAACCATAAACATAAAAATAAAATTTTAATTTAAAAAATAGTACCTTTGAGTGAATAGAAGTTGGGTTTCTACAGAGAAAAGTCCCATGACGAGCTGCCAAGATGAAATTTTGAGAAGTTTGGTCATTGAAGAACAAGCTTTTAGTTGATGACCTCAGACTCCTCAAAGCCCATCTCAAATACATATGATCTGATTCTGGTTTTGTCACTAAACAATCCAAAACTCAAATGAAAATAAATAACTCTCAAAATCAACAAAATCTTAGATTGAAGAGAGAGAAAGAATGAGCGGAGCAAGATAGAACACTGATGAGGATTTATATATACACACACACACATAATTTTTTCGATTTAATCCCCAGTTATTTTTCGATTAACTGATTAATCACTAATCGCTCCTTAACCGATTAGTTCCAAAAACTGATTTTAACTGCCTATGCTTAATATGGGTTAAATATGGGTTACTCTTCTCTTATGGCCTACTAATTTTAACAAAAACACATTTAACTAACAATCAGCTTCTCGTACATCATGGAATATTATATTAATGAAATTATCCATTTTTGTTTTCATCATAATGGTTGTAAGGCATGACTCTTTTATGATTCCGGCAACTAAGTCTTTATCCCAAATATCACTCATATTCCTCAGAGAAGATTTAGTGAGTTTTTATTGGCCAAGGAAAATATGGTAGCCAGATTGTCATAGAATATATAGAGGTAATGTAGACAAGGTTATTTTCATTGTTTCTCACGCGCACAACTTAGTAGCAAGTTTGATTTGACATGTCTAATTATCCACAAATAAAATGATAAAACAATTCCACCATTTATGTTAAACATAATTGAGACACAAACACATTTCAATTAGGACACGACACATTTCAATCAAGAAAAAAGGTTACAATACCTAACTCACACATTTACAATACTTTACAATAATTTTATATCAATAAATCAACAACTTTGTGAAATTAAAACCTACACGCAAAACAAATAGCCTCTAAATTATTAAACAAGGGAGAATTACTCACACTTTTGACAGGCATCAAATATTCATACCGTCGTCCAGAAAGTCCTAACAACAACTTTTCATCAGCTTCAAACAAGTTCTAAGATGAATATAATTAAATGGATAAAACAAATCATATAGGTTGCAAATTCTTATCATTTCTAATCTCACCTCTTCGATTTTCATCTAAAAAAATTTGAAATTTTATAGGCCAAAAAGTTAATAAACCTCAAAATCCCACAGATTCAATCATCTAATGAACCTCACACAAATCACAGATCCAATCAATCTACCGACAACTCTAAAACCACATGTAATCATCACCATTTCACAACTCAATCTACCAACAACACCAAAAAGAACCCCTTTTTGCTATCAAAGGTTAGGGTTGCGATGGATTGTACCTGCTTGTTGACCTCGACTCCAAGCGCGCGGGTGGTGACGTTCCAGACCTTTCCGGTACGGCCATGGAAGAACTTGTGAGGCATACCCTTGCGGACGGCACCGTTAACCTTGACGTCGACATAGTCGCCGATTTTGTAGGTTGGGACGTAGGTCGTCAACAGGATGTATCCCTTCTTCCTCAATGGTCGCACGAAAAGATCACGGTTGCGAGATATGAGACCGTGACCGGCAGGCATTTTCACGATCTAATGGTGGCGGCTGCGAAGCGTGATAAGCGAAGAGAAACCCTACCGAGCTAATTAGAGATTTGGGCTTCTTTTTTAAATTATTTGCAAATAAGGACTAGTTTCCAAAGAAGGGCTAGTTTCTAAAGAAACTTCTATACTTCCTCCTTTATAATATTTTCTATAGGATGTGTAATCTTTTACTCATTTTAAAATCTATTTCTGTAATATTTTTTTATTTTTTTCTATCTAATTAATTATGTTGACTACTTAAATTGTACTAGTATTATACACGTGCTTTGCACGTGGGAATTTTTTTTTGAGGGGGAATGAAAAGGGAAAAAAAATTACGTGATTTGCACGTGGGGAAATTTTTTTTTGGTGGGGGGAATGAAAAGGGCAAAAAAAAAAAAATTTACCAACACGTGCATTGCACGGGTTGGGTTAAGGACCAAGGCCTTCTCCCATTATAGTAGTAAAGATTAAAAATCTCTAATATTATAATGGGAGAATTGGGGTTGTCATTTGTAGACATTCATTCAACCATCTAATCTCAATCATTCATTTTTTAGTCGGAGTTATATTAACAATTCATTTACTCAACTATTGTTAGTTACCATAATATCCTCAAAGTTCAAATTTATTTACGACATAATTATGAACAAAAGTGTCATTCATATAAAATAAAAGTTTGTGATACTATGAATAATTTGTAAAAAGTATGTGATGAGTAAAATAAGATCTTATTATTTACTATATAAAAATAATAATAATTAAAAGTGCATCGCACGTGTAGTTACTAGTTTTCTATAGTTGCTAGGTAATAGTAACTTACGTAGTAACGAGGCTCTAATACCAGTGAGGTGGCGAAGCGTGAAATCACCTGAAAAATACAATTAAACATAATATTAAAAAAACTTCAAAGATGATAGTTTTCTGTAAAATAATATTCTTCGAAATAATGTGCATTGTCTATCTCAAAAATATTAAAGGAATCAAGCATGAGTTCAAGATCTCTCATAGATTCTGATTATGGCTCAGATATTTCACTACTACTATCATATGGGGTTCTTCGAGTTATTCCATATGTCTATTTCTTTCTTCAATATGTTCATTTTCTTATAGGAATTGTCTATATGTTGTTGTATGGCTCCAGATATAACTACTAAATTCACCATTTTCATAAAATAATAAAAATCTTTCATAAAAAGTTAGATCATCAATTATTTGGACATTTATATTGTTAGTTTCTCCAGGATTTATTTGATTTATTGCTATAATTATTACTCGTTGTATACTAAAGAAGAATAATTTGAATTCATAAGAATCATTCATGCTTGTTACTCTACGAGGATAATAAACATAAAAAACTAGCATTCTATCACTTCCTTGATAATTAATCACTAATTCAAGATTTTATGAGGCAAGATTGAAACTATTATTATTCATTAGTCATTTTTAGAAATTTTGTGATTTAAAACAACAATTATAAAATCAGGAGTAGAGATAGATTTCTAAAGATACCATAAGAATCAAAACAAAATAGCCCATCATGCTTCCGACCTAGTTAAACCTCTTTGAGCTGCTCTGTATCAGTTACTACCAGTGGATAAAAAACCTCTGGGATGGACCCTGATTTCAGTGCTCCTTTTACGTTCCTCCCATCTCAGGACTACTATGCTCTCTAAGAAAGCTTCATCCAAGAGATACGTCTTAACTTGAGGAAGAAGTAACTGAATAGGAGCTGTACAATCTTCTTGCTTATCCAGTGCTGGACGTTAGGGATCTGGCTTGAAATTGAAGATTGTGCTGAAATGACCTAACAAATTGAAGCCTAAAAAGAACACAGCACCACGCACGGTTGACCATCCAAAAAGACCGGTCGACCAACCTCCTATCGACCAAAACCCTGTACAACTAAGGTCGGGTGTGCGGTCGACTGCAACTTTGGACAGTCGACCGCAACTCTACCTGCACTGTTGTTGCTCTGTTTTCTTATACTCTTTTATACGCTTCGACCTCTGTGCTTTATCATATCTTCTTCTAATCTGAACCACGAGTATTCCATACATATTCATAACAAATGCACACTTTGTTATTGCTGTTGAATCAAGAAGAGTCAACAACAAGCGAATGAGTCTATCAATCAAAAAATAGATCCTTTAATTTTTTTGTTTCGACCAACTTCTGACATAATTCGGAAAGAGAAGACATATTCTAAAACAAAGGATGTCGAATCACATCGACCTCACAATGTAGTAACTCCACTCTCAAAGCATACAACTCAACTGTGGCGAAATATTCAGGATAGAACTTATCTGCAAGAGTACAAATATCATTTTTCTTGAATGATTTAAACTCTTCAATAGGATCCAAAGTTGAACTGAGAATAAGTAGTTCAACCGTCGGATCGGAAAACCTGTCATACAAATCCACAATCTGAAAATCTATTACTGCATTGAAGATATCAACACAATAATAATGTTGAAATGTGATATCACCTCGTTGTTGACAAAAGCAAACATTATCATCCTCGTAAGAAGCATTCATATCAGGTATTAAAAAACCTGTTTCTCACAAAATAAAATCAGATCCCTAATAAAAGTCTCCCAACCATTTTTTCTCAACTTCTGAAGAATTGCTTTTGTTGATGAGACTAAATCTGTAAAGCCCCGAATTCGAAATAAGATCGAATTCGATATTTCACAGGATCTTTATACTTTACTTCGGACAATTTTACAAGGAATTTAAAACTTTTCAACATACATCATAGTTTTTTACATTTTGTTTACACGGCGGAAGAATAAAAGAAATACAACATTGAAAATAAAATACAACTTATACAACTTTATCAATGTAAGTCATCAACTGCATCATAACATCTTTACTTCTTCATAAAAAGTCCATTACCTACATATTAAGCTGTGGGCACGTCAGTCACTTACAACTGACGAAAATGTTATACTCGGTCATCCTCTCTATGCCGTACATATAACGATTTCATACTTTAACAAACCACAAATTGAATGAACAATAAAGGGTCAAAAGTGATTACTCTAAACATGTAAGTGTATGTGATGCCTTAATGCCTAATGCACACATTTTTATACTAGGATGACACTAATGCATACTTGTTCGGATTCTATGCATCTCATACTACATAGGTCCGAGGGCAAGCACCTACGTACTCCACATTTAAAAGTTCGGTCCCTCGCCCTGAAAACTACCCAGTAATAAGACAATGTTTAGACATTCCACGAATATGGGTCCCAGTCCCGAAATCCATCGCCCGACTATTGTAACAGATCCCTCATCGTGCGAATCATCCCGCAAGTGCCCCTCTAGCCCCGTTATACGTATATACATTGGAGAATGGTAAACTATCTGCCCGACTACGCATAGTCCGAATTTAAAATAAAAGGTCATCTCCCACGAAGCAACCACAGTCCCGGAATCCACCGCCCGACTGGGTTTATAGTCCCGAAATCCACTGCCCGACTATATAGAGTGCCCCACTTACGTTTGCCCAGATTTGCTACATCTTCACTTATGTGCTTAATTCTTAAGTTCAAGACATGAATAAATTTTCATACCTATAATTAGTTTTACCTCCTACCGGACTTAATCAACAAACACGAGATAGCTTCATGGCCATATCTCAAAATATATCTCAACTATTTTCAATTCAATAGTACCGGTACTCGAGGTCTTACTAACTCTAAATCACAACTTTTCATGCACAGGAAATCATGGGTATTCACACCCTTCATGTATTAACTCAATATGTCCATATCTCCAACTTATTCTTAAATAAAATCCATGTCTCATCTTAGTACTTATTCATCGTTTACTCATGCATTTTCAATTCAAACAAAGAACAAATAATTCCTTTCTTGGACAAAAGATTCATCGCCATAAATTCTACTAGCAATTTAAGCAATTCACATTTCAATTCACATTCTCAATATAAGTGTTTATTTACACAAGAGGGATTCATAACTTGTTACATATTTTTCCTTCTTTTCAAAATAAAGATCTTTTACCCAAATAATAATTTTTGAAGTCAAAACTCATTTACTATTTAAAATCTCATTTTTACTTTCTCAAAAATATACAAGAAAGTTTCATAACCATCTCTAATAATTTCCCTTTTATCTTATAAAAATGATAGGATTTTATTCATATTTAAAAGTATCTCAATATATTAAAAACCCAACCAAAAAAAATCAAAAGAGAGGCTCGGGTTTCGAACCCTGAACCAGCCGAGACGCAGCAACAGAGCCCAAGCCTAGTCACGCTAGCCATAAAGTCCATTTGGACTTTGTGCAAATGGACTTTGTGTCAAAACCGCAACGAAAAACCCCTTGTATTCAGGGTACAGATTCATAATTTTAATAAAGGAATTAAAAATAAACGTAACCATTAAGTTTCGAACTCAAGACCACTTATAAGTTATATTCTGTGGTGCACTGGCTAACCAATAAGTCCAAGTGTGATTTCTGTTTTGGAGTTATACTAATGTACTTTGTTTATACTGTTCTGAAATTAGTTCTTTTTCGTAAAAAACTCGATTATTCAATGATCCAATCTTTTAAGATATTGAATAAACTCCTTGACTGAGAATGAATTTTAAAAACAGTAAACAACAAATTTTCAAATTCATTAAAACCACATTTCCATTTTTTATTAATTCTTTTTCTCATTTTACACATAGGCTTGTATTTTTCTAAGAACTTGAATTTAAGAAATCATATTCATTAGAACTTGTTTATGAACTCCATTATACTAATTTAAATTTTGTAATAAAATCAAACATGTCTCTCAATCAATCATGAATATCTCAAAGAAAATTCTTTCATGCACAAATTTTTATTTTTAACATAAGTCGACATGTTTCATAGCAATAACTAAAATTATTTTCTTTCTTTCTTCTTTCTTAATCATCAAGACTCTAAAGCATATTTTGAATATAACATTCTTCAACAAGTTCTCATACAAATCACACATTCGACATGCATAAAGTTACAAGCATTCTAACATGGTTCATAGCATCACTTCTTTAGTCAAAACCTTTTTTTAATTAACATGGTAGCAAATATATATTTAATAACAACAAGATTGTTCCCATTCATGGAAACTCTAGCATGGATTTTATCTACATATTTTTCATCAAGTTCAATTTATACTACTCATTCATGACATCTAGCATGCATTCTCTACAATTAGAAAGCAAGAAATTACCCACCTCTATGAAGAATGAAAATCATAATGAAGAGACCTCTTCTAGCTCCTAGCTCCAACTAGCACCTCCTTGTCATTCTCCTCCTAGCAAGCTTCCAAAGCACAAGAAATACTCTCTTTCTCTCTTTCTTTTTCTTCTCTTTATTTTTGTTTAGTTTAGGTGTGACAAGATAAGGAGAAATTAGGGTGTATTTATAGGTCAAGGTGAGGGTTTAAAGTGCAGAATTATCCACCTAATAAATTACTCTACTTAATTTTCATCTCTTCATAATCTTAACTCCTATAACTCCCAACTCTTCATGCCTCCACCTCTTCAAAAACTCAACCCCAACTCTTTCTCTTTTAAACTCCCAAACCAGCCTCCCACGTCAAAACCATGTGACGTCACACCAAGTGAAGCACACAACACGTGTTTTTATTTTTTGCTGTTTCTTTCATGTGGGGCCCCCCACACTCTCAGCCATGATCAAAATATACACAATTAATGCCATAGCTTCTACATTTTAATGTATACAAACAGATTTATACAAACAGCAACATGCATAAATTAATATATATATATACTATCTACATATATACTGTATGTAAGTAAAAAATAGTTTACTTAAAATCTAAAATGTATCATGCACAAATAAATACACAAAAATTTATTTTAAAAACGGATACGCTCAAATATGCGCACCAAAACACGTGCGTCGCACGTAAAATGTCGAAATACGAAAAATCGATTCTATTAAATGAAAAATTATTAAAATATAATCAAAAACAACATAAGAAAACATATTTACTAATTTTATATATTTCATGACGTAATCACTACGTACGTAGAAAACATGTGCATTACACGTACAAAAGTATTTAGATCAAAATGCGAGAAAAATAAATTTTCGTTTTATAAAATGGATTTGAATAAATAATTTAAATACATAAAAATATTGTACATAATGGTGAAAATACATAATCGATACGTGCATCAAAAACACGTAAAACCCAGAGATTGAAATTTAATATTTTAGTTAACCCAAATAGGATAAAATATACGAAAAATGCATAAATAGTTAGTAATTAAAATACGTAGTGAAAATACGTTACAAAATACATGTGCGTAACACACAAGGACAAAATTATTATTTCTAATTTTGCGGGATGTTACAAAATCCATAGTGTTTAGGATATCTAAAGATTTGTGCTACAATTATAAACAAAGCTTGTTGGTGATACCCATCACTATAAACATCAAATGCAAGATAAAACAAAATTCAAATGACCTTAACACTTTAAATAAGTATTTAGCTTTACCTTTAATTTTATAGTTGTTTCCATTATTAGTTATGTTACCAAGAACTGTAGAAGTTGCATAAAACATATCTGTCAAGCTTCTGACTGAAGCAAAGTAGGAGCCCCAACGGGTTGTTCCAGCCCATTGTAAAGTGCATATCTGATTAGCTGCTCTTCCAGAACCAAGGTCCCCGTATGCTAGTTTATATAATCTCAGCTTTTAGAATAGTTTTAAGTCCATATGACGGTTAGCAGAAACACCAATAATGTTCGCAATTGCACCTAGGGTTTAAAAAAATAACCAAACATCATGTACTTACTGAGCCTATGCAAGTAGTGCTGGTTGCGACCGATGAGCAAAACAATATATGTAATAGGCATATAGGCATTCTCTAAGAAAAAAATGCTTATAGTCCATTCCACACCCCACGCATATCGCTAACACCATCATATCCGACCACGTAGATTTTTAATTTGAATATTGTAACGAGTAAGAACATTACAAATTGTTGTTCTGAGTGTTGTTGCTGAACTATCACAAACACTGGCAACCTCAAAAACCGTTCTCGAATAAATCCAAAAAAATCAATAAATCTTAAAACAACAGTGTTTTGCTCCTTACCAAATTCATTAAGAGCTTCAACGACAAGAATACAAAATTTGTCATCCCCTACTTCTTCTCGTATCTTCCTCTTCGCCATGTTGGCTATAATGTGTAAGATGTTCTGTTGGATATTTGGTGCTATTTAATTTGCATTTCCAGGCTCATTCTCCAACACTACTTTGCCAATATCTTCATTCACCTCGCCGAAAGCCTTCACCATTGCAATTATATTCCCACGATTTGAAGACTCAACAGATTCATAATGACCTATGAAAGGGCATCCTTGCATTGCAAGCCACATAAAGCTCATTATTGTAGTCTTGAGCCTCAACCAATTTTGCCTAACTTGTTTAGAAGATAGAGCATTCAAGAATTTATCAATATGTTCAGTTGGAGTCTTCAAATTGTCCCACTTGCACATAGAAAAATTGTGGGTCATCTACATGATGCATAAATCTACATTTTTTTCCATTGTTAACTCTCTTCCAATTTCGGAATCCTTCAGTGGTCTACACTGAAAATTTCGAAGGATTAGTGTAAAAAAGATAGCATTGAAAGCAAATGCTTCATCTTCTGATTCTGAGTACTCAAGCCAAGGAAATTGGGTAAACCATTGATATTGAAATCGCTGACATTATTTATCATCCAATGAGCGTGCTTATTCAAGTAATTATGGTTGACATGCCCCCATATTAATATATGATCTTTGAATATTTTCTTGTTGATAGAATGGATAAGACCATATTGGACGACGCAATGCCGGGTCATACTCAAGAGAATTGAGATTCACATCTATGGATGGTTCTTGTTGAATGAGACTTGGACAATGAATCGATATTAGAACATCATCCAAAATTGCAACTTGGGAACTTGATGATTGACCAACACTTTCTTTTTCCTGAGGGTTTGTTTGGTTCAAAGAAGGGGAGGGGATGGGAGGAATTTTAAGGGAGGGAAGGGGAGGGGGGGAGGGAGGGGAGGGATTTTAATCAAGACTCTGTTTGGTTCAAAAGAGTGGAGGGGAGGGGAGGGAAAATAATTCTCTTCTTGTTTGGTTCACAAGGGGAGAGAATGGATTTTATAATTAAATTACATTTAGACCCTTTTACATTTTAGAGATGCCATCTAAAAAGAGATGCCATCTAGATAATTATTCACATAAGCATTATTCTAAAGAGAGATGCCATCTAAATCATTTGACATAGGGTAATTATAAGTCATTTGACATATAGTTATTATATTTAGCAATTTAGACATTTTAAAATCTAAATCATGCATCAATCAGCAATATCATCTTAAACATCTCATCGAGAGGATTTATCATTGAAACTCCTAAAGTAAATGTAAGTAAAGTACCACAACTTTGTTTCTTTGTCTTGACGGTGGTAGGGACATTGCTTGAGCCAGAATTGACAAGATTTAAGCTTATTATGATTTCATAATTGCATTTGGTGATACGACAATAAACTGCTACAGGCTAAACCTAATTAACTATAAAGAAACTAATTTGAAAAAGAATTTCTGATTGAACACACTGCTTGCTGCTACTTCATTCCATGTAAGACAAATATTAGACTTTCCTATATGTCTCGTTCAGTAATTGAATACATTCCTAAAACATTAGTATGACTTTCATCAGCTTAAGATCTTAACATATTCTAGATAAATGGTGATAAAACTGGATAATTACATAACAAATCCTGAGTCTTAGGGATCTATTTTTTATTTTAGAAAGAGGGATCTTAGGGATTTAGATCTAAAAAAAGTAATTTAGTCCAATCACTTAAAAAAATTAGACCTGCTTTCTCCCCCCTCCAAATCTCGCCAATATTGGAGGGGGACCAAAATTGGCTCAGGAGGGATTTTGCACCCCTCCATTCCCCTCCCCTCCCCTCCCCTCCACTACTAAAAAATGAACCAAATAAGAAATATTTTAAAAAATCCCTCCCCTCTCCTCCCGTCCATTCCCCTCCAACCAAACAGACCCTAAAAAAATTGAGAATGGAAGGTGTAGTTTGTTTCCTTTTTGCATTCATCATATCTTCAAATTAAAAATTTGTAATTCATGCAAATAGCATAAATTAAACCTAAAATATGAAAACACTAAATGAAGGCTTGATACAACATGAAAATACTAATCATGAAATAAAACATTAATTTGAAATCCTAGCTTGAGACTCGCAGTAATAAAACAATGAAACAATCAATCAACTCGAAATCAATAATAAAACAATCAATCAACATGAAAAGTAAATTAGGAAAAGAAATAGCTATTGATTTGTCAACAGGAAATGACAAGCAACTTAGCAAGTGGCTACAAGCCAGCAACAGACCAACCGTAAACAGCAACGAGCGTAGGGAGACAACAAGTCGGAGATGGAGATGGAACGCACTGGTGATTGGGGTTGGGGGATGGAGGCAGTAGGATTGTAGGAATCGATTTGGGATTTGGAATTAGGGTTTTGGACTTAGGAGCTCAGGGTTCGGAGATGGAGATGGTTGACGAAGATGGAGTAGGAGATATGGAGACGAAGTCGCCGATCAAAGATGGAGGCAGCATGAATCAATATGGGATTTAGATTTATGGTTTGGAGATTTTGAGATTGGGGCTAGATTTGGGGAAATTTTGATTGGAATTTGGAAGGGATAGCATTTGGGGGATTTGGAGACTTTGGAATTGGGCCCAAAAATTTGGGCCCATCTGGGGGCATCCATCGACATTTAAACGGAGCGATACGATGAGCTCCAACTTCAAACGACCGTAATTTTTGACTCAATTGTCCGTTTTATAATAGTAACTATATATAATGTGCATTTTATAGTTACTATATACATTATAACATTTTATATTGAATAATACTATTATACAATAACTTTGGATCTAAATATTGAAGTGGATCAATACTTATTTTCTCCGTTTCTTGCCACCCCATCAACTCAGAAACTCGATTTGAAGTCATCAGGCCCTTCAAAATGGAGGATTTATTTCTTTCAAGTCATAAAACATAATTTTTCCAGAATGACCCACTTTCCAAAAAAATCAAATATGGATTGCAAGCAGCATTCTCTTGTGATAGCCATTCTTCACCTTGTGACCGAGTCAGGCTATGCTGCGATAACCTGCACCTATGTTGATGAAGTTGTGAGCCCATGTGTGTCGTATCTGACATGTCAACAACCAAAGCCTATTAACTCGATGAAGCTGTGAGCCCATGTGTGTCGTACCTGACATGTCAACAACCAAAAGCCTATTGACAAGTGTTGTGATGGCATGCGAAAACTGAACGAGACGGTAACAATTGCTGATTGGAGGTTCACTTGTTAGTGCCTGAAAACTGCTGATGAGAAGTTTTAAGGCATCAAGGACGATCACGTTATTGTACTGTCCGACCAGTGCGCGGTCTTGCTGCCTTACCCCATAGGCCGTAGCGTCGACTGTGACAAGTGAGTTTTTCTTTATTAACTAAATAGGTAATTTTTAGCTAAGACATTTTTTTTCTAATAAAAGTTGTATGTTTCGTCAAATAGATTTAATTTAATTACTCTTGTAACTTGTACAAAAAAAAATTGGAAAATTGTCAAAAGGCAAGTAAAAAATGTGAAAAACATAGGGTCAGAGAAGTGGTTTAAAGTAAAATTTTATTTTGCTAACATCTCTAATATGTAATCTCTAATCTCTAATCTCTAATATTATAATGAGAGAGTTGGGTTGTCATTTGTAGACAAACAAACCCGTGTATTGCACCTTTTTTTAACTACATATTTTGCACGACAATTCAAATATAAATATCTCCCAACCCCACATTTCATCCCAATCAAAATTCCAAAACAACGATCAAAACGCCTTCGCTTCAGCACCGCCTGCCCCGGCCCCGCTTCTGCTTGCCGCTAGTTGCCCTGTTCCCGCCTGCCGCCGCCAGCTTATGACCGCCCCGTCTCGAAAATGCTAATGTTTTGGCTCCGAATCTGATTCTGCACTGGACCTATGTACTATGGAATGCATAGAATCCGACAAGTATGCATTAGAGAGTCAGCATATAGAGCTTGTGTTTTCTTGACTTGGTTTTATGCTTGTGTTTTCTTGTTTTTCCTACACTTGACACTTAGTCTAGAATCACTTGACGTTTTCATGAATTACTATTTACTATCTTATATTCCTTGATGTTTTCGTGCTTTAGTTATTTGTTATTTCTTATTTCGTTTATTCTTTTTGTTAATACATGTTGTTGATGACTCAGTGTTTTATGATTAATTATGTTGCTTTTTGCTTGTTTTTATGTCACTCACACCTTTATGGCTGACCCCTTTAGTTTTGGGGGTTAGGGATTATCTCTAGCCTCATATTTTACAGGTTATTGTTGCTTAGAGCTTGGGATTGGATGCTTGAGATAAATTGATGTAATAGAGCTTTTGTGTAAATTTTTTGTAAAAGAAGTGTTGTAAAAAGAAAGTTTGTAATTCAAGGTGTTTTGTATTCTGCTGTGTTTATAAAGATTGTTATAATAAAAGTTGAAATAAAAATTATTTGTGCTTTTGGACTGTGTTTAATATTACATTGAAGTTGATGCTGAGAATTGTGCCACGTATTTCTAAGATATTATATTGAAAATTCGGGGCGCTACAAAGATTGGTATCAGAGCATGCTTCAATAGTAATAATAGACATAGTATGAAAAACCAACCTAGGTGTGGACACTAGAGCATGAGTACCTAGGTGTGGACATTAGAGTGTGAGTGTCACATAGAGTTAGAACATGATGTTTGGTTTGGGGTATGGTTGAGCTTTTGCCAAAGGGTATTGATGTGAAGGTGAATTGTGTTGTGATATTCTAACTTTACCCTAATTTTGTAGTATTCAGTAGAATGGCAGGACCCAGAACCAGGAACAGTAATAATAGCGATGGGGCTGGTAGTTCCCAAGGAACTGGAGTTGATATCGAGGCCGAATTTGCCAGGGTGTATCAGACTTTGAATGCACTAATGGCAGCTAATTTGGCGCAGACTCAGAACCAGAATTAGAATCAGAGGACTGGACCAGTATTTGTTAACGCTGATCCTATCAAGCAGATTGAGTCCTTTAAGAGGATGAGGCCCCCAGTGTTTGAGGGGCAGTCTGATCCAAACAAAGCCAATAATTGGATTAGACGGATGGAGACAATCTTCGAGGTCTCGGAAACTCCGGCAGCCAATAAGGTGAAGTTGGCCACTATGCAGTTGGAAAAGGACGCTGGTGTTTGGTGGCAATCGGTGAAAAGGACTTTGGGGGACCAGCAAATGACTTGGGAGACTTTTCTGGAAGAATTCAGGGAGCATTTCTTTCCCCTAGATATTCAGGAGAGGAAGGCGACAGAATTCTTGAATCTGCAGTAAGGCAGCATGACCGTGCGAGAGTATGAGACCAAGTTTGCTCAGCTGTCGAAGTATGCACCGGAACTGATAGTTGATGAGGTGAAAAAGGCCAAGAATTTTGAGCAAGGCTTGAGGTCGAACTTGAGGTCGAGAATGATTCCGTTGGGCATAAGGAGGTTCGACAAGCTGGTCAGGAGAGCAGCTATGACAGAGAAAGACATGGATCAGTTTCAGAAGAAGTAGGAGACCTGGAGCAAGAGCAAGAGGCCAGCAGATGATCATAGTGGGAAGGAGTTCCCAGTGAAGCAGGGCAAGTTCAGTGGACCAGTGCAGAAGGCGCCTGCAGTTAAAGGCGTGATTTGTTTTAATTGTGGAGAGACAGGTCATTATCAGGTAGCATGCACCAAGCCTCGGAAGGTGCAGGTTTGTTATCATTGTGGTCGTGAAGGGCATATCCGACCAAACTGTCCGCAGCTTAAGAAAGATGGTACAGAGGGAGGCACGGTACAGAGGCGGGGGCGAGTGTTCGCATTGACTGAGGAGGATGCGGGTAACTCAGGGATGTGATCCGGGGTGTGCAAGAACATTGAATTCATTCATTTTGTATTAAGTAAAACTTTATTTGAGAATAATTGGAGATTTGAGTATCGTTCTCTATGTAACAGAATTTGTTTTGGTTAATAGAATAAAATCAAAAGTTTTATTTGATACTGTTTCTTGCATACATTTGTGTCGCCCAAATTTTGCTAGTCTTAGGTGTGGAGCTTAAGATGTTTCCAGGCAGGGTCTTGAAGTGGTTTTCCTTGGTCATGTCCTTTCTAATGAGGGAGTGGCCACAGATTCTCGGAAGGATGAAGCAGATTGTGGGAGGTCAGATTTGGATGCAGGAGTTCATAGGCTGTTGCAGCAGGTTCCCGATGGCAAGTTATCAGAGTTGCGTAGCGGAAGGTTGTTTTCTGAACTCTGTGCGTGATTGTGTTTCTTCTGTATGTTTGTATTTCTTTTGTTGGAATGTATTCTCTTGTGTGATTGTATTTCTTAAATTATGTTTCCATTTATGAGATATTGCATTCCTTATTGGTGTGTTTGTTTGGACCTTATTAGCAATAGTTCTAAGGACAGAACTCTTCTAAGGAATGAGTGATGTAGTACCTCGTATTTTTAAAAATAATTTTAAGGATTTATAAATGAATTAAAATGATTTTCTGGAGAATTAATAAATATTTTTCTAAAGATTTATCTTTTCGCACGTGCAAAACACGTGCAAATGTTTTCTTGAAGAGTTCAAGAGCCAAAAGTATTTTTTGGAAAATCATTATTTATTATTTGGGATTAATTGTAATTTTTCTAGATTTTTTTGATATTTATTGGACCTAAAAAGGGTCTTTTTGCAAAATTGTCATTTTGAGGGATGAAAGTGCAAAATTGTTTTCCTGGACTTTTTAATCAGTGCCGGTTGGAAATGAATGGTTTATTTTGTTTTTAAATCTCAATTTAATTGATTTTATCAAGTTTCCAAGTACAGGGATCTATTTATGTAAAGTTATATTTTAAAGGGATTATTTTGCAAATATGTTCAAAATCCTAATTCTTCTAATTCCAACCTATATAAAAGATGGAGTGCAGCCGTCTTTCGCTGCACAACACCAGGTTTATTATTTTATTTTTTTGGAGATTTAGAGAGGGGATCTTGGATTCTTTGCAAAGGAGGGATTCTTCGTCTTACTTTGTTACATTCGTTTGATCTCTCCATCGAGGTGAGTGAATTAAATTATTTTTTTGTTTTGTTTTATGTATGTGGTATGTGGTGTTTCATCTATTAGAAAGCATGCTAGGGTTTGGTATGAATATGTATATTGGATGGATGATAAAAATTGGATCTTTGAGAAGAACCCTAGTTGTTGTGAGTAGAATTGCATGTGGATGATTTTGGATTGTAGGAGAACCTAATATAAATTTTTAGTAGGTATTTCTTTTGGATTTATTGTTGATTTGATTGAGTATGATGGATGTTATGCATTAATTAATTAAAGATGAGATTTTTGGACTATTGGTGAGTTGGATGAATGCAACTTGGCCGTGTTGATGATAAATTTGTTTTGGTTCATGAATCAACTATTGAGAATAGTTGAGTTTAAGTTTGAGGAATATTGAGAATGAATAATGGATTAAAAGACCATGTTTGAGGATTTGAGTTGTGATGACTATAATTGGGGATTGATACATTAATTTGGGGGTTTGTGGTTTTGTGAAAGATTTCATTTGAATTTGGATTTACTCAAATACTAAGTTTGATATTTGAATATTTTGTTATTTTAGTTTATGGATTGGTGAAGTTTTCTTTGGTGCACGAACATGCACGAATGTTTTCATGAATATAGTATTTTTGTTATTATAGAAGAAATAGAGTTTTATGTGTTTACGAAGGATTTGACTATATCTCAACTTATTTTGGTATTGATATGTTTTGGAATATAATACAAGGTTACTTTGATGTATGATTGATTCTTAAAAACTCTAGTTCGATATATGCACACATTAATGTTTTATCTTGAAGAAATTCATCAAAAAGTTATTTTATCAATTCAAGCGAGTTTGATTGGTTTTTATGGATCTTTGTATATCCTATAAGTTGTATTTGATCATATCAGAAACATACTTTTGATAGATTTCGTTTTTGTAAAGTAAATCTTCGTATCGGTTGAATTATGCATAACCCAAACTGCAGTCTGTAGGTGAGGCAGTCGACTGGTATGTTCGACAGTCGACCGTCGCTACCTGGCTGCTGTGTTTTTCTCATTTTCTTGAAATCTCGTGCGGAACAGTCAACTGAACCATTTCTCCAGTCGACTGTCTCTGCTTTGTTTTGATATTTTCTTGAGGTATTGGATTTTCGCTCTGGACAGTCGACTGGTGACTATTAGAAGTCGACTACTACTACTTAGAAATTATTTTCTCAAAGATGTTGGTTTTTCGCCCGGGACAGTCGACTGGTGTCTTTTACAGTCGACCGTCAATACTTAGAATTTATTTTCTTAAAGATGTTGGTTTTTCGCTCTGGACAGTCGACTGATGACATTTTTACAGTCGACTGATACTGATGCTTTCTTGAGTTTTCCAGGTGTTGTTTAAATGGTTGATTCTTTAAATGTTTTTGGATCTATAACTTACTATTCTAGATATTATTCCTTCTATAGAACATATGTTTTCAAGATATTTTATTATTGGATTTGGATTCGGGAATTTTATAAAAGATTTAGGTTTTGTTGATTGGAGAGGTTTCTCCCTTTGATCTTTTTGACGATGGATTAGTGAGTTTTGGTCTTTTTGATATCTCTAGGAGTTGAGTGGGAGTCCTGGAACCGGCATTTGAGATTTGTTGAGTTAGACCTGGGGGGTCTTGGTTTAGTTGTTGTTGAGTATTCAAGTCCGGCAGGATACACTAACTCTAGAGATGAAGATTTTTTGTGGTTTAATAATAATCAACTTAAGAACAAGCACTAGTGGGGATGTGATGGAACTTAGGAAACGTAAGTATAGGCTCATGGTTTTGTTAGTCCAACGGATGCGTTCCAGGACTGTTTGTTGTGTTCTATCTCGAGAGAATATTTGTGTATTCGCGTGTCGAGGGTCTGCAGGCCTATTCACGGAGCATGCAGAGTGCATTCGCGTGTCGAGGGTCGACAGGCCTATTCACAGAATGTACCTGGTGTATCTGCACGTCGAGGGCCTTGTAAGCCTATTCGTGGGGTACACGGGTTTTAGGAGATGATTCTCTGGTTTTTTTTGAGCTATCTTACATGATGCTTGCGTGTCGAGGGCTGTGGTGCCTATTCGCAGAGTATTCTAGATCTTGTTTTCCATCACCGTAGTAGGATTAGTTGCATAACGAGGGGTTATCCCTATAAGTGGAGATCGTTAAGGGCTTGCACCGGACTTATGTACTATGGAATGCATAGAATTCGACAAGTATGCATTAGAGAGTCGGCATATAGAGCTTGTGTTTTCTTGACTTGGTTTTATGCTTGTGTTTTCTTGTTTTTCCTAAACTTGACACTTAGTCTAGAATCACTTGACATTTTCATGAATTACTATTTACTATCTTATATTCCTTGATGTTTTCATGCTTTATTTATTTGTTATTTCTCATTTCGTTTATTCTTGCTGTTAATACATGTTGTTGATGACTTAGTGTTTTATGATTAATTATGTTGCTTGTTGCTTGTTTTTATGTCACTCACACCTTTATGGCTGATCCCTTTAGTTTTGGGGGTTAGGGATTATCTCTAGCCTCATGTTTTACAGGTTGTTGTTGCTTAGAGCTTGGGGTTGGATGCTTGAGATAAATTGATGTAATAGAGCTTTTGTGTAAATTTTTTGTAAAAGAAGTGTTGTAAAAAGAAAGTTTGTAATTCAACGTGTTTTGTATTCCGCTGTGTTTGTAAAGATTGTTGTAATAAAAGTTGAAATAAAAATTATCTGTGTTTTTGGACTGTGTTTAATATTACATTGAAGTTGATGCTGGGAATTGTGCCACGTATTTCTAAGATATTATATTGAAAATTCGGGGCGCTACAACAAGTAAGAAATCTTATGCAAAGAGTAAGAAAGTGTAAAATATTTCTCCATGATATATCCATCAGAAGACATCGATCAGCTGCAAGCAATTCCACTCTTCTTAGCTTTTCTTCACGAAATTTACGGAGCATCATAGTTCTTTGAACATCATCTTCCCTTTGATGAATCTATAAGAAATGTAGTTGTTCATATATAGTAATCAGTATGTTGATATACTCTCCAGAAAGCAGTATACATCTATTAGGGGCACTTTGTGAAATCCCTTCAAGTAAAATGGAAATAATGTGCAAAAGGATCAGGGTGATCGCAAAGAGATAGCAAGTTCAATTTTGAGATTACTTATTTAGACACACAAGAAAGATTATTTAAAATAAAAATTATGCAAACATATCCAAATAGAAACAGAGATATGGTAGCAAGCAGTGACAATACTACAAATTTTAATGGAAAAAGCTCATAAATCTCAAAACATATGTATGTTGTGGATCATCAGAAGAGGTACAACTCATAGATAAATCATGAGAGGGAAATTAGTTAATGCAAAATTTATTTTTTTTTGGATTTAAGATTAGCAAAAACTTACCATTAATTCTTCATTCACGGTAGTACTTCTTAATTTGAATATATCTTCTTATTGTCCAAGATTAGCTGACATCATACATCATATATATATTGAAACTTGAAAGCCATATTTCGAAACTTAAGTTAGCACATGACCTACAGACACAATGACATGAAAGTTCAAAGAATAAGGTATGAAACAATATTGTCCATGCACACAGGGGAGACCATAACAAACCCATTTCTGAAATATGGTTAGTTGGAACTCTAAGTTGACGTCGAGGAAGCATGGGTACTCCTCCAAATTAAGGTGAACATTTCATGAAACTTAGTATAGGAATCAGTCTTAACCTAAGCATGGACGACCACACCGATACAGTTACTATGAAGCTAAGTCTAACCAAGAACTTCCCCAATATATGCGTACATGTTTTTCTACCCAACTGAAGAACATCATACTGGATACATGAAATAGTTACCAAGAGAAGTCTCTGTTACATAGCTTAGCACTACTATTCTCTATACATCCTATTCCAGATTTGTTCCATCAACAGATCATGTTAGTGTTTTTTATGCTTCAAGAAACAATGATCCTTTAACAAGTATTACAGTATTCGTATATAATGTCCTCTTTTCAAACGTCGCTTCTCATACATAATGATGCAAAAGTCACCCAACGTCACTGTTTATTTTTCTTAGTTAAATGGTTCTTCATTTAATATTAAAATTTTACTTGTATTACTCAAATCAAATAATCAAAATTTTAAATCAGAAAACTTGATAAAGCAAACCTGAACTTGAAACATAAACCAATCTACCTCTGTTTCATAGGCTGTCTGCCATTATAAACAGAAATCCACTGAGTAGCAGGAACACCTAATCGAACCTTCTTCTTAGGGCCATCATCTTCATCTTCAATTGTTACCCTGCTCCGTTTCTGACCAACCTGATAGATAATCTGCTATGACATCAAAATAAAAGAACATTAATTGCCTTCAAGATGGTTAAGGTAGGAATTAGTACATTGGACCAGCTCTTACCTTCTGAGCACCATCAGTATTGATTGGCCTAATTTCCGGATTAGGTCCAATCAGGCCCTCAAATAGAGATATCAACTTAGAATAGTTAGGTTCCTCATCATATTTCATGTTAACCACAGTCTCGAGAAATTGCTTGAAAGGAGGACAGAAGCAACAAAGCATCCCAGGCAGTGGCGTAGCTGCCATGGACCCAGGGGGTGCAGCTGCGCCCCCTGGTTTAAAAAAAAAATTTTTTTTAGTAAAAAAAATAAATTAATAAGGGTTTATGTGTAAAATTTCAACCCATTTAGTTTACTCTCTCAAACTTTCTTCCTTTCCTCTTCTTCTTCTCACGACAGACTTCCAGTCTTCCTCTTCCTTTCCTATTACATCACAAGATCAGACCTTCATTCTCTTTCTCTTTTCCTCTTTGGAATTCAACTTACAAAGCCCATTGCAAATTCAAAGGAGATTCGGAGCACCTGAGAGGAGCTCGAGAGGAGTAAGAAAGAAATCAAACAACAAACACAAAGTGGGTAACTAATTCTAAGTTCTAACAATTAGTTTTTACTCTTTCTGTGCACTGAATACTGATGATTGAAGTTGGAAATAGAGAAGGCTTAACTACTGATTTATTTTTAATGGTTCTAAGTTGTTGAAAATGCACGCCACTTGTTTGATGAAATGTCTTATTCATGCCAATTATCCTTTTAACTTGTTTGATGCTATGTACGCCATAATTAAAAAAAGGAAGATTGAACTGAACGATAAAGTGATTTAAATTGAACATGATTTCAAATGCTCTGTATGTATAATTCTTTGATTCCTTCGACAGAAACTTCATTGGTAGTGGAAAAGAAGAACCTAACACTTGATAGATATTTTTAAACATGGGAGCTGTTTTTTTTTAATTTTTGGGGAATAACATTTGGGCTGGTAAGATGAACATGTCATGGCAATTCTTCCACTCAAGCTTATTCAGGCTTTTTGCTGAATAAACATGAGTTTACTAATATCCATGTCTTTTTATAACAAATGTATACAACTTTTTCTACAAACTAACATTACCGATCAACTACAACAGTTTATCGCACAACCAAAAATACACCACATCAGACATATGAAAGCATTATTAGACCAACATGATAGCAGATTTCAAATGTTAAAAAGTAGCATTACAAATATTAAACTGGAAATGGTCACTAACCAATAGCAGAGTATGTCCATTATCCTATTAAGTATCTTTATATGAGATAAAACTGATATTCAAATCCCTATTAAGTATTTCGTTATCAATTTAACAAAAGAGGAACACTTTGTTAAGATTCCATCACAACCTGGCAAGAAGTAAAACTTCAGCTTCAACTGCATGCAATCGAGAGTTGGTATAAGCACTACCAGATTTAAGAAGCTTCAGCTTCCACGCCAATGCTTCTTTCAGTAAAATATCCGTGAATTCCTGTTATTGTACGTATATATGAAATATAAAATAGTCAAAATCTAAAGAAAGGAAAAAAAGAAGCCAAGGCATTAACTGTACAAGATCTCAAATATTATGTCAATTAAGGGGACTTTGTCTTTGTGTATGCATTATAATTTGCTTATTACATGAACAATCTATGAGAACTGAATACAGGGGCAAACAAGTTTTCTATTTAGTGATTGTAATAGTTTCCACATTTTGGTAGTAATATATGTTATTTTGAGGCTTGCAAGTGTGTTTATTATAATTTTATTTTCTAGGAAGTGTCGCGCCCCCTAGATGAAAATCCTTGCTACGCCACCGGAAATGCTGTTGATAATAACGAGGGACATGATGCTGTCATTTCCTCGTTTGTATAATATTTATGTAATTTTTATCAAAGAGAAAGGAACGTATGTTATGAAATTTGAAAAATAAATACTCCCTCCGTTTCACTTTAAGTGATATTTAGGGGTTTTTTTCTTGTTTCACTTTAAGTGATATTATTCAATTTTTTCCCTTTTTTTTCCAAGAACACCCTTATTTATGTTGAAGTTTTATCTTAATTACTCATCTTAATCCTATCAACTATTTTTAGAAAATTGTAGTTTCAAGTTTCTAGATTTTATTTTCTCCAAAAATTTAATGCAAACTCCCCCTCACCTACTACTTGCAACTCTATATATTTTCCAAATCAAAAGTACTACTCCTACACTCTTCCTTAATCTGTGTGCAATTACTCCTAGTAATTAATCATAGAGACTTATTAATAAGGGTATAAAGGGAAAAAAATATTTATCTCACCCTTCCTTAATCTGTTTGCAAAACTCCTAAATATCACTTAAAGTGGAACGGAGGGAGTAACATGATGTGGAAAAATTTGGTGTTCATGTACTGTTCACCCTTGGTTGTTTATTTTGCATCTTTGATGAAGGAACTATGTGTGTTTGAACTTACATTTGCATTCCGTCTATTTCAAGAAAAAAATATTTAGATACAAAATAAATCACAAAGTTTTCATTCCATTTCAGGATAAATAAATCTCTACTATTTTAATGAGAGAGCTTGTCACAAAACAAACAAGTGCATTATAACAAAACAAATATGTGCAATGCACATACATAACTAATATTAAAAAAATCTTAAGTTCGATGCCAAACAATGTTGAATTTTTTTAAAATACATATTTATAAAGACACGTCTAAATTACTAGTTAGTCATAATCTTCCTGCTTGAAGATAGCAAAGTGGAAAAAGTTTCATAGACTTATCAAACTGATTAAAATACATAACAACTGCTACTCCACAAAGTAGCAGTGTCCTAGGAGACCCACCGCCCCAGGGTTTGTTGGGGGATATGATGTGTCTCTATGTGGCTACTCGATGTTTGTTCTGTCCCACCCCCCATGTGCGGGGTGGAGTTTATGTGTATTTTGTCCCACCCCCATGTTCGGGGCGGAGTTTATGTAATTTTGTTCTGGTTGTAGGATGTTGTAGTAGGCTCAGTACTCTGAGTATGTTTTATTAATCTCTTATTAATGAAACAGGGTGGCCAGATTCCACATTTTCTTCAAAAAAAAAAAAAAATGCTACTCCACAAAGTAAAGAAAATTCAAACAGCGAAAACTAGCTAACGGCCAATATTGTCAAAATTAAAATATCCTTACTCTTAGGCCCTTCATTGTAATGTTTCATCATCTTCTTAACAAAGCGGAGCTTAAAGTTTCATTCTCATCTAGGTAAGAGCAAGTGCATGTTTTAATGCGTGAAGTTTATGCCAGAATATCTTCATCAGTTATCCAGCCAAGTGAAACAATGGGGCATTCATTCAAGTACAACTCCTCCAACTTCTGACAACTACTCAAAATTAGAAGCAAGTCTTCCTTCTTATAGGCACAGAATGTCAACCTCGAGAACTTGAGATTGATAAGCAGCGCTATATTTTTTTCAGCCTCCCCCATATTAGAGCCAATGCGAATTGTAAGAGAAGCTGTCCGTTTCTTGCAGTGGAGAGCAGCCTCTTGAAGGATTACTTCAACTTTATACAAACCATAATCAATGCGGAAATGAAGGCCCTTGAAAAATAAAGAAGAAGTTAAGGTTAACTCCTCCAAGTCTTTGCATCTGCCTAGTGCTCTCGAAAGTGTTTTGAGGCATTTGATTAATGAGGCCAATTTGCAGGACTCTCAAAGCTGGGCATCTAAAAATAAATGAAAATGTTACAGAAGTTGAAGTTCTGAACACAAGTTTTTCTTCTTTTTTCTAAAATGAATTTATAAAATTGCTAGGGGAAAAAAAGGGCCGAAAGTTTGCACGCAAATAAAGAAAACTTACTGGTCAACAATATACGAGATTTTGGTGGTGATTCCATAGTCTAGTATTTGATCAAGGACTAGGTGTACATGTCGCAGATTTCCGGACTCCGCTTCGTGATAAAACAAAGAATTGTCCAGGCTGGGAATTCACTAAAGCCTTTAACAAGTTGATGTTTGAAGCTGATATCTTTCTTGAGGAAACACGAAGAATATAGAAAATTCATATCAATGACCTTCCAACAGCAAGCAAGGATCAAGAAACGCAGTGTACCAAGACATGCATACAAATGGCAGACCTAGCATC
Source organism: Hemerocallis citrina (assembly GCA_017893485.1). NCBI lineage: Eukaryota > Viridiplantae > Streptophyta > Magnoliopsida > Asparagales > Asphodelaceae > Hemerocallis > Hemerocallis citrina. The sequence goes on from CM030364.1 coordinate 256,228,260, forward strand.
ATGTCTGAGAAGTCTAGCCTCTCAAACCCTTTAGCCCAAATACATATCTCTAAATCTTCCCACCTAAATGATGTGATCATCTTCATCTCCTCCAAGTACTCGATCTTCTCCCATGTCTAGTCGAGTTGTAGAAATTTTGCTCTTCGAACTACATCAATTTCCTGATACATTGAGTATAAATAGAGGCTTGCCACAGGGAATATGAAAGGGTTAGGAATTACAAATCAAAGTGAGCAACAAGTAGAGGTGACAACTAGTCGGATTTGGGTCGGATCCTACAAGACCGACTAGGGACCCACTAAAATTTTGTAGGATGCACATGCGGATCCAAATCCACTTGGGTCTTGCGGATCCAATCCCACAATTTTTTTGGGATGTAGATTCGGGTTTCGGATTATCCAATTTTTGTTCATAATCTTGTCGAACCCTTCACGAAAATTACAAGTTGTATAAAACTAATGAAAGAAAAGTTGCTCGTTGGATATTCAAAATAATCAAATAAACATACACATAAAAATTACGCGACCAAAAAATAATCTTATCACAGCTGCTAAGCACAATTTTTTACCTCTTTTAGAAAATGAATTAAACAAGAAAATTATCCCTATGTATATCATGAATAGTACAGTCTATTAATGTTTATATTGCCTAACTCAGAATCAATTTCTACAAAAAAATGGCATAAAATAGAATACCTAAGTAGTAGACTATATTTGGAGTTAAGAATATATAATTAAATTAAAATATGTAAATGTTTATATTTTGGATTATCCATTGGGTTTTGGGTTCGGATCCTCAAAGATCCATATTTGAATCCAATAAGAGCATCCACAGTCATTTGCTATATTTGCCATTTTCTCAAAATTTGAGAAACGATGGCCTACATTCGTTTGCTATTTTGCCATATTTTGGCAAAATCGCTACAGTCGCTTCTCATATTTGAGAAACGAACTGGTGATTCTCAAATTATTCCCGTTGTTTTTTTATATATATAATAGGATCGTCTGACTTTTTTTTATAATTATCAGACAGTACAACATGTATCGTCTGAACAAAACAAAAAAAAATGGATCTGACAGGACATGTTGTCCCGTCCGATCTAAAAAAATCGACAAATGAGACAACATGTCCCATTTGACCACCAAGATGTCACTTTCAACCTAATTCATCCATTAATTAACAACTAATCTCACTTTCGTAAGTAATTAATAAATATTTAGTATTATTTTAATCAATAATTAATTAACTAATTACTATTTAATAACTAATAATAATTTAATTTTATTATGGATTAAAAAAATACCTTTGGGATGGAAAAACATGTTCCGTCCGATTTTTAAAAAAAAAATCTTTCTCAAAATTTGAGAAAGTTTTAGCAAACAACCACTGCACGCATATGCTCCGTTTACTATTTTTATATTTGCCATTTTCTCAAATATGAGAAACACCATTGTGGATGCTCTAAGAATATGGATCAGTTCTAACGGATCCAATTTAGAGGAGACATACAACTTTGGTTGATTTGGATCAGGCTATTGGGTTATTGGATAAAACTGTCACCTCAAGCAGCAAGCCCAAGTGATCTTTTGTTGTGTGTGTACAGTACGCCTAAGAAGCAAGCCCAAGTATATATATATATATATATATATATATATATATATATATATATATAAAGAAGAAAAAAAACCCAAGCCCTCCAACCAAGCCACACATCTCTTCCTTCCTACTTTCAAAATCAAATCCCCCCCTCTTTCGCCTACCAGCCGCCTCACGCCGATCGCACGCCACCCCTCCACCGACCCTCCGCCATCCTCCCACGCAGCTTCATGCCAACCCTTTGTTGCCCCTTCCAATGCCGTCCCTCTGCTGCCCTTCGAAGCACCGCACAGCGCCCAACCACCCCTCTGCTGCCCTCTGTAACGCTCCGCCCCAATACTCAGACAATTTTATTATTTTTAGAAGACAAATTAGATACTATGTAGTACAACTGCCCACTACAGGCTGCCTCTCAAAAGGAGGTTAACCAATTAGGTGACTCTTGATCATTGGCTAATTATATTTATACTCAAATTAGTTTTTGTGCACCTCCCATGTGGGACTAAATTTCTCAAACCCTTCTCAAATCCCGTGTAAACAGTGTTACCAGTCGGCTGAACAATCGACCAGTCGACTGTTCATTGCAAATCTGGGGTATTACATACACCACACCTTTAGAAATCAGCGTCCTCGCTGAGTACAGGGCACACATCTAGTATAGGATCTGCCTTTCTAACCGATGTAGCGTCATCCTCGATCCCGGAGATCAATCACTCTCAACACCGCAGATCGGATACCCGGCTATCAATCACTACCTGTGACTCTCAACACCGCAGAGTATACCCGACCCCGGAGATCAATGATTCTCAATACCGCAGATCATACTGAGCTTTACTACACCCGGTGTCGAAAGTCGGCTCTGATACCATTTGTAACGTCCCGCCCCAATACTCAGACAATTTTATTATTTTTAGAAGACAAATTAGATACTATGTAATACAACTGCCCACCACAGGCTGCCTCTCAAAAGGTGGTTAACCAATTAGGTGACTCTTGATCATTGGCTAATTATATTTATACTCAAATTAGTTTTTGTGCACCTCCCATGTGGGACTAAATTTCTCAAATCCTTCTCAAATCCCGCGTAAACAGTGTTACCAGTCGACTGTTCGCTGCAAATCTGGGGTATTACACCCTCCCATGCAGTCGCAGTCGCCCCTTCATCTCTCCTTCCACGCAGCCGCACACCGCTTCTCACGAAGGTATGATTTCAAATTTTCAAACCCTCACTTCTTCCTCTCATCTCACGCAAACATCAAATCTGATTTCATATCAAAATATTGTGCTCCCTCCTCTAACCTCTCAGGTATCTCTCTCAATCTTTTTCTTAGTGATTTCTAATTCTATTCAAATATTTTTAATTATAAATATTGCAATTCTCATTATACGAATTTTCAACAAGTCTCTATCTTGAAATACTTGGAGACCATCTTAGTGAAATCTGTAACGCCCCTGCCCCAAACTTAGACAATTTATACAATTTATCAGACAAATTATTTATAGTATAGTACAACTACTCACCACAGGCTGCCTCTCAAAAGGTGGTTAACCGAACTGGTGACTCTTGATCATAGGCTATATTATTTATAGTTATTTTATTCTAGTTCAATTCCCGATGTGAGACTATTTTAATCACATTCTCTGTCTCTTTCCCATGAGCACAGTACCCTAAGTGGGCCCCATGCCCACATCATCAGCACGCCAGAGAGAAGCGCCTGCTGTGCTTGCCTTCACAAATCCCAGGTGGCCCCATGCTGACATCATCATGACCTCAGCGACAACAACACAGCCCATTATGCTATTACTCAAGTTGTGGGCTGTCCCTACTTTACTTTATTTATGACTTTGCCATTCCCTTTATATATATATGTGTGTGTGTGTGTGTGTGTGTGTGTGTGTGTGTGTGTGTGTGTGTGTGTGTGTGTGTGTGTGTGTGTGTGTGTGTGTGTGTGTGTGTGTATTTTTGAAAATTACGGGGTGTTACATACACCCCCTTCAGAAATCAGCGTCCTCGCTGAGCACGGGGCATGCACAATCGAGTGCAGGATCTACTTTCTAGCCGATGTGGAGCATCTGCTCTTCTATCCGCCCGATTAATCATGATCACAGAATCCACCACCCGATCAATCATAATCCCGGATTTAATTAAGCTGCCCTACTATCTGCCCGACTAATCATGATCCCGGAATCCTCCACCCGATCAATCACAGTCCCGGATTTAATTGAGGGCTCACCACAGTCCCGGAATCCACCGCCCGACTGGGTTTATAGTTCCGGAATCTACCGCCCGACTATATAGACATGCCCCACACTCGGTGTCGAAAGTCGGCTCTGATACCATTTGTAATGCCCCTGCCCCATGCTCGGACAATTTATACAATTTATCAGATAAATTATTTATAGTATAGTACAAATGCCCACCATAGGTTGCCTCTCAAAAGGTGGTTAACTTGATTGGTGACTCGTGATCATAGGCTATATTATTTATAGTTATTTAATTCTAGTTCAATTCCCGATGTGGGACTATTTTAATCACATTCTCTTTCTCTTTTCTCAGAGCACAGTACCCCAACTGGGCCCCATGCCCACGTCATCAGCATGCCAGAGAGAAGCACCTGCTGTGCTTGCCTTCACAAATCCCGGGGGGCCCCATGCTGATGTCATCACGACGTCAGCGACAATAACACAGCCCATTCTGCTGTTACTCAAGTTGTGGGCCCCCTACTTTACTTTATTTACAACTTTGCCATTCCCCTTATATATATATATATATATATATATATATATATATATATATATATATATATGTATTTTTGAAAATTACGGGGTGTTACAAAATCAATTGCTAAACCATTATACATTTGTTATGATTACTGACTTCTAATTTTTATTTTGCTACATGTAATATAATATGGGTATGAGTTTTTAATTGCATTTCTGTTCATGGTGGGTGATTGATAGGGGAGGCATTAGGGTCGGGCTAGCCCGGGACCAACCTGGCCCGGTCCGCTCGATCCTCGGCTCGGCCCGGCTCGCCCAACCCCGGGCTTAATCGGGGTCAGCCCGCCCAAACGTCCGGGGCTTGTTCGATCCTCGAAAAACCCAAAAATGCCTGCCCAAGGCTCGGCCTGCCAGCGGCCCGGCTGGCTCAGACCCGGGACCGAGTTGAACCGGCACGCGGGCCGACCGTTACCCATTTTTTTATAGATTTTTTAAAAAATTGTGTTTGTATAATTACTAAAATACCCCCCAACGGATCTATACTAGCTAGTTTTTGGGGTATTTTGGTAAACATACACTAGATAATTCATTTTATTATTGTTGTTTTATTGAAATATTTTTTCTTTTTGTTTAGAATTTTTTTATTAACATACACCGGTTTATAGTAGAATTTTATTTAGCTTTATTTTGTTTTGTAGAATCATTTTCTATAACATACATTATTTTATCTATCTTTACTTTTTTGTAGAATTAAATTTTAAAACATACACTACAACTAATTTTTAAAACATACACTAAAATTAATTTTTAGAACATACACTAAAGTTTTTATAACATACACTCGTCTAGATGACATCTAACCGATCACGTGGAAGACATAGTAGCCAAGAGTTCACTAGTAGTCGTCGCATTTCTTTCATTCCAATTCTATATGTAGAGAGTGAAGAAACACTTATGAATTATGATAGTATTCCAAATTTTCATGAAACACACACAGATGAAGTAGAAGTAAAAGACATAGAATCAAAACCATTGGAATATGGCCATTCTCAATCCCGTAAAACAAGATGGACCACATCCGAAGTGCATAAATATTTTGACTATGTCCCTTCACAAAATGATAAGAGTGTAGGATTAAAAAATTGTAAGAAGTCTCAAACACCCTATAAGTTTAAAACAAGAACGGGAATGGGTACACTTCAACGACACTTATATAAATGCCAACCCGAAATTTCTAAACACCATCTAACACAACAAAAAATACACCTTAAGATCTGTCAAGTAGATAGTCATAGCTATGATCACGATATCGTTCGTAGAGAAATGGCTAAGTTAGTGATTAGAGATGAATTACCGTATTCGTTTGGTGAAAGTAGGAATGTAGAGACTTTTGCGCAAACTGCATTAAACCTCCATTATATAAAAAAAATGCTAGGAATGTAGTTATACTTTAACTATTCTTTAGTTATATTGACAGATAACTCGGAGCATGTTTTTGAAATACATAATATTGTGAGTGGGTTATATGGAAATAGTGATTTGTGAGTGAGTTATATGAAATTAGCACATTTGTGAGTGAGTTATATGGAAATAACTCTTTTATTAATGTTTGAAAAAGGAACTCTGGATTTTGAGGGGTGTTTGCTCAGAAAAAAGTTGAGGGATGTTTTTTTTTTATTTTTAAAGTTTGAGGGATGTTTTTTTTTAAAAATTTAAATGAGGGATGTTTGATAAAAAACGCATATAATTGAAGAGTGTTTTTTAAAATTTAGCCAATAAAATTTTACCATCGTAGTTCAAAAGATGAAGTCATGAGCATGTTCACATAACAATTAAGCAGCCTGATGCTAAACCAACCCCTTTAAGTTCAAACTAGTGTTATTCTGTGCAAATTGCACAGCCTTAAATAGTTTCGAGGGACTCATAAAATTATATAGAACTCCCAAAAGTGTGAGAGAATTGGAAAAAAACTTATGAATATCATCTCTACAGTAATTGCTGAAATCTTCATTATCGTCCTCATAAAAGCAGATGGTTTTTAGAATCACAGCCAGATAGGACTGTAAAATGAACATGATGGTACGTCATCCGTCCGAGTCCGGTTCGAGAAATAACCCGACTGTGAACCGTCCGAACTGTTATACGAACTGAACTTAAACAAATAACGAAAAAATGAAACAATAGCTAAAAGAAATCACAAATTCAATGAATAGAACTAAAATTCAAAACCTCTACAAAAAATTTCACAAAAATTAAACTAAAAAAATCCAGAGCTCTCTCAATCGGCCCAATCCTTCTTTTAATCGTCTAGTTAGTTGTTTGCCGGCATCCTCGAAAATTGGACCCTATTTCTGGCTAATGAATGAGAAACGCTTGCACTTAACAAAAGCTAATCCATTATGTTCGGTAAAGAAATAAATGGAAAAGGCGTTGTTTCAGTATCTTCACATGATTTGCGATTGCAGGAACTATCTTTTTCAGTGTTATAGAAAAAGGAAATTTAAAACGTTCTCTCTTTTGCTAAACATCTTCCTTTATTCCTCGTAAGTTGACACATAATTCTTTAGAAACGCCCCTATGCTGATTTGTACAAAACCATCCCACATAGTATTAGTACCTTGCGAATGTTTCAGTTGAAAAGATAAAAAACAAATAACCATGATCTCATTCAAAAAAAGGAAGTTTGGATCCAAATATTGAATAAAAACTGCACCGATAGAATAAAACTTGACACCTTTTCCATTTTGTCATCAGGGGTGTAGCTACCTAGTCCCGAGAGGGTGCAGCTGCGTCCCCTCAGTTTCGGTTGCACTCCTTGAATTCAGTAACGGCTTGAAATTTGCATGTACAATAACATGAGCAGTAATATTAATAATTAATTCAATTGTTGTTAGAAATAATTGGATCTGAGTGTACCAAGTGACCTTTTTGGAATTGATCTGCAACAGGAAGAAAGTGAGAAGTAGCTCGAGGCGTGGGTTGCACTTTCTTTAAGAAACTATTTGGCCGATTCTGGAGATGAATCGTTGATCACCAAACACTTCTCCCGAGATACAACGAGCTTCCGATCTACAGTGCTGCCAAGACTCCAATTGCAGCACGTACCAACTTGCACCAGCAAAAAACTACAGAAAATGGATTTTTTTTTTTTTTTTGAGAAAATTTTGAATGATAGAATTTTGTTTTTTTTTTTCTGCCACTTTTTTTCTTCCCAAGGATAATCACCTCTTATAGCTTGTAACCAGGAAGCTATAATGTGTGTGCATTAATCCAAAAAACGGCTATATAATGAATACCATTTAATTTTTGAAACTGCTATAACATAAAGTCTATTTAAGTATGAAACTGTTATATTTATTAAAAACGTTTTGAATTCTGAAAGTTAAAAAAAAAAAAAATGTTCTGTTTTTGTTTTCAATAGACCCCTCAGTTTCGGTTGCACTCCTTGAATTCAGTAACGGCTTGAAATTTGCATGTACAATAACATGAGCAGTAATATTAATAATTAATTCAATTGTTGTTAGAAATAATTGGATCTGAGTGTACCAAGTGACCTTTTTGGAATTGATCTGCAACAGGAAGAAAGTGAGAAGTAGCTCGAGGCGTGGGTTGCACTTTCTTTAAGAAACTATTTGGCCGATTCTGGAGATGAATCGTTGATCACCAAACACTTCTCCCGAGATACAACGAGCTTCCGATCTACAGTGCTGCCAAGACTCCAATTGCAGCACGTACCAACTTGCACCAGCAAAAAACTACAGAAAATGGATTTTTTTTTTTTTTTGAGAAAATTTTGAATGATAGAATTTTGTTTTTTTTTTTCTGCCACTTTTTTTCTTCCCAAGGATAATCACCTCTTATAGCTTGTAACCAGGAAGCTATAATGTGTGTGCATTAATCCAAAAAAGGGCTATATAATGAATACCATTTAATTTTTGAAACTGCTATAACATAAAGTCTATTTAAGTATGAAACTGTTATATTTATTAAAAACGTTTTGAATTCTGAAAGTTAAAAAAAAAAAAAATGTTCTGTTTTTGTTTTCAATAGACCCCAAGACCCCCAAGGCTCTAAGGCCCGGCCCGGTCATAGATATATAAATATATATCGTGTAGAATGTAGGAATTGAACCCCCAACTTCTTGTGAACTCAAAACTTTAACCGTTGGGCCATGAGACAGTATTGTTAACAAGATGAGTGTTTTGAATGTATACTAAATTCCAACAATTGTTCATTTATACTGAATTGTTCTAGTACAGTTTGTTAGAATATTCAGCTCTCTTCTAAAAGACCATGGTTCAAATCTTAGCAAATATAATTTTTTCTACTTTTATCTGAAATTTCAATTTCTTTTCAAAATGACACAAATAAAAATTGAATTTTTTTCCTGTTTTTAATTTTAATTTTTCATTTCAAAATGACAAAAATAAAAGTTTATTTGGCGACAGTTGGAGTTAAACCAGGATGTTCTAATTTGAAGCCAAACACACTTATTCGCATAGTACAAAGTGAGATGCATCATTTATTATTATTATTATTATTATTATTATTATTATTATTATATATATATATATATATATATATATATATATATATATATATATATATATAAAACAAGTGTTGCACTTCCCACACCTTGCTCCGTGCTTCACTGAACGCATTGGCACACTTACGCTTAACAAAGGCTAATATGTTTTCTTCTATGACAAAGAAGTAAGTAGAAAATGTGTTAGACCAATTTTATCAGCATCATTTGAGCTTAAAAGTATTGGCGTTTCTAGCTCCTTGTTTTGGAATGACAAAAGTAAGAAGCATGATGTCCAAGTATTTCTTTAGTCTTTATTAACTGATACTGAACTCTTTAGCAACGCCAATACAAAATCAGTCCATAAAATATGCCCTCGCAGTTCTTAAGTAGGAAAGTTCAACAAATTTGCAAAACAAAACAAATTAACTGGAACAGGAAAAAAAAAAAAAAAGAGGATTCCTTTTAAGTTCAAATTAAAAAAAAAAAAGCAGTATTAATTTCTTTGCATATGTTGAAAAAATGAGTAACACACCCAAACCAAATTCTGCATGCTTTTTCCTAAATAAAAAGATGCAAATTAAATTTTGTGAGATGAGGTTATCAATCATCTGTTAGAAAATAATCTATGTGGGCTCACATATGTAACTAAATGTATAATTGCTATTTTAAAGTCTAACCCAAATTAAAGTGATCTAATCAAGATTAAGTAATGGATTAAAAGCATATAATTTAAAGTGTGATATAACACGTGTAGAGACCATAAAGTAAATTTCTTATTTTGTGATGGGCAAAATTGAAAATCAATAATTATCAATTAGGATTATGGTCCCCTATATATACGCATCTTCTTATTCCATCTGTCATCCCATCAACAGAAGAATAGAGAAAGACTGCCTCATAGAAGTGTGTATCATATAGGAAGATCCAAACCTTCTGCGCAATCTCTATCAATGGCTTCAGGTTAGTGCTTCCACTTTTAATTTTGTTCTTCTTCTTTTGATTTAGCAAAGATCTATAGTTTCATGATCTATGATTTTATATTAAAAGCACTTTTGCAACATGATTAAGATCCAGATTCATAGAAACATCTTTTAGGTTGTTATTAATGTTTTATGCATGTTCATAAGTGTATATATAAAATTCTAACAATTGGTATTAGAGCCATCTTTGCTGAATTGTTTGAAGAAATTTAGGGTTTCTTGTTTAAAGAAACTTAAGAAATTTAGGGTTTTATTTGATCTTCATGCTTAAGAAATTTAATTGAAAGTAGAATTGGATCAATTATTATACAGATCTCAAAAAAAAAAAAAAAGTTCAAAACCATAAGGTAACAAGTGCAGTAGTTGATCGTCGTTACCCACAAAATCTTGGCACTTTATATAGAATAATATATTGTGATGTGTTTTTGATAAATCTAATTGCACATGGGGTGGGCCCACGGGATGGCTTCAGATCTTACAATTTCACATATGGCTTCAGTTCTTACGGTTTTGTATCCAAGAAGTTGATATACATGATTTGAATTTGAATTTCACATTAATGACTTCAGTTTTCCTATATGTTACCAACAGCATAACACTTACCGGTTTAAAACAGCATTTGATTGGGTTACTTATTATTCATGATTTAAAACAACTTTATTTCTTTAACCAATACACACGTGCTTAGTTTTTTTACTATACTCATATCAGATTCAATAATGATCAGATTCAATAAAACTATACTCATGTGGATTGATAGAATAATGATCTGATTCAATCAATAATGGCTTCATGGATAAAATTAATAGAGATTTCCCTATCGAATATTCTATGGGGTGTTGATTAATTTGGCTTCAGAATGCTGCTGCTTTGAATGCTGCCGTCAGCCACATGGCTGATGTGGCAGGGGGTGGGACCCCCGAAAGGGATGCTGCCTTCCCTGCAGTCTTGCCACGTGGGCAGATGGGCCCGAGTTGAGACAGGCAGCATGGTACTGCTGTTGTGTACGTGCAGATGGCGTATGGGTCCCCTAGCGTGGCTCCGGCTGCACGAGAAGAAAAGGATATGTGATTAATTAATTTATTTTTCGGTTATGATTTTGTTATCATTTTAAATAGGTATTATCTTGACATTATCCATCTACAAATAAAGTAAAATCATAAAATTAAGGAAAATATAAAATTTTGGAAAACAATTAAATTCAAATTGTGGTTTTGGTTTTCTTATGAATGTCTAATATTTTGAATAGATCAATTGAAACAAAATGTTGCCAAAGTGACCTCTTTTGTGTAGATTAATTTATTTAAAATATCAAGATGATTGTGTGTTTATAATTCATGCGTTTATTAACTGACCCAAAGGTAAGTTGATATTTGGCCGAATTTCATACACATCTGTGGTAATAAATATGTGACAATTTTAAGTTATTCCATGTGAACAATAAGCCAGTCCAAAGAATGACTTATTATTTACAGAATTTATTATCAATATTTGATTACTATAACAAGAGTACTGCTTACAGTTAATATTACTGTCCAAAGACTTGATATTAATGTTGTGCCTGGTATCTTGAGATGGGATTAACCATTATTTGAATTTATTATTTTATATGGATTCTTATGTGAGCTTGTTTTGTTTATTAAATTTTTTTTTGTTCTATATTCAGCTAATGTATTTTTTGCTGCTTCAATAACTACTAACATCAATTCTATTCCCATGCTTAATGGGACAATTTTCAAGGAATGGAAAGGGACCCTACTGATAACTCTTGGCTGTATGGAATTAGACCATGCATTAAGGGAAGAACAACCTCCATCTCTCACTGCGGAAAGCACTCATGATGATAAAAGGGTATTTGAGAGATGGGATCGTTCAAATCGCATGAGTCTAATGATTATGAAACACAGCATTCCAGAAGACTTTAGGGGCACAGAATCCGATGGGATTACTAAGGCCAAAGATTTTCTCGATCAAATTGAGAAACATTTTGCTAAAAACGATAAGGTTGAAATGACTACACTTCTAACTTCTTTGATGTCTATGAAGTATAAGGGTCGAGAAAATGTAAGGGAGTACATTATGGAAATGTATCATGTTGTTTCAAGACTTAAGGCACTCAAGCCTGAATTTCTTGAGGACTTACTTGTGCTTATGGTTTTGGTATCACTTCCTGCACAGTTTAATCAATTCAAGATCAGTTACAACTGTCAAAAGAAAAAATGGACTCTAAATGAGCTCATTTCTCACTGTGTGCAAGAGGAAGAAAGGTTGAAACAAGATAAGACTGAAAGTGCTTATTTGGCCAAAGCCTCTAAGGATAAGGACAAGAAGAGGAAATCTGAGGATGAAAAAGCTAAGGATCCAGCTCAAAAGAAACAACATAAGGATACAGAGAGTTGTTTCTAGTAAGAAATGTACTAAAGTATATTTCTTACTTTGGTCTGTTTTGAAGTTAATTTATCTTCAGTACCTAGAAACACTTGGTGGATAGATTCTAGTACTACTACTCACATAAGTGTTTCTATGCAGGGTTGCCTGAGCTGCCGGAAGCCAAATGATGGTGAAAGACACATCTTCGTGGACGATAATCGGTAGAAGTGGAAGTAGTTGGGCATTTTGGGTTGTTATTAGGAACTGGTTTCTTATTTGAATTTGAAAGACACTTTTGTTATTCCGTCTTTTAAACGAAATTTAATTTATGTTTCTTTGTTGGACAAATTTGGTTATTATTGTTCATTTGGAAACAATCAGTTTAGTTTGTCTTTAAATTCGAATGTTGTTGGAACTAGTTATTTGAATGCTTATGACAACCTTTATTTGTTTGAAACAATTGCATCCTATAATGAAACCTTGCATGTAGAGTTACGTGGTACTAAATATAAATTAAATAACGAAAATTCGGCGTCATTATGGCATAAGTGCTTAGGTCATATCTCAAAAGGTAGAGTTGAGCGTCTTGTGTCTGATGACATTTTGGAATCTCAGGGCTTCACAGACTTTAATGTCTATGTAGACTGCATAAAGGGAAAACAGATCAAAACTAAGAGATTAGGTGCCAAAATTCTTAATGTTAGGTGTTATGAACACATTTGTTATTTACTTCGAGAAAGCTCAGTCATGGTCTCCACAATCCAGAATATGTTGTTATAGTGTTGCATTCTCTGTTCTAAAGTTTAGTTCCGGTTTGGAGTTAAATATAGCATTTTGATCATATTTTCTCGAATCAAAAAGGGGTAGTATTAATCAGATATTTATGAAATGACCAATGTTTTTAATGAAGAAATAAATATTCAAATCAGTTTATTATATCTTAGCTTAAGAATATGGTTTGCAAATTGACAAAATTCATCTATGGACTCAAGCAAGTTCCTCGTCAATGGTACGACAAGTTTCATCAAGTAATTATCTCATTTGGTTTTGAGATGAATGTAGCTGATGATTGTGTGTATCACAAGTTCAGTGGGAGTAAGCATATATTCCTAGTTCAATATGTCGATGACATATTGCTTGCCACTAATGATATAGATTTATTGTATGAAACTGAAAGGTTTCTGTCCAAGCATTTTGAGATGAAGGATCTTGAGGATGACTCTTTTGTATTAGGAATTCAGATACACCGAGATCGTTCTCGAGGTATTCTAGGATTATCACAAAAGGGATACATCTATAAAGTACTCAAAAGGATTTGCATGCAAGATTGTAGATCAGGGAATACCCCTGTTGCTAAAGAAGATAAATTTAGTTTCAATCAGTGTCCTAAAAGTAACCTTGAAATTCAGAAAATACAAAAGATCTCCTTTGCATCAGCTATTGGGAGTCTAATGTATGCTTAAGTATGTACGCGTCCGAATATTGCGTACATTGTTGAGATATTAGGCATGTATTTAAGAAAACTTGGTATGGACCATTGGATAGCAGCCAAGAGGGTCATGAGGTATCTTCAGAGAACAAAAGACTATATGCTCACATATAGGAAATCAGATCATTTGGAGGTCGTAAGGTATTCTGATTCTGATTTCACTAGGGTGCCAAAATAGCAAAAGTCTACATCAGGCTATATTTACCTATTAACTGGAGGAGCTATATCCTGAAAAAGTGCCAAACAGACACTTATAGCTTCTTCCACTATGGCAGCAGAGTATGTAGCATGCTATGAGGCATCAAATTATGGAATATGGCTGTGAAATTTTTGTCACTGGGCTGTGCATTTTGGAGAATATAGAAAGACCACTCAAGTTATTTTGTGACAATAAGTCAGCAGTGATGTATTCCAACAACAACAGGAGTTCGACAAAGTCAAAATATATTGACATAAAGTTCCTAGTTGTGAAAGAAAGAGTGCAAAGTGGACAGATGTCCATAGAGCACATTGGGACAAACTCCATGATAGCGGATCCGCTAACAAAGGGATTACCACCCAAGGTCTTTTATGAGCATACTGCTCATATGGGTGTTATATTATTTGAGGATATCATGATTTAGTGGGAGTTTGTATTTTATTTGCATTATGTTGTGTGAGACATTTATACATTTGGTTATTTTCTGATCAGAAATAAAGAATTCAGTTTTCTCACTCATTTGTCATGTTTTGGTTCTGACCTCACTTAAGTTTTAAAGAGGACCAGTTGGAAATAGGCATGTGTATAGATCACATTGCATGAAATTTTCATGCTACACATTCACACTTGATCTATGTCATTTGATTATATTGATATATATGACCATTGATGAATTTAGTTACGATAAATGTAACGAAAATTGCTTTGATCCTATATTTACATGATTAATGGACGAGATTGTTTGGCTATACTTTTGGTTATGATAGCAAAATTTTGAGCTCATAAAGTATGTACATTTATAAGGAGTAACATATGTGGCCCAAGTGGGAGATTGTTGGAAAATAATCTATGTGGGCTCACATATGTAACTAAATGTATAATTTCTATTCTAAAGTCTAACCCAAATTAAAGTGATCTAATCAAGATTAAGTAATGGGTTAAAAGCATATAATTTAAAGTGTGATATAACACGTGTAGAGACCGTAAAGTAAATTTCTTATTTTGTGATGGGCAAAATTGGAAATCAATAATTATCAATTAGGGTTATGGTCCCCTATATATACGCATCTTCTTATTCCATCTGCCATCCCATCAACAGAAGAACAGAGAAAGACTGCCTCTCATAGAAGTGCGTATCATATAGGAAGATCCAAACCCTCTGCGCAATCTCTATCAATGGCTTCAGGTTAGTGCTTCCGCTTTTAATGTTGTTCTTCTTATTTTGATTTAGCAAAGATCTATAGTTTCATGATCTAGGATTTTATATTAAAAGCACTTTTGCAACATGATTAAGATCCAAATTCATAGAAACATGTTTTAGGTTATTATTAATGTTTTATGCATGTTCATAAGTGTATATATAAAATTCTAACATCATCAAGATTTAAGTTTAAAACAATTGTTTTCCCTTTTACTCCGCATATTAGAAAGTAGTAAAATGAGGAAATTATCAGTTGTCATAGCATCGGTTGTCCGCACATTTTTTTAATGATATCTTGCGAAGAACCACCTATATGAGATATCTTGCGAAGAACCGCCTATATATGAAATATGTCATTGTATTGGTTTTTAAATAGTGGACCCGAACTTCCGACATCTTCTTCATTGGCTAAGAGGCATACCACTAACCCTAGTACCACTCCCCGCAATTGCTTTAGTTGAAAGAAAAAACTATGAGCGTATTTAATAAAATACCTATTGCTATTTGACATTAAGAAAGAATTATTTCTTTCGGACATTTAAAAGGCAGTAATAAATTTCCAAGTTGTTGAAAAATGGATTTACATTTAATATGCAGGTCTACTTTTACTGTTCACAATTTTTCTGGTCTATTTTCTCTCTGCCCGAATGCATATTCGGTGTGCTTAAGTGAAAGTGTATTGATAATTTGGTATACCATTGAACTCTTAAAGATATGCCTTCTTATCCATCTGTGTATGTTCATCTTAATTATAACATTAACCCGCACTCTTCCCTAATGTCTAAATTTCTTTTTCCCTAATATTCAAATTACAATTAACTTACAATTAGCAATGAAATATATCATAGTTGGTGTGGACGACTGTTGTCAGACAAGTTTATAGTTTGGGCTCTATTTTGACCATGGTTGGTCAAAGTGAGGGATGTCTTTGGTTTCTTTCATGTCAGAGGGCTCGCAGGGGTCAGGTGCGACGTCTACCATTGCTTCGAAGTTACGGTGAGAGTCATCGAGGGTGAAGCGAGGGGATGAGAACGATGACTCAATCTTGACATGGAGTTGTCAGATTGGTGGAGTGTCTGTGGTGTCTCTCATATGGTGCTTACACTTGTCGTTTACGTCACTGCTCGGGGCGACGAGGGAGTCACTGCTGGGGACGACGAGGGAGAGCGTACGATAGTTGGAGAGGGTAAACAGTGTACAAGTGAGGGACTGAGTGAGAGAGTGAGCCCAAATTGGTACGAGAAATTTGCTCTGACAGGGATGGCTGATCAGTAGGAATAAATTTTCATTTATTTTTTGTTTGTTGGTTGGAGTGTATGAGATCCGGAACCCAGCTTGTTGAGATATGAACTACATAAGCCTTATTTTTTGTTGTATGTTTTGTTAAATTCTCTTTAATGAAACACGCGGGGGAGGGGAGTTTATACCCACAGTTTAACGATAAAAAAAAACATTAACTCGCACTAGTTTTCTCCGGGATGATAAAGACCATAAACTGTTCCTCAGTAAAAATATTCCTTTTACATTTAAAATATAAAATAATACTCATTAAAGTTTTGTTCTGAAAAACCAGGAATGCATCGCAGATTGTGACACGTATTCATCACAAAATGCGACACATAACACATTGGGTATTAAATTTATTATGTTCAGAAAACTATAAATGGATTACAGATTATGACACGTATAAAATAGTGGAATTATATTCAAGATATTCTGAGCACATTGCAAATCGTAACATGTACTGTAATCAAATTTAGTTCATAGGTTAAGATCGTGCACACATTGATACCAATCCTTCTCTTCTAGTTCTCCGAATTGCTACACATACATTGAATTCTACTTGAAATATACATTTGGCATATCTTTAGTAATTGTTGGGCCTACTCCAAATATACATTGAGCTTGTCTTTTAATAATTCTTGGATCTATTAATCACTAAGAGCATCAACAGTGGTGTATCTAATTTGCCAAAAAATGGCTGCTACAGTAGTAGCAAATAGAAGCGATCGCTGCAGTGGTCGTTTGCTATACTGTTTGCCAAAAATTAAGTGGGACGGTATATGATATACCGTCTATCGTTTTGAAATTAAATTAAAAAATTTAATTACTTATTAACTATTAAACTAAATTAATTAAATAAATTAAATAATATAATAATAACTAAATCTAATTAAACAAATAACTAAACCTAATTAACTACCTTACTATTTGACCCTTTATTCATGGACGGGGAATCATTCCCCGTCCCACCATTTGATTTTTTTATTTTATTTTATTTTATTTTGGCTAATCACCTCCGTTCATTTAAAAAAAAAAATAATAAAGGTGACAGACGGGATATGATATCCCGTCTGATCCTTTTTTTAAAAAAAAATAATAAAATATATCAGACGGTATATCATTCTCCGTCTGTTGATAATAAACTATATTAAAATTTGAGAGACGGGGAATCATTCCCGTCCTTTATAATTTGAGAATTCTCATTTCGTTTCTCAAATTTGAGAAACAGATTTGAAACGATTGCTAAAAAATGACAAAATGAGAAACCGTTGCAGCGGTTCGTTTGCTATAATATGACAAATTGTCATTTATAGCAAACCACTGTGGATGCTCTAAAAAAAATAAATGGTTCTAACCATCACTAAAAGACGGGCCCAATATATATTTGGGATATGATTCAATGTATGAGCATGTATATTTTTTTTTTTTTTGATTATACTGGGTTCCATCCCCCTCTTTGGGTCAGACTAATCCCAGTCCCGTGACAAGGAGCCCCAACCTTTGGTTGGGTTTGTGTGCCAGCCCATCTAGCATAGCGGTCACTGGCCACCCAGAGGTATTTAATCCCTATCTATAGGAACTTCTCCGTATACAGTTGCCTCACTCTTTTTTTTTTTTTTGATGTACAGTTGCCTCACTCAACATCCCCAAGTGTAAAATGAAGTACACCATGTGGGACCCACCTCTTCCTGTTTTCCTCCAGAATAATGATGCTTCTAGAAGGGAAACCCACACTATATAATCCCCGGCCCAAACGAACACTACTGGAAATCGACTTCTCACATTAAAAAACAGGGTTTTTCCTGCAATTTTACAGAAAGATGTGTGGTGGTGCGATAATCTCCGACATCGTAGAGCCGGTTGCTCGGTCGAAGAGGGTGACGTCAGACCACCTGTTGTCTCATCTCAGGAAGAAAGGATCCAACGGCTGTGGTTTGAAGCCAGCAAAGGAAAGGATGGTCCAGATTGATGATGTTGGTGATCTTGGATTTGAGGCCGACTTCCAAAAGTTTAACGATGAGGAAGATGATGATGTGGAGGTGTTTGATACCATCAAGCAATTGTCTTTCCCTTCAAAGCCAGCTCAATTTCATAATGGTATGGAACTCTGTTTTTATTTATTTTTTGAGAAAGATTGAATATTTTGAAGGGGAATTCTGGTTAATTCTTTGTTTTTAACAAATGGGTTTTGGGGGATTTGAGATTTGGGATGTGGAATTTTTCCCATTTAGTGATTTTTAAGGTGGTTGTTTTAATTTTGTTTAATTTTCTACAACTAGTATGATGCACGTGCGATGCATGTGGAGGAGGAAGGAAAAGGACAAAAAAAGTATGATGCACGTGCAATGCACGTGGAGAAGGAATGAAAAGGACAAAAAAAACCAACCAACACGTGCGCCGCACGTGTTTGCACACATAAAAAAAAAAAAAAAATTGTTTATTTGTTTACCAACCCCATCTCTCCCATTATAATAGTTATTATTATTATAGATGGGTAGTGATAATGTTTTTAACTATTAAGACTAGTAATTTACACGTGCAATGCACGTTTTAATAATTTTAAAAAATAAAAATAAAAACGTGCAACGTGAGGAGGACCTGAATCTGAAACCTCTTTTATATTAATTATGTATGTGCGTTGCACATGTCGGTAAATTTACAAATGACACTACGGTCTTCTCCCATTATAATATTAGAGATTAGAGATTAGAGATTAGGGTTAGGGAGTGAATTTGTTTAATTAGAAGATTGCCAAATCTGGGCATAATGTTGAGTTACTGTTTTTGAGATTTTGATCTGTTTTTTGTTTAGATATCTTTCAATTAGTTTTGTTCTTTGGATCTTAAAGGCTAAGATTTCTATGTTTAGGATAGAGTTACTTTTTCTTTCTTTTTTAAATTTTATAAATATTTTAAGGGGAGGGTTTCTAGAATGAAATTTGCATGATTAGTGTTTGCATGTTCTTTTTTTTATATGTCAGATGGATCATTAGAGGGATGCACATTAGCTTTGTTAGAAATGCTTGTTTGATTATATATAATTTGATTTCAGAAGATGGAACCAGTTCTTGTTCAATTTTAATTCTAAGTAAAAGATTATTTACAAGTTGTATTTAATCTTAGTAATGTCTTGTTTATCTACATACATGTACATGTTTCTCTTTGCCTTTTCCTTTTCTTTAACTCCATTCATTCCAGTAATTCATGATATTTTTTGTTTGTTCATATACAGTAGAGAAGTCGGTTACTCCGGAACCTGTAGGGTCCGAGAGCGCCACTGAGAAATCTGCCAAGAGGAAGCGTAAAAGCAAGTACAGAGGTATCCGTCAACGTCCATGGGGCAAATGGGCAGCTGAAATCAGAGACCCTCGCAAAGGGGCTCGAGTTTGGCTTGGAACATACAACACTGCTGAGGAAGCTGCACGCGCTTACGATGATGAAGCCCGTAAAATTCGTGGCAAGAAAGCAAGATTGAACTTCCCAGAAGAGGAAATTCTGCAGGCAAACCCCATTTCATCCCAACCAGGCCTGAACACTTGTGACAATCTCCCCCTCAACCCTAACCCTGAGGTGCTTTCAACTTTCGGGTCCTTTCAGGAAATGAATCCTGGCTTTTTTGCTTCCATGGAACCTTTAGATTTCCAATTTGATCAGGCCAACAATTACATTGATTTTTCGGACTTTGATTGGGAAAACGAGATGAGCAAGACTCCTCAAGTCCCTGTAGTTCCTTCTATGACAATCGATGCAAATGAATCTGAAATTTCTCAGAAACATCCGGGAGAGGGAGCCCCAGTCACTCATAATGCAGCTACCGAGCTCTCCGAAGAAATGTTTTCCTGTGACTCCTACTTGAAGTTTCTGCAACTAATTCCGAACGACTCCTTTGACGATTTGTTCCCTAGTCTGACCTGTGTTCAGGTGACCCCCAATGCTGCTGACGTCTGGACCTTTGATGACATACCAACAATGGGAAGCTTCTAAGGTTTTTTCCCCCGTTTCACAAATAAGCATGAAAATGCAATATTCACTTCTTACATTCCTATGTTCACATAACTTAGGTTCTTTTCATTCTTATAATGAATGATTCCTTTCTTCCATTTCAGGAATATCATCAACTAATGTGGAGGATATGGAAGGCAAGAATCATTTAATGTTTTGCTGGAGTGAAGTTCGTGAAGAGGAAAACAAACAAACAAAAACAAAAACAGAAACATTGGTTTATTGAAGAGAGTTTTAGCTGTTATGCTATATATTTATTTTTTGTTCATGTTGTGTCTTCTTTTGAACTGATTCTGTTACAGTGTCTGAACTTGGTGACTTGGTGTTTCTGTGTTGTCTTCGTCTTCTATGAATATTAAAAACTTTGTGAGCTGAGTAAGGTTTGGTTATGTTTTCTGATCATCGGTCTTGTATTGTTGTTGGTGATTCTGATTTCTCGGGGGAATTGCTGCTTAGTTTTTGCAACAATGAAATTTTTTTATTGCCCTTTCACATGCAGGGCTGGCCCCACCCTTGAGGCGGTTGAGGCGGCCATCTCAGGCCTCCAGAGATTTTTTGATTTTAAGGGCCCCAAATTTGTACCCTTTGTAAATATAGACATGTATTTTGCACGTAAAAATATATTGTTATTAGGGGCCCCAAAAATAATTATTTGAGTCTTTAATTTTTTTATAAAAATTATTTGGGTTTAGGTTTGAAGACTTGAATTGAATTTGAGACTTTAAATTTGGGTGATTGAAAACAAATCCACATTTAAATCATTATAAACTCAAACCCGAAACCCACATTCAATTTAAACCCGAAATTCTTACGGGCCTTACCCTGAACCCGAATACCCGATTACCTGAAACCCACTTTTAAAATAAAACCTCTTCTTTCGTTTCCCCAAATCCCAACCCAATCGAAACCCAACCTTACCCAACTTCTAAATTTCGGAATTCCTCTTCTGCATATCTATGATGCTTATGAGTAAACTTGTTATTCAATGATATATATATTTTGCATATTTTGCTTTGAACAATGTGCGAATTTTTTGTATGCATGTTTGTTTGTTTGTTTGTTTGTTTGTTTGTTTGTTTTTGTATAGGGGGCCCATTTCGGGAGTTCGCCTCAGGCCCCCGGGAACTCAGGGCCGGCCCTGTTCACATGCAAAATAGGAAATATAAATTTGGTTGAGACCCCCTCTTCTTCGCACTGTGATTTTAGTTATGCCCTATATATATATATATATATATATATATATATATATAGGGCTTCTTCGGTTGCAAACGGGTCTGTGTGCACAGACCCGTGCGAACGTTGATCTGGGCCGTTGGATCTCTGATCCAACGGCCCATATATTTTTTAAATAAAATTTAGCCTTAAACCGTCATTGGCAACGGCGGGTTAATGCTAAATTTTATTTTAAAAAAGTATTGCCTTAACCCGTAGTTGCCAAGGACGGGTTAAGGCAAAGTTCGAATTTCAGATCTGTATACAGTTCTTCTTCCTCCTCGATCTCTCCCCACTCTCTATTTCGTTTTTTGGCCGAAAGCAAACCCAAGAACCCCAACCCTATTCCAAACTCCTCCGTTTGCTCCTCCGTTTGCGGCTTCGTTTGCTCTTCCTCCTCCTCTTCCATTCTCAAACAATCTCTCTCTCCCAATATCTACATCGAAAGCAAATCAAAAGCCTAATTCGGTCACAAATCGAACTATTGGCTAAATTCGGATTTATTTTGTAAGGTATTGACTAATTCTTTGCCTTATTAGTTTTAATTATGTTGATTTTTCAATTTTCCATAGTAAATTATTTAGAAACTGCCCAAAAAATTCTTTACCTAAGTAATTTGTAGATGTAAAATTGTGAAAACTTTTAATATATTCAAGTGCCCCAAAAATTCGTTGTCTTAGTTGTAGAACCCCATATTTTCAAATATTATTTTAATTATTTGAAAATGAATTTAAATGATTTTTGGAGATTTAATTAATATTTTTCTAAGAATTTATCTTTTGTACACGTGCAAAACACGTGCAAATGACTTTTAATAAGTTTGAAAAATTAAGATTTCTTTATGAAAAATCATTATTTATTATTTAGAATTTATGTAGTATTTTTCCAGATTTTCTGAAATTAATTGATACTATTTGCAATTTTTGAGAAAAGAAGGACTTATTTGCAAAATTGACACTTTCAAGGGTTGAAATGCAAAATTGGCATTCTGGACGTTTTGAGCAGTATTAGCTGAGGTTTAGAAGTATATTTTCTATTAGATCCTAATTTAAAGGAGTTTTATTGAATTTACAAGACTAATGTATATATATGTAAGTTGTATTTTTGGGAAGGATTGTTTTGCAAAATGTGAGTAAAACCCTAATATTAATCCGGCATATATAAGGGATTTCTTTCCCAGCCGTCATTTACTAAATATTCAGATTTTAAGATTTGTTTGAGGAGCAAGAAGAGGCTTTTTGGATCTAGCAAGGAGGAGAGCTTTTTGTAGATTTTCTTCAAATCAATGTGAGTGGTTTGTTTTGTTTTGTTTTGTTTGTTTTGATTGTTTGATTGATGAATGACGTGAGATCTTTGCTACACTTTGTTTGGGCATCGGTATGATATTGTTTTGATTGTCTCATTGTATGCATAATATGGATCTTTTATTTTGATATGGATGATGAGAAACTATCAAGATTTGATGAGGAAATATTGATTTATGGGATCGTATTATTGGAAAGCATGTTAAGAATTGATTAGGTTGTGATCGGATGATAAACATCTAGATCTTATGATTTTAAATCAGATTTGATTATGAGTTGAGGAAGAAATTTGTTGAGAAACCCTAATAGACGATTAGTGATTTATATCATGAAAAGTTGAGATTTGAGGAATTGGTTGATAAGTATTGTAATCGTATTGGATATTGTTATGAGAGTTAACATTGGCTTGTGTACGAACTATTATTTGATAAACAATGAACCATGATTCTTTAGAAATCTTCAGTTTGATTTTGTATTCAGATCTATTTTTGAAAACTGTACAGTCGACTGGTACGACTCTACTGATCATCTTCAGTCTTTTGAAAATTGTTCGGGACAGTCGACCTAGGCTATTGTCAGTCGACTGGTCCGCTGATTGTAAATTTGTTCAGTCCTTTCTGGACAGTCGACCTATGAACCTTACAGTCGACTTAAACACTTAGAATATTTTCTTGAGAGTTATTGGAATTTGTCTCGGGGCAGTCGACTGATGATTTTTCTTAGTCGACTGATAGTGCCTTAGATTATTTTGTGAAATTCTGAAGGATTGTCCTCTGGACAGTCGACTTACCTCAGCATAAGTCGACTGGTACTGAGGGATCTGTGTACTTGATTCTGAGATATTTTGTTCAGTATTTGATTTTGAGATATTTTGTTCAGTATTTGATTTTGAGACATTTGTTCAGTATTTGATTTTGAGACATTTGTTCAGTATTTGATTTAGAGACATTTGTTCAGTATTTGATTTTGAGACATATTGTTCAGTGTTTGATTTTGAGATATTCAGTTGAACCACATGTTTAGTGGGAATTTGATTAGATATTTGATTTTTAGTCTCTAGAGGTACGTGACCCTAGTATACCGGTATTGAAATATTTGTTGAGTTATTTGTTGAGGCCCATTGAGGCGAATTTTCAGTATTCATATTTTTAGTCCGGTGGGGTACACTACTCTAGGAGATTTGTTCAGTAACCAAAAATAATAAGGACTTGCACTAGTAGTGTCATGACGAAGGGGACATGAGTTATGCACCTCAGTAAGGCTTTAGATGTGGGATTTAATCTCCTGAATTATCCAAGTGGTTAACTTGAGATGTGGGATTTATCTTCTGAATTATCCAGGTAGACAACCTGAGATGTGAGATATTTCTCCTGAATTATCCAAGTAATTATCTTGAGATGCGGGATTGACCTACGGAATGATCAGAGTCGAGGCGACGCTCTTGGGATATTATTGTGATGATGAGTCTATGTTTATATGTGGGTTGATCTCCTGAATTATCCAGGGAAAATACCTGAGATGTGGGATCTACTTCCGGGATTATCAAGCATGGGCAAATTCTCATAGTTTATCTTCATCTCTTAGTAGTCATCGTTGTCAGCATACAACATTTGTGTTTTATTGACTCATCTTTATGCATTCGGATTTCCTGTTTCCACATTTGACATTTGGTTTTGGCATCACCTGTTGTTCTATTTGGTATTTTGATTATTACTTGTTGGACATTATGATTTAAGTTCATTTATGTTGTTGTTTGATTTTTATGCCACTCACACCATTTATGGCTGACCCCTTTAGTTTGGGGGTTAGGGTTCAACTCTAGCCTCACATGATGCAGGTTATTGCTTAGAGTTGGAGATTGGATGCTTGAGTTAGCTTTTGGGATGAATGGACTATTAAGTGTTCAGTGTTAATTTGTAAAGACTTGTTGAGTTAATTTTGAGTTGTTTAGTCTTCCGCTGTGATATGTAAAAGTTTTGTTGTAATAAACATTGAAAAATTTATTGGTGTTTGGTTGAGTTTATTGTTATATTGAAGTGGATCACTGGGAACGTGCCACGTATTTTCTAAGCTCTCATATTAGAAATTCGGGGCGCTACATTAGTAATTTGTAGATGTAGAATTTGGAAGACTTTTAATATATTGAAGTCCCCAAAAAAATCTACATTTAGGATTAATATATTCAAGTGCCCAAAGACTTTAAAAATTTGTATATGTAGAAATGTTTGTCATACTAATTTAATTTTATCTGTATTGATTTTTCACGTTCGATTTATACGAAAATAATTACAAATGTTTTAGTGCAGTTACAATAGAAAATCTTGCAAACGGCCTCCAAAAAATACGAAACTTTGCGAGTAGTTTGGTCTCATGCAGCACAAGTCACCCCAACTTGTAGAAGTGGGTTTTGATTCACGGTTCGAGATATACGGCCATGTATCATTTTTGGTTTAAAAAAATCAAATAAAGCGGTACACGGTTGTATCTCGCAAACCGTGAGTCGAAACTCACTTCTACAAGTTGGGGTGGCTTGCGCTACGTGAATTCGACTTAGATGCAAAGTTTTATAAATTTTGGATGTTATTTGTGCAGTTTTATCATGTTCCTCACATGAAGAAGTAATTCACTTAGAATTTTTTTACTGCGGTTAGACTAGAAAACCATCCAAACGAACTTCTCATTCTGCTCCGGATTATAATCTCTAATGAAGAATATAGCTCCATGAGCGAAGGCTCCTGTCATGATGAACCCTGCAATGTATTGGTGATGAGTATATAATGAAAGCATGCATATGTTGTCAGTGAAGATTTTGTATGAAGCCTTGGAGACGACGTAGTCGAGGCTAGGGTGAGCTGTTTTCAGCAAAGCTAGTCTTGAAGACGCTGAGGAATTGGGCAGCATCATTAAGAATTATTGCAACCTAAGCGGGCAAAAGGTGAACTATGAAAAGTCATCCTTGGTAGCAAGGTTCATAGGAGGCATAAGAGGTTTCTAGAGGATTGGGCATTGGCGAAGGGAAATTACCCATGAAAGATCTGGCTATCTTCATTGGTAGTAAGCACATTCCTATAAGATGCTACAATAAAGTCTTATTGGAGAAGGTTAGGAAAAGAAAGCAAAGCTCGGTAACAAAGAAAGAGCAGCTACAGCTCATAAACTCTACTATTTACAGGAGCTACTACCACCAGAAGGAGCTTTGCCTTTCCTTTCTTTGAGTAAGTCCTCCCGACTTGGTCTAAGTGCTGCCCTATCTAGTTATCCTGGTATAAGAGCTGCTTCTGCCACTGTACAAGAATAGAATAAGGTAAAGAAAGAGTGGAAATACGAAATTTTGCGAGTAGGTTGGACTCATGCAGCACAAGCCACCCCAACTTGTAGAAGTGAGTTTCGACTAACGGTTCAAGAGATACGGCCGTGTGTCGCTTTTGGTTTTTAAAAAACGAAATAAAGCGGTACACGGCCGTATCTCGCAAACCTTGAGTCGAAACTTACTTCTACAAGTTGGGGTAGCTTGTGCTAGGTAAATTCAAGCAAGTTGCAAAGTTTTATAAATTTTGGATGCCGTTTGTGCGGTTTTCTCACGTTCCTCGCATTAGAAGTAAATGACTTAGAAAGCGTTTAGTGCGGTTATACTAGAAAACCCTTCAAACGGCCTCCAAAAAATACGAAATTTTGCGACTAGGGTCTCACATAGCTCAAGCAACCCCAACTTGTAGAGGTTAGTTTCGACTCACGGTTTGAAAGATACGGGCATGCATTGCTTTCGCTTGAAAAGAACCCAAATAAAGCGATATACGGCCGTATCTCTCCAACCATGAGTCGAAACACACTTGTACAAGTTGGGGTTGCTTGTGCTAGGTGAATTCAAGTAATTTTCAAAGTTTTATAAATTTTAGATGTCATTTGTGTGGTTTTCTCACATTCCTCGCTTTAGAAGTAAATGACTTAGAAAGCGTTTAGTGCGGTTAAACTAGAAAACCCTTCAAACAACCACCAAAAAGTACAAAACTTTGCAACTAGGATGGTCTCACGTAGCAAAAGCCATCCCAACTTGTAGAAGTGAGTTTCGACTCACGGTTCGAGAGATACGGGCGTGTATCGCTTTTGGTTGTAAAAAACACAAATAAAGCGATTCACGGTCGTATCTCTCGAACCGTGAGTGAAAACTTACTTCTACAAATTGGGATGGCTTGTGGTAGGTGAATTAAAGCAAGCTGCAAAGTTTTCTAAATTTTGGATGTCGTTTGTGCGGTTTTCTCACGTTCCTCGCATTAGAAGTAATTAAACTTAGAAAATTTTTAGTGCGTTTAGACTAGAAAACCCTTCAAACGGGTTCCAGAAAATACGAAACTTTGCGAGTAGGTTGGTCTCACCTAGCACAAGCTATCTCAACTTGTAGAAGTGACTTTCGACTCATGGTTCGAGAGATACGGGCGTGTATCGGTTTTGGTTGTAAAAACTCAAATAAAGCGATATACGGCCGTATCTCTCGTACCGTGAGTCGAAACTCATTTCTATAAGTTGGGGTGGCTTGTGCTAGGTGAGACCAAGCAAGGTGGAAAGTTTTATAAATTTTGGATGCCGTTTGTGCAGTTTTCTCACGTTCCTCGCATAAGAAATAAATAAAGTTGAAATTTTTTTAGTGCGTTTAGACTAGAAAACCCTCCAAATGGCCTTAAAAAAATACGAAACTTTGTGAGTAAGTTGGTCTCACCTAGCACAAGCCATCCCAACTTGTAAAAGTGAGTTTCGACTCACGGTTCGAGAGATACAGCAATGTATCAGTTTATTTGAGTTTTTTCAACCAAATAAAGCGATATTCGCCCGTATCTCTCCAACTGTGAGTCGAAAGTCACTTCTACAAGTTGGAGTGGCTTGTGCTACGTGAATCTGACCAAGTTGCATTGTATTGCTATTTTTCGTTGTCATTTGTGCTTCTTTTTTTTTCATAATTTTGCTATATTTATTGATGATAAATAAATGGATGTAACGCGTATCAACTAAGCTTAATTTTTTTTGTTCATAGATAAATGGCTAGAACGAGGTGACCGAGAAGCCCTTCCGGTAGCACTAGTGGCGCACTAATTACGGACGTAAGATTGATTGTTATTATTGGTTTTAAATACGAATATGCAACCTTATCTCAATAATAACAACATTTATCTTTGTCCGTGTAGGTTGGTGGCCGTCAATCTACACCTGCTGAGGCAGGTCTTTCGTCCTCGATTTCTGTTACACCTCCTGGACCGTTGGACTCAAGCTTACTCATGTTGCAGGACATACACCGATCTGAAGTCGTGTGGGATGGGTCCGCTAAGAAATGTAACTTCCGGAAGCACGCGGTTCTTCCTTTTGACCCCTGTATCATGCCGTACTTGGTTGAGGTCAGTTTCTACGAAGCTAGATTCATGGGGGCAGTGAAGCTGGATCGACCGTTACTTACAGCTCTTGTCGAGCGATGGAGACCGGAGATACATACATTCCACTTACTCGTGGGTGAGATGACTGTAACTCTGCAAGATGTAGCCTTCATAACTGGGCTACCAATAGATGGGGTCACCATGACAGGGAACATAGACTTTAACAGAGTAGCAGTTGTTCGTGATTTGCTGGGTATCGACCTCCAGGTGTCGGTGGCCCAAAAAAGAGAGGACGTTGAAAAAAAGAAATCCTCAAAAATATTTCCGAAGATTATGATGAAAATTTATTATATCAACAAATATAAGCTGCGAAAGACGAAGCAGAAGATGAATTTTGGAATGAAATCTTCGACGGAAAATCACTGTATATTAGTTGGTTGAAATTGCAATTCGAGAAGGATTATTTGACCCCTGATTCGGACGAGAAAACCATAATCAACTATGCTCGTGCGTACATTTTTAGTATGATCGGGGGAGTGATCTTCCCTAACTCGTTTGGTTCGACCGTGCCGCTAATGTATCTACGGTTGTTGGAAAATTTTTGTTATGCAGGTCGTTTCAGTTGGGGGAGTGCGGCATTGGCGCTACTTTATAGGAATTTGTGTGCATGTTCCTTAGGTGCAGTACAAATGGGTGGTCCGATAGTACTACTGCAAATATGGAGTTGAGAACACATCCACGTCGGATGTCCCCGTATTATAGAACCGACATCGGATTGGTTGGCTGACCTGGGAGTGCCAGAGTTGTTACCTCTCTTAGGAGTATACTGGGTGGGGCGGCACACGCGGGTCAATAACCCACGCCAATCTCTTACCTACTATAGAGATGAGTTTGATAACTTGCGGGACGAGTTCGTCAATTGGGAACCGTACTCGACTGCCAGGTTGGAAAGGGTTCCACCGGTTTGTTTGGTTGGTGCGCTATGGTTGACGGCCGCACCACTTGTGAATTTTTCTGTTGTTGAGTTCCAGTATCCGGATAAAGTGATGCGGCAGTTCGGATATCAGTAGAAGATTCCCGACGTTCGGGTTTATGATAAAAAGTTGCACGAGGTGAGAGGAACGGGTCGAGTGCCCAACTTCGATCGGGCTGATTTCCACCGGGTCCATGTGACCAACTGGAACACCATGCAGTATCAAATGACACCGAACATGATGTAATTCGCGATACCGTATGATGGGTCCTACCAACAGATTTAGATGATGTGGTACAAGCGGATTACACGGTTGTATGTTTCCCCACGGGTTGCTGTACCAGCCGGTGTGCAGATTCCAATTCTCCCAACCGAGGTAGAACCACCTCCAGCATATTCCTCTTCCCAGCCGGTGTACCAACCAAAGGCGTCGACATATCGGAACTTGGTTAGTCAAAATTCACCTAATTTCATATATTTAGTATGCATGTATTATTATTTGAGGAGGTGGGTGATATATTTAGTATGCATGTTGTTTAAATTGAAAATTTTCAACCTAATGTAGATTGAAAACGCATGGGAAAACGTTCGGATAGCTACTCACGTCTTGAAGAGTAAGGTACCCGAGAGCATTAAAGAGCTAATGCGAGAGATGCTACAGCCGTGCCGCCGTAGTCTTGAGGATGTGGGTAAATGTCCACAACTTGATGTGTATTTAAAAGTCAACGTGCAAACAACGAGTTCTAGGTGAAAGAGCGTGACAAGGCAGGAAATTCACATCGCCGAGTCACAACAAGTCCAACAACAGCAATCACCTGAAGAAGTAGTGGAGGAGCAGTGGTCGGATGACCCTCAATCCCCAGGGACACAAGGCAGACGGCGAAATCCTCAAAGGAAGCGGAACCCGCCCGATCAATTCACACTAAGCGGTCGCAACCCGCGTGACCGTAAAAAGTATTATCTAACAATTGGTTAGTTATTAGTAGTTTAGTATTTGGTTGATGATTTTATTCTTCAAATAACTAATGCATAGTTTGTTTCTATGTTGTCTATAAAGTAGGCACCACATGTAGAGATTCCCACAAGTCCATAACTTGCTTTTACAATCGAAGAACATTGATGGTAAGGCAGCGGGGGGGGGGGGGGGGGGGGGGGGGGGGGTGGGGGTGAGCGGAAGGGGAGAAAGAGTTTTAAAATATAACCCCTAACCATAACCTTAACCCATAACCCTATACTAACCCTTAACAAATCATTTAACCCTAGCTTACCCTAACCCCTGTTAATACTAACCCTAACCTTACACTAACCCTAGCTGAAATATTATTACCACTTTATTTTCTGGTATTTTTTAATAACATTTAACCTTAACGTTTTTATATTGGTTAGTTAGGTGGCTAAAAAAGGAAATTAATAAAAAAAATATAAACATTGTACAATCATATGAATGTCGACTTTGTAGAGTTCAAGAGACATTGTTCGTAAAGAGTAGAGAGACAGTTGTAAAAAGCATAAAAAATTTTTTGCAAAATTATATAAAAAATTATATTAAACTTGTATAAAAAATACAAAAATTGAAATAAAATTTGGGAAAAACCATTTTAAAACAAACTAATCAATTTTAGAAGTATAAACATTGAATGTTGATAAAAAACCGGAACCCGAAGTCGAAGCCTATCTCTAACCCCACTCTAACCCTCTAACCCTAGCCCTAACCCTATTAACACTCTAACTCTTAAACCAAATTTAATATTTACGAAGAATGATATTACATGTTTATTTTTTATATATAAATTATATATGCGATATTCAATTTGTTTGTATAGTATATTATTATTTGTTTTATGAACAGATTTTTCTTAGGAAAAATATATCCACCTTAACCCGTTATTGGCGATAACGGGTTAAGTGAGCTTAACCCGTTATCGCCAACAACGGGTTAAGGTAGAATATATTGGCCGAACTTTATCTCCAAAATGTTAAGTTTGTACAACAAAAAACAAATACACTGAAATTATCTACCAACCTAACCTGTTTTTGGAGATGACGGGTTAAGTAGCCCAATACTGTCTAAATTTTATCTTCAAAATTTGAAGATTGTATCACAAAGGCGAAGGTACTGCAAATATCAATCAACCTAATCCGTTATTGTGGATAACGGCTTAAGTTATCTTAACCCATTATCCTAAATAACGGGCTAGGTTGGAAAATTTTGGCAGTATTTTATCTTCATAATGTAAGTTTCCACAAATTTCCACAAATAAAAAAAAACCAACAGCATATATATAGTGCACAAATACACAATTTGCACAGATACATAAAATTCACAAATTTCAACAGAAATAAATATTCGCTAACCAATTACAACATCAACATCCACAACAACATATATAGTTCACAAATACTCAAAGTGCACACATACACAAATTTCACTCAGATTAAATACACCAGTAATCTATTTATAAATTAAAAAACGTTGAATTGAGCATATATATACAATCAAAAGTGTACAACTTTTCAATAATTGATTCCTTCAATGGGCACGATCAGCTTTCATCCCGGACCTACACAAAAATAATAATAATAATAAAGTTGAAATTAATAATTCTCTTAACATCGAAAGACAAAAATAAGCAATTACAAAAAGTTTATCTTCAAAGTTTAATATGACATACATAATACGAAAAACCCCTTAGCACGAATCTTCACCTTCATCGTCATCACTCTCTCCAGCGATTGGAGCTTCTTCATACGCTATCGATCCACTAAATATGGGAGAAGAATGGGTTAGTGTCAACAACAACAAGTTCAAATTGATTGAGCTAAATTAACAAATACTTAGTCTTGAATATATTACCTTGCCATATTTTTTGGGCAATTTCTTAAATCGTGACATACGACATGAAGGCATGTCCTGCAAAGTCTAGGTCTCTATGTTTTTTAGGATTCTTATGGACTTCAACCTCTTCCCTCTAGGCCTCCCCTTTGCGGTGCATTGTACAGGGTCCCCCACCGGTGCTTGTGCATGTGCATGTCCACCACTCTCCGGTTGTGCGCTACCTTCGTGTGGTGTGCTATTCCCGGATTGAATGTGAGAAAAGCCTTCGATTCCCTTAAGCATATGGTCGAGCATGTACTTGTACGCTCCCTCTGAAGAACAACCAAGATCGACCAACTGTTTTGAGTGCATACTCAATTCACAATAACGAGAGGCAAAATTATCGCCCATACTTTTAGGAACGGGTGTACTATTTCTTGTCAGTTGATCCCGAGTCCATCATCTACAAATATATTGCTCCGGTAGTACGGTGTGATTGGTGAACCGAAGAATTGCTAATAGATGTTTGCATGGAATGCCTACAAATTCATACATGGAACAAGGGCTAGCCAATTTACGGAGTTTGCAAAAAGAAATCACCTTCCCTGGTTCTGAATTTTCACAAATCATTACAGAAAAAGCTGAACTATCCGGTGTATCCATACTTGTAATGACACTCACATTAAGTAATAAACTTTTTACGACTTTTTGTTGGAATTTGTAGAAAGTCTTTAGTGTGTATGTTCCCACCATTTGTGACTCCAACGCCCATTCGGTCTTCAATTTTGGCTCTCCTCGCGATTACGATGAGTTTCTTTAAGTTTTTCGTGTCTTTGTTTTACTAATACTCGGTCAAAGATGAAGGCAAATTCATGCAATGAGTACTTCTTATGAGTATGTTGCTTCTAGGATGAATGTAGCGATTCGCTACGTTGGGTACTCAGCATGCCATCCCAATATGAGTCTCTTGCATACACGGGAGCCCATTTCTCGCGAATCTCAAATTTATCGTTCAACCATTTGTTGCTCTCAAGTTTGTATTGCAAAATAAAATTTTTCCTCTTCTTTCCAAATTCAGTTTTATATTCCGTCGTGTAGATGATAGTCTACAAAGCATCCCTAAACTCATCAATGTTATTCGACATACGCACTTCATGCGGTAACTTATCCATAATATGCCAAATGCAATATCTATGATCAGTGCCTGGGAAGACTTCCTTAACTGCAGCACTTATTCAACGATCCTCATCTGTCACGATACCCACCGGATCACAAGCCATTACTACTCACCATTTTTCGAAGAACCACTCAAATGAGGATGCCTTCTCATTTGGAATGAACCCGCAACCCAGGAATATTGATTGCCAATGATGGTTGACTCCAACAAATGGTTCGAATAGCATTCCGTATCGGTTTGTGTTGTAGGTAGCATCAAAGCAAACAACACTCCCAAATACGTCGAAATTGCTTCGAGCGATACCATCCACCCAAATACAATGGGACAATCGCCCTTCGAGATCACATTGGTAATCATAAAAAAATAAAGGATCGGTCTCTTTTTTAGATTCCAAGAACTCAAGTAGCATTTGCCCATCGTGTCCTTTTAAACCTTCCATCTCGCCTCTCCTTAGATTTCTAATATCGGTTTCAGTCAATCCAATTTTCTCATTACCTCCACTTGCACCTTCGAAGAAAAATATTTGTTTGCATATGGGGACGTTAGCTTTGGTAAGTTGACCAATTACTTTTTTATCTGTATTTGTTAATATACGGTTTCCAGGTAGCAAGTGACGTCTACCGAGTGAAGTAAATTTGTGATTGTGTGGTTCATTAAATGAATAAATAATCCACGAATTACTTTGTGAGTTTAGTTTGACACGAACGAAAGCTTTGCAACCCGTTTTAGAAGTAGTTCCCCGTCTAGCTTCATTCTGATTATTCGGTGACTCCCCGGCTTTATTACATACATATGATTTATCCACTACATCATTTTCCTTGTATTTATTTCTCCCCTTACACATTGCGAAATTCGCACATTTACAGTATGATGAATAAAATTTTTCTGCTTCCTCTAATGTGGGAAATGTCATACCAATCTTCGGTTTTAGGTACTCGTCAACATGAGAAAAAAACTCGCCAATTTGTTGTGCACTCACAAAATTTTCTTCGGCAGCAAAACTTTTCAAAACTATCCATATCTAAGAAAACAAAAAGGAGAACAATTAGGGCTACTAAACCCGTTACGGAATGTGATGAAATATTTCTAACTTTATTTACTTATTAATAGAGTAACATGATAGAACCGAACAAAAGACATCCAAAATTTATAAAACTTTGCAACTCAGTTGAATTCACGTAACACAGGTTACTTCAACTTGGAAAAGTGAGTTTTGACTAAGGATTTGAGAGATACGGTTGTGTATCGCTTTATTTGGGTTTTATCAATCAAAAGCGATACACGCCCATATCTCACCAACCGTCAGTCAAGACTAACATCTACAAGTTGGGATTGTTTGTGCTACATGAGACCATCCTACTTGCAAAGTTTCGTATTTTTGGAGGTCGTTTGAAGAGATTTCTACTATAACTGCACTGAAAAAGTTCTAAGTAGTTTAGTTCTTTATGTGAGGAATTACAAAACCCCACAAACATCATCCAAAATTTATAAAACTTTGTAACTCAGTTAAATTTACCTAGCACAAGTCATCCCAACTTGTAGTAGTGAGTTTCGACTCACGGTATGAGAGATATGGTCGTGTATCGCTTTATTTGTATTTTTTACAACCAAAAGCGATACACGCCCGTATCTCCCGAACCGCGAGTCGAAAGTCATTTTTACAAGTTAGGATGGCTTGTGCTACGTGAGACCATCCTAATCGCAAAATTTCGTATTTTTTGGAGGTCGTTTGAAGGGTTTTGTAGTCTAACCGCATTAAACGCTTTCTAACTCATTTACTTCTAATGCGAGGAACGTGGAAAAACTATACAAACGGCATCCAAAATTTATAAAACTTTGCTCCTTGCTTGAATTTACCTAGAACAAGCCATCCCAACTTGTAGAAGTGAGTTTCGACTAACGGTTCGAAAGATATGGCCGTGTACGCTTTATTTGGGTTTTTTTCAAGCAAAAAACGATGCATGCCCGTATCTCTCCAACCGTGAGTCGAAATGCTACTCTCCAAGTTGGGATTGCTTGTGCTACATTAGACCATCGTACTCGCAAAGTTTCGTATTTTTTGGAAGTCGTTTGAAGGGTTTTCTAGTCTAACCGCACTAAACTCTTTCTAAGTCATTTACTTCTAATGCGAGAAACGTGAGAAAACCGCACAAACGATATCCAAAATTTATAAAACTTTGCAGCTTGCTTGAATTCACCTAGCACAAACCATCCCAACTTGTAGAAGTGAGTTTCGGCTCACGGTTCGAAAGATATGGCCGTGTATCGCTTTATTTGGGTTTTTTTCAACCAAAAGCGATACACGGCCGTATCTCTCGAACCATGAATCGAAACTAACTTCTACAAGTTGCGGTTGCTTGTGCTACATGAGACCAACCTACTCGCAAAGTTTCGTATTTTTTGGAACCCGTTTGGAGGGTTTTCTACCCTAACCGCACTAAAAGATTTCTAAGTCATTTACGTCTTATGCGAGGACCGTGAGAAAATCGCACAAACGGCATCCAAAATTTATAAAACTTTGCAACTTGCTTGAATTCACGTAGCACAAGCCACCACGTTTCGAAAGATACGGCCGTATATGGCTTTATTTGTGTTTTTCCAAGCAAAAGCGATACACGTCCGTATCTCTCGAAATGTGAGTCGAAACTAACATCTACAAGTTGGGGTTGCTTGTGCTACGTGAGATCATCCTACTCGCAAAGTTTCGTATTTTTTGGAGGTCATTTGAAGGGTTTTCTAGTCTAACCGCACGAAAAAGCTTTGTAAGTCATTTACTTCTAATGCAAGAAACGTGAAAAAACCACACAAACGATATCCAAATTTTATAAAACTTTGCAGCTTTCTTGAATTCACCTAGCACAAGCCATCCCAATTTGTAGAAGTGAGTTTCGACTCACGGTTCGAGAGATACGGCCGTGTATCACTTTATTTGGGTTTTTCAACCGAAAGCGATATACGGCCGTATCTCTCGAACCGTGAGTCGAAACTAACTTCTACAAGTTATGGTTGCTTGTGTTACGTGAGACCATCCTTCTCGCAAAGTTTCGTATTTTTGGTGGTCGTTTGCAGGGTTTTCTAGTCTAACCGCACTATAAATGTTCTAAGTAATTTAATATGTACGACACGATTATAAATACAACTCAATCTATAATATCGTCGACCGATCAATAACTATTGCACCGTGTAAATTCATCAAACTACTACTTACAAATTTCTATATCTACATATTTTTAGGCAATTTTCATATATGGTAAAATATTGGAAAGAGACAAAAATAATTTAAAAATTAACACAATTACAATTCTTAAGGTAAAGATTTAATCTTTACCTTACAAAATAAATCAGAATTTCACCAATGTAGTTCTCGTAGCCGAACTAGGTTTCGTTTTTGGGATGACAGAGTTGGGTTTGGAAGTTTGGAGTAGAGATTGGGAAAGAGAGATTATATGGGGATCGAAGAGGAGGAGGAGCGGACTGGGGTGGAGCGGACAAAGGAGGAGAGGTTTCAGTTTGGGGAGCAACGTACGGAAGAGAGAGAGAGAGAGAGAATCGCCTGAATGATAGAGGAGGGAAGTGAGAGAGGAGTTGCCGGAGTGAGAAACTCACGATTTCGGAGATACTGGGTTTGGGTTCATCCAAAAACGAAATAGAGAGTGGGGAGAAGTCGACGAGGAAAAAGAACTGTATACAGTTCTGAGATTATATCTATGCCTTAACCCGTCCTTGACAACGACGGGTTAAAGCAATATTTTTTTATAAAATTTAGTCTTAACCTGTCGTTGCCAATGACGGGTGAAGGCTAAATTTTATAAAAAATATATGGACCGTTGGCTCAAAGATCCAACGGCCCAGATCAATGTTCGCACGGATCTGTGCACACAGACCCGTTTGCAACCGAAGAAGTCCCTCAATATATATATATATGTATATATATATATATATATATATATATATATATAGACTTTCTAATATAGACTTTCTAATATATATATATATATATATATATATATATATATAGACATATATATATATATATAGACTTTCTAATATCTGGGTTGTTGACTGGCCGTTTTAGTTGTTGATGGCAGTTCTTCTTGTTGTGCTTCAGTTAATGCATCAAGAGGGTTTATGAAGGGCTATATGGGGTAGTCCAAACTCGAATCCCAAGCCTTCCTTTACTTCATCCTAAAGGTCCTAAATCGTCTGCCATCCCATCTGAGTTGTACTAAATGGTCTATTATTATTTGAAGGGATCCCAACATTCTTTCACCTGGTAGAGGGGTTATTTCACATGGTAAAGGGTTGAGACTATAATCTTTCACATGATAAAGAGTTATAGCTGAGATGTAGCTTACATGGTAAACGATTGAGATGAGTGAAAACATGTCTCATGTTCGAAAGCATGCTATAACGTAGTTATTCAAAAACAACAAGTGGAGAATATATATTAAATTAAGCAAGGCATTGTATGAGCTAAACCTAATTCTTATTGTCCTCGAACCTTAGACTTCTTTTTATTTATCACATACTCTTTATAAATTATCCCTAATAGCACCAACTCTTGATTCATATATGTGACACTTTTGTAAATAATTATATCATAAATAAATTTGAACTTTGAGGGTTAATGGTAACTAACAACAGTTGAGTAAATGAATGGTTAATATAATTCTCACAGAAAAATGAATGGTTGATTGTCTACAAATTACAGATTGTCTACAAATGACAACCCAACTCACCCATTATAGTATTAGAGATTAGAGATGGTTGAGATTAGATGGTTGATTGTCTACAAAGTCTACAAATTACACAATCTCAACTCTCACATTATAGTATTAGAGATTTTCTTCAATAACTATGATGATGTATTCCTCCTCCAAACTTTTACACATAAGTTAAGATCAATAAAAGGCTAAATTAGAAAGAAAAAGATCTCACTGACCTATACCCCTAGTACAAAAAAAAAAAAAAAAAAAAAATCTGTGAACTTTTTTTCCACACAAAAAACCCAAGGCAACGACGTCAGCTTCCATTATTATTTTTTGACATGTGCACCGTGTGTGACATATTTTCGGCAGAATTGAATATTATTACAAAACCTCACTCATCTACTCAGCTTGTACTAATAAAACCTTATTCATTTCTCCAAGTTTTTTTCACTAAACCTCTTATCTACTCAGCTTTGTTTTTAAAAATCTAATATAACTAATGATTTTATTCAGAAACCCCATGACTTTTGCTCAAATCCTATTCTCATCCGTACACTCAACAACAAACAATCGCACCCCATGTTAGATTGTAGACTATATAGGGAATTTGATGGGAATGATTTGAGTTTGGTGATTATGAAAGAATTTAGTTAATTTAATAAAAAGATAAAATATTTTATGTGTTTATATGATATTATTGATTATTTCTGTTTAATGGGTTTGGAGATTCATCATCATTATCACAATCATCATCATTTTTAAAGAAGGACCAAGTACTGAGTACATGGTTGTATAATAGGGACTAGGGATGCCAACTTTGAAAGGGTTAAGATGATAGGTTTGATAGAGGGATTACATGATTCGACTCTAAGATACACTTGAACCCAAGAGTTACTTGGAGCAAATTCTTGATGTTTTGGGTAACTGAGTATGGAGATTTTTCTATAATTTGGTGGATTAGATATGATATTCTTAAATATTATAAACTGTATTAATTTATTTTGTATTGATTTAATAGATATATTATTATAGTTGTATTAATTGTTATATTTCAGGTAGACCCCGTGCTTATATATCTTGTATTTACACTAGACATTATATCCAGTCAAGTGAATCAATGAGAAATAACATACCATTTTCATGGTGTCAGAGCTAGGTTCCTATCTTAGTGTTATTTTTTTTCTATGAAATATCTGATAATCAACTACATATACTTATTCATCTTACTTTTCAAGTTATACTGGCATGTGCTATTTTGGTACTATTGAAGATGTTAGAGTTGTTTGTATAGAGAGGATATTTTTTGATAGTCACTGAGGTGCATTGGTTTTGTGTATGTGATGTTTTGGTACTTTCGAAGCTCATCACAACACTAGTGTATGTTACTGATATAGGGGGGTTCGGATTTTGAAACTGATATAGAGGGAGTTGTGTATTTGTGACAGGTTTTTGTATCAGGAACTGGTTTGACACATGATATTTTGAAACTGATAGAGAGGAACTGCTGTATTTGTGACAGATTTTTGTATTAGGGTGTAGGTTTGGCACAAGATATTTTTCTTGTTTGTTCCATATTTTTTATGTTAATTTTGGTGTGAATGTGTTGAATTTGTTGGGTGTTGTTTTTGTTGATGAAAGGATGTGAGAATGTCATATGTGCATTTATTTTGATAATTTTGGTGAGAATGTGTTCAATGTGGTGGATGTTGGATTTGTTGATTTGTTGTTGAATTTTGATAGCAAGTCATACAATGTATGATGAGTGTGAAATTAATCATAACCAGAATGTGTGATGTTTCTGAATAAAAACATTAGTCTATGATGTTTTTTAGACAACTTTAGTAGCTGAGTGAGGTTTTGTGAAAAAACTTGGAAAGATGAATAAGGTTTTTTAGTACAAGCCGAGTAAATGAGTGAGATTTTGTGATTCTGATTCGAAAATATGTCACGTGCATCACACGTGTCAAAAAAGTTAACGGAAGCTGACGCCGTCACCTTAGGTTTTTGAAAAAATAGTTCACGAAGGTTTTTTTGCTCGAAAAAAAGTTCGCGAAGATTTTTTGCACGAGGGGTATAGTTTAGTAAGTTTTTTTAATCTTTTTATAATTTAGAATTAATATAAGTAAAGGAACAAAAAAATAACAATTCATACCATCGAGCAACGTCTGGGATGGTAATAGGGTGGAGAATAAATTTTGTGGTTAAAGAGAAGTTTGGACATGTCTTCTACCCTTATATTAATAATAATAATAACTTGTATGACCCTGTGCAATATACTGCACATAATTTTTAAAAAAGTGAGGAAATTACAAAACTATTGTTGAAAAAATTCTCTAAATAATATTGCATGCTTTTCAAGGTTTGATTAAGGAATATGATTGCACTTTAAAATTTAGATGGAGAAAGAGCGGAGAGTGAGGAGGTGCCTCCTACATTTGCTCTTTTTTTTTGTTTTAAAAAGAAAAAAATAGAAAAATTCTTGGACCAAAAGTGGTTTTGTAACCCCTGTTTTCGTAAAAATGTATTTTCTGTGTATTTTCGGTATTTCAAATTTTTATAAATTAGTTTTCCGCTTTCGAACTATTTTTGTTAAAATGTACTATTGGATATTCTATTAAAATCTATTTCGATCGATAATTTTATTTGTAAATCTTATTATTGTTATTAACACTTTGATTTGTATTATTATTATTATTATTATTATTATTATTATTATTGTTATTGTTTTTATTTTGATTATTTTTATTTTTTATAAAATCCCAATTGTATATTCTTATTGGTTATATATTTTTCCCAAAACCCAACACTGTTTAAAATCCCCTTAACCCATTTCCAAACCCAATATCCATTTCTAAACCCAATTACCCATTGAACTTAGCCCAGACCAGTTAAGCAACAACCCCTACCCGTTATCACTATCCCTAATCCTACCCGCAACCTGTATATACCCATTTTGCTTCAGCCTATCACCTAGCCCGACCTATTTATACTCTGTTTATCCCTTCACCTTTTCATCTTCCCTCCTCCGCCACTTCATCTCCCTCTCCCTCCGACCTCACAACCCATCTCCCTGTCTCCCTCTCTCCCGACTTCCCATCCTGTTCCCCGTCCCGCTCTCTCTCCCACCACCCCAGCTCCTCCCTGTCGCGACCCTGCCGCGACTGCAGCCTCCCCTCATAGCCCCTGTGCTGCAGTGCCTTACCTTGGCATCGACAACCAGAGCGCCCCAGTGCTGCTCCTGCATCGCGACCACAACCGATGCTAGAGCAGCAATAGTCGCAGCGAGCCATGACCACCTCGTGTGCTGCGCCTCCCTGTGCGCTCTGCCAGCACAGCCTGGCAGCCAGCCCTCGCCGGCACTGCCGCCGTGTGCCGCCAGCGATGGTCGCCAAGCCAGTGCAGCCCCCTTAGCCATGGAGTTGTTGTTTATATGGGTTTTGATCAAGTTCATCCTTGGCCGTTCGATCTTGATCTTTGATGTGAGCCGTCCGATCGACTTGATCCTCTTGATCTTGATTGATTGATTCCTAGTCGTCCGTTGAATTGATCTTGATCATCACCATCGGGGTGATCTTGGACGTCCATTGGATCTTGATCACATTGCTTGATTGGATGTGGGCCGTCAATTTCCTCTTGATCATCCGATTAGATCCCAGCCGTCCGATCTCTTCTTGATCGTCACGATCATGATGATCATCAATTTTCTTTGATCGCAACCGTTCGATCGATCGATCTTGATCTTCATCATTATCTGCACCATCAGAGAAATCTGACCGTCCGATCTGATCCGATCATCTTGATCTTGATCTTCGATCTCAGCCGTCCGATTTTGTGATCGTGTGTTCGTGATTGGTTTGTGATTCGATCCGTTCGTGGTGTTCGTGCCGGGAATCTGTTCTCGTTATTCTTGTTCTTGCTCTGTTCTCGTCATTGTCTCTCAGGCAAGTAACTTGTACTCAAATTCCTTTGTATGATACAAGTCAAAAATACCACCTATAATGTAGTTGGGTTCTAGAGACGACTCTTGTGTATTATTATTGTTGGGTTTCGTCTCTATAGTGCTATTTGATCATAGTTGACACACGACACAAATTCGACATGAAACAACTAGGTTCGCCTGTTCTTGACTTGATCATTGATGCGGTTTGTTTTTGGTCACAGTGTGGATGCACCAGGTGTGAGTTCGGACTCAATTTGTAATGAGGGAAGAGTGCGGCACGGGATGACGAGCGGGAGGCTCGCTTCGGCGCTTGAGGATCGGCTCAGATCGCCTCGCCTCGAGTACCTGCAGACGGTCCTGGAACACAGGGGTTTATCCCGGCGGCGGACCCTCCGACGATCTAGTCAGTCTTTGTGAGAGAGTAGCAATAACTATGGAAATTTGGGTGGCAAAAGATTGATTATCTGAAAAGGTGGGTGAGGGTCTAGTATTTATAGGGAATTCCAACCGGGTTTGGATCCGCTTGGGGGCCGGGTCTGAACCCGAAAGCCCATGGGCCTGACGTGGCAGAAGGCCCAGGGAGTTTAGGGCTGACGTGGCAGTACCAAGAGTGGTATAGGGCTGACGTGGCAAAGTCCTTGGTGGTATTTGGAGCTGACATGGCGGATCATGGGGCTCCTGTGCTCCTGGGAGAATCTGGTGGCCTAGGTTGTGCCAGGTCATCCTCATTCTTTACCAGGCTGGGCAGACGGCCCGTGGGGCTGTCGTGGATCGGAGGCCGAGGGCCATCGAGACTCGTCGGATACGAGGAGTCCAGTTTTGTGGGGGTGAACTTGAGGTTCGGCGCCGACCCTGTAGTGGCTCGAAGCCAAGCCAGATCGTTGCTTTTCCCATTTTTGAGTGAGAGCTGTACTGGGCCCTGGTTGGGCCCCAAGCCATTTTTAACCTACCACACAAGTCCCCCACTCCTGCGGGGGTGCGGGATCTAGCCGTGGAGGAGTGTTTATGGTTGTAGAAATGTGACGGCGAATTGCTGGGCCTTCATGAGGGGGTTGCCCTGATGTTAGAGCGAACCTCGAGCTGGCGAGGGTTTATGGGTCGGCAAGGGTGATGGCGAGCCATTGAAACTTCCTGAGAAGATTACCCTGGTGCTAGACCGAACCTCGAGTTTTCGAGGGATTATGGGTCGGCAAGGGTGATGGCGAGCCGTTGAGTCTTCCGGAGAAGACTACCCTGGTGCTAGACCGGTCCTCGAGCTGGCGAGGGTGATGGTGAGCCTTTGAGCCTTCCTGAGAAGACTACCCTGGTGCTAGACCGGGCCTCGAGCTGGCGAGGGATTATGGGTCGGCAAGGATGATGGCGAGCCGTTGAGTCTTCCGGAGAAGATTACCCTGGTGCTAGACCGAACCTCGAGCTTTCGAGGGATTATGGGTCGGCAAGGGTGATGGCGAGCCGTTCAGCCTTCCTGGGAAGACAACCCTGGTGCTAGACCGGTCTTCGAGCTGACGAGGGTGATGGCGAGCCGTTGAGCCTTCCTGAGAAGACTACCCTGGTGCTAGACCGGGCCTCGAGCTGGCAATGGATTATGGGCCGGCAAGGGTGATGGCGAGCCGTTGAGTCTTCCGGAGAAGATTACCCTGGTGCTAGATCGGGCCTCGAGCTGGCGAGGGATTATGGGTCGGCAAAAGTGATGGCGAGCCGTTGAGTCTTCCGGAGAAGATTACCCTGGTGCTAGACCGAACCTCGAGCTTTCGAGGGATTATGGGTCGGCAAGGGTGATGGCGAGCCGTTGAGCCTTCCTGGGAAGACAACCCTGGTGCTAGACCGGTCCTCGAGCTGGCGAGGGTGATGGCGAGCCGTTGAGCCTTCCTGAGAAGACTACCCTGGTGCTAGACCGGGCCTCGAGCTGGCGAGGGATTATGGGTCGGCAAGGGTGATGGCGAGCTGTTGAGTCTTCCGGAGAAGATTACCCTGGTGCTAGACCGAACCTCGAGCTTTCGAGGGATTATGGGTTGGCAAGGGTGATGGCGAGCCGTTGAGCCTTCCTGAGAAGGCAACCCTGGTGCTAGACCGAACCTCGAGCTTTCGAGGGATTATGGGTCGGCAAGGGTGATGGCGAGCCGTTGAGCCTTCCTGAGAAGACAACCCTGGTGCTAGACCGAACCTCGAGCTTTCGAGGGATTATGGGTCGGCAAGGGTGATGGCGAGCCGTGGTGCCTTAGAGGGTTTGAGCGGAGTGGCCCACCGTCTTGGCGGAGCATTGAAGGCGCTCCGGGATCTGTGCGATGTTCCAATTTCCTAGGGGCATTAATGGCGCCGCCTAATAAATGCATGTGGCGCATGGGCTTCCGTCGATTGGCTTTCCCAATGTCATAAAGGCCGGTCTATGGGGGAAGCTATAAGTACCCCTCCCCCCCACAGCGGGTTTGATCACAGCAAGGGTGGTCCATTGGCCATCAGAGGTGTCTGCTTCGGCGGACGTCTGTCTCTTGCAAAATTTTAACCCTGGTAGCGTCGGAGAGGTGGTTACTCTGTCGTCCGGATCTTCTCTTGAATCTGATGGCTCTGATACGGTAGCCAGATCCAGGAGAGATCAGGGCGAGAGGGGTAACGACCGAAATCCGGACCGGTAGATAGGAGCTTCGGATCGGTGGTGGCTTTGCCGTCTGGATCCTTTTTCGGGTCAGACGACCTTGACACGGTTGTTTGGCCCGAGAGAGATCCAGACGGGAGGGGCATCGACCGTATTCCGGATCTGGGGCTGAAGAGCCTTGGATAGATGGGTCGTCTCCGATTGGAGGTTGGCCGATCTGTCTTCCAATAGGGCTCCAGGCGATGGTGGCTTCTGTCCCACCCTCGAACAGTTTGGGGTTTCGGCTGCCGAGGCCGTAATCCCC
The DNA here is from genome assembly GCA_017893485.1 of Hemerocallis citrina. Taxonomy (NCBI): domain Eukaryota; kingdom Viridiplantae; phylum Streptophyta; class Magnoliopsida; order Asparagales; family Asphodelaceae; genus Hemerocallis; species Hemerocallis citrina. The sequence goes on from CM030364.1 coordinate 256,273,016, forward strand.
GGGCTGCTCGCGGGTGAGAGGGGAGCCGACCGAGCCCTGGAGCCCGGGGCGTCTGTCGAAGGACGGCGCCTTAAATCTTAAGTAAAATGTTTTCTCTGCAGAACACTCCATCCGAACCGACCCTTGTGTCTGGCTGCCAGCCTGGCACTGGGTGAGGTCAGCAGCGCACGTTTCGAGGACGTGGCGCGATTTTCCAGGCGGTAGTTACACGTCAATCGGTGAACAGTAATTGCGAAAATCGAGGAGTCGTTTTCATCCCCTATAAATGTCCCCCCCTCTCCCCTTATCTCCCACTTCTTTCTCGCTTCTCTCTCTTTCAAAAAATCTTCCAACACTTCAGCGCTCGTCCCTACAGTTTGCTGCACCAGGCTCGTTCTTCCGAAGCGACCCCAGGTTAGTTGGTAAGTCTGTTTAGTTTAGGCACAGATGGACAGGGCTCAGTCTGGCTCGTCAGCGTCGACGTATAGGGGGGAAGTGAAACCCGCCTCCAAATCGACTTCGTGGGAGGAGCCCGTGCCTGAGGGGGAGTCTGTACATAATGTGGAGCCTTCCGATTCGATTTCGTGGGAAGAGCCGGTAGGTGAGGAGGTGCCGGTGTATAATGTGAAGCCGTTGCGATCTCGGAAGCCTTTTGTGGTGGAGAGTAGCGAGTCTGAGGAGGGGGGCGGTAGTTCAGACGAAGTCCAGATTCTAGGGTTGGCTTCCGAAGAGGAGGGTGGCCCCGAAGGGGGTGAAGGCGAAGGGGCTCGGATAGGAGGTCAGGGTGTGGGCTAGAGTTCCATGCCGACCGGTCTGGGGCGATTATCTACCCCCTCGTCGGAACGAGCCAAGAAGAAGAAGAGGGCTCCGAAGAAGAAGGGGTCGAGGACCGGTGGCTCGAGCCAGGTGCATGTTTATCGTAACTTGATGACAGGGTCGCCCGTACAACCTAAGCCGTTCCGTCGGTACCCCGACGATCTTTCCGATAAGGAGCTGTTTGGGGTCCAGCCGTCGTCGCCGAGCCGGAAGAGGGTGAAGATGGACACACTTTCGACCGTTCTGGAGACAGGTGACTTGGAGGCTTTGCAGTTGGCGTACCACTTAGGGCCCAGCTACGAGCTCATGTTGCCGAGTTCTACCCTTCGACCGACCGACCCCTGCCTGATTGGTATTGCGTCTTCCCCGTGGACGCCTTCATCTCCGGACTGAGGCTGCCAGTCCACCCGTTTGTTCGCGAGGTGTTGAACTGGGCGTCCTTGGTGCCGATGCAGTACGAGCCGAACTCCTGGAAGCAGATTATCTGCTTCGTGCTGATGTGCGAGGAGCAGAAGATACCCCTACGGCTGAATGTGTTCCGAGCGATGTTGATGATCAGCTCGGTGGCTGAGGGTGTTTACTACATTTCGCCCCGGAGTAAGGCGAAGGTCGTCCACAGTCACCCGGACTCCATCAAGGATTGGAAGAAAAAATATCTGGTGATCCGGGGTGAGGAGCCCTGGGGCATTCCCACTCGATGGAACCACTCCAAGCTGAGCTACAAAATGCCTAGGCCGAGGGACCTGACGGCCGAGGAGTGAGGGTTTGTTGAGCGCCTCTGTCTGTCGCATAGTATCAATTGGACGAAGGTGACGGAGGGTCATCTGGCGAGCGTCGGACTGAGCCCGGCCATTTTGTGTATGTAGTTGTTTCTTTTCTTTTGACTTTGTTGTTCCTCTGTGCTCATTGTCCTTACTGGATCTTCTTGCAGATATGGATCCTGAATTGATCAAGGCAAACAGGCTCGCCTTGAAGAAGGAGAAGGCTGAGAAGAAGAGGGAGGCGACGAAGACGAGGGGGTCGTCCCAGGTGGTCTCCGAGGCCCCTATTCAGCCGAGGGCCAAAAGGACTCGCTCGGAGACGGGCAGGGACGTGGCTATTCAGGGCGGCCCGGACCAGGGCAAGGCCACCGATCTTGACAAGGGGAAAGGCCCTCTGGTGGATCCGGAGGTAGAGGAGAGGCTTCGGCGACCGTGGGTGCCGAGTTGGTCGATCCGCGAGGGAGACTGCCTGACCCGAGGGCGCCAGGCCGTCGAGGTGGCGAGTAAGCTGGCGACCCCCCGGGATCGTTCGGAGATGAAGGCCGAGACTCTGGAGGAGGCGTACACTCGCCTTGCACAGGCCAATGTGCTGGTAAGTCTGCCGATCCCTCTTACCTTGTAGTTACTCTGTAGAGGAGGCTTTCTTAGTTGTGCTCGGTGACTGCAGGCGACCATGCAGGGGCCCACGTGAGGGGCCTTTATGAGGCGGCCTTGAAGCGGGAGCGCGACTGAGCTGATAAGGCCATGCAGGAGATGAAGGAGATGAAGATAGAGCTCGAAGGCTCTCATAAGAGGGAGCAGGAGATGAAGACGGCCTTCGACAAGGAGAAGGAGGAATGGGCGAAGAAGATGGCGGCTCAGAAGAAGACGTTCGCCAAGGAGAGGGAAGAGCTGACGGAGATGGGTCAACTCCTGGTGATCAAGGCTCAGGATGAGTGTTATGCGAAGGCCCTCAGTCACGTGAGGCACTTCTACCCGACCCTCGACCTGTCCAACTTCGATTATGACATGGAGATCGAGGGGACACCGAAGACCCCCAATGAAGAGGGGCCCGTTGATGACCCGGCTGTCGACCCCCCTGTGAACCCGGCCGATGTTGAGGTGGGAAAACAAGCTGTATAGTTTTGTCTTTCTTTTTCCTTCTCTCGATTGTATTTGCCTTCCGTGGACTGGCCACCGCATTTTTTGTAAGAAGCAACTCAATTTATAAAAAGAGAATTTTTGACTGGCCAAGTGTTTTGACCTCGGATATTTCCGAACCTCCTTGCTTATGTGTTTTGAGTTGGCTGGTTCTCTTGTAGGTTGCGGCTCCCCTTCCCGAGGTGGACCCCCGTCGTTCCGACGTGGCGTGGCTCCGGAGCAAGGTTGAGGCCCTGGAGGCCACTTTGGTTCGGTACCGTAAGGGGGCCTGTGATACTGATGCGGCCTTCAATTATTACAGGAACAAGTCTGAAGCCCTCATTGAGGAGGCAAGCCGGCTGAGGAGAGCGATGGTAGATCGGGACCTCGGCGGCGTCGATCTTGGACATGCCATGTCGAGTGGCTTGGTGCAGAGGCCCTCCTCTGAGAGGTTACTTCGCGATGTCATTGTGGAAAAGGAGATGGAGATACACCGTTACAAGACGATGCTGGGTGTCTCGACATCTTCCTCAGTGGGTAGGCGAGCGGAGGGGGTTCCCTCTGCGCTACTGCTGTTGGAGCGTATGCGACCGATTGATGCCCAGAGCTCCGTGGCTGGCGTGTCGACCGTGGCTGAGCCTAAGGACCATCATGATGAGGAGAGGGCTCCTAGTCGCTCGGTCGGAGTGGTCCCGCCCTTCGTCGGACCCGAGGGGCCCTAAGATGGCGGCTTCCTCCAGTTTGAGATGAGTGGAGTGGTCCTGTAACGGTCTTTGTTTGTTTTCTCAGAACCAAATAAAAGAGTATGAATAAAGAATTCTTTTCCTTCTTTGCTCTGGTTAGTAGTGTAGTGAATGATGGCGGAGGCGAGGTTCGGCTCCGTCGATCCGTGAGGGGTCGACGTGGGGCCTTAGGAAGAGTCCCTGGTCTGGAGCCGGGTCGGACCTACCGAGACGTTGGGGACGATACCGGAGTGAGGACTCGGTTGCCGATCCCATGGTCCGGTGTTAGGTCGGGGCTGCTGAGGCATTTGGAGTTTGACAAAAAGAGATTTCTTTCATACAAGATAGGGAGGGTCGCTGAAGCGGCCCTTTATACATGAAAGCTTACAAAAGATGTTATTTACATCAGCCAAGCTAGGACCTATGTTCACTCTTCCAGGAACTTCATTAGGTGCTCGGAATTCCAGGGTCGGCTGATGAGCCGGCCGTCCATGTCTGCCAGTCGGTATGTACCAGGGCGTACAGCCTCGACTACACGGTATGGGCCTTCCCAGTTGGGAGCCAATTTCCTCTTCTTGGTTGGATCAGAGACGGATAGTTTTCGTAACACGAGGTCCCCCGCCTTGATGTTTGTGGGGCGGACCTTCTTGTTGTAAAACTTCTCGATCCGTTGTTGGTAGATGCTTCTCCGGATCGAAGACTTCTCTCGGACCTCAGCGACGAGGTCCAGGTTGGCCCTCAGGCCGGACGAATTGTCAGCTTCATCGAAGGCCATGATACGGGGAGAAGGCAGGCCGACCTCGACGGGGATGACTGCTTCTGTCCCGTAGGTCAAGGTGAACGGTGTCTCTCCCATGGGGATCCTCTTGGTGGTTCGGTGTGCCCATAGCACGCTAGGCAGTTCCTCGACCCACAGCCCTTTGGGGGAACTGTCGATGCGCTTTTTGAGGCCATCGAGGATTTGCCTGTTCGCGTTCTCCGCTTGGCCGTTGGACTGAGGGTGGCAAATAGCGGAGAAACGCTGCTGGATGCCGATGTCCGTGCAGAAGGTTTGGAAGTTCTGACCTTGGAATTGGGTTCCGTTGTCTGTGACGAGGACCCGAGGGATTCCGAACCGGCAAATGATGTTCTTCCAAAAGAACTGTTGTACTTGGCGCTCGGTAATGCTGGACAGAGGCTCGGCTTTGAGCCACTTGGTGAAGTAGTCGATGGCGACTATTAAGAATTTCTTTTGCCCTACCGCTACGGGGAAGGGGCCCACGAGGTCCATGCCCCACATGGCGAATGGGGTAGGACTAGCCAGAGATCGGAGATTGGCTTGAGGAAGCCTCTTGATAGGAGAGAACCTTTGGCACGGGCCGCATCTCTTGACTAGGTCTTGCGAGTCTTGGAGCATGGTCGGCCAATAGTACCCCTGATTCAGGGCCTTCCGAGTGAGCGTCCGGCTCCCCATGTGGCATCCGCCGATCCCCTCATGAAGATCTTTGAGCGCGTAGCTGGCCTCGTCGCTGGTGAGACAGCGGAGGTATGGCTTGCCGTCGGCCAAGGTGTATGAGCGTTTGAAGAGGATGTCATCAATCATGACGAACCTTTCAGCTCGGACCCTGACTCGTCTAGCTTCGGCTCGGTCTTCAGGAAGCTCGGCATTGATTAAGAATTTTCGGATGGGAGTGGTCCAGTCGTCTAGACTGGCACCGTCTTGGACACACATTGCTTCCTGGTCTTGATCGTTGATACTTGGCTTTAGGAGGATTTCTATGAGTACCGTTTGGTCGAGGCGGAAGAGGCGAGTTTTGACAACGCGTCTGCTTGAGCGTTCTGCTCCCTAGGGACTCGAATGACTGCGGAGTGGCAGAAGGATGCTAGGAGACGTCGGACTACTACCAAATACCTCACCATGCGTTCATCGCGGGCTTCGTATTCTCCAGTGATCTGATTGACCACGAGCTGAGAATTGCTGAAGGCCCGGATTTGCTTGGCTCCGGCTCGATGTGCTAGGGTCAATCCGGCGATCATGGCCTCGTATTCCACCTCGTTGTTAGAGGCCAGAAAGTTGAGGCGGCGGGAGTATTGAAGTAAGAATTGGTTGGGGCCACGAAGGATAATGCCAGCCCCACTCCCCGTTTCGCATGATGATCCATCGACAAAGACCTCCCAGGTCGGATCCGAGGCCTCGGTGCAGGGCTGCTCGGAGACGGTGCACTCAGTGATGAACTCGGCGAGGGCCTGCCCTTTGATGGCCATCCTCGGCTGGTAGTTGAAGTCGAACTGACTCAGCTCAATCGACCACTTGACTAAGCGATCGGAATTCTCGGGCTTGTGAAGGACAGTCTTCAGTGGCTGGTCGGTCAGTACTTGGACGGAGTGGGCCTGGAAGTAAGGACGAAGCTTCCGGGCTGCCATGACCAAGGCATAGGCCACCTTCTCTATCTTTGCGTACCTCGTCTCGGCGGGGAGCAGAACCTTGCTCACATAGTACAATGGCCTCTGGGCCCCATCTTCCTCTCGGACGAGGGCGGCGCTGAGAGCGCTATCCGAGGCAGACAGGTAGAGCCATAGTGGTTCGCCTGGCTCGGGCTTGCTGAGGAGAGGGGGGTTGGCTAGGTACTGCTTCAGCTGTTCGAAGGCCTCTTGTTAATGGGAACCCCACTCGAAGCCCCCCTTTCTGCGTAGAGCCTTGAAGAAGGGGAGAGACTTCTCCCCTGACTTGGAGAGGAAACGGCCGATTGCAGCCAACCGGCCTGTGAGCCTCTGAACCTCTTTGACATTCCGGGGTGGGGCCATGTCAATAATGGCTTGAATTTTCTCGGGGTTCGCTTCGATGCCGCGCTGGTTGACGATGAACCCTAGGAACTTCCCAGTGGATACGCCGAAGGCGCATTTAGCCGGGTTGAGCCTCATATTGTGATGTCGGATGACTCCGAAGGCTTTCTCGAGGTCGGCGACGTGGTCCGGCCCGACCCGGCTTTTGACGAGCATGTCTTCGACATAGACTTCCACGTTGCGGCCGATCAGGTCTTTGAAGATTCTGTTGACGAGCCGTTGGTATGTGGCTCCGGCATTTTTTAGCCCGAAGGGCATAATGCGGTAGCAGAAGAGACCCTGGTCGGTGACGAACGAGGTCTTGGAGATGTCCGGTGGAAACATCCGGATCTGATTGTACCCTGAGAATGCATCCATGAAGGACAGTAGCTCATGCCCCGAGGTTGCGTCGATCAAGGCGTCGATGCGGGGGAGGGGGAAAGGATCTTTTGGACATGCTTTATTTAAGTCCGTCAAGTCGATACAGATCTGCCAGCCCCCGGTTGCCTTCTTCACCATGACGACATTAGCCAACCACTCGGGGTAGCTGACTTCCTGAATGAATCGAGCCGACAAGAGCTTGTCGACCTCTGCTTTCACAATTTGCTGCCTCTCCGGTGCGACTTTGCGCCTCTTTTGGACGACCGGCTTAGAGTCTGGGATGACGCTCAGCCGATGCATAATCAGGTCTTCGGAGATCCCGGGCATGTCGGAGGGCTTCCAGGCGAAGAGATCAACGTTGCGGCGGATGCAGGCGATTATGCCTGGCTTCAAGTCCTTGGGGAGCGAGCAGCTCACCCGGAACCACTTTGATTCATCCTCGGCGCCGAACGGGACCTCCTCCAGCTCGTCGACAGGCTCTGGGGCGGGACCGTCCCTCTCGGGTTCGAGCTCAATGGCGTCGAGGGGGAACACACCTCCTCCGACGGCGGTCATGTAGCATGACCGTGCTGCTTCCTGGCTACCTCGGACTATGTCGACCCCTTGCGGGGTGGGAAATTTAAGCTTCAGATGGTATGCCGAAGGTACTGCTTGAAGGGAGCAGAGTCCGGGTCGGCCGAGTATGGCGTTGTAAGCTGCTTTGACGCTTACCACCATGAAGTCCATGGATTCGGTCCTCTTGACAGGAGCCGATCCCGCGGTGACGTCGAGAGTAACAATCCCTTCTATCACGACAGGGACGCCAGAAAACCCATGCAAGGTGTACCCGGCTGGCTTGAGTTTGCCTCTGGGTAGTTTGAGATTCTCGAAGGCCTCAAGGAAGAGAATATTTACCGAGCTGCCGTTGTCGACGAGAATTCGTCGAACTTCACAATTGGCCATGTGGAGGCTAATGATGAGGGCATCGCAATGAGGGAGGCGAACGCCTTCGAGGTCCTCTCCTGAGAAGGAGACAGGCACCGGTTGCAACTTGGGCGAGGGGTTGTCTTGGACAGCATTCACCTCTCGGATGAAGGCTTTTCGGGAAGTATTTGACTCTCCCCCCATTGCCCCCCCGTGGACACAGTGCAAGATGAAAGGCGTATCCGCGGCTCCCTCGTGTTCGGGATCCCGACCCTGGATGCGGTTCGGAGTAGGGTTCGGAGGCGAAGGCCTCCGGTTCCTAGCATCTCGCCGATCCCGTGGGCCTTCTCTGGTGAATTCTCGGAGGTACCCTCGTGAGATGAGGTCCTCAATTTCGTCTTTCAGGGCCCGACATTGGTCGGTTTCGTGCCCATGATGTCTGTGGAAACGGCAGTAGAAGCGCTGGTCTCGCTTCTTGTTGTTGTTTGATCGGGGAGGTAGTCGGACAATGTCTTTGTCTTCGATTTCTAAGAGGATGGCGGACACGTTATGTGTCAAGGGAGTGTACCTTTCGAAGCGAGGGACCGGAGGTGCCCTCTTCACGCCGACCCCTTCCTTTGCTGTTTTCTTGGCAGGTTCGGCATCATCGACCTTGCGCTTGCCCTTCCCCACGACTTCTTTGCTGTCCTCTGGGTTCAGAGCTTCCTCAGCTCGTATATACTTCTCGACCTGGTTGAGAAGGTCAGGGAAGTCCAGATGTGGCCTCTTTGCCAAGGAGACCTTTAGCTGGTTGTGGCGGACATTGTGCCGGAAAGCTGCCGAGGCGACCCCTGCGTCGAGGGCAGAGACGGATCTGGCCTCGGTTGTGAACCTCTTGACGAAGTTACGGAGCAACTCCCCCTCCCATCTGGCTGAGGTTGAGCAGGGAAGCGCTCATCCTTTTGCTCTTCCGGCTTGTGATGAAGTGGGCCAGGAAGCTGGCTTCCAGCTGGTCGAACGAGAAGATCGAGCCAGGGGTGAGTTTGGAGAACCAATCCCTGGCCGGACCCCGGAGGGTGGCCGGAAAGGCTCGGCACAGCAGGGGATCCGAAGCGCTGTGAATTATCATGAGGGTTTTGAAGCCCTCCATGTGATCAGCTGGATCACCCTCGCCGTTGTAAGTTTCGAACTGCGGAGGCCGGAAGTTCCGGGGGATCTCCGCTTCTATGATGTTGACGGAAAATGGAGGTCGAGATGGCCTCCGTCCTTGGACTAGGTTGGGATTCCTGTCACCGATGCGCTCGATTCGATTCTCCATCTTCAGGAGGCGTCAGAGCACCTCATCTGCGCACTCCGGCGGGGGAGTCAGCGCACTAGTGTCGCTTCTCCCTTCGCTCATTTGAGGGGCTCGGCCGTAGGTCGCGGACCTCGGCGCTCCATAGAGGGCCTCCAAGATTTCCTCTCTGAAGCTTCTGAACTCACCCCTGGTGACTCCGCCATGGTCGGAAGGGTCGGGTCGGGGTGCAGGAATTCGGCCGATGCGGCTGAGTGCCGGCGGCCTTTCCCTTTGTGCAGGCCTGTAGTGGTTCGAGACCGAGTTGGAAGCGGTCCCTCCCCTAGCCTGGCTAGCCCTTCTGTTCACAATGACCCGACGAAGGTCGGGTTCGGCGACGTGTGAAGCGCTTCGCTGGGGTCCGGGGTTTCCACCCGGATTATTGGATGCTTGCCCTCCGTCGAGGGCCCCCTCGGGGGGAGGCCTGTCTGTTTGGGCGGAACGGGCCGATCTTCGGACTCGAGGAGCCATGATAGATCGGGTCGAGGGAGAGCGTCGGTGTGGCGAGGCTCAGACTGTCGTCCGTACCGAATAAAGAGATTCCCACAGACGGCGCCAACCTGATGCGGTTTGTTTTTGGTCGTAGTGTGGATGCACCAGGTGTGAGTTCGGACTCAATTTGTAATGAGAGAAGAGTGCGGCATGGGACGACGAGCGGGAGGCTCGCTTCGGCGCTTGAGGATCGGCTCGGATCGCCTTGCCTCGAGTACCTGCAGACGGTCCTGGAACACCGGGGTTTATCCCGGCGGTGGACCCTCCGACGATCTAGTCAGTCTCTGTGAGAGAGTAGCAAACTAGGGAAATTTGGGTGGCAAAAGATTGATTACCTGAAAAGGTGGGTGAGGGTCTAGTATTTATAGGGAATTCCAACCGGGTTTGGATCCGCTTGGGGGCCGGGTCTGAACCCGAAAGCCCATGGGCCTGACGTGGCAGAAGGCCCAGGGGGTTTAGGACTGACGTGGCAGTACCAAGAGTGGTATAGGGCTGACGTGGCAAAGCCCTTGGTGGTATTTGGAGCTGACATGGCGGATCATGGGGCTCCTGTGCTCCTGGGAGAATCTGGTGGCCTAGGTTGTGCCAGGTCATCCTCATTCTTTACCAGGCTGGGCAGACGGCCCGTGGGGCTGTCGTGGATCGGAGGCCGAGGGCCATCGAGACTCGTCGGATACGAGGAGTCCAGGTTTGTGGGGGTGAACTTGAGGTTCGGCGCCGACCCTGTAGTGGCTCGAAGCCGAGCCAGATCGTTGCTTTTCCCATTTTTGAGTGAGAGCTGTACTGGGCCCTAGTTGGGCCCCAAGCCATTTTTACCCTACCACAATCATGTATGTGAATTATTTGTGAGAATTTGACTATTTGTTGAAATCCATGTGTTAGACTTATTTTGGATATGTTAATTACCCTATTTCATTTTGTTTGGATACTTGGTAGAGTCGATTTCATGTTTGGTTGTGTTTGGATCAAGTTTCGTTTGAACTATGTTGATTTTGGTTTTTGAGAAAATTTTGTATTTTGCCGATAATCTGTCTTGATCAGTAATTTAGACCATATTAAGGTCAGAATCTTAATTTAAACATGAATTGTAGAGGATTTCATCTTCTTTCCAACCCCTCTGACCATACTCGATTTAGTTTTCGTATGTGTGAGATTTGACTGTTTTACTACAGAGGTGTAGACCTTTTCCAGATTCGTTTCTTGGTGATTTTGATTACTAAATTATTTTGATACGTGTGCTACACATATTATTCTGATCTAGAACTTTGGTCAGTTTTTATATACTTATCTAGGGATTACCCAGAATTTTGGCAGATTTTATTGATGAATTTTATATACCGTTTCATGCTTGTTTATAAAGACTGTACTTGCTGTATTTTGCTCGCTCTTTTGTAAAGATTTGTATTTTTACCCGATTTCTTGTTACTGTATGAAAAATATTTGTGAAATATGAAAGCTAGAATATTTTTTCTATTTTAATCTCCCTTCGACGGATCTGGATTTTGTTTCACGGTTTGCGAAATATTACTGTTTTCGTACAACAATATTGGGAACTCCAGATTTTCCAAACTACCGTTTCTTGATATTTTCTGATTTTGGTTGACTAAACTAAGCTTTTTGGAAAATTATAAAACTTTATTTTTTGATACTAGACATATAGGGGAATACCCCAGATTTTTCCTGGAATTTATTATGATGATTTCTTGTTGTTTTCCTGACTGTGAATTCGATTTACTGATTTCTGGCTGAACGTATTTTCTGGATTCAAATCAGTTTTGAGTTATTTTTTTCTAAAAATACTATATGACTTATATATGTTCGATGGATTCGGAAAGGAGTTTATTTTTTAGATTCTTCGATGGATCCAGATTTGCACTTTGGTAGAAACGGAAATTTCAGTTTTACTGCAGTGTGGTCTTGCTGTCCTGAACTAGAAATTTTGATTATTTTATCCTGTTATGAGTTATCATTCACCTATACATGTTTATCTTGCAACCCAAACCTGTTACTTGTTTATATCATGTTGTTCTTGACCTGTTTGCGACACATACATACCTGTTTGATTTATAATAATAACATGACTAAGCCGGAGTTTAAGGGAAAGATCTAATAGTAGATAATTCAGAAACATGTACTTGAAAGGGGGCCTGTGTTTCCCATTTTGATTCATGTTGATACATGAACCTGTTGCTGCATGGACCTGTTGGTTCATGTACCTGTTACTTGTTGCTGCATGGACCTGTTGGTTCATGTACCCATTACCTGTTGATGCACGCATCTGTTGGTCGTGTACCTGTTGATTCATGAACCTGTTACTTGTTGATGCATGGATCTATTGGTTCATGTACCTGTTACTTGTTGATGCATGGACCTGTTGGTTCATGTACCTGTTACCTCTTGATGCATGCACCTGTTGGTCGTGTACCTGTTGATTCATGAACCCGTTGATGCATTAATCGGATGATTCGTGTACCTTTTTTGATTCATGAACCTGTTTCCTGTTCCTGTTTTTCTGATCCCTGAGTACACGGCCCTATGGACTCCACTACGAAATCTAAAGCGAAACTGTTTGTTGTAGAAACCATGTGTTATAATATGGGGCACATGAAGTGCATCCTAGATAGTAATAAATACAAGACTTGACATAACTTGACACTTGAACATGATACATGCTTACTTGAACTTGACTACATGATACTTGATTACATGATACATGACACTTGCTACTTGAACATGATACATGCTTACTTGATACTTGACTGCATGACACATGACTTGTACATGCTACTTGACACTTGTTACTTGTTACCTAATTTCATGATACTTGATTCGTGATACTTGTTACTTGTTTACACGATACTTGTTCACTTGACACTTATACATGCCACTTGTACTTGTTCATCTGCGATGCTACTTATACATGCCACTTGTACTTGTTCATCTGCCATGCTAATTGTTATACTTGTCACCATATATGTTCAATGTTATTAGTTAGCTTTTCCCATGTACTTATATCCTGCATTACAAGCGGTCCGTAACTTGCAATTGACGGGTACTTATTTTCTCTTTTTCTCTAACCTGCAATTGTTAAATTGCAGATTTTGGAGAACAGGTTCCAGATGGTATTGGTGACATGAAGTATTAGTGCTGGATCTTGTTATTATTATTTCTTATTTCTTGCTTGAACAATATTGTATTTTGATACTTGGATTCATTTTGTAATGGGCAATGTGACCCAGGATTTTGTTGACTTATTCAGATTATGACTATTTGAGATTTATATATTTGGTTTCAAGTATTCTTGTTGGTATTTTGGTTCATATGTGCATGTTGGTTGATACTTTTGCTTCCGACCCTGATTATTTCGTGAGATGTTGTAAACATTCTTGAACAGCTTATGGATAATGAAAATCATTCGCTGGGTTTTTGTCGCGTAACTGTATTCCGTATTCTTTTTGGGAAACAAGGCGTGACAGGTTTAGTATAATATATTTTATAGATAATAATAATAATAATATAAAGAAAAACAACTCCTTCAAATACCTTTTCCCTTTTCAAAATTTTTTCCGTACTGACCCACTTTTTGAAAATATTAGGCGATCTAACCCAATTTCGGAAATATTTACCCAACTAACCCAGTTTTGGACACATCAACATTAACCATTATTGGAAATAACGGTATAGGTTAATACCATGTCGTTCTTCCAAAAAGCCGCATCAATTTAATTTTTTTTTATCATGCCACTATTAGAAAAAACGATATCATTATATTTCTTATATAAGTGTGAACCTTCTAACTTGAAAAAAATTTCAAGTGCTGAAACAACTTATAAATAATGTCGTTATCCCCAAGAACGACATCAACATTACTGATGTTGTTGTGGAGAACGACATCAGTTATAATACTCATTAAACTCTCTTTCTCCACAATCGTCTTCCCACTACAAGAAATTTGCCATATACCAACAGACACCTGCAGTGACGGATCACTAAAATCGTGGGTATAGACATCATATAGCTACATACGTGTAGTAAACTGTGGGTATAGGTATCCTATAGCTTTGGAGCTTTAATCCATAACTATTATTTAATTTCTCCCTCTCTAACCAAACCCTATCTCCAAACCCCCCTCTCACCAAACCCTATATCCAAATCCCCCCTTCCCGCCGTCGTGCCCCCTCCCCGCTGCCGTGCCGACAACTTGATCTCTCTCTCTCTCTCTCTCTCTCTCTCTCTCTCTCAATCTCGAATCATCGAACCGTTCTCCGGCGAGCCACCACCGTGAGCCCCTATCCAGTTGTCGCCACTCCCATCGAGACCCCCCCTTTTCCCTACTCCCGTTGTCACCCAACGCCAGCAGCCCCAATCGAAACCCCCTCTGTTACTCCCCAATCCCATCGACGAGTAGCAGCCGCGATGCCTCCTGAGCACCGCCCCACCTTCCCTTGACGCCCAGGCACCCGCCGCCCCCAGCCCCGACCTCCCTTTCCTGTTCCTCGTCGGCAACAGCCAAACCTGGTCTCCCCTTGCTCCTCCATCCCATCGTCCAGCATTGTAGCGCCGCCCCCGCCCTCTTGTATCCGTCGCGCCGTCCAAAAAGTCTCCCAAAACTAATTGATGAAAAAGTTTGTTTATATTTGTACTTTTCATTTTTAGTTGTAAGTTTCTTGATACTTGATACCATAGTTCCCATAAACGTGTTGTTATTCTTTGATTTGCAATTGAAGATCTTCATGCAGGCTTCCCAATTTCTACGGATCATTACATTTTATTCAACTCAAGTTCCTGGTCCTAACTATCACAGTCGAGAGGTAATAGTCTTTATGAACAGTTTTTTCAATGAACTCATTATTTATATATAGCTCTTCCTATTTTAAGAACACACTTGTTGATATCCTTCCATTTCAGGGCTCTAAGTTTGCAACTTTGCCTCCCCTAAACAACATATTCAAAGTGCTTCTCTTAAATTGTAAGGATCATTATGTAGATCTCACTTGTGAGGTGCATTGTTTAAAAATGCTTTAAAATGTTGAATGCTCTTTGTGCGTAATTACCATAATCCCACATGATATTCCCATATTTTCATCTAATTTGGATGGGCTGTTAATTTTGAGGGTTGTTGATTTTACTCACTTGCCTTGTTCTCCAATTCAGGTACACTGTAAATTAGGTGGTATAATTTGATCACAGAAAACTACCAGGTTTGTGCACTTAGTTTCTTATATTTTGCTTATGTCTTCATTTTTCAACTCTGAAGTCATATAAAAGTATTATATGTGGTTTGCTCTCTAATCTTAGAGATGTATCCTTCCGAACAATTCATGAATTGCCTAGAAGAAAATTTTATTTGTTCTTGCATTGATTATGGTGAGGTGATATTGATCAACTAGGAAGAAGTAATTCTAGTTCTCCGTTATTAACTAGAATATACAAAAGTGCATAGGTTTTGGGAGCTTTAGTATAAAAGCAAAATGGATTAGACTATAGACATGTGGAAACATCTTTTTCTCAAGTTTTCATATTCCGTCTCTTTCTTAAATTTCTTAAAGAAATGCCAAATCGGACTAGCATTGTCGTTCCATTATTGCTAAACACAGTGTCGTTCCATTGTTGCTTATCTCAAATAATATTTTTTTTGTGTGTGTAATATGATTGTATGTTTGTGCACAGGTCAAGTGTTTTCAAAATCTTGCATTGAAGCATTATTCAAAATTTCTCAAATATACGAACTGGTAATGACTTTTGAAACTTCTAGACTTTGACAGAGAACAAATTAGAAGTATTCTTTTCGTATGCTGATCGGTCTGTCTTTTTTTTTCAAGTATGACTTTATCTTTTTGTTGTTTAATATGTAGGTATCATGTGCACAAGCTCTACTATTTTTGGTTTTAATCTTAGTGTTTTTAATTAATACATTAAATTCTCATAAGGGATCAAGAACCCTTAGATCCATATAGGAGGTCGATCTGAAACTAAATAAGGATGTATCACAAATTAAATGAGTAGAATCTAGATTTCCCTTCTTGGAGACTAGTTAAAGTTGTGCTGTAAATTTCCAGTCTATGCTCTAAATAGACTCTCAAGGGTGCAAAGACAGCCAGTAGTAGGTGCTACAACTTAATTGGAATTTTTTTAGCAGATCTTGAAGTGGTAGACCTATGAAAAAAAAACTTATCTGAATATGATCAGAATTTATGCAGAGTTGTGCAAAACTGATTCACCATTTTAGAACGTTTTGTTTGTCAAAAGATTGATAATGTATGAATTATCTGGATGATTATTTTTGTTTTATTTGTTTGAAACCCATTACTACAGTTTGAACTGTTGTTCAAGCGACAACATGGTTTGTTGCAACCTTCAATGAATGAACTAGCAAATACCAAAGGATAGAAAAGGTTATCATAATATTGCAACCATTATGTGCGGCTATGTGTGTATATATATGTATTTGATCAGTTAAGTTACTAATAGATCTCTAGTAGTATTTATCCGCATGGAAGAACTGTTGAGAAGAAAACAAAATTCACGTTTATTTGGAAGTATAGATAGAACACAAATTAAAGAAGCAAGTAATAATTTTGAAGTAAGATGTCGTTCAATCCACGTCAATAGTGATTGACTTCCTTGAGGCAGTAATGGATTTTAGTCCGTGTCAGACATGCATTTGGCACCTACACTTACCAGCATATATTCGGCGCACTAGATCCTTGTCCATGTCAAAACTTGACACCAAGTACCATGTCCAACCCTTATCACACTGACACTAGAGTGAGAAACAAGGGAGAGCCGGAGAGGTGAGTGAGAAGTTGCATGAGAGGTGGTTCTAGGGGTTACAATGGTAGGGGTCTCATTTTGTGATAATGCTTATATACACGTAATTTAACTTTTATGGCCTCTATGGCAATTTGAAGCATGCTGTAGACTTTAGTTGCTTTTTCTATTGTTCTTGTTGCATTATTTCATGTATATTATGTGTCCCGTTTTCTGAGGTTGCAGTACACCACAGGAAATCATTGTCTGTGTAAAACTGGTGATTGCCCTTTTTCCTATTACATTATGAAATGTGATGCTTTAGCCTTTAGTGAGGCATTCCTCGCTATTGACCACTATGTAACAAATTAAATTGAGTACATGCTGTGAGCGATCTCCATTTATGGTTATAGAAAAAAATCAATTTATCTGTACTATGTCAAACAAGTGAGTCCAAATATGTAGCGTTCTTGCTGCATACTTGAAATGTTTTAGTACCTTGATTGTTCTTCCTTCTTATTTTTTATTTTGTTCTTTGTGTTTTTGGCCCCTTCTTAATTGTCGAAATAAAACATAATCTTTAAGCTTTTTATTGTATGTGTTCTCTCTTTTTCCAAGCGGTTTTGAGTTTATCATAGACTTTAATTTGTTCTTGATTTGAGGAAAAAATCTAAAATATGTGCACTTTGCAGTACCCAGACAATGTCTTCAGGTGTTGATGACAATGGTTCTGATAAGGAGAGCACTTCAGATAATCATTATGATAGTGATCAGAAATTGGAAGGTTATTCTAATGTTGATTTTTGGTACTGTACTAACTGTACAATGCCAAATTACAAAGAGGTTAACCACTGAGGGGTAAGAGATCTCGTGCCCTCCTTGTAATGCTACTGATGGATGTATTACGTTCACCAGTATTATCGTATTTGTTATGTGTCATCTCCATATACCATATTACTGCATTCTTGGTTTCGTTTCGTTAAATCCTCACTCATAGAATCTGGGGAAATTTCTCACTGTTTTAGCTAAATAAAGAAGATAAAAACAACTTCTTATCCTTAGTAGATATGGCTCTCACTAAATTTATTGTTCACAACTGATTGAGTTTTTAACAAGATTCTTATGGTGAATTTATATTTTCCTTGAAGGACTGTGGAGAACATAAGGAGTCAGCAATCTCAGGGTATGATTCTTTCCTGTCTAGTATTGGTCAAGCCGATCTGATTGACCCAGATACTGTTCGTAACGCTCAACGTCAAGGTCCAGGTTTCAGTTCTTCTGGTGCTATTGTTTTACATTATTATATTTCTTGAGAATGCATGTTAAGCAGGTTGTGTGACTGTATTTTTGTGGTGCATACTTCTTAAAGTAAGTTGGCTCACCAACCTAATAGTTAATAACTTAACATGGTAAATTTAAATGTTGTTTCTAAGGGTTTTCTATAAAATGTATGATGCAAAAATTTTAAGTAGTATTCTTCCTGCTTTTGTTTGTAAAGACATGTTCAAATATTGCATACTGCATATTCTAGCAATCAGGGTTTGGAAGAGTAATATATCTGATTTAGCATAAGCAACATGGGTGGCAAAATTAAGTAACTTTTGGTTGTGTAAATATTATATATGGAGTATACTGTTGTCTTTGAGGAGGGTCTTAATAATTTAGTATGTTGCATGTGGATACCCGTACACAATTTCTATCTGCATTTATAGATTTCAATAATACATTATTAGCTGAACAGTTTTGAATATGCTTATCTGCATGGTCAGGTTTGTTTTATTTAGGGTTCATCTTGCATGCAACAAACTGTGCACTATGATTTTCAGTGATCTATAATTTCCTGTGCACTATGATGCAGATTCACTATCAAAAGTCCATACGGCCATTGGGTTTGATGAGAGAATGTTGCTTCATTTTGAGGTATAATTCGTTGCATGGTCATGAATTACTAGTTGATTTGACAATTCTGGCTTTTCAATTGCTTCTCTTATATATGTAATAATGCAAGATTGATACCCTTATTTGAACTGCAAATATTTATTCATTATAATCTTACAAGGTGAGCCTGTGACATCTTATTTTTACAATCTTATGTTGGTTACTTTTAAATCTTAATAAAATACTTTTGTTTCTAGAGCAAGGATAGGACTGCAGATTGTTCATTCCCAGTCATCAAGGACCCAACTCAATTTACTATTGCACATGCTCGATCGAGTAAGGTACTTTGCAAATATACATTTCTCTGGCATTTTGAATCCGAATGACACATTTTGCATGCTATCTGAATATTGACTATTTGTTGTTGACCAAAGTTAGTTCTTTTTAATTTGTTTTGTTTGTGAAGGGCTCTCAACAAGCGAGAAATGATTGAACTTGCTCAAAATGCAGCCGAGTTTGTGTTGCCGACGATGAAGCGAAGAAGGTTGTAAAGGAGATTTGCAAGATGCTAAAAGAAGATTACTGCAAAGAGAACGAGATCAATCAAGATCTGGTTGCCGTAAAATAAGAAAATTGTTAGTGTCGTATCTCAAGTGAGGAGTCAGTTGAATGTTATCTTATAATGTCATTGAATATGTTGATCGTAGTTTAAAATATTGATTCTCATGTCTGCACACATGAATTCAATTGTGTATTTGGTTATTAACTATTTTGTAATTTGACATGCTTGTAATATTTCATTAATTTTTAATATGATTGAAGTTTAATTTTTTTTAATTTTGTTTCATAAACATATTTATCTATTTTATTGTGTATTTAGTTTATAATTGGATTAATATTATAAAAGAAAATATTAAATTATCATACGCGTAATTAATAAGAAAAAAATTTGTATAGAGCCATGGGTATATATTTAAATATTTGGATGCGAAAACCATTACTAAAACCTATACCAATGGAGTTTCAACCGTGGGTATAGGAAAGCAAGTGGTGTCCTTAAAACCTATACCAATGGATACGAAATCGTGGGTATAACACCGAGGTTTTGTCCAACGGGTAAAAAAACCATCGCTATAGGCTATAGTGACGGCATTTTGCCGTGGGTATAGCTAATTAAAAACGACGGAAAAATATGTCCGTTGGTATAGGTTTTACGTGCTATACCTACGGTTTTTCGCCTTTTACCCACAGATTTTTGCTGTCACTATATGTCAAAATCCTTGTAGTGTCCAAACAACGACATGAGATAACTGTTATCGTTCTTAGAAACAGCGGCAATAGTTCAAAGAAATAGATTAGTCAAGTATAAGTAATAAAATAAACTATTGTAGTTATTCCAATTAACGACATCAGTTATCCCTAACAATGAATATTATAACTGATGCCGCTATTCCTAACAACGACATCTGTAATACTGTTGTCATTGTTCCAAACAACGGCATCAGCTACATGATTTTTTCACACTTGCATTTTTTTTCAAGTCAGAGAGAGCACACTATTGGGAATAAGTTTATTGATGTCATTACTCCAAATAGAGGCATGCAATTTTTTTAACATATGCTGCTATTGGAAATAACGGTATATAAGAGTTTCTGTAGTCGTTGGCTATATATCCAAAAAAAATAGATATTTTGAAAAAAAAAATCATCTGTAGTCTTTGTTTATATACCCATTTTTTGGGTTTCGAATGAACAGGAGACGACTATATTTGGCAGAGGAAATGGCTTTATCCATATTTTAGAAATCGGAAGATCATTTGCCGTTTTATAGTTGGACGGTAAATGATTTGTCATCTGAGACAAATTTTTTTAATTGGGAAAGTGTCAGACGGAATATGATCTGCCGTTTGAATTATTAAAAAAAGACAAATAGGAAGATGATCTTCCGTTTGTGAAGGTAGGAAAAAAATTTAAAAAGCTTCTTTGTGTTGGACGACACATCGTGTGTCGTCCTTCACATTTTTTTAATAATTTCGAGACGGCAAATCATCTGCTGTCCTTCACAATATTTATAAAAAAAAACGTAGATCTTCAAACGGTATATCATCTTTCGTTTCGTCCAAAAAACCCAATTTTTGAGTATAGACGACTGCAGCGTTTCCGCTATTTGCTATTTCCAAAATTGCCGTATACCCATTTTTTAACTTAAAAGACTACAGATGCTCTAATTGACCTATGTCGTTATTTTCAATAATGGTTAATACTGACATGTTCAAAATTTGGCCAGTTGAGTAGATATTTTCGAAAGTGGGTCAGATCGCAGCTGCGTTTGGTTCGTTGTTTTGAAAATTCATTTTAAACATATTTTTTGGATATATATATATATATATATATATATATATATATATATATATATATATAAAGTTGTTTTTTGTGATTTTCGAAAACAAAGTATTGTTTGGTAAACTTTTTTCATAAAATATATTTTTCAAAATTAAAGTATAAAATGCATTTGGTAAACTGTATATTGTATGTATGTATATATATGTATATACATAAATACTCTATATTATATACTATTACGTATAATGTATGTATAGGTTTGGTTATATGTATATACAATATATATACTCTGATACATACATCTGTATATATATACATACATATTCAAAATAAGTGGTAATTTAAGTTTTAAATTACCACTTATTAAATTTATATTGCAACTATTATTTTTTTCAATTATTATTTCTATTATTTTTTGAATTTTGCTTATGAATTTTGTTTATGTGCATTCATTTTATGTGATTTGATTTTGTGATACTACATCTTTCCATTATCTTATATTGTCTTATATATTTCAGTATATTTTTAACAAGATTGAAATATTTTACTCATATAAATATTACCATACCATTTTGTTTTATTGTCTACATTCGATACTATTGTTATTACATATTATCTACTAATTTGTTTTGTTATATTCAATTTTACTATTAATCGCTACTCATAAATTTTGTAGTTTTACGCTTCTTCAATATAATACATACACAACATAATTATTGTTTTCATTTGTATTTTCAGCTCGTACATACACTTTACACTATTTTTGTCCTAATGTTATAAATCATTTTGTTTTTCATTACTACTAATTAAGTACCATTTATGTTTGATATATCCTATACATCTATTTTGATATTTCATCGTGTAAATTTCTTCTACTCCTATTTTTAAATCACAAGTTTCAAACATAATACCATACTTTATTAAACACCCAATATCCAAGTACATATGGTAGATTACATCTTTCCATCTCCCATTTTGGTGCAACCTGATGTCGAGAGGGCAAATTGCAATTGGACGTCGGGGAGACAAAGTCTGCAATCGAATGTCTAGAAGGCAAACTGCAATCGGATGTCGTAAAGGCAATTCTGCAACTTGAGGTCGAGGAGGCGAGCCTGCCATTGGATACCAATGAGGCGAACCTACACCAGAAGGAGATTTTCTACTTTGATAACCCCTACTTTGTTTTCAATAATATTTACTTACCACTATCCCATATTTTGTACTAGCTCATACTATCTTATAACATTTTACAACCTAGTATTATATTATTTATACTGATCTTTATATCTATCATACTTGTGTATTTACTACTTAATCTCAACTATCTTGCTGTTTTTCTTCTATATTTTGAATCTTTTCATGAGTAAACATTTCATACCACTTTATCGTATTTTATTTTGCTACTGACTTATCTTAGATTTGATGGCTACTCACCTAACAAAAAATTAAATTTGTATTTATAGTCTTCCTTCGATTCGTAAGTTATTTCTACATGATTAGTTTTTTTGCATTGTCTTAATAATATGCTACTACTTTACAACTATAATGTTTTGTTTTACTCCTACAAATCATTTATAATCTTCATATCATAATATTGATTGTTTTGCCCTATGATTTTTACGCCTATGCACATATATAATTTTGTATGTTGGTTTTTCTTACTCTACTTGACAACTCGAAAGTATTTCGATGTATGCATTCTATATCTTTAATTTTCAAATGGTATGTATAATTATTATAGTTACCTTTCAAATTATTTTATTACTTGGTATACAAAATTATTTTTTTTGTCTATACTTTCAACTAAATTTCATTCTCGTTTATTTTTCAAACTTTTATCCAATATTCTTCTTTTAAATTGCTAATTCAATTTTTGTCACACAGTACTAATTCAGTTTGCGATTTTCTACTGCTTATTATTTTGATGAATTTTGATTACTAAATCGATTTCTAAATTATCCATTGACTACGTTTCTCTTTATTACACTGTTTTCAGAACTTTCCACAATTAATGACTTAATTTATTTTTCCTTTCCATTTAATGCTTTACCTAATATTATTTTTGTATGAAATTTCTCTCATTCTGACCTATCTTTTGTCACATTTCTTTTCTTATGCTATTTTCCTACTTTTCTTGTTCTGTTCTTATGAAATTTTGATATTCATAGTTGATGCGGTTTATTTCTGGGAGACGTGTGGATGCACCAGGTGTGAGTTCGGACTCGATTTGTATTTGAAGGAGAATGCTGCTCGTCTGCCGACCCTTGACTGACCGGGTGGAACTCGTGGCGACCTCGGGGTGGTTCGGAGATCTGGGCTCGGATCAGAGGATTCGGATCCGAGGTCTTGTGTACCTGCAGACGGTCCTGAAACACCGGGGTTTGTCCCGGTGGCGGACCCTCCGATGATCTAGTCAGTCTCTGTGAGAGAGTAGCAATAACTAGGAGAATTTAAGTGGCAAAAGATTGATCACCTGAAAAGGAGGGTGAGGGTCTAGTATTTATAGAGAATCCCAACCGGGTTTGGATCCGCTTGGGGGCCGGGTCTGAACCCGAAAGCCCATGGGCCTGTCGTGGCAGAAGGCCCAGGGGGTTTAGGGCTGACGTGGCAATACCAGGAGTGGTATAGAGCTGACATGGCTGATCGTGGGTTTTCTGTGCTTCTGGGAGAATCGGAGGGCCTAGGTCGCGCCAGGTCAACCCCCTGCTTCGCCCGAGAGGGGGGGACGGCTCACGGGGCTGTCACGGGTCGGAGACCGAGGACAACTGAGGCTCGTCGGATACAAGGAGGCCGGCTCTGGGGGGGTGTACTTGAGGTTCGGCGCCGAGCCTGTAATGGTTCGAAGCCGAACTAGATTGCTATTTTTACCTTTCTTGAGTGAGTGTTGTATTGGGCCCTGGTTGGGCCCGCAGGCCATTTTTACCCTACCACACAAGCCCCCCACTCCTGCAGGGGTGCGGGAGCTAGTCGGGGAGGAGTGTTCATGGTCGTGGAAATGGGATGGCAAATCGTGGAATCATCCGGAGGAGAGTACCCTGGTGCCCGGCCCAGCCTCGATATGACGAGGGATTACGTGTTTGACAAGGGCGATGCGAGACGTTGTTTCTTCCTGAGAAGAAGGCCCTGGTGCATGACCAAACCTCGAGATGAGGAGGGATTACGGGTCGGTAAGGGTGATGGCGAGCCGTTATTTCTTCCTGAGAAGAGTACCCTGGTGCCAGACCGAACCTCGAGTTGAGGAGAGATTACGGGTCGGTAAGGGTGATGGCGAGCCGGTGGATCTCCCGAAGAAGAGTACCCAGGTGCCAGACCGGACCTCGAGTTGAGGAGTGATTACGGGTCGGTAAGGGTGATGGCGAGCCGTTGTTTC
Source organism: Hemerocallis citrina (assembly GCA_017893485.1). Classification (NCBI taxonomy): domain Eukaryota; kingdom Viridiplantae; phylum Streptophyta; class Magnoliopsida; order Asparagales; family Asphodelaceae; genus Hemerocallis; species Hemerocallis citrina. The sequence continues at coordinate 256,296,643 of CM030364.1, forward strand.
TTCCTGAAAAGAGTACCCTGGTGCCAGACCGAACCTCGAGATGAGGAGGGATTATGGGTCGGTAAGGGTGATGGCGAGCCGGTGGATCTTCCGAAGAAGAGTACCCAGGTGCCAGACCGGACCTCGAGTTGAGGAGGGATTACGGGTCGGTAAGGGTGATGGCGAGCCGTTGTTTCTTCCCGAGAAGAGTACCCTGGTGCCAGACCGAACCTCAAGTTGAGGAGGGATTACGGGTCGGTAAGGGTGATGGCGAGCCGTGGAGCCTTCCTGAGAAGACTATTCTGGTGCTAGGAACTGGTCTCGAGCTGGCGAGAGGTTTAGGGGCCGGTCAGATTGTGGGCGAACCGTTGTGTCTCGGGAATGTTGAGCAGGGTGGTCTGCTGTCTTTGCGGAACATTGGGGGCGCCTTGGGATTCGTGTGAGGTTCCAATTCCCCAGGTGCTTTAATGGCGCCGCCTAATAAATGTAGGGCGCATGGTCTTCCGTCGTTTGGCTTTCCTCTTGCCATAGTGGTAGGACAACGGTGGAGGTTTATAAATACCTAATTCCTCTCTGAGGATTCGATCACCACAGAGGTGTCTGCTTCGTCGGTTTGCTGTCCGAGAGGGTTCCAGATGACGGTGGCTTTCCTACCGCCCTTGAACAGCCCTGGGGTTTCGGCTACCGAGGCTGTGAGCCCCCAGTTGTTCGTGGGTGAGGGGGAAACCGACCGATTTCTGGAGTCCGGGGCGCAGGCGGTGGTGGCTATTCTCCCACCCGGGAACAATTTGGGGTTTCGGCTTCCGAGGTCGTAAGCCCTGAGTTGTTCGCGGGTGAGAGGTGAGCCAACCGAACCCTGGAGCCTTAATCTTTAAGTAAAACATTGCCCCCCCTCCCGAGCCCTGCATCCGAACCGACCCCTGCGCAGGATTGCCAGCCTGGCACTGGGTGACGTCAGCAGCGCACGTTTCGAGGTCGCGGCGTAATTCTCCAGGTGGCAGTTGTACGTCAATCAGTGAATAGTGACTGCGGAAATCGAGGAGTCGTTTCTATCCCCTATAAATATCCTCCCCTCTCCTCTCACTGCCCACTTTTTTCCTACTCCTTACTTTTCACAAAAAATCCTCCAACTCCTCAGTTTTTGTTTCTTCAGCTTCCTGCCGTAGGCCCGTTCTTCCGAAGTGATCTCAGGTTTTAACTGGTAAGTCTGTTTTAGCTTAGATACAGATGGATAGGGCTCAGTCTGGCTCGTCGGCGTCGACGTCTGGGGGGGGGGGGGTGGAGCCTGCCTTCAAATCGATCTCGTGGGAGGATACGGTAAGCGAGGAGGAAGTGGTTCATGACGCGAAGCCGTTGCGATCTCGGAGGCATTTCGTGGTGGATAGCAGCGACTCCGAGGAGGAGGACGGTAGTTCAGAAGAAGTCCGGACTCCCGGGTTGGTTTCCGGAGAGGGGGGTGGTTCTGAAGGGGATGCCGCCGAAGGGCGCCGGAACCCGACCGGCCTGGCTCGGTTGTCTAGTCCCTCGCCGGAGCGAGCCAAGAAGAAGAGAGCTTCGAAGAAGAAGAAGGGGTCGGGGATCGGCGACTCGAGTCAGGTACCAGTTTACGGTGATCCGACTATAGGGTCGTTTGTACAACCAAGCCCTTTCGTTGCTATCCCGATGATCTCTCCGATAAGGAGCTCTCTGGGGTTCAGCCGTCGTCGTCGGACCGAAAGAGGGTGATGGTGGACGCACACCCGACAGTTTTGGGGGTCGGTGATTTAGGGGCTCTGCAGTTGGCCTACTACATTGGGTCCAACTATGAGCTTCTGCTGCCGAACTCTACTCTTCGGCCGACGGATCCCCTGCCGGATAGGTATTGTATCTTCCCTGTGGACGCCTTTATCTCCGGTCTGAGGCTGCCGATCCATTCATTCGTTCGGGAGGTGCTGAATTGGGCGTCTTTGGCGCCGATGCGAAGAGCAGAAGGTTCCCCTGCGGCTGAATGTGTTCCGAGCGATGTTGATGATTGGCTCATCGCCAGAGGGAGTATACTATATTTCGCCTCGTGGTGAGGGGAAGGTAGTCCACGGTCACCCGGATTCTATCAAGTTTTGGAAGAAGAAATATTTGGTGATTCGGAGTGAGGACCCTTGGGACATCCCCACCCGGTGGAACTATTCGAAGCCGCGATATGAAACGCCGGAGCCGGGGGACCTGACGGCGGAGGAGTGGAGGTTTGTTGAGCGCCTCCGTCTGTCGTACAGCATCGATTGGGCGAGGGTGACGGAGGCCCACCTGGCGAGTGTTGGACTGAGCCCGGCTGTTCTTTCTAGTATGTGGTTGTTTCTTTCCTCTCGATCTTTTTGTACTTTCTTGCTCATTGTTCTTAATGGATTTTTTTACAGATATGGATGAAGAATCGATTAAGGCGCTGAGGCTCGCTATGAAGAAGAAGAAGGTCGAGAAGAAGGGGGACGCGGTAAAGACGACCGAATTGTCCCAGGTGGTCTTTGAGGCCCCAATCCAGCTGAGGGTCAAGAGGACTCGCTCGGAGACAGGCGGGGACGCGGTGGTTCAGGGCGGCTCGGATCAGGTCAGGACTACTGACCTCGATAAGGGGAAGGGTCCCCTGGTGGATACCGGGATAGAGGAGAGACTTCGGCGACCATGGGTGCCGAATTGGTCGATCCGAGAGGGTGATTGCCTGGTCCGAGGGTGCCAGGCCGTGGAGGTTGCAGATAAGCTGGCGACCCCCCGGGACCGTTCGGATATGAAGGCCCAGACCCTGGACGAGGCGTACGTGCGTCTTGTGCAGGCCAATGTGCTGGTAAGTCGACCGAACCCACTTGCTTTCAGATCACGTTGTTTAAGACAGGTTTCTTAGTATGGTCGGGATATTGCAGGCGACCGTGCAGGGGGCCCACGTGAGAGGCCTTTATGAGGCGGCTTTGCAGCGCGAGCGAGACCGGGCTGACAAGGCCGAGCAGGAGGTGAAGGAGTTGAAGGTAGAGCTCGAAGGCTCTCATGGGAGGGAGACGGACATGAAGGTGGCCTTTGACAAAGAGAAGGAGGAATGGGCGAAGAAGATGACGGCTCAGGAGAAGAGGTCGGCGACGGAGAAGGATGAGTTAACGAAGTCGTGTCAGTTCCTGGTGATCAAGGCCCAGGACAACTGTTATGCGAAGGCCCTCAGTCACGTGAGGCACTTCTACCCTACCATCGACCTGTCCAACTTCGAGTTTGATATGGAGATTGAGGGGACACCGAAGACTCCTGGCGAACAAGGGTCCGACGGTGACCAGGCCGCCGACCCCCCCGTGAACCCGACCGACACTGAGGTGGGGAAACTAGCTGTATAACTTTTGTCCTTCTTTTTCCTTCTCTCGATTGTATTTGCCTTCCGCGGACTGGCCACCGCATTTTTTGTGAGGAGAAACTATATTTATAAAAGAAGGTTTTTGGCTGGCCCAGTGTTTTGATCTTGAATATTCCCGAACCTCCTTGCTTATATGTTTTGAGTGGGCTGGTTCTCTCGCAGGTTTCGGCTCCCCCTCCTGAGGCGGACCCCCGTCGTTCCGACGTGGCGTGGCTTCGGAGCAAGGTTGAGGCCCTGGAGGCCACTTTGGTTCGGTACCGAAAGGGGGTGCGTGATACTGACGCGGCTTTCCATTACTACAGGAATAAGTCTGAGGCCCTTAGTGAGGAGGCAAGCCGGTTGAGGAGGGCGATTGTGGATCGGGAGCTCGGGGGCGCCGGTCTCGGATATACTATGTCTAGTTCCTCGGTGCAGAGGCCCTCCTCTGAAAAGCTACTTCGTGATGTGATAGTGGAGAAGGAGATGGAGATACACCGTTATAGGACGATGTTGGGCATCTCGCTATCTTCCTCGGAGGGTCGGCGAGTAGAGGGGGTCCCCTCTGCGACGCTCCTGATGGAGCGTATGCGATCCGTTGATGCTCAGAGCTCCGTGGCCGGTGTGTCGACTGTGGCAGAACCGATGGACCGTCATGACGAAGAGAGAGCTCCAAGTCGTTCGGTCGGAGTGATCCCGCCCCTCGCTGGATCCGAGGAGCCCTAAGACGGTGATTTCCTTTAGTTTGAGATGGGTGGAGTGGTCTTGTAACGGTCTTTGTTTGTTTTCCCCGAACAAAATAAAAGAATATGAAATAAAGAAATCTTTTCCTTCTTTGCTCTGGTCAGAGGTGTGGCGAGGGCGAGGTTTGGATTTTAGCGAAAAGAGACTTCTTTCACACCAGATAGGGAGGGCCGTTGAAGGGGCCCTTTACATACGATAGCTTACATCAGTTTTATTTTACTTTTAGTCAGGCTAGGACCTAGGCTCGCTCTTCCAGGAATTTCATTAGGTGCTCGGCGTTCCAGGGTCGACTGATGGGTCGGTCGTCCATGTCTGCTAGTCGGTACGTACCCGGGCGGACAGCCTCGACCACACGGTATGGGCCTTCCCAGTTGGGAGCCAATTTTCTCTTCTTGGTTGGATCGGAGACCGATAGCTTGCGTAATACCAGGTCCCCTGCCCTGATGTTTGTGGGTCGGACCTTCTTGTTGTAAAACTTCTCGATCCGTTGCTGGTAGATGCTTCTTCGGATTGAAGACTTCTCTCGTACCTCGGCGACGAGGTCCAGGTTGGCCCTTAGACCGGTCGTGTTGTCAGCTTCATCGAAGGCTATGATCCGGGGGGAAGGTAATCCGACCTCGACGGGGATGACTGCCTCCGTCCCATAGGTCAGACTAAATGGCGTTTCCCCCGTGGGGATCCTCTGGGTGGTTCGGTGCGCCCATAGTACGCTGGGCAGTTCTTCGACCTACAGCCCTTTGGGGGAACTGTCGAGGCGCTTTTTGAGGCCGTCGAGGATTTGTCTGTTCGCGTTCTCTGCTTGGCCGTTGGATTGAGGGTGGCAAATGGTGGAAAAACGTTGCTGGATGCCGATGTCTGCGCAGAAGGTTTGGAAGTTTTGACCTTGGAACTGGGTTCCGTTGTCTGTGATGAGGATTCGAGGGATTCCGAACCGGCAAATGATGTTCTTCCAGAAGAATTGTTGTACTTGGCGCTCGGTGATGCTGGACAGTGGTTCGGCTTCGATCCACTTGGTGAAGTAGTCGATGGCGACGATCAGGAATTTCTTTTGTCCCACCGCTGGGGGGAAGGGCCCCACAAGGTCCATACCCCACATGGCGAAGGGCGTAGGGCTCGCCAGAGACCGGAGATCGGCTTGAGGAAGCCTTTTGACAGGGGAGAATCTTTGGCATGGGCCGCACCTCTTGACCAAGTCTAGCGAGTCTTGGAGCATGGTTGGCCAATAGTACCCCTGATTTAGGGCCTTCCGAGCAAGCGTCCTGCTTCCCATGTGGCATCCGCCGATCCCCTCGTGCAGGTCTCTGAGGGCGTAGCTGGCCTCGTCGCTGGTGAGGCAGCGGAGGTAGGGTTTGCCGTCGGCCAGTGTGTACGAACGTTTGAAGAGGATGTCATCGATCATGACAAACCTTTCAGCCCGGACTCTGACTCGTCTGGCCTCGGCTCTGTCCTCGGGGAGCTCGGCGTTGATTAAGAATTTTCTGATGGGGGTGGTCCAGTCGTCCGGGAGGGACCCCTCTTGCACGCACATTGCTTCCGGCTCCGGGTCACTGATACTCGGTTTCAGCAGGACCTCTATGAGCACCGTCCGATCGAGGCCTTCGAAGGAGGAAGAGGCCAGTTTGGATAACGCGTCTGCTTGAGCGTTCTGTTCCCTGGGGACTCTGATAACCGCGGCGCAGGTGAAGGACGCCAGGAGTCGCTTGACTACCGTTAAATACCTTATCATGCGTTCATCGCGGGCTTCGTATTCCCCGGTGATCTGATTGACCACGAGTTGAGAATCGCTAAAGGCCCGGATTTGCTTGGCCCCGGCTCGGCTGGCGAGGGTCAATCCGGCGATTAAGGCCTCGTATTCTGCTTCGTTGTTGGAGGCCGGAAAGTTGAGGCGGAGGGAGTATTGAAGTAGGAATTGGTCGGGGCCACGAAGGATGATGCCCGCCCCACTTCCGGTTTCGCATGATGAACCGTCGACGAAGACCTCCCAGGTCGGATCCGATCCTTCGAGGTTAGGTTGTTCGGAGACGGTGCACTCCGTTATGAATTCGGCGAGGGCCTGTCCCTTAATGGCCGCCCTCGGCTGATAGCTGATGTCGAACTGGCTCAGCTCGATTGACCACTTGACCAAGCGGCCAGAGTTTTCGGGTTTGTGAAGGACAGTCTTTAGTGGTTGGTCGGTCAGTACTTGGACGGAGTGGGCTTGGAAGTAAGGGCGAAGCTTCCGGGCCGCCATGACCAACGCATAGGCCACCTTTTCTATTTTTGCGTATCTCGTCTCCGCTGGGAGGAGAACTTTGCTTACGTAATACAGCGGCTTTTGAACTCCTTCCTCCTCTCGGACTAGGACGGCGCTAAGAGCGTTGTCCGAGGCGGACAGGTAGAGCCACAGCGGCTCGCCGGGCTCGGGCTTGCTGAGGAGAGGCGGGTTGGCGAGGTATTGCTTTAGTTGTTCGAAGGCTTCTTGTTGAGGGGTACCCCACTCGAAGCCCCCTTTTCCGCGTAAGGCCTTGAAAAAGTGGAGAGACTTCTCTCCTGATTTGGAGAGAAAACGGCCGATTGCCGCTAATCGACCTGTGAGCCTTTGAACCTCCTTGACATTCCGGGGCGGGGACATGTCAATAATGGCTTGGATTTTCTCGGGGTTTGCTTCAATGCCGCGTTGGCTGATGATGAACCCTAAGAACTTCCCCGTGGAGACGCCGAAGGCGCATTTGGCTGGGTTGAGTCTCATGTTGTGACGTCGGAGGACATTGAAGGCTTCTTCAAGGTCGGCGACGTGGTCCGGCCCGGCCCGGCTCTTGACAAGCATGTCGTCGACGTACACTTCCATATTGCGACCGATCAGGTCTTTGAAGATTCTGTTGACGAGTCGCTGGTACGTGGCTCCAGCATTTTTCAGCCCGAAGGGCATAACACGGTAGCAATAGAGACCCTGGTCGGTGACGAACGAGGTCTTGGAGATGTCTGGTGGAAACATCCGGATCTGATTGTACCCCGAGAATGCGTCCATGAAGGATAGTAGCTCATGCCCCGAGGTTGCGTCGATGAGAGCGTCGATGCGTGGGAGGGGGAAAGGATCTTTCGGACAAGCTTTGTTGAGGTCCGTGAAGTCGATGCAGATCCGCCAACCCCCTGTTGCCTTCTTCACCATGACGACATTAGCCAGTCACTCAGGGTAACTGACTTCCTGGATGAATCGAGCGGACAAGAGTTTGTCCACTTCTGTCTTTACAATCTGTTGCCTCTCCGGGGCGACTTTGAGCCTTTTTTGGACGACCGGCTTAGAGTCAGGAATGATGCTTAGTCGATGCATGATCAAGTCTTCGGAGATCCCTGGCATGTCGGAGGGTTTCCAAGCGAAGAGATCGACGTTGCGACGGATGCAGGCGATGATGTCTGACTTCAAGTCCTCGGAGAGCGAGCGGCTCACCCGGAACCACTTCGACTCATCCTTGGCATCGAACAGGACCTCTTCTAATTCGTCCACAGGAGTGGGAGCTGGACCGTCTCTCTCGGGTTCGAGCTCAACGGCATCGAGGGAGAATACACCCCCTCCGCCGGCTGTTATGTAGCACGACCGTGCTGTTTCAGGGCTACCTCGGACGATGCCGACCCCTTGGGGGGTGGGAAAATTAAGCTTTAGGCGGGAGGCCGAGGATATTGCTTGGAAGGAGTTTAGTCCGGGTCGGCCAAGAATGGCGTTGTAAGCCGCCCCTACGTCGATGATCATGAAATCTATAGATTCGGTCCTTTTGATAGGAGCTGTTCCTGTGGTGACGTCGAGGGTAATAGCCCCCTCTATTGCGATGGGGACGCCGGAGAATTCAAGCGACGTGTGTCCGGTTGGTTTGAGCTTCCCTTTGGATAATCGGAGACCTTCGAAGGCTTTAAGAAAAAGGATATTTACCGAGCTACCGTTATCGACGAGGATTCGGCGAACCTCGCAATTAGCTATGTGGAGGTTAACGACGAGGGCATCGCAGGGGGGTAGGCGAACTCCTTCGAGGTCCTCTCCTGCGGAGGAGATCGGCAGTGGTTGTTGCTTGGGGGAGGGGCTGTTTCGGATAGCATTCGCCTCTCGGAAAAAGGCTTTTCGGGATGTATCAGATTCTTCTCCCGTGGGCCCCCCGTGGATATAGTGCAGGGTGAACGGCGTGCCCATGGGTCCCTCGGACTCGGGATCCCGACCCTGGATGCGGTTTGGATTAGGGTTCGGAGGTGAGAGTCTCCGGTCCCTAGTACCTCGCTGATCCTGTGGGTCTTCCTCCCTGGAGGTCCGTTGGTAGGTTTTAGGAATATCTTTTCGGAAGTCCTGGAACTCCTTCTGAGTGATGGGGGATCCCTCGACCCTGTTTGGTCGGTCTGAAGGTTGTCTTCCGATGTGGCTGAGTGCGGGCCCCCGTCTCTCGGGCGGGGGTCGTGGACGGTTCGGGGCCGGGTTGGAAGCGGCCCTTCCCCTGCTGCGGTCAACCTGTTGGGTGGCGATGACTCCTCGGAGGTCGGGCTGGACTCGATGGGCGACGCTCCTTTGGGATCCCTGATGGGGAGCCCTGTGTTTCGAAGTATGTGGACCGGCATTAGCGATTGGTGGGGGCGAGTCCTGTCGGTTGACGGAGGAAGCAGCCCCCTTGTCCTTTGAGGCCATGAGAATTCGGCTGTCGAGGTGCCTTGATGGTCGTGCTTGGGTCGGTTTCTGAAGCAGTGTTCCCACAGACGGTGCTAACCTGATGCGGTTTATTTCTGGGAGACGTGTGGATGCACCAGGTGTGAGTTCGGACTCGATTTGTATTTGAAGGAGAATGCTGCTCGTCTGCCGACCCTTGACTGACCGGGTGGAACTCGTGGCGACCTCGGGGTGGTTCGGAGATCTGGGCTCGGATCAGAGGATTCGGATCCGAGGTCTTGTGTACCTGCAGACGGTCCTGAAACACCGGGGTTTGTCCCGGTGGCGGACCCTCCGACGATCTAGTCAGTCTCTGTGAGAGAGTAGCAATAACTAGGAGAATTTAAGTGGCAAAAGATTGATCACCTGAAAAGGAGGGTGAGGGTCTAGTATTTATAGAGAATCCCAACCGGGTTTGGATCCGCTTGGGGGCCGGGTCTGAACCCGAAAGCCCATGGGCCTGTCGTGGCAGAAGGCCCAGGGGGTTTAGGGCTGACGTGGCAATACCAGGAGTGGTATAGAGCTGACATGGCTGATCGCGGGTTTTCTGTGCTTCTGGGAGAATCGGAGGGCCTAGGCCGCGCCAGGTCAACCCCCTGCTTCGCCCGAGAGGGGGGGATGGCTCATGGGGCTGTCACGGGTCGGAGACTGAGGACAACTGAGGCTCGTCGGATACGAGGAGGCCGGCTCTGGGGGGGTGTACTTGAGGTTCGGTGCCGAGCCTGTAATGGTTCGAAGCCGAACTAGATTGCTATTTTTACCTTTCTTGAGTGAGTGTTGTATTGGGCCCTGGTTGGGCCCGCAGGCCATTTTTACCCTACCACAATAGTTTTCTTATATAGAGTTTGCCTTGTTTTTCCTCATTACTTATTTAGATACTACATTTATTTTTCTTAATGTTTACAGTTTTCTATATACAATAATGATATCTTTTTTTGTGTACAAAATACAACTTTTACTCTAGTGAGTTCTGAGGACAGAATTGTTCTAAGGGGGGGGGGGGAGAGAGTGTAACACCCCGCAAAATTGGAATGACAATTTTGCCCTCGTGCGTTACGCACATGTATTTTGTAACATATTTCAATACGTATTTTGGATTCTAACTATTTTTGTATTTTCTGTATTCTTAAAATCCTATTTGAGTCAACTCAAATATAGAATTTCAATTTTTGTGTTTTTACGTGCTTTATACGTGTTATCGACGCACGTATTGATTACATATTTTCCACAACTACGTGTAATATTTTTATGTGTTACAATTATTTATTTTATGTATTCGAATTTGTTTTATAAACGGAAATTCATTTTTCTCTCATTTTTATTTAAATATTTTTATACGTGTAATGCACGTGTTTTCTATGTACGTATTGATTACGTCGTGAAATATATAAAAATTAATAAATATATTTTTCTTATGTTTTATTTTGATTATCTTTAATATTTTTCAGTTGATAAAGTCGATTTCGTATTTTGATATTTTTACGTGTGACGCACGTGTTTGCGGTGCACGTGTTTAGGCGTATTCTTTTTCAAAATAAAATTTTGAAGTGTATGTATGTTTATTTTATTTGTACTTGAAAAATCTAATTTATTATTAAACTAAACTAATTTTACTTAAACATTTCCTATATAATACGAATCTATATTTTAAATAAATATATATGTGTGTATGAATGAAGTGTGTGTAAGTGCAATGTACGTGCACGTGTTTTACATGTAGAAGAGATGGTGGCCAGCCGATTTTTGCATGGAGAGAAAGTGTGAACTTTTGAATTTGAGAGTGGTGTTAATGGGTGTAGTGGACAAGTAGTTATTATAACCACTCTATTAAAATCCTATACATACCCCTAAATCCTTCACATTCTCTTCATCTCTTCCCCTTTCCTTCTCCCTGTTGCTCTGCCGAAACCACACATCCAGCCATTGCCTTCTCCTCTCATTTCACCTTCAACATATGTGAGTGTATATATATATATACTCAAACTTCTTCATATTTCTCCTCCTCCCCCTCTTTCTTTTCCTCCTCTGTGCACTTCCGAAATCCACCAGTCCATCAGCAAGCCCATCATTCAACCCCCCACTGTGCTACTCCACCTACTCACCATACCTATATCGCACATATATATATCTTAAGCTATTCATTATATATATATGCTTATGTATATATATATATATATATATATATATATATATATAGTAAGAGAATGAAGTTGGGGTGCTTCACTGCTGCTTGCCGAAATGGAGGCTTGGAGTCTTCTTCTTGTGCACAGATTTCGAGGAGGCAAATTGGAGTTCTCTTGGAGTTTATTTCTAGGAGTTCAATTGGATACATCACATTTTCTTGGGTGGGTGTTTCTTAAATCCTTTTTAAATTAGGAGTATGATGCTTAGGTAATTTTGGTAGATGTAGTATGAGTTGTTAAATTTATATTATCTTTATGTGATGCATATTGTACTGATATCTAGAAATTTAGTAGTTGATAAATGTGGAAGAATGCATGCAATTGAAAAATTGAAATGTGAAATTACTATGTAGACAAACTACAAATTTTATTAGAGTAATTTAAATTGATGTCATGCAAATTGTAGTATGCCATGATTAGATTTTGTAGATGAATTGTATGTGCATGTGAAGGAGGCAAAATTATGCCTTATTTGGGATAAATTACAATTATATGGAGATGTGAAAATTTCTCCATCAATTCAAATAATAATTAAAAGTAATACGTTCATGCCATTTTGTTATAAAGAGTAGTAGTGTTAATTGATGTGTATAAAAGTTCTCATAAATTACTAATTTGAATTTATTGAGTATGGATTCACCTAATTATAAATAAGATCAGTATAAAATCGTCTTTGGGAATGTGGACATGTATTTTTATGAACAAATATTTTTGAGACAAAAGGTAGAAATCGAAATTTTGAATGAAGTAAAATATATGGGAAAACAGAGAGTCGGAGTATGAAGAACCTAACTCACTATATGACAGTTAGTCACTCAAGACCTACTAGTCTTCGGGTGCGCTTTGGGTCCGTTACTGTAGCATAGCAGAGCATTTGGTCTGGGTTCGAGTCTTGTACGAGACTCTGTTTTTCTGAAAATTTGATTTTTATTTAAAACCGAGAGCTAGACCTTAAGTGTATTTTAGTTTCCCTATTAATAGTTAGTCAACCTGGACCTACTGGTTCTCGGGTGCGAAGTAAGGCGGATACTGTACATGGTGGTTGGGTTTGACTGGTTCGAATCCGACCATGCACTTTTATTTACCTTTTTGATTTTTTTTTGAATATTTTAAGTTTTTAAGTGAAATAAAAAATTGGGAAAAAATCTATTTAATTCTCTAAAATTGTTTAAACTTTATAAAAATTATTTCTACAATATTTGGATATATTTCGTGAGAATTGAAAGGGTATTTTACATTAAATATTGTTGAAGAACTCGATTTTTAAAGATTAAATTGTGATTATGGTTTAATTTAAGAGAAATAAAAGTTTGGAATGCAATTAGATTCTTCTTAATGAGATTTTATGATTATTAATATTTGATTAAAGTGAAGATTTGAATTGTGTACAATGTTATAAATGATTAAATTGATAAAGAGGTTGAATTAAATCATTTCATGTTGTGAGATTTTAAAGAAATGTTTCTCTTTGAGAAAGAGATTGTGAATAAAAGAAATTGAAATGTTGTTTGAGATTGAATATGAAATATTGTTGAACGCTTGAACGGGATATTTGTTGGAATCGAGAGGCTAGACGAGATCCTAGTAACCGGCAGTATCTATTAATGAATTTGAGAGCTAACCAGTGTGGGTTGAGCATCTTCTGAGAAGTAGCCAGATTGGGCTGACTGTATGATACGTACATACTGATATATAATAATATAAAATAATTTATTATAATAAAAATATTTAATAATATACTTATATATAATAATTATATATATAACAATTTATTATAATAATAATATATTATTGTTGCCGCTAAATTCGGTGTGGGGGCAAGCAGATGAATTTGTGAGTTCGTGGAAAACCTGAATAGCAAACACCTAACCTGTTCCGCCGGAGCTTGACTGTTGACTCCCGCCGTTCACCTGCAAGGAAGTGCGAGACACCGGGGTTGATCCCTCCGACGCACCCTCCGACGCTCAAGTCAGTAACCAGAAATGATTATGAAAGAGTGTTTAACTAGAAAAAGATTGATTACATCTTAATGGAGATGGGTGGGGGGTATTTATAGTCGCCGTTGGGATCAGATAAGGAATGTGATTCCTGTGATCTGATAAGGTATAAAATCCTTGTAATCAGATTAGGAATGTAATCCCTTAAGTCCCGGTGAAAAGATAGATGTGAATTAGAGCCGTTGATTAGGATTAATCAGAAACCCTAATTCTATCTTTTTTGGACTGGGTGTGTTTTGGATTGGGACCCGTACCCAGTTGAGGTGGATCCGTTCACGGGTTATTGGATCTGTGAGAAGGAGACCCAGTACCCGCTTCGGACCCATTTGCATGTGAAATTACCGTTTTACCCCTGAGCTGTAAGATTCGTGTCCGATGCGAACGATCCCGATTTAATCCTATTTTTAGCCATATCACGAGCCCCCCACTCCTGAAGACTGAGTTTGATCAGCCTTTGAGGAGTAGTTTTACTGTTCTAATGGCGTACGGGATTTTATCGGTGTTCTTAAGGGAGTTTGGAACCTTGCTCGGGATGTAACGGTGTTATTATGGGCTTGTAAAATGCCCAAAAATATTCTCAGAATTTTCTGGATTTTTGGTGATTTTTCCAGATTTTTCTGAATTTTTTCTCATTTTTTAAAATTTTTTATTCATTTTCCGAATTAAATAATTAATTATCAAAAATATTAATTAATTATTCTAATTTAATAATTATTTTTTCAGAATTTAAAAATAATTTTTTCTGAATTAATAATTATTTTTAGAATTTTTAATTAATTTTTTTTCGATTTTTAAATATTTTTTTTGGATTTTTTAAATAAAAAAAACAATTAAATAAATAAATAAATAATTTAAATATTACCTGGACACGTGGCAGATTTCTGGCCGTCCATCATGACCAGATGAGCACGCATCGTGAGGCAGATCACGATCTGGACACGTGGCGCGTTTCTGGCCGTCCATCATGATCAGATCTGCGCGCATCGTGAGGCAGATCACGATCGGGACACGTGGCACATTTCTGGCCGTCCATCATGATCAGATCTGCGTGCATCGTGAGGCAGATCACGATCGGGACACGTGGCGCGTTCCTGAGCGTTGATCGTATCGCGACGCGAATTTTGAGACGATCGGACGGATCGTGTTGGTCGGTCACTTTTTTTCTCAATTTACAGCCTCGGTACCCCGGTCCCTCGGTTCGGCACGTTGGCGAAGGCTCCTCGGCTCGGCGTGATGCCACGTGGCAGTGCCACGTGGCGCCCCCCCTTCTTCTTCTTCTTCTTCTTCTTCTTCTTCTTCTTCTTCTTCCCGCTGCTTCTTCTCTTCTTCTACTCTTCGTCTCGTCCCGTTTTACTTCCTCATCTTCGAAGAACCTCGGCGAGAGAGAGGGTGTTAGCGACGGGGACAGCTTGCGATCGAGGAGACGAGCTCGGCGACGGAACGTAGCTCGGTTGTGGATGACGAGCTCGTTCGTGGTGAGCTCGGAGCTCGTTGGGAGAGTTCGTCTTCGGCTGTGGAGTTCGGCGGAGTTCGAGCTTGGGCGAAGGTGGCGAGGAGTTGGAGCTTCGGTTTGATGGGTTCGGCTCGGCGTGGAGAGTCGACGCTTCGGAGCTTGACGACGAGTGAGCTGCTCGGAGCGGCGCTGCGTTTGGAGTTAGGTTCGGCTCGACGACGAGGAGAATGGGCGAGCTTTGGCGAACGGTGATGGGTTCGGAGCTCGACATTGTGCTTGGAGCTCGGAGAGAGGGAGAGCTCGGCTGTCGGAGGAGAGAGCTTCGATGGTGAGCTCGGAGACTCGTCGAGACGGCCTCGAGCTCGATGAAGAGGGAGCTTTCGGCTACGAGCTTCGAAGAGGAGGTTGATAGTGGCCGTGAGTGGGCCTGACGAAGGTCCGAGCTTCGATGGTGAGCTTTGGCTGCTCGTGCACGCTCGGCGAGGAGAAGAGGCACGCTCAGAGGCAGCGGATGTGGAGCTCAGTGTGCGGAGGAGCTCGGCGAGTGGAAGGTGAGTGTTGGGTGCTGGAGCTTGGCCATGGCGAGGCGTGGATAATGGAGATGGCCGATGATGAAGGTCGGCAAGGAGCTCGGCGTCGGAGCAGACGAGAAGAGAGGTCGGCAATGAAGATGGAGCTCAATAGTGACGACCGTGAGTAGGGGGGAGCTTGATGGAGGAGGCAGTCGGCGAGGTCGGGTTCGCACGAAGATGGGTTCGGCGGAGCCCGAGGTTGAAGAAGACTGGGGTTCGGTTTCGTTTGGTTTTGGCGCCAGGAGTTTGGAGAAGGAAGAGTGAGCGAAGTGGGTCTGGTTCGGATCCCTTAACGGGTCGACCCGGCCCCGTGCCACCCCTTCTCTGCTCCGCTTCTTGCTCTTGTTCTTTCTCTCCTCAGCTTTTTCTCTTCTTCTCCTCTGCTTCGTGTTCGGCAAATCCGAGCACGGATTTTGAGGAGATTTTTTGCCACTTTGCGGTTCGGTAGTTTGGTAGCTCGGATTTGAGATCCGAGCTACATGGCTCAATCTGGACGGTTGATCACGATCGTGGCGCGAATCACGAGACAAGAGACACGAGTTTCGAGAAAACGTTATCTTGTCGTTTTGTGATGACGTGGCGAGATCTGAGCCGTTCATCATGTTTTAGCACGAATTTTGAGACGATCCGACGGTGAGATGGGTTCGGTCGAATTTTTCTCCATATACGAGGGTTGGTACCCCGGCACCTCGAATCGGCACCTCGGATCATTGAAATGATGCCACGTGGCATGCCACGTGGCCCTTTTTTTTTTTTCCTTTCTCTCTCTCTCTCTCTCTCTTGTTGCTCGGCTAATGCATCTGGCTCAGCAGATCCGAGCACGGATTTGAGGAGAATTTTTTTCCACTTTGCTGTTCAGTAGGTTGGTAGCTCGGATTTGAGATCCGAGCTACGTGGCTCAATGTGGACGGTCGATCACGATCGTGGCGCGAATCACGAGACAAGATGCACGAGTTTCGAGAAAACGTTATCTTGTCGTTTTGTGGTGACGTGGCGCAATCTGAACCGTCCATCAGATTCTGTCGCGAATTTTGGGGAGATCCGATGGTGACTTCGCCTCGGGATGATTTTTCTCCATATACGAGGGTCGGTACCTCGGCAGCTCGGCTCGGAGACTCAGTGCTGTTGGCCGAGGCGCTGAGGCATTTTGGAGGAAGTGTTCCTTGAAGATTCCGCCCCTCCGTGCTCAGTGGCTCGGCCGTTCGGCTGAGCTGTTCGGTAGCTCGGCTGTTCGGATGGCTCGAGCGTGAGGAGAAGCTCAGTGAGTTGATGAAGGGGATGGGTCGATGAAGCTCTGCTCCTCGGCTCGGGAGGATGGGTCAGCATATGGGAGAGGTGAGGGGCTCTGAAGTTGTCTCTATTCTGTTTGGTTTTGGAGATTTTTGAAGAGGAGCTCCACTCCTAGGAGAAGTGGTGCTGGGAAGACCCATTCTCTGAAGTGAGTGCAAGGAGCAACTCCAGGGGAGGGTTGTGAGCTCCGAACTCGTAGAGAAGAGGTCCGCTTCGGAAGCGAGCGGAGTGAAGAGCTCGACTCTAGGAGAGAGCCATCTGGAAGACGAGTTTTGAGGAGCAAGTCTAGGAGAGAGTTGTGAGCTCCGAACTTGTTTGAGAAAAGGCCCGCTTTGGAGGCGAGCAGAGCGAAGAGCTCGGTTCTAGGGAAGAGCCACTTGGAGGGGGAGTGTGAGGAGAAACTCTAGGAGAGTGCCATTTGTGAGACGAGTCTGAGGAGCAACTCTGGGAGAAGAGTGGTGAGCTCCGAACTTGTTATTTAAGTGAGGGAATCAACGGTTGTGGGAGCAATTCCGAATGGCGAACCACTTCTAGGTCGCTTAACAACGAACTTGCGAAGTAGAATCGAGCCAAGTGTTGGACTCCGAAACCATCGTTATAGTTATTCAACGGTTGTGGGAGCAATTCCGAATGGCGAACCACTTCTAACCCGCTTAAGAGCAAGTTATTCGAAGCAGAATCGAACCAAGTGTTGGACTCCGGAACCATCGGTAGAAAAGTTCAACGACTGTGGGAGCAATTCCAAATGGCGAACCACTTCTAACCTGCTTAAGAGCGAGTTATTCGAAGCAGAATCGAACCAAGTGTTGGACTCCGGAACCATCGTTAGAGTTATTCAACAGTTGTGGGAGCAATTCCGAATGGCGAACCACTTCTAACCCGCTTAAGAGCAAGTTATTCGAAGCAGAATCGAACCAAGTGTTGGACTCCGGAACCATCGTTAGAGTTTAGTGAGTTGCGGGAGGAGCCATGTAGAAGAAGCTGGACTCCGAACCCACCATTTAAGAGAGTCATGACTCGGAGAGATAGAGAAGCAAGAGCAATAATTTTCAATGAAAAGATGTAAAATTTTATTGAAATAAACTAAGTGGCTGCTCCAATAGGGCGAGCCATTATTACATGCTGTTGGCCGAGTTACAAGCATCGGCCTTATTGAAAATCAGAATCCTACTTCTACAATAAGGTGAGGACCTCTTGGGAGGAGCTGAGTCTTGAAGCTCGGCGGGCCTTTCTGTTCGTTTGGAAGAGGTGATGGTCAGGGGAGGAGCTCGGCCCCGTCTTTTTGGATGAACTTGGTCAGGTATCCCCGCTGTACGAGTTCTTCGATTTCCTCCTTGAGAGCCCGACAATCATCCGTGTTGTGGCCGTGGTCCCTGTGAAAGCGGCACCACTTATCTTTGTCCCTCTTCTTGCCAGGGGTATTCATTCTTGGGGGAGCGCGGAGTAGTCCTTCCTTGTCCACCTCCATAAGGACTTCTGATATATTAGCAATGAGGGGGGTGAACTTCTCAAACCGAGGAGTCGGGCGGCGCTGGCCATTGCCGTCCTTCTGAAGCTTCTTAGCCTCTTCTTCTTCGGTCAACTTTCGTTTTGTCCCTGAGGTAGTCCCTCCGAAGCTTGGAAGGTAGGCGGCCTCTTCGGCACGAATGTACTTGTCACACCTGAGAAGGAGGTCGGCAAAGTTCTGTGGAGGCTTCTTAGCAAGAGAGGAGCGGAGGCTGGAATTGAAGACATTGGATGGAAGGCGGCCGTTGCGACAGATTGGTCGAGGGAAGCTATAGACTTGGCTTCAGCTGTGAACCTCTTCACATAGTCTCTTAACTTCTCACCTTTCTCTTGCCTGAGCTGGAGGAGTGAGATGCTGGTCTTCTCCGTGCGCCTGCTACTCACGAAGTGGGTGATGAAGAGTGTTTCGAACTGCTCGAAGGAGAATATGGAAGATGGGGCGAGGCGGGAGTACCATTCCCGGGCCGAGCCCTTGAGAGTAGCAGGGAATGTCTTGCACAGCAGGGCATCGGAAGCTTGGTGGATGAGCATGAGAGTCTTGAAGCTCTCAATGTGGTCCACGGGATCAGTCTCCCCGGTGTAAGTCTCAAATTGGGGAGGTTTGAAGCCGAATGGCACAGGTGCATCCACAATGGTTCGGGAGAAAGGGGGTCGAGTAGGACGTAGGGTCCTCCCCCTCAGCTCTTCTTCTCGACCTATCTGACCCAGGCGCCTCTCTACCTCATGAAGACGGCGATACATGGCGTCGTCCCTCCGACGGTAATCAGCCGAGCCTCTAGACTCGTCTTCGTAGGAGGGAGAGCGAGGGCTGCAGTGATGGTAACTTCGGGAGCGACGAGGACTTGGGGTACGCCGGGAGTTGGTAGGAGCGGGACGAGGAGATGGGGACCGTCGGCGAGGGCTTCGGACTGGAGGAGGGGACGGGGCCTTCGGCTCATTAGGGTTTTTACGGAGGTTGAGTGCCTGTTGTACCATTGCTTGGAACTGCTGGAACTCGGCACGGGTGATTGGTGCCTCATTGTTCCTGGGCTGTTGCCGATCTGCGGGGGAGTGCCTCCTTCTGTAATGCTCGGGGGACTCCCTCCTTCCCCTTCGGACAGGGGATCTTCTATAGTCTCGGCGGTGAGGGGATCGCTCACCCGGACGTTGTTGGCGGGAGGCTCCCTCTCGGGCCCGCTTCTCGTCCAGACGGTGGCGTAAGTCCTCCACCTTCTGCCGGTTTTGAGGATTATGAGAGGCCATGGAATCCGTAGAGGCTTTGTGTATGGAGACGCGGTCTTGGTGGAGCGGCTACTTCATGCGGGAGCCCCCCGCACCGGCATTCTGTGGACCGGTAGGACCCTTGGGGGGTTGCTGATTCTGAAGAGGAGGCTGATCTTGTTGAAGAGGGTCCTCCACTTGAAGCGGGGGTTGTCCCTGCTGCGGAGCGGGTTGGACGGGGACTACCTCTTGCTGATCAGCGGGGTTGGGTCCAAGGTTGGACCCTCTAGATCTGACTTTTCTGGGAGGCATGGCTGGAGGAGAGCTAGTCGACGAGAAGAGGAGGAGGCTATTCGTATGGTTTTCCCACAGACGGCGCCAATCTGTTGCCGCTAAATTCGGTGTGGGGGCAAGCAGATGAATTTGTGAGTTCGTGGAAAACCTGAATAGCAAACACCTAACCTGTTCCGCCGGAGCTTGACTGTTGACTCCCGCCGTTCACCTGCAAGGAAGTGCGAGACACCGGGGTTGATCTCGGCGACGCACCCTCCGACGCTCAAGTCAGTAACCAGAAATGATTATGAAAGAGCGTTTAACTAGAAAAAGATTGATTACCTCTTAATGGAGATGGGTGGGGGGTATTTATAGTCGCCGTTGGGATCAGATAAGGAATGTGATTCCTGTGATCTGATAAGGTATAAAATCCTTGTAATCAGATTAGGAATGTAATCCCTTAAGTCCCAGTGAAAAGATAGATGTGAATCAGAGCCGTTGATTAGGATTAATCAGAAACCCTAATTCTATCTTTTCTGGACTGGGTGTGTTTCGGGTTGGGACCCGTACCCAGTTGAGGTGGATCCGTTCACGGGTTATTGGATCTGTGAGAAGGAGACCCAGTACCCGCTTCGGACCCATTTGCATGTGAAATTACCGTTTTACCCCTGAGCTGTAAGATTCGTGTCCGATGTGAACGATCCCGATTTAATCCTATTTTTAGCCATATCAATTATAATAATAGTATATATAATAATAATAATAATAATAATAATAATAATAATAATAATAATAATAATAATAATAATAATAATAATAATAATAATATACATACTATATACATACATATACATACATACTGTATACGTACATAATGTACACATATATACATATACATATAAAAATATAGTATGTTGGTTGGGAATTGAAAAAACTTATCTTAGAAAACATGTTTTTCTGTTTTCAAAAAACTCATTTTAAACATAGGTTTTGAGTGTGAAATTTTTAAATGAATTTTCAATATATATTGGTTGGGAATTGAAAAAACTTATCTTAGAAAACATGTTTTTCTGTTTTCAAAAAACTCATTTTAAACATAGGTTTTGAGTGTGAAATTTTAAAATGAATTTTCAAAAAAATTGTATCCAAAAACTGTTTTCAAAATACTCAACCCCCCCCCCCCCCCCCCCCCCCCCCCCCCCCCCCCCCCCCCCCTTCTCTCTCTCTCTCTCTCTCTCTCTCTCTCTCTCTCTCTCTCTCCATTATTATTATCAAATCATGCATTAAGGTGCACTTACCTTAACAAAGGTTAATCTGTTTCACCTTTTCACAAAGAAGTAAGTAGAAAATACATTTGATTAGTTTATTTGTGTTATTTAAGCTTAAAAGAGTTGATGTTTCTCTTTATTTTGGAAAGAGAAAACTAAAATGCTGGACGTCTAAACATCTCTTTACCCTTTATTAACTACTAGTATAATTCTATACAATATTGTACAGAATTTTTAAAAATGAGAAAATAACAAAGCTCCTTTTGGTGAAAAATAACAAAGCTCCTTTTGGTGAAACATTTATATAATAAATGTATACAATATTGTAATATTTTCAGGTTTGATTAATGATGTAATTCTAGTTTAAAATTTGTAAGGATAAAGAGCAAGTGGGAGGTTTACCTCTAACACCGTTATCGAGTCGGTCGGGTCGGGTCATCCACTACCGAACCCGGACTTGCTTCTCTACCGATCCAAACATTGGACCCAAACCCGACCCATGAAAAGTGGGTCCGGGCCCCATTAAAAAGATATTAGCCATCAGGTCCGGGTAGTGGCGAGCGGGTGGTGTCAGGGTAGAGAGGGAGGTTGGGCCTGCTGCTTCTTCTATTCTTCTTGGTTGTTTTTTTTTTTTTTTTTTTTTTTTGGGGGGGGGGGGGGGGGGGGGTGTGAATGGGTTTAATTGGGAAGCTTTTTTTGTGGGGTCCGAGTCAGGTCCATTTTCAGCTGAACCAGTCTTGACCCGAAAATATGAAGGGGTCCTATTTTAAGACCCGAACCCTACACGCAATAGACCAAATTCCCGTCTGGGTATGTGTCGGGTCCATTAGTTTGCGGACCCAGACCCGATCCAAAAATATGAACGAGTCTTATTTTAGGACCCAATCCCTACCAACAATAGACCAAGTCGATTACGGTCTAATGCCGTGTCCTGGTCGATTCCTGGATTCGGATTTTTGTGATAGTGCTAGTTACCTCTTACATTTGTGCCTTTTTAAAAATTTTTTTTAAATAGAAAAAATTAGAAGAAAAAAAACATTTGGAACAAAAGTGTTCTTAGCATAATATATTGTATAGATAGTATAACTTTGTACAATATTGCACATACCTTTTAAAAAAGAGAAAATAATAAAACTATTTCTGAAAAATTCATCTAATACCATTTATATATTATTGCACGATTTTTTAGGTTTGATTCAAATTCAAAATTTGGATGAGGCAAGAGTGGGGAGTTGTCTTCTACATTTGCACACCTTTTTTTATTTTAATAAGAAAAAGGAAAAAAATCCTAGACAAAGGTAGTTTAGCATAATATATTGTATAGAATATTGAACTCTTCAGTAACAGCTATTTGCAGATCTACACGTAATAATTCCATAAAATATTCTCTCTCTTCTCATTTTTCTCTCTTTCTCGTCTTATTTCTCCTCTATTATTATTATCAAACCAAGCATTAAAAGTGAAGGATATATAGTACTGTATAAGTAAACTAGTGGTACAAAGTAATTGGTGCACTTTTGCCTCAATAGGCAAATCATAATCTGTTTCACCTTATGACAAAAGAGTAAGCACAAAATGCGTTTGATCTTGCATTATTTGAGCATAAAAGAGTTGATGTTTCTTTTTGTTTAGGAAAGAGAGAAGAAAAAATCTGGAGGTCCGGACATTTCTTTAGCCTTATAAACTGATTGTCAGAGTGCGTTTGGATCGTTTGTTTTGAAAATCCATATTAAACATTATTTTTGAAAGAAAAAAATATAAAGTTATTTTTGTGATTTTCGAAAACAGAGTATTGTTTGATAAACGATTTTCATAAAATAGCATTTCAAAAATAAAGTATAAAATACGTTTGGTAAACTGTCTACAGTATATATATATATATATATATATATATATATATATATATATATATACTCAGTTGCTAACCGGTCTGTTTGAACAGACTCGGTGCAAATTGTGAATTTGGCCGTTGGATCGACTTGATCAAGATCCAACGTCTCAGATTCTCACCACCCAAACTCCTCCCCTCTCACTTAAGTTGTGAGGGGGTATAATGGAGATTTCACCCCTATTTGTATTGGGAGAATCTAAGTCGTTGGATCTTGATCAAGTTGATCCAACAGCCAAATTCTCAGTTTACAATGGGTCAAACAGATCTGTTTGCAACGGAGAATTCCTTATATATATATATATATATATATATATATATATATATATATATATATAAAACACTATCACATTCTCCTGCTACTCGGATCCGGACCCGGACCCGTTAAAAAATACCTTAAAAATTATGAAATTTGAATACTAGTGTTATAGGAATATACATTGAACATAGATGTGTAGATATAATATTTATTCATCTACTTGAGTGTAAAAAATGTTGGAACCGTAAGATATCAGGTGCAAAATACTTACGTGCAAATATTTATTCCCCGCTACCGGACCCAACGGGTAGATTTTTTTAATTAAGACTCGGACCCGGACACGGTTCTTGCAAGTCCTGGTCCGGTTCCAATTTTTGGACCCGTGTGGTATCGGGTCCGAGTTTCCGGGTATTGGAGGACCCGACCCGATAGGACCCGATACCAGCACTATATACAGACACACACACACACACAATATGTATGTATACTGTAACGCCCCAATTTTTTTTTTGACTCCCAACTCAAATCTTTCAATTTCTATGTTACTTTAAACATAAACTAAAAAAGTTATATTTCAGGAAAAATTTCGGCAGAGTTTCCCCTGTAAATTTTGCCCCGAAACACAGATAGTTTACGGAATTCTGCTCAAAATTCCGTAGCTCACAATACACACAATAATTTCACGGGCTCCCCAGGCCAAAATGAGCAGATACACACAGGCAATATAATATAATGCTCTGGGGGCCAAACTCAGAACGGATTATCAAATATCAAATAAAAACTATAAATTTCTTTGAAAAACGAGGTAAAATTTTAGAAAAATCTTTGTAAAACCTACCACAGAGCCCAGTACTCCACAACGAGGTGGGTACGGATCACAAACATACCACACCACCCCACACTATACTTATCATCATCATATACATGCTCATACATCCATAATACAATTTAGATCATAAATTTTACTATTCACATAATTAATTAGTACAAATTTTTAAAATAAAATTTCACCCTACCAATCCACGCCTCACCTCTGCACTGATGAGAACCTGTAACAGTGGGGGATCTAGGGTAGTCCTCGGACTCCCCTAACCCCCAAACACTAAGGGGTTAGCCATTTCTGGTGTGAGTATAATTTACTAACTCATAAATAATTTAAATTATATGAAGAAAATAACTTAAACTTACGACTATCAATATAAGAAGATTCAACCTGAGATTCACACATAAAACGTCATACATACGAATTTACAGCAAAGTATTCTGCAAACCTGCATCCATCGGTATAAATCCATATCTGCACTATATGCATCATAGCAAGCTCACACATAACTTGATTTTACACTCACATAATCTCATACCACCCCTACACACTTTCTTTATTTCATAAATAATCACTTGACGTCACTGCCTCGTTTTCGTTAAACTATTCAACCACGTATTTCATTTACCATTCATTTGCATTTACGAACTCGCGACTCATATTCTTTCCTACTCATCTCCATTCATAAATATTTTCTTCTTCGTTCTCATATTACACAACACCGCACTCATTCATTTCGTATAACACATATCATCACGTCTCATAATACATTACTTTTACTCTCATCGTATATTACAACTATCTTCTTTACACTCTCAGTACATCATCATACTCATCAGCATATATTCTCATAATACCACATTAATTCATGTCTTATGACACAAATATAACACCCCATTGTCCATTGCAATTTACTCACATTTCATCACATCATTAACATATCACTTATTAAACACTCGTTCTTATCACATCAAAAATATGTTTTATAACTCATTCTCATCCCGTTGTATCATTTAGCTATTATTCAATCTAATTGATGACTAACTTACTCTTATCTTCACTTATAACCCAAGTTATCATTGATTTCACTTTCATTCTCATCAATTAATACTCCATACCCCCAAACATAGTTTGGGCAATAATATATCACACCCCAAAGCCGATAGCTTGGGTAATAATCACTACACCCCAAACGCATAGTCTGGGTAATATCACATCACATCTCAAGCTGTTAGCCTGGTTATTAATTCACTTCAATCACTATTCATCTTCACTTATTTAATTTCTCATTTCCATTAATCATTACCATAAGTATACCAACTCACCCTGCGAATTATGCCAAGGCAGGTAGTTCCCACCAACTCATTTCCATTAATCATTACCACAAGTATACCAACTCACCCTGCGAATTATGCCAAGGCAGGTAGTTCCCACCATTTCCACAGAAATAGCGGACAGGTAGTTCCTTGACACAATTCCAAGGTACAACTCATATCAATCTGTATTTTACTTTAATGATCTCATACATAATACAATTACTACGTACTATTCATAATAACACATGTCTCTTTTATTATTCTCATTTTAATTTAACCACGTACTACATTTATCACTTCCTTTCATACACTAACTCATAACTCATTTTCTTTCATTTATAAGGTACATAATGCATTCTTTCTACTTCCCGTATTCATTATCATAACACAATTTCTTCATTTAATCCATAGTAATACACTTTCGTATTTTCTGAGTCTCATCACGTAATCACTTATTTATCCTTTATTCTTAACTCATAATACACTTACTTCACTATTTCATTTCATCTTACACCAAATACTTCATCCTCTTTCTCATTCACATTTCATATCATATTCATTGTATCTCAGGTCTAGCCTGAAGTATCAATTCTCTCTTCGGTCTATCCGGAGGTATCTGCTCTCCCAGGTCCATCCTGGGGAATCAACTCTCTCTCAGGTCTCACCTGAGGTATCATATCTCTTTCCAGTCTATCCGGAGGTATCTGCACTCCCAGGTCCATCCTGGGGTATCAACTCTCTCTCAGGTCCCACCTGAGGTATCATATCTCTCTCCGGTCTATCCGGAGGTATCTGCACTCCCAGGTCCATCCTGGGGTATCAACTCAAGTCAACCGAAATTATTGCTATTAACATTATCTTTTCATATTAACATCACTCTTTATCATCACAGCATCTCCCATTTTATTTACTTATTCGCATAAACAATGATCACCAACTCACTTACCCCTTTCAATGCATCACACAAAAGAAATATCACTGTAATTAACATAAAAATCATCACATCATAATATTACACATCACAGCTGTACTGTATTATTTATTTTATCATTACCCCACACACCATGAGTATACCATACTATTTATTATCTCAATATTACATGATTGCATACGCCCAATAGATCAACACATCACAACATCGTATATATATATAAATACACCCAGTACGTTACCATCACACTGGATATTCAAAATCACATCAATTCACCATATACCGACATCTTATATAAATATAACTCGTCCCCGTATATATATATATATATATCTAATCCATCATCTATAAGTTTATATCAATACACAAGGGACATGAGTAATTAATCGTCATATTACACACCAACACCAAACACTAATTCCCATATATAAATACACCTTATTCCGTAATTCATACCAATCGTTCGTATTACACTAAGATTTTCTTTAAACAACAAATATGTAAATATATTCATACTCACATAGCATCCCGTGAAGACTCGAAGCGCCAGCACGCCGTTCCACATCCAAATCTGCTAACATATCCTATTATCAAATTTCAACACAATTAAGGCTCAAATCATCCAAATCAATCACAGAAAATAATAACACTATTTCTAATATCACTCAGGCATTTTATCGAACGTCTAGGATACACACGTGCAATGCATGTAATAGAAAAATTCCTACAAAATGTTTTCCCCCAAACAATTATCAAAATCACCCCCAACTTATTATAATAGTTCTACTAAAATTCTACTACTATAAAGGAGATAATTCTCACATATATAATTTTCTTTTACAAACCCAAAACCCTAATTTATTAACAACTTAAAATATCTCTAATAATCCGCTAATTCCTCACATCTACCATTTCCAGAATCCCTAAATCTTCCTACCATAATATCTCTACTCAATAAAAATCAACCACACTAAAGTTCATACAATAAATAAATCTAGGGTTTACCTTTTCGAAATCCTTTCGAAAATCCGACACCGCCACGACATCGAGGACCCTTCAATTAGTCATCCCCTAGAACTAATTTGAAAATCATGGAGGAATTGATCGGATTTGGGTGGGGAAGATCGGCCGAAAGTGGGTTCGGCTTGGGTGTTCGAACGGGATCAGGGAAAAAAAAGGAAGAAGAAGAAGTAAGTAGAAATGGGAAAGGGGGGGGGGGGGGGGGGGGGTTATTAAAATAAAATTATAAATAAATGGATATTTACAAATAGGCCCCCAGACCTCCAAAATATTTGAAACAAACCCTAACTCTATTCTTTAATAGCACCAACAATACAAAATACATTATAATTATCTCGTAGTAATCCTTCAAAATTATAAAATAAAATAAACAATATTTATTCACATAAAATCTCAACTCATGGCTTCAATATATCAATAATACCAATATACCACAAATATCCATACCGATATCAATATTTAAATAAAATCTATCAAAAATAATTTTTCACCACTCCAAATATATAAAAACAAGTATTTTCGGTATTTTACAAATTCGAGGTGTTACATATACACATATATATATACTAATAAATATACGTATATGTATATAATATGTAGGTTCAGAAAAGAAATAAACCCATACCAAAAAACTAGTTTTATAATTTGTTTTCAAAAAATCTATTTTAAACATAGATATTGAGTGTATATTTTTAAAATAACATTTTCAATGTATCCAAATACAATTACCTTATGTTTTCATTTTAAAATTCGAAAAATGTTTTATAACTCCAAACCAAAGGCAGCATGAACATCTTTAGTAATGCCTACCTGCATTCCATAAAATATGCTTTCCCAGAGCTTTAGCAGGAAAGTTTTTTTTTTTGAAGAAAAGGTGGAATATGGCCGCCCTATTTTATTAATAAGCAATTAACCAAACAAACCCAGCGTACTGGATCATATTACAAACTACAAACAAGAAAATAGAACATGAAGCGATATGACCAGTACATACAATTAGAGTCCACTCCAACACCCTTAGAGGGTGGGCCGACCAAAAAAACACAATAAAAAACCCATAGTCGGCTAGATGGATCCGTCCACAACTTGATCCCGACCTCCACCAATATTGTACTGGACCCCATCTTGGGCCCAGTCACAAAGCTGTTGATTCTTGATTTTGATGACTACAACACAATGTAAAGTTGTGCTACCACTTATATATATTGCAGGATGTATCAAAGACAAATACCACGGTGCAATACACAAAGGCAAAGTTGATCCAATGAAACTTTCAAGAGAATCGATCAAACTACAAATATCTAAGTTCAAGTCACATTTGATCAAGCAAGCTTCAAGACATAAAAACAATGTCTCAAGCTCAAGTCAAAGACTCAAGTTCATGACAAGACTCAAGTACTTCAAATGTTTTGAATAAAGTATCTTGTAATAATTGTAATTTTTATTCTTTGAGTCTTAGGAACTTGTAATAGCCTTGTCACACACACACTCACACATATCTTTTAATAATTGAGTGTTTTACAAAGTTAAAATGTCGAAACAAGCTTGAATAAGTTCAGCCGTTGAGTACTAGTCGACCGTTCTTTAGAACCAGTCGACTGTCTTTGTACGAAATTGTCTGAACTCATACAAGCTCTGACCAGTCGACTCATTAGGGTAATCCAGTTGACTGTTCAAGTTGTTTCGATAGTATTCTGAATTTAAAAACTTGTTTTTCGAATTCAAATGATTTCCTATCCGTTTTAATACGGTTTTGGGAACTGTTTTACAACGTTCCTCCGATTTCTCTCTATAAATAGAGTATAGGAATCACCATGAAAAGGTTCCAAGCATTTTCTCAAGTTTTAAGTTTTTGTTTTTGAGAAGAACAAGCTTTTAAAAGGCATACATATTCTCTAAGTCTTGATTCTCTGGAAATCAGACTAGTATAACATCGAATTCGTTTTAGACTGATTTTAGAAGTTAATCTAATAGCCACCATACAAAATCACAAATCACAAACAAGGCTATTAGTTATTGTAACTCTTTTTGTTGTTGTTTTCACTCACGGGTTGTGAGAGTGGTCCTTTCGGTTGGAGAGTAGGGCTCTTGGTTATAGAGTCGGTTTTTCACTATAGGGTGTAGAGTGGGTTTGCTCACTCTAGTGGTGAGAGAGTTCTACGGGTTTGACATATAGTTGTTGTCAAACGCCGTAGGGTATTTTTGTACTTTTTCAAGAATAGTGGAAAATCTCAAGTGGATTGTTTAGGGACTGGATGTAGGTCGGGAGGACCGAACCAGGATACATCGCTGTATTCTCTGTGGTTGACTCTCTCTGTGGTTGTATTTTCTTCACTTGCAATCTCAATTTTGTTAAGTTTTAGTTCCAAAACTTGTCTGTCAAGTCGACTGGTTTCTGCTATAAGTCAACTGGTCAGACTCGTAACTCTCAGTAAAGTACTCTTCTAATCTGACGCTTAGTCAACTGGATATCTATTTTCAGTTGACTTAACATAACGAAAAGTTCAATTTCTTAATTAATTTTTATACAACACTATTCACTCCCCCCTCAAGTGTTATTTGCCTTGCCTACAGGATCCAACACTTGGTATCAGAGCCTGGTTGGGTGCAATGGCAACTACTTCTGTAACGCCCCGAATCCCAAATACACTGAATTCGAGAAGTTCTACAGGATCTCTTTCGCTTCATTTAGTACAATTTACATCAGAGTTTACATGAATACATTACAATTTACACTGCACAGCGGAAGTAAAATTTACAACGATTGAACAAATGTACAACAACATTGAATAATCTTTAAGCATCTGTTCCTTTTTAATCTTTATCATACCATTTATCCTGCATATAAAACTGTGGGTACGTCAGTTTATTCAACCGATGATAATTATACATGGCCATCCTCTCTATGCCAGAAACAGTATAACGATTCTAATTTCTTAACAGATCACAAACTTGTTCACATATCAAATTAAAGTAAAGGGAAAAATCTTAATGAAGTCGTGTCGTGATTGTGCACTTATTCCTTAATGCAATTATTTATATTACATGACACTAATGCGCACTTGTTCGGATTCTATGCATCCCAAACTACATAGGTCCGAGGGTAAGCCTCTTAATCGTTCTTCATCTTTGTAGGGTTCAATCTCTCGCCATGACTTAATCTACTACTATAACTACGGTGAGTATCCTAGATGATCTATGAGTACAAGCTCGTGTACAGAAAACCTGGAGGGAAATCCCACGCCATGTCTTGACTCATCAAGCATGCATTCTGTGGCATTTCAGCCTCCTTCATGGCACACAATCCTCTTGCAGTCACTAAACACCCCACAAACGTGGCTAAAGTCCGATCATTACTGAGTTGTGTCCACGCCATGTCTTGACTCATCAAGCATGCATTCTGTGGCTCACACACCCGCACCGTAAACTCTAGTTCTCATACTTGTGTTTTCTCTCACTTTCATCACATCTCCACTATGTACTAATTATTAGAATCATGAATAAAAATCAAAGCTCTAGAGTTAGCCTCTCCACTAAATCGGACTTATTCATTTATTCAACTTGACCAACCTTGGTCTTTCAGTTCACATTTCATTTCATTTCTTTCCAAATGCCGGGGGAGACTTAGCTACTCCTTTGGTTCAATTCAAATTCACAATTTCCAATTTGAGCATTTCCAACTCATAATTCATTTGATAGTCTCTCAGACTTCCTTTATCATGTTCCTAGCTTTCATATTCATTTAATTCCCAATTCAAATCAATGATTCATTTCATGTAAATTCATGCAACGACAAATAGAGTATACCAATATCAACCATAAGATTCACAATCTTTATCATAAGCCAAATAAGATTTCTGGTATATCAAAAGTATCCTGGACAGTCGACTTGGAGACAGTCCAGTCGACTAGTTCAGTCAAATAAAGTTCTTCATAACTGCTCAGGAGAGTCGACTGCTGCACATGGCCAGTCGGCTGCTCCGCAATTTTCCATGTCTAAAAATATCATTCACTTGACAGTCGACTGTCATTCAAATCAGTCGTCTGTTCTGGGTGTTTTAGCTGTACACTTTTCATGTTTAGTCCAGTCGACTGCTACATGCATTAAGTCGGCTGAACAGGTTAAATTTCAAATTAAGGAATCATCTTTCCCTTCTGTTCTTCAATTCACATACATCTTTTGTCACATTACAATATATTCATACTAACATAAACATGTAATTTCTTATCTGTTCACTAACATCACAACATATAAATTTCACATAACTAATGTTTTCTTTCCTCAAAAAAATTCTAGGCATGCACTTTCATTTACTCATTATTTACTTGCAGAGATGAATACTAATCTCAATTTAACACACTAGAACATCACATTAAAATACCTCGTTTCATGAAACTCTGAACTGTACATAATTTATCCTAATGTACCAGTCGACTGTTTACATTAGCGGTCGACTGTACGGGTCATTCCCAGTTTTCTAATTATCACTAGTTCTTTTTCATCCGTTCATGTCTCCTCAATTATATACAACATGGAGGATATGGATTTAGCAATCACTCTATCACTTCAGTTTGTATACATGTACACAATTAAATCTTCTAATAAATCATGAAAAAAAAACATTCGCCTCGTACCAGTCGACTTGTCCACATGACGATCGACTGTACAGGCCCATTTCAGTCTTTTTAAAGTGTCATTACTTCATTATTAGTCCTTCACAACTTTCACAATAAGCATACACAGGGCAATCTAATATATTTAAACTTACTTTTCATAAGCATGGTAACAATCATTATTGCCATAGCATAATTACTATATTAGAAGTCCTGAGAAACACCCACCTTATTGACGAAGTAAACGAATCTCGCGAAGCCTTCTAGTTTGATAATGTGACCTCTCCTCCTTGCTCCTTGCTACCGAAACCTTCTGAAATGATAACCGGCCTCCAAAGAACAATCACACACAACTCTCTTACAATATATCTATCTTACAATGAAATTCTTAGTGTAAAAGACTTTTGAGAAAAGGGGGTATTTATACTAAATCCTTGGTGAAATGGAGGGCTAGGATTTAGTAAGTAGTTATGAGATGGAAGGCTAGGATGAGAGTAGAAGTTGTAATAACTTCCCACAACTAGGTAACCACTCCTACACCATCTCCACCTCCTCCAAAAACCGGCCAAGGAAAAAAAAATGGTGCTCATGCACGTGTGTGTGAAATGCACGTGCATGTGCAAGTCTCCATCTAAAAACTTGTACAAACATTTCTATAAAAAAATATAATCTTTTTGAAAAGTGTTTACCTTACAAGTTGTTTATTCAAAGAATTAATTTATGGGCTTAAATTGATGGGCCAAACTAATAGCTTTTATCAAAAAATAAATTAGATCTTTGGGCTTTAGTTTATTTGAAAACAAAGGGCCTTTTATAAAAATTACAGCACATATATACATATATTTCTATGCACATACTCATCATTCATAATGAAAGTAATCATAAGATTTCATATTACGAAGAAGGCACGTGCACACTACGTGCAAAAAAAATAAAATAATAATAATAAATAATTTTCATTAAATGAAAATCGGGGCATTACAACTTCTAATGCAAGCCAATACCATGAAGGCCAATCCACACAAAGGTCACCCCTATTCGATGGAACTAATTACAACTATTGGAAGTGTAGAATTGAGATCTATCTTCAATCCATCAGCTATGAGATTTGGAACATGACGGAGACAGAGTACACCGCTCCTACAATTCCTTATGCACAATGGAACGATAAAATGAAGAGCAACACAATGAACATTGCAAAGGCGATGAATGCTCTATTCTGTACTCTTACCAAAGAGGAGTTTAATCGTGTGTCTAATGCAATAACGGCATATCAAATTTGACACACACTCGAGGTAACTCATGAAGGTACTAATAAAGTTAAAGAATCTAAGATATCTGTTCTTGTTCACAGGTTCGAGATGTTCCGCATGAAGGAGAATGAGAATGTGTTAGATATGATCACACAGTTCACGGATATTACAAATTCTCTTGTGGCTCTTGGAAAGACGTACATTCAAGTCGAAATGGTGAGGAAAGTTCTTCGTGCCTTAACCCTCGAATGGGAGAAGAAGACCACCGCCATAGAAGAGGCCAACGATTTAACACAACTCTCTCTTGAGAATCTTGTGGGAAATCTTATGGCATATGAAGTTCAACTTGAAGAATGCGAGAAGGATTTAGAACTTCAACATTCAAAGAAAAAGACACTCGCTTTCAAGGCCATGTCGGACTTCGAAGATGAAGAAGAAGATGAAGAAGAAATAGCCATATTCACTAGAAAGTTCAAGAAGTTTCTAAGGAAAGGTAAATTTAATTCCAAATTTAAAGATATTAATAAACTTTCCACTTGTTTCAAGTGTAACAAAACAGGTCATATGAAGAAGAA
This sequence comes from Hemerocallis citrina, assembly GCA_017893485.1. NCBI lineage: Eukaryota > Viridiplantae > Streptophyta > Magnoliopsida > Asparagales > Asphodelaceae > Hemerocallis > Hemerocallis citrina. The sequence continues at coordinate 256,329,784 of CM030364.1, forward strand.
TTGCCCATTAGAAAATGCGAAAACCAAAGGAAAGGCTCCTAACTTCAAGAAGGACAAGTACACAAAGAACAAGTACATGAAGAACAAGAAGGCATATCAAGCAACTTGGGACGATAGCGATTCTTCATCGGAAGAATAGAATGAAGAGACAAATGAAGTTGCGAATGTATGCTTCATAGCTACATAAAACAAAGTAAGTGATAACTTTGATTCAAATGACTTATTAGATGCTTTTAATGAGATTTTTCAAGAACTTAAGAAGGAGAAAATTAGAGTTAAAAACTTAAAGAAAGTAAATCAAATACTTTCTCAAGAGAATCTTGACTTAAATTTTGAAGTCAAGTCTTTAAATTCTCGACTTCCTTTAGAACTCTTAGGCAATCCCGTAATGAAATCCATACTGATGTTATCCCACTTCCATTCCGGAATAGGTAATGGCTGTAATAGACCTCCGGGTCTCTGATTTTCGGCTTTGACTTGCTGACAAACCTCACACTTCGCCACAAATTCAGCCACATCCCGCTTCAAACCTGACCACCAGAAATGCTGTTTGATGTCCTTGTACATCTTAGTACTTCCAGGATGTACCGATAAAAGAGTAGCATGTGCCTCCTAAAGAATAATCTCTTTCAGGTCCGCCTGATTCGGAACACATAGCCTCTCTCCAAACCACAACACTCCATTCCTGATTTGAAATCCGGGCAACCTGCCAGCACCAACCTGCTCCTTCATCTCCAAGATATCAGCATCAACCCCCTGACTAGCAATGATCCTTGCATTCAAAGTAGGCTGAAGCCTCAACTGAGCTAAAGATGCTCCCAATCCTTGCAAGACAACCTCAATACCTGCTCGGCCCAATTCCTCAATCAGATGCTTCTGAGTTGTAATCAAACTGGCTAAACTGCTCTTGTGACTAAGTGCATCAGCAACAACATTAGCCTTCCCAGGATGATACTTGATCTCAGGTCGCATGTCCTCAAGCACTTCCAACCATCTTCGCTGCCTCAAATTCAGATCCTTCTGCTGATATATGTACTTCAAGCTCTTGTGGTCCGTGTACATGTTCAATTTCTCACCGTACACGTAATGCCTCCATTGCTTCAGGACAAAGATAATCGCAGCCAACTCCAGATCATGAGTCGGGTAATTCTTCTCATGCGGTCTTAGTTGCCTAGACCCATAAGCGATTACTCTTCCTTCTTGCATTAAGACACAACCAAGCCCACGATGTGAAGCATCGCTATAAACATCATACTCAACACCTGCTCTAGGCAAAGCCAAAATAGGTGCAGTAGTCAGCTTCTCTTTCAACTCCTGAAAGCTCGCCTCACATTGCTCAGTCCACTTGAAGTTCACCTTCTTCTTGGTCAGACCAGTAAGCGGCACGGCTATCTGGGCATAACCTTGAATGAATCTCCTGTAGAATCCAGTCATTCCAAGAAAACTTCTGACTTCCTTCACTGTAGTAGGCCTAGCCCAATCTCTCACTGCCTCTATCTTCTGAGGGTCAGTTGCCACTCCCTCCTTAGAAAGGATGTGATCTAGGAATGCCACTTCAGATTTCCAGAAATCACACTTGGATAACTTGGCATACAACTCCTGCTCTTCCAGCTTCTTCAAAACTACTGCCAGATGCTCGGTGTGCTCCTCTTCTGACTTGGAGTATACGAGGATATCGTCGATAAACACCACGACGAAAGAATCAATGAACGACCTCAGAACTCTTTTCATCAAATCCATGAAGATTGCGGGTGCATTCGTCATTCCAAATGGCATAACTAAGAATTCGTAATGCCCATGTCGAGTTCTAAATGCAGTTTTGTGCACATCTTCAGCTTTCACTCGAACTTGGTGATATCCTGATCGAAGATCTATTTTGGAGAAAATAGCTGCTCCTTGTAGACGATCGAACAAGTCATCAATTCGAGGAATAGGATACTTATTCTGAACAGTGACCTTATTCAGCTCCCGGTAATCGATACACATCCTCATCGATCCATCCTTCTTCTTTACCGAAAGCACTGGTGCTCCCCAAAGTGACGCACTAGGTTGAATAAAGCCTTTCTCCAACAGTTCCTCAATCTGCCGTTTCACTTCATCCTGTTCCACTGGAGCCATCCTATACGGTGCCTTAGAAATGGGTGCACTTCCCGGTTGAATAGTGATGCTGAACTCTACATCACGATGCGGGGGTAACCCAGGAAAATCATCCAAGAACACAGTCGGATAGTCCCGAACCACAGGAATTCCTTGCACTTCCACAGGAGTCTCTTCCTTGCGGATAGCTGCCACCAGCTTAGGACACTTCTTCTTCCCTTGGAAAGTGACTTCAGGTCCACCTGGAGCCTTCACTGTTACTGTCTTGGTTTTACACTCGATGCTTGCACTGTACACCGACATCCAATCAATGCCAATGATAACATCGACTCCCAAGATAGTCAGCTCGATTAGATCAATCCCAAAGATTAGATCTCCAATCACAATCTCACAATCAGCATAATACCGATCAGTGGTTAAAGTTTCCCCTGATAGAGTAGCTACTGCCAAGATCTTGCATGGAAAAATTTTCGGTTCAACTCCCAACACTTTAGCAAATTTAGGAGACACAAAAGTATGAGAGGATCCAGTATCGAATAACACAACAGCTTTCATTCCATTAAGATAAAGTTCTCCTGTTACATAATACACACTCATTACGTAACAGTTTCACTAAATAAGTGGGAAAAAGAAATAACAAAAACCTCTAAACATCAGCCCTCGTACCAGTGATGACATGATCAACTTCATCAGCATCAGCTTCCGTCAAGGCAAATACTCGCCCTGGTTGGTACGGTCTCTTTCCAGTCTGCTGCGTTGGTACATTGCGATTACCATTCTATGGTTTGAGACATTGAGATTGGTAATGTCCCGCTTCACCACAGTTGTAGCAAGTTACCACAGGAGGTCTCACCACATTGTTTCCAGGTTCTCCAGCCACACAAATAGCGTTCGCCCCTGTCGGTTTGAACCTTTGTGCAGATGGTTGCCCCTTAAAACTCCCAGAATTGGCGGGCCTCTTTCCAGACTGCCAGTTGTTCCTTCGGTTCTGAACAACATGGAACTGCTCCATATCTGCTTCCGTCGCTGCTGCCCTCTTGACCAACTTGTCGAATCTCCTGATACCAAGAGGTATCATCCGGGACCTCAAGCTTGGCCTCAAACCATGCTCGAACTTACGAGCCTTCTTCGCTTCATCCATCACTAGTTCAGGAGTATACCTAGAGAGATGAGTAAATTTGGTCTCGTACTCTCTCACTGACATGCCACCTTGCTGTAGTGACAGAAATTCCATAGCCTTCTTCTCTTGGACGTCGGAGGAGAAATAGTGACTGCAGAATTCTTCTAAAAATTCCTCCCAGCCAAGCATTATACCTCCCATTGTCCTCTTCATCGACTGCCACCAAACAGCCGCGTCCTTCTCAAGTTGCAGAGTCGCCAACTTCACCTTACTGCCCTCAGGGGTCTCCAACACTTCAAAGATTGTCTCCACCTGACAAATCCAGTTGTCAGCCGCATCAGGGTCTGACTTCCCTTCGAATACAGGTGGTTTCATTCGTTTGAACGATTCCACTAGTTTAATCGCTTCGGGCACCGGATTCGCAGGCCCCCTTCCTTAGTTCTGATTCATAGCCACGGCGTTGAGCGTCTGATAGACCCTCGCAAGTTCCGTTTCCAGATCCAAACCTTCCCCGTTTCTAGCTCCTCTTCTAGACATATTCTGATGCAAAAGATCCATTAAATTCGAAGTATAAGACATGAATTTTAAATTAACTTGTATTTCATTGAATTCCAAACTCTATACATGCGAATTGAAAAACATTTCTTGATATCAGAATGAAAGAAAGTAGAAGCTACAACAGTCTAACTCCTACGGTTCCTCTTCGCTTCTCGAAGTTCTCCCCGTAGTTCATCAACTTCATCCTTCAGCACATCGGTCAGATTATTCCTCTTCTCGAGTTCCCATACACGATGACTGAGAACCGAAAAGTCGTCCTTGCGCTTTGTCAATTGAGCCTCCAATAATCCGACTCTCTCCCGTAGTGTTTCAACTCGCCGTTGAAGAGAAGCCACAAGACTACTCAAAACTGGTCCCTCTTCTTCATCAGAAGAAGAATCGTCAGGTGAGTCTGGAGGTGGGGTAATCTCTTAAGATTTAGGCCACTCCTCCTCATCAGAATCTGCTTGCCCAGGATGGTACTCTTCCTCGGGATCTGCTTGTCCAGGATGGTACTCTTCCTCAATGATATGCCAGTCGTCACCTCTAGCAGGGTCAAAGTGATCAGCCATCTTAGAAATAGAGAGGAAGAAGCATAAGTCTTAGAGCAACACAAATGTAAGTCACTTATATTTAAATCTCTAAACTCAAACACACACTCTAATGTCCACTACTAGGGTGTCATTCCTTATAAATTTGTACAAGTGTGAAAAGCGTGGCTCTGATACCACTCTGTAACGCCCCGAATCCCAAATACACTGAATTCGAGAAGTTCTATAGGAACTTTTCGCTTCATTTAGTACAATTTTACAAAAAAATTTGAACTTTTCACTTTACATCAGAGTTTATATGAATACATTATAATTTACACTGCACAGCGGAAGTAAAATTTACAACAATTGAACAAATGTACAACAACATTGAATAATCTTTAAGCATCTGTTCCTCTTTAATATTTATCATACCATTTATCCTGCATATAAAACTGTGGGTACGTCAGTTTATTCAACCGACGATAATTATACATGGTCATCCTCTCTATGCCAGAAACAGTATAACGATTCTCATTTCTTAACAGATCACAAACTTGTTCACATATCAAATTAAAGTAAAGGGAAAAATCTTAATGAAGTCGTGTCGTGATTGTGCACTTAATCCTTAATGCAATTATTTATATTACATGACACTAATGCGCACTTGTTCGAATTCTATGCATCCCATACTACATAGGTCCGAGGGCAAGCCTCTTAATCGTTCTTCATCTTTGTAGGGTTCAATCCCTCGCCATGACTTAATCTACTACTGTAACTACGGTGAGTATCCTAGATGATCTATGAGTACAAGCTCGTGTACAGAAAACCTGGAGGGGAATCCCACGCCATGTCTTGACTCATCAAGCATGCATTCTGTGGCAATTCAGCCTCCTTCATGGCACACGATCCTCTTGCAGTCACCAAACACCCCACAAGCGTGGCTAAAGTCCGATCATTACTGAGTTGTGCCCACGCCATGTCTTGACTCATCAAGCATGCATTCTGTGGCTCACACACCCGCACCGTAAACTCTAGTTCTCATACTTGTGTTTTCTCTCACTTTCATCACATCTCCACTATGTACTAATTATTAGAATCATGAATAAAAATCAAAGCTCTAGAGTTAGCCTCTCCACTAAACCGGACTTATTCATTTATTCAACTTGACCAACCTTGGTCTTTCAGTTCACATTTCATTTCATTTCTTTCCAAATGCCGGGGGAGACTTAGCTACTCCTTTGGTTCAATTCAAATTCACAATTTCCAATTTGAGCATTTCCAACTCATAATTCATTTGATAGTCTCTCAGACTTCCTTTATCATGTTCCTAGCTTTCATATTCATTTAATTCCCAATTCAAATCAATGATTCATTTCATGTAAATTCATGCAACGACAAATAGAGTTTACCAATATCAACCATAAGATTCACAATCTTTATCATAAGCCAAATAAGATTCTTGATATATCAAAAGTATCCTGGACAGTCGACTTGGAGACAGTCCAGTCGACTTGTTCAGTCAAATAAAGTTCTTCATAACTGCTCAGGAGAGTCGACTGCTGCACATGGCCAGTCGGCTGCTCCGCAATTTTCCATGTCTAAAAATATCATTCACTTGACAGTCGACTGTCATTCAAATCAGTCGTCTGTTCTGGATGATTTAGCTGTACACTTTTCATACTCAGTCCAGTCGACTGCTACATGCATTAAGTCGGCTGAACAGGTTCAAATTAAGGAATCATCTTTCCCTTCTGTTCTTCAATTCACATACATCTTTTGTCACATTACAATATATTCATACTAACATAAACATGTAATTTCTTATCTGTTCACTAACATCACAACATATAAATTTCACATAACTAATGTTTTCTTTCCTCAAGGAAATGCTAAGCATGCACTTTCATTTACTCATCATTTACTTGCAGAGATGGATACTAATCTCAATTTAACACACTAGAACATCACATTAAAATACCTCGTTTCATGGAACTCTGAACTGTACATAATTATCCCAATGTACCAGTCGACTGTTTACATTAGCGGTCGACTGTACGGGTCATTCCCAGTTTTCTAATTATCACTAGTTCTTTTTCATCCGTTCATGTCTCCTCAATTATATACAACATGGAGGATATGGATTTAGCAATCATTCTATCACTTCAGTTTGTATACATGTACACAATTAAATCTTCTAATAAATCATGAGAAAAACATTCGCCTCGTACCAGTCGACTTGTCCACATGACGGTCGACTGTACAGGCCCATTTCAGTCTTTTTAAAGTGTCATTACTTCATTATTAGTCCTTCACAACTTTCACAATAAGCATACACAGGGCAATCTAATATATTTAAACTTACTTTTCATAAGCATGGTAACAATCATTATTGCCATAGCATAATTACTATATTAGAAGTCCTGAGAAACACCCACCTTATTGACGAAGTAAACGAATCCCGCGAAGCCTTCTAGTTTGATAATGTGACTTCTCCTCCTTGCTCCTTGCTACCGAAACCTTCTGAAATGATAACCGGCCTCCAAAGAACAATCACACACAACTCTCTTACAATATATCTCTCTTACAATGAAATTCTTAGTGTAGAAGACATTTGAGAAAAGGGGGTATTTATACTAAATCCTTGGTGAAATGGAGGGCTAGGATTTAGTAAGTAGTTATGAGATGGAAGGCTAGGATGAGAGTAGAAGTTGTAATAACTTCCCACAACTAGGTAACCACTCCTACACCATCTCCACCTCCTCCAAAAACCGGCCAAGGAAAAAAATGGTGCTCATGCACGTGTGTGTGAAATGCACGTGCATGCGCAAGTCTCCATCTAAAAACTTGTACAAATACATTTCTATAAAAAAATATAATCTTTTTGAAAAGTGTTTACCTTACAAGTTGTTTATTCAAAGAATTAATTTATGGGCTTAAATTGATGGGCCAAACTAATAGCTTTTATCAAAAAATAAATTAGATCTTTGGGCTTTAGTTTATTTGAAAACAAAGGGCCTTTTATAAAAATTACAGCACATATATACATATATTTCTATGCACATACTCATCATTCATAATGAAAGTAATCATAAGATTTCATATTACGAAGAAGGCACGTGCACACTACGTGCAAAAAAATAAATAATAAATAATTTTCATTAAATGAAAATCGGGGCATTACAACACTCCCTCCTTAGAATAGTTCCGTCCCCGGAACTACCGTCAAGAGTGAGAAACAAAACACTCATAACAAGAACAGAAAGATACAAAGATACAAATCAAGCAAAAAGCTCAGGATAATCCTTCAACATCCTCTCCTCAGACTCCCAAGTAGCCTCTTCAACCAAATGGTTTCTCCAGACTACCTTGACCATCGGTATCGTCTTATTCCTCAAGACTTTCTCTCGATGATCAACAATCTCGACAGGAGACTCGATGTAATTCAGATCCAACTGCAAAGCTTCCGGCACTTCGGGCAAATGATGACTCGGATCTGGAATATAACCTCTCAGCATAGACACATGAAAGACATTGTGCACCTGAGATAACTCTTCCGGTAATTCAAGCTGGTAAGCAGTTTTCCCGATCCTTTTCAATATCTTGTACGGGCCTATAAACCTCGGGGCTAATTTCCCGCCTTTGCCAAATCGAACCACACCTTTACTGGGTGATACTTTCAGAAAGACGAAGTCACCGACCTCAAACTCAAGGTCCCTTCTCCGGTTGTCTGCATAGCTTTTCTGCCTGCTCTGAGCTTCCACCAACCTTTTCCTGATCAGAACAATCTTCTCAGAGGTCTGCTGCACAAGCTCAGGACCAAACAACTGACGCTCCCCAACTTCAAACCAACAAACAGGTGTCCTGCACTTCCTGCCATACAAAGCTTCGTACGGCGCCATCCCGATGCTAGCCTGAAAACTGTTGTTATAGGCGAACTCTACCAAGGGTAAATGCCTTTCCCAACTGCCTCCAAAGTCTAGTATACAACACCGAAGCATATCCTCAAGAATACGGTTGACTCTCTCGGTCTGCCCATCGGTTTGCGGATGAAAAGCAGTGCTGAAATCTGTCTTGGTCCCCAAAGCTGTCTGAAGACTCCTCCAGAAATGCGAAGTAAACCGTGCATCTCGATCAGACACAATAGTTGACGGAACACCATGAAGCCGGACAATCTCGCCAACATACAACTCAGCCAACTTGTCCATCGAAGCCGTGAGTTTCATCGCCAAAAAGTGAGCGGACTTGGTTAGTCGATCGACTATAACCCAAATCGCATCATTGCCTTTAGAACTCTTAGGCAATCCCGTAATGAAATCCATACTGATGTTATCCCACTTCCATTCTGGAATAGGTAACTGCTGTAATAGACCTCCGGGTCTCTGATTTTCGGCTTTGACTTGCTGACAAACCTCACACTTCGCCACAAATTCAGCCACATCCCGCTTCAAACCTGACCACCAGAAATGTTGTTTGATGTCCTTGTACATCTTAGTACTTCCAGGATGTACCGACAAAAGAGTAGCATGTGCCTCCTGAAGAATACTCTCTTTCAGGTCCGCCTGATTCGGAACACATAGCCTCTCTCCAAACCACAACACTCCATCCCTAATTTGAAATCCGGGCAACCTGCCAGCACCAACCTGCTCCTTCATCTCCAAGATATCAGCATCAACCCCCTGACTTGCAATGATCCTTGCATTCAAAGTAGGCTGAAGCCTCAACTGAGCTAAAGATGCTCCCAATCCTTGCAAGACAACCTCAATACCTACTCGGCCCAATTCCTCAATCAGATGCTTCTGAGTTGTAATCAAACTGGCTAAACTGCTCTTGCGACTAAGTGCATCAGCAACAACATTAGCCTTCCCAGGATGATACTTGATCTCAGGTCGCATGTCCTCAAGCACTTCCAACCATCTTCGCTGCCTCAGATTCAGATCCTTCTGCTGATAAATGTACTTCAAGCTCTTGTGGTCCGTGTACATGTTCAATTTCTCACCGTACACGTAATGCCTCCATTGCTTCAGAGCAAAGATAATCGCAGCCAACTCCAGATCATGAGTCGGGTAATTCTTCTCATGCGGTCTTAGTTGCCTAGACCCATAAGCGATTACTCTTCCTTCTTGCATTAAGACACAACCAAGCCCACGATGTGAAGCATCGCTATAAACATCATACTCAACACCTGCTCTAGGCAAAGCCAAAATAGGTGCAGTAGTCAGCTTCTCTTTCAACTCCTGAAAGCTCGCCTCACATTGCTCAGTCCACTTGAAGTTCACATTCTTCTTGGTCAGACCAGTAAGCGGCACGGCTATCTCGGCATAACCTTGAATGAATCTCCTGTAGTATCCAGTCATTCCAAGAAAACTTCTGACTTCCTTCACTGTAGTAGGCCTAGCCCAATCTCTCACTGCCTCTATCTTCTGAGGGTCAGTTGCCACTCCCTCCTTAGAAAGGATGTGACCTAGGAATGCCACTTCAGATTTCTAGAAATCACACTTGGAAAACTTGGCATACAACTCCTACTCTTCCAGCTTCTTCAAAACTGCTGCCAGATGCTCGGTGTGCTCCTCTTCTGACTTGGAGTACACGAGGATATCGTCGATAAACACCACGACGAAAGAATCAATGAACGGCCTCAGAACTCTGTTCATCAAATCCATGAAGATTGCGGGTGCATTCGTCACTCCAAATGGCATAACTAAGAATTCGTAATGCCCATGTCGAGTTCTAAATGCAGTTTTGTGCACATCTTCAGCTTTCACTCGAACTTGGTGATATCCTGATCGAAGATCTAGTTTGTAGAAAATAGCTGCTCCTTGTAGACGATCGAACAAGTCATCAATTCGAGGAATAGGATACTTATTCTGAAAAGTGACCTTATTCAGCTCCCGGTAATCGATACACATCCTCATCGATCCATCCTTCTTCTTTACCAAAAGCACTGGTGCTCCCCAAGGTGACGCACTAGGTTGAATAAAGCCTTTCTCCAACAGTTCCTCAATCTGCCGTTTCACTTCATCCTGTTCCACTGGAGCCATCCTATACGTGCCTTAGAAATGGGTGCACTTCCCGGTTGAACAGTGATGCTGAACTCTACATCACGATGCGGGGGTAACCCAGGAAAATCATCCAAGAACACAGTCGGATAGTCCCGAACCACAGGAATCCCTTGCACTTCCACAGGAGTCTCTTCCTTGCGGATAGCTGCCACCAGCTTAGAACACTTCTTCTTCCCTTGGAAAGTGACTTCAGGTCCACCTGGAGCCTTCACTGTTACCGTCTTGGTCTTACACTCGATGCTTGCACTGTACACCGACATCCAATCAATGCCAATGATAACATCGACTCCCAAGATAGTCAGCTCGATTAGATCAATCCCAAAGATTCGATCTCCAATTACGATCTCACAATCAGCATAATACCGATCAGTGGTTAAAGTTTCCCCTGATGGAGTAGCTACTGCTAAGATTTTGCCTGGAAAAATCTTCGGTTCAACTCCCAATACTTTAGCAAATTTAGGAGACACAAAAGTATGAGAGGATCCAGTATCGAACAACACAACAGCTTTCATTCCATTAAGATAAAGTTCTCCTGTTACATAATACACACTCATTACGTAACAGTTCACTAAATAAGTGGGAAAAAGAAATGACATAAACCTCTAAACATCAGCCCTCGTACCAGTGATGACATGATCAACTTCATCAGCATCAGCTTCCGTCAAGGCAAATACTCGCCCTGGTTGGTACGGTCTCTTCCCAGTCTGCTGCGTTGGTACATTGCGATTACCATTCCGTGGTTTGAGACATTGAGATTGGTAATGTCCCGCTTCACCACAGTTGTAGCAAGTTACCGCAGGAGGTCTCACCACATTGTTCCCAGGTCCTCCAGCCACACAAATAGCGTTCGCCCCTGTCGGTTTGAACCTTTGTGCAGATGGTTGCCCCTTGAAACTCCCAGAATTGGCGGGCCTCTTTCCAGACTGCCAGTTGTTCCTCCGGTTCTGAACAACATGAAACTGCTCCATGTCTGCTTCCGTGGCTGCTGCACGCTTGACCAACTTGTCGAATCTCCTGATACCAAGAGGTATCATCCGGGACCTCAAGCTTGGCCTCAAACCATGCTCGAACTTACGAGCCTTCTTCGCTTCATCCATCACTAGTTCAGGAGCATACCTAGAGAGCTGAGTAAATTTGGTCTCGTACTCTCTCACTGACATGCCACCTTGCTGTAGTGACAGAAATTCCATAGCCTTCTTCTCTTGGACGTCGGAGGGAAATAGTGACTGCAGAATTCTTCCAGAAATTCCTCCCAGCCAAGCACTATACCTCCCATTGTCCTCTTCATCGACTGCCACCAAACAGCCGCGTCCTTCTCAAGTTGCAGAGTCGCCAACTTCACCTTACTGCCCTCAGGGGTCTCCAACACTTCAAAGATTGTCTCCACCTGACGAATCCAGTTGTCAGCCGCATCAGGGTCTGACTTCCCTTCGAATACAGGTGGTTTCATTCGTTTGAACGATTCCACTAGTTTAATCGCTTCGGGCACCGGATTCGCAGGCCCCCTTCCTTGGTTCTGATTCATAGCCACGGCGTTGAGCGTCTGATAGACCCTCGCAAGTTCCGTTTCCAGATCCAAACCTTCCCCATTTCTAGCTCCTCTTCTAGACATATTCTGATGCAAAAGATCCATTAAATTCGAAGTATAAGACATGAATTTTAAATCAACTTGCATTTCATTGAATTCCAAACTCTATACATTAGAATTGAAAAATATTTGTTGACATCAGAATGAAAGAAAGTAGAAGCTACAACAGTCTAACTCCTACGGTTCCTCTTCGCTTCTCGAAGTTCTCCCTGTAGTTCATCAACTTCATCCTTCAGCACATCGGTCAGATTCTTCCTCTTCTCGAGTTCCCATACACGATGACTGAGAACAGAAAAGTCATCCTTGCGCTTTGCCAGCTGGGCCTCTAATAATCCGACTCTCTCTCGCAGTGTTTCAACTCGCCGCTAAAGAGAAGCCACAAGACTACTCAAAACTGGTCCCTCTTCTTCATCAGAAGAAGAATCGTCAGGCGAGTCTGGAGATGGGGTAATCTCTTAAGATTTAGGCCACTCCTCCTCATCAGAATCTGCTTGCCCAGGATGGTACTCTTCCTCGGGATCTGCTTGTCCAGGATGGTACTCTTCCTCAATGATATGCCAGTCGTCACCTCTAGCAGGGTCAAAGTGATCAGCCATCTTAGAAATAGAGAGGAAGAAGCATAAGTCTTAGAGCAACACAAATGTAAGTCACTTATATTTAAATCTCTAAACTCAAACACACACTCTAATGTCCACTACTAGGGTGTCATTCCTTATAAATTTGTACAAGTGTGAAAAGCGTGGCTCTGATACCACTCTGTAACGCCCCGAATCCCAAATACACTGAATTCGAGAAGTTCTATAGGAACTTTTCGCTTCATTTAGTACAATTTTACAAAAAAATTTGAACTTTTCACTTTACATCAGAGTTTATATGAATACATTATAATTTACACTGCACAGCGGAAGTAAAATTTACAACAATTGAACAAATGTACAACAACATTGAATAATCTTTAAGCATCTGTTCCTCTTTAATCTTTATCATGCCATTTATCCTGCATATAAAACTGTGGGTACGTCAGTTTATTCAACCGACGATAATTATACATGGCCATCCTCTCTATGCCAGAAACAGTATAACGATTCTCATTTCTTAACAGATCACAAACTTGTTCACATATCAAATTAAAGTAAAGGGAAAAATCTTAATGAAGTCGTGTCGTGATTGTGCACTTAATCCTTAATGCAATTATTTATATTACATGACACTAATGCGCACTTGTTCGGATTCTATGCATCCCATACTACATAGGTCCGAGGGCAAGCCTCTTAATCGTTCTTCATCTTTGTAGGGTTCAATCCCTCGCCATGACTTAATCTACTACTGTAACTACGGTGAGTATCCTAGATGATCTATGAGTACAAGCTCGTGTACAGAAAACCTGGAGGGGAATCCCACGCCATGTCTTGACTCATCAAGCATGCATTCTGTGGCAATTCAGCCTCCTTCATGGCACACAATCCTCTTGCAGTCACCAAACAACCCACAAGCGTGGCTAAAGTCCGATGATTACTGAGTTGTGCCCATGCCATGTCTTGACTCATCAAGCATGCATTCTGTGGCTCACACACCCGCACCGTAAACTCTAGTTCTCATACTTGTGTTTTCTCTCACTTTCATCACATCTCCACTATGTACTAATTATTAGAATCATGAATAAAAATCAAAGCTCTAGAGTTAGCCTCTCCACTAAATCGGACTTATTCATTTATTCAACTTGACCAACCTTGGTCTTTCAGTTCACATTTCATTTCATTTCTTTCCAAATGCCGGGGGAGACTTAGCTACTCCTTTGGTTCAATTCAAATTCACAATTTCCAATTTGAGCATTTCCAACTCATAATTCATTTGAAAGTCTCTCAGACTTCCTTTATCATGTTCCTAGCTTTCATATTCATTTAATTCCCAATTCAAATCAATGATTCATTTCATGTAAATTCATGCAACGACAAATAGAGTTTACCAATATCAACCATAAGATTCACAATCTTTATCATAAGCCAAATAAGATTTCTGATATATCAAAAGTATCCTGGACAGTCGACTTGGAGACAGTCCAGTCGACTTGTTCAGTCAAATAAAGTTCTTCATAACTGCTCAGGAGAGTCGACTGCTGCACATGGCCAGTCGGCTGCTCCGCAATTTTCCATGTCTAAAAATATCATTCACTTGACAGTCGACTGTCATTCAAATCAGTCGTCTGTTCTGGGTGTTTTAGCTGTACACTTTTCATGCTCAGTCCAGTCGACTGCTACATGCATTAAGTCGGCTAAACAGGTTAAATTTCAAATTAAGGAATCATCTTTCCCTTCTGTTCTTCAATTCACATACATCTTTTGTCACATTACAATATATTCATACTAACATAAACATGTAATTTCTTATCTGTTTACTAACATCACAACATATAAATTTCACATAACTAATGTTTTCTTTCCTCAAGGAAATGCTAGGCATGCACTTTTATTTACTCATCATTTACTTGCAGAGATGAATACTAATCTCAATTTAACACACTAGAACATCACATTAAAATACCTCGTTTCATGGAACTCTGAACTGTACATAATTTTATCCCAATGTACCAGTCGACTGTTTACATTAGCGGTCGACTGTACGGGTCATTCCCAATTTTCTAATTATCACTAGTTCTTTTTCATCCGTTCATGTCTCCTCAATTATATACAACATAGAGGATATGGATTTAGCAATCACTCTATCACTTCAGTTTGTATACATGTACACAATTAAATCTTCTAATAAATCATGAAAAAAAAAACATTCTCCTCGTACCAGTCGACTTGTCCACATGACGGTCGACTGTACAGGCCCATTTCAGTCTTTTTAAAGTGTCATTACTTCATTATTAGTCCTTCACAACTTTCACAATAAGCATACACAGGGCAATCTAATATATTTAAACTTACTTTTCATAAGCATGGTAACAATCATTATTGCCATAGCATAATTACTATATTAGAAATTCTGAGAAACACCCACCTTATTGACGAAGTAAACGAATCTCGCGAAGCCTTCTAGTTTGATAATGTGACCTCTCCTCCTTGCTCCTTGCTACCGAAACCTTCTGAAATGATAACCGGCCTCCAAAGAACAATCACACACAACTCTCTTACAATATATCTCTCTTACAATGAAATTCTTAGTGTAAAAGACTTTTGAGAAAAGGGGGTATTTATACTAAATCCTTGGTAAAATGGAGGGCTAGGATTTAGTAAGTAGTTATGAGATGGAAGGCTAGGATGAGAGTAGAAGTTGTAATAACTTCCCACAACTAGGTAACCACTCCTACACCATCTCCACCTCCTCCAAAAACCGGCCAAGGAAAAAAAAATGGTGCTCATGCACGTGTGTGTGAAATGCACGTGCATGTGCAAGTCTCCATCTAAAAACTTGTACAAACATTTCTATAAAAAAATATAATCTTTTTGAAAAGTGTTTACCTTACAAGTTGTTTATTCAAAGAATTAATTTATGGGCTTAAATTGATGGGCCAAACTAATAGCTTTTATCAAAAAATAAATTAGATCTTTGGGCTTTAGTTTATTTGAAAACAAAGGGCCTTTTATAAAAATTACAGCACATATATACATATATTTCTATGCACATACTCATCATTCATAATGAAAGTAATCATAAGATTTCATATTACGAAGAAGGCACGTGCACACTACGTGCAAAAAAATAAAATAATAATAATAAATAATTTTCATTAAATGAAAATCGGGGCATTACAACTTCTAATGCAAGCCAATACCATGAAGGCCAATCCACACAAAGGTCACCCCTATTCGATGGAACTAATTACAACTATTGGAAGTGTAGAATTGAGATCTATCTTCAATCCATCAGCTATGAGATTTGGAACATGACGGAGACAGAGTACACCGCTCCTACAATTCCTTATGCACAATGGAACGATAAAATGAAGAGCAACACAATGAACATTGCAAAGGCGATGAATGCTCTATTCTGTACTCTTACCAAAGAGGAGTTTAATCGTGTGTCTAATGCAATAACGGCATATCAAATTTGACACACACTCGAGGTAACTCATGAAGGTACTAATAAAGTTAAAGAATCTAAGATATCTGTTCTTGTTCACAGGTTCGAGATGTTCCGCATGAAGGAGAATGAGAATGTGTTAGATATGATCACACAGTTCACGGATATTACAAATTCTCTTGTGGCTCTTGGAAAGACGTACATTCAAGTCGAAATGGTGAGGAAAGTTCTTCGTGCCTTAACCCTCGAATGGGAGAAGAAGACCACCGCCATAGAAGAGGCCAACGATTTAACACAACTCTCTCTTGAGAATCTTGTGGGAAATCTTATGGCATATGAAGTTCAACTTGAAGAATGCGAGAAGGATTTAGAACTTCAACATTCAAAGAAAAAGACACTCGCTTTCAAGGCCATGTCGGACTTCGAAGATGAAGAAGAAGATGAAGAAGAAATAGCCATATTCACTAGAAAGTTCAAGAAGTTTCTAAGGAAAGGTAAATTTAATTCCAAATTTAAAGATATTAATAAACTTTCCACTTGTTTCAAGTGTAACAAAACAGGTCATATGAAGAAGAATTGCCCATTAGAAAATGCGAAAACCAAAGGAAAGGCTCCTAACTTCAAGAAGGACAAGTACACAAAGAACAAGTACATGAAGAACAAGAAGGCATATCAAGCAACTTGGGACGATAGCGATTCTTCATCGGAAGAATAGAATGAAGAGACAAATGAAGTTGCGAATGTATGCTTCATAGCTACATAAAACAAAGTAAGTGATAACTTTGATTCAAATGACTTATTAGATGCTTTTAATGAGATTTTTCAAGAACTTAAGAAGGAGAAAATTAGAGTTAAAAACTTAAAGAAAGTAAATCAAATACTTTCTCAAGAGAATCTTGACTTAAATTTTGAAGTCAAGTCTTTAAATTCTCGACTTCCTAATTTGGATATAGATCTTGTATCTCTTAAAAAAAATTATGAAGAGATATCCAAGAATATATCTAAATTTAATAAAGAAAATGAGAATTTAAATGAAGTTCTCCAAAATCAAGTTCAAACTTTAAACTAATAAGAGATTTGGACTTGGTTTTCAAAAGTCTCTTGAAAAATATCATGTCTCTAAGAACACTAGTAGTAATAAGTCTGAATCTATCTCTAGTGTTAAGAATAAATTATATGAGTTTTTTGAAAAACCACAAACTGTTGTTTTCCATGAAAAGAGTAATTCTGTAGTTCAGACCAGTCGACTGAACCCAAATTTAAGTCGTCTGTCCAGAGGTTCTGAGTCTTATTCAAAGAAATGAAAACCAAAAATAAGTTGACCTATTTCACCTCCCAGCCGACTGGCTTCTAATAACAGTCGACTGAAAGGTTCGATAAAGTCGACTGGACAGAGCAAAAACATTTGGGTTCCAGTCAACCTGAGTCTAAAAGATAGAATTACTTATATAAGTTCATATGTTCTTATTGTATGTAATTATGTAGATTATATTCGTGCTTTTGGTGGAAAATCAAACTCACTTTGGGTTTGGTTTCCCAAAAACTAATTCCTTTCGGACCCAATGAAAAGGGTATCGTATTCACAATGATTATTTTATAGGTACCTAAAAGAGAACGTTGGATACTTGACAGCGGATGCTCCAAGCATATGACTGGCCATGCTAACCTTCTTTCTTTCTTACAAGAGATTGATAGTGGAACAGTCTTATTCGGTGACAACAACAAAGGGATGGTTATTGGTATAGGCATGGTCGGTAAGAACACTATCCCTACTATAGAAGAAGTTTTTCTTGTTAGTGGGTTAAAGCATAATCTGTTAAGTGTTAGCCAATTGTGTGATAAGGGATATAAAATTGTTTTTGAAAAAGATGCGTGTTTAATTTATGATTCTACCATACAAAATGTAATTTTTCAATGCTTTAGAAAAAATAATATTTATGAGTTACGTTTAAAATCAAATGATTTTTCGAATGATTTTTGCTTAGTACCTTCTAACAATGATTCTTGGCTTTGGCATAAGAGATTTGGCCATGTGAATATGAAAAATATTGCTAAATTGTCTAAGTACAACCTAGTTAAAGGACTATCAAGACTATCCTATAAAAAGGATAAGTTATGTGATGCATATCAACTAAGTAAACAAGTCAAATCTACTTTTTAAGACAAAAAAAATGATTTCTAATAGTAGGCCTCTCGAATCAATCCATATGAATTTATTTGGTCCTAATAGAGTCGCTTCTTTAAATAAAAGTAGGTATGTATTTGTTTTAGTAGATGATTTTTCAAGATTCATATGGGTTTTCTTTTTAAAACATAAGAATGATGCCTTTGAAGTATTTGAAAATTTTTGTAAACGGATTCAAAATAAAAAATCTCTAACCGTAGTCACTATTTGAAGTGATCATGGTGGAGAATTTGAGAATGAACCGTTTTTAGAATATTGCAATAAGAATGGTATAACACATTCATTTGCATTTTCTAGAGCTTCACCATAAAATAGAGTGGTTGAAAGAAAGAATAGGACTTTGCAAGAGTGTGCACGTAGTATACTTGTTGAAAACAATTTGCCTAAGTACTTCTGGGCTGAAGTTGTTTCAACAGCGTGTTATGTTTTAAATAGAATTTTGATTAGGCCTAATGTAACCCCAGTTTTTCATTTTGTGTATTTTGGAGTGTATTTTTCGTTTTAGTGTATTTTATCTCTCTTGTATTTTCTGAACCGTATATTGGAATTGTTTTCAATATATATTCGTTTTATTTCATTTTGAGCTCCTCGTGTATGTTTGATTGTCTCTTTTGTCTCGTTATCTTTATTTTTATTCTTCGTGGTGTTGTGGTGGAGTTTTGATGGTCTTTTTTCCACTCATATTATTTTATCCCGTAATGAGATTTCTAAAGCCAAATAAACTCCCAATCCTATTTGCATTTCTATTCTTATTTGACCCAAAATTCAAAACCCATTTGTAAACCTAATACTATCTCTCTTGTATTTTCTGAACCGTATATTGGAATTGTTTTCAATATATATTCGTTTTATTTCATTTTGAGCTCCTCGTGTATGTTTGATTGTCTCTTTTGTCTCGTTTTTCATTTGGTTGGTGTTTCCCTCATTTTTGGTCTCGTTATCTTTATTTTAATTCTTCGTGGTGTTGTGGTGGAGTTTTGATGGTCTTTTTTCCACTCCTATTATTTCATCCCGTAATGAGATTTCTAAAGCCAAATAAACTCCCAATCCTATTTGCATTTCTATTCTTATTTGACCCAAAATCCAAAACCCATTTGTAAACCTAATACTACTACTAATACCCATTAACCCATTAACCCACATCCTAATCCTATATATAAACCCTCCGCTCCTTAAACCCTAAACCCTAACCCTAATTTACTCTCTCTCCCTCTCCTAAATCCCAGCCTACCCTATCCCCTCCCTCTCCTTGCTGCTCCCGGCCTGCACACCCGACCTACACCAGCCGACCACCCCCTACCCAGCCAGAAAGCCCCTCCGGCCTACTCCCTCCACTCCGGCCACCATCCAAACCCGAACCCTTTTCCCCCTTACCTTGTCGACCTCTCACCACACCACCGCAACTACTACCCTTGAACCATATATTTCCCCCTACTCTCTTCGTGGTGTTCTCAAAGTGGTTGCTAGTCACTTTGATCATCTCATGCTTTAAGGAGTTTTGTTCGTGTGGAGATTCTCGCTTGTGTTGCTTGGATTCGCGGATTTGTGGATTTTGTTCGTAGGTTTTGCTTCTTTTCTCGTTTGCATTGTTCTTCATTCCCAAATTAAGGCAAGTAACTTGTACTCCAATTCATTTGTTTGATACAAGTCAAAAAGTTCACCGCTTGTGTTGCTTGGATTCACGGATTTGCGTATTTCATTCATGGTTTTTGCTTCTTTTCTCGTTTGCATCGTTCTTCATCCCCAAATTAAGGCAAGTAACTTGTACTCCAATTCATTTGTTTGATACAAGTCAAAAAGTTTACCTATAGTGTAGTTGGGTCTAGAGACAACTCTTGATTGTGTTTTCCTGGATGAATTTTGTCTCTATTGTGATATTTTAGCCATAGAATGACTCACGACACAATCTTGACATGATTAAACCTAGGATTCGCTCGATTCTTGATTTTGAACACGTATGAGGGATTTGTGTGCAAACTTGTGTTTTGGTTAGGACACATGAGATATAATTGGCGTGGATATTTTAATAACCCTAATTCATGATGTTTAGACACCTGACAGACTTTATTTCAAGTTTGGATGTGTTTGGATCAATTTTCTTGAATCTATGTTGGTTTTGTTTTAAGGGGAAAAATCTGTATTTTTGGCACTGTTCTGTTTCATTTGCTGTTTTCGAATGGGTTAGAGTCAGTATCTTGATTTCCGTATAAAATATGAGTTTTAGATAATTTCGTCTATTTTCAAACCCCTCTAACCTTGCTTGATTTTGATTTCGTATGACTGAGTTATGACTGTTTTAGTACAGAGGTGTTGATCTTTTCCAGATTCTGTTTTTCAGTAATTTTGATAACAAACTATTTTCAAGAACCATGCTATACATATTATTTTGGTTTGAAACTTTGGTCAGTGTTTTTGTATTAAGTTAGGGATTACCCAGAATTTTGGTGAATTTTATTAATAAGTTTTATGTGATGTTTCATGCTCGTTTCTAAAATCTATTCGTGCTGTATTTTGCTCGCTGTTCTGTAAAGAACCCTATTTTCACTATGATTCCTTATCCTGTATGAAAATTGTTTGAAATATGAAAGTTAGTATATTTTATCTATTTTCACCTCCCTTTGGCAGATTTGGATTTCGTTTCACTGGTTGCGAGATATCTTAGTTTTCGTACAACAGTGTTGAGACTTCCAGATTTTCCAAAGTGTCGTTTCTTGATGTTTTCTTATTTTTGATGACTAAACTAATTTTACTGGAATATTATGAAACTTTATATTTTGAATTTAGACATATAGGGGAATACCCCAGATTTTTTCTGAATTTATTTGATAGGTTTTGATGCAGTTTTCCTGACTGAGAATTCATTTTTCTTATTTCTGACTGAACATGTTTTCTGTTTCCAAATCTGTTTTGAGTTATGATGATGTGAATTACTATATGACTTATTTATACTCGCTGGATTCGTGTAGAAGTCTATTTTTCAGATCCATCGACGGATCCAGATTTGGATGTTTGTAGTAGTGGGAATCACAATTTTAGTACAACACAGTCTAGCAACCCTGAATTAGAAAACTAGTTGTTTTAACCTGTTATGTGAAATCTTGTACATGTACTTGTTTATCTTGCACCCTGAACCTGATACATGTTTATATCCTGTTATTCTTGCTTTGTTTTGCGACACCTACTTGCATGCCTAATTAAAATAATGAATGACCAAGCCGGGGTTAAGAAAAAGATCTAGCAGTGAAAAATATAGAAACATGTACTTGGAAGAGGACCTGTGTCATGCCTGCCTGTTACGTGTTCATGACTACATGATTCACGATCCTGTTTACCTGTACCTGATTGCATGCTTCATTATAGGAAGATGTACTCGAAGATAACCACTAGGTTATGCATGTTTTCCTGTACCTAACTGCATACTTCCCTTAGAAAGGTGTACTTGGAAGAGAACCACTAGGTTCTACCCGTTCCTGTTTTCTGTACCTAAGTACACTGCCTTATGGACTCCACTATGAAATCTAAAGCGAAACTGTTTGTTGTAGCAACCATGTAGTAAAAACCGGGATGCATGAAGTGCTACATAGATTGTAAAATAACAAGACTTGACATGACATCAATCTGACTATCCTGTTACATGATTTCATGATTACCTGTATACCTGTTTACCTGTACCTGTTACCTGTGTACCTGACTATCTGTTTACCTGCTTACTTGTATACCTGTTTCCTGATACCTATTGCATGTTTACCTGTTTACTTGATTACTTGACACTTGATTCATGCCAGTTACACTTGATCACATTACCATGCTAGTTGTTTATGTTGACATCACATGTATACCATGTTGCTAGTTAGTTTTCCCATGTGCTTGTATCCTACATTATTTGTGACCTGTGACTTGCAATTGACGGGTACTTGTTTTCTTCTTTTCTCCTTCTCCTGCAAATTTACTAATTGCAGATCAGGATGGACGACTGCCAGATGGTATTAGCGAGATGATGTATTAGTGCTGGAGTTTCTGCTTTATTATTGTTGTTGTTGTTGCTTGAATTTGAATAAAAGTGTAATTGTTTTCTTGGATATTATTTGTATTTGGGCGATGTGACCCAGGATATTTGACTTGTTCAGAACCTGATTATTTGAGAATATTGTATTTGGTTTTCGAGTAATTTCTGTTGGTATCTTGTTCCAATTATGCATGTTGGTTGATATTTTTCTGACTTCCGACTCTGATTATTCTTGTGGTATGTTGTAAAGAATTCCTGAACAGCTTATGGATGATGAAAATCATTCGCTGGGCTTTTGTTACGTGCTCGTATTCCATATTTTTGGAAAGCGGGGCGTGACACCTAAGCTTAAGAAAACATGTTATGAACTATTTTTTGCTAGAATTCCTAAAGTATCTTACTTTAAATTATTTGGTTGCAAGTGTTTCATTTTAAACACTAAAGATATTTTAGATAAGTTTGATCCTAGATCTAATGAAGGTATCTTCATTGGATACTCAAATAGGATTAAGGCATAAAGAATTTTCAATAAGTCAACTTTGACTATTGAAGAATCTATGCATGTTCCGTTTGATGAATCTCTACCTTCATCTACTGTTATTGAAGATGATGAAAATGTTTCATCACCTTTAAATAACGTTATTAAATCACTAGAACAAACTACCCTAGCAAATAAGTCGACTAATAAGGAAGTTAAGTCGACTGATGGACTAGTTAAGTCGACTGATCCTGTTGTGATGACTCAAACTTTACCAAAATTATTTGTTGAAGTTAGAGATCATCCTCATGAATTAATAATTGGTGATATCTCACGTGGTATTCAAATAAGATCTCATGTTAACATGATTTCTCATACGACTTTCTTGTCGGATTTTGAACCGAAGAATATACAAGAAGCTTATGAGAATGAATTTTGGATGAATGCCATGCAAGATGAATTAAATCAATTTATAAGAAATGATGTATGAGATTTAGTTCCACGACTCCCTGATCATACTATAATTGGTACCAAATGGGTATTCAAAAATAAGTTAGATGAATTAGGACAAGTCGTTAGGAACAAGGCTAGATTAGTTGCTTAAGAATATAATCAAGAAGAAGACATAGATTTTGATGAAACATATGCCTCTGTTGCTAGACTAGAATTAATTAGGATCTTATTATCTTTTTCATGTTTTATGAACTTTACACTTTTCCAAATGGATGTTAAAAGTGTTTTATTAATGGTTTTATTAATGAAGATGTTTATGTTAAGCAACCACCCGGTTTCGAATATGACAATTTCCAAACCATATTTTTAAATTGAAAAAGGCTTTATATGGTCTTAAACAAGCACCTCGTGCTTGGTATGATCGGTTAATGACTTTTCTATTAGAAACTGGTTTTGAAATAAGTAAAGTAGATACTACCTTGTTTATTAGGAAAATAGAGATCGATATCCTAATCATACAAATATATGTAGATGACATAATTTTTGGAACTACTAATAGTAATCTCTGTCAAGAGTTTGCTAATACTATGAAAAATGAGTTTGAGAAGAGTCATATGGGTGAACTCAATTATTTCCTTGGACTACAAATAAAGCAGTCACATAATGGCATATTTATTAATCAAGAAAAATATGCTAAAGAATTACTCAAACGGTTTGGCATGAATAGCACTAGTAGTAAGACCACACCTGTGGCTACTACTACTACACTTGACAAAGATGAATTAGGTAAGAGTGTCGATCAAAAACTCTATCGATGGATGATTGGCTCACTCTTATATATAACTGCTAGTAAACTAGACATTATGTTTAGTGTATGTTTGTGTGCTAGATATCAGTCAAGTCCTAAAGAGTCTCACTTAAAAACTGTGAAACGCATTTTAAGATACATTAAAGGCACATCTGAGTATGGTTTATTCTATCCACGCACTGATAATTTTCAACTTTTGTCGTATAGTGATGCGGATTTTGCTGGTAGTAAAACTGACTGTAAAAGTACTAACGGTACTTGTCACTTTTTGGGACATTCACTAGTATCTTGGTGCAGTAAAAAGCAAAATTCAGTATCCCTATCTACTACAGAAGCTGAATATATTGCTGCAAGTTTGGCTTGTGCCCAAATTTTGTGGATGAAACAAACCCTATTAGATTATGGTAGTTCATTTTCAAAACCTGCTATAATGTGTGATAATACCAGTGCCATTAATTTATCTAAAAATCCGATTCAACACTCACGTACGAAACACATTGATATTAGACATCATTTTCTACGTGATCATGTTTTAAAGGGAGATATATCTTTGGATTTTATTTCTACTGATAAATAAGTAGCAGATATCTTTACCAAACCACTTAAGGAAGACACATTTATCAACTTTAGAAGAGAACTAGGAATCTGCTGTTTCATGATATTTCTTGAATTTTTTAACTTGTGTAAGGCGACTTAAAAATATTTTCCAGTCGACTGACCAAGTATTTTTCGTTGTCTATTTTACTGAATTTTATGCTCTAGACAGTCGACTGTGTATAATACTAAGTCGACTGATAGACATATTACTTGATGTTTTCGTTTGGTTCTCATTGCTCTCGACTCAGTCGACTGATCTTCAAACCCAGTCGACTGTCGTGACATCAATTTGCCTTTCTGATTCGAAACGACACATTTTTTGGAGGCACTTTTTATTCTTTTACCCGTTGGCTGATCCCAACCTTTGATTCACTTCTGATTTGATCTCAGCCCTCAAACCATTAGTAAAACCCTAGCTTTTACCCCCTCTTCTTTCACTTTCCTTTTTTTTCTTTACTTTCTCTCTCAGAAGAAGACGACTAGTCGGCTGCTGCTGGTATCAGATTTCAGTGATTTGAAACTCCAAAATTGAAGCTTTCATCCAGATTTTGAGTGCATTTGTCACGCTCTGCTTTCCAAAATACGGGAATACGAGCACGTGACTGAGGCCCAGCGAATGATGCGAATACATCATTCATAAGCTGTACAGGTAACTCAACAACAAGATAGCAAAACAAACCACGCAGGCATGTAAAATCACAGTAGGATTGTAATACCCCAGATCTTGAGCGAACATTCGACTGTTAGGGTTAGCAGTCGACTGGTCTGTGTACAGTCGACTGGTGTGTGTAGCAGTCGACTGCTACACGGGATTTGTGAAAGGACTGTGAAATATAGTCCCATATCGGGAATTTGCGAAGATAAATTGAGTATAAACTATTGCCGAGGATCAAGAGTCACCAATCCGGTTAACCACCTTTTGAGAGGCAGCCTGTGGTGGGCAGTGGAACTACATAGTATTTATAATTTGTCTGAGCATTGGGGCGGGGCATTACAAAATGGTATCAGAGCCGACTTTCGACACCGGTGCTGAGATTCATTGATCTCCGGGGTCGGGTATACTCTGCGGTGTTGAGAGTCACAGGTAGTGATTGATAGCTGGGTATCCGATCTGCGGTGTTGAGAGTGAGTGATCTACATCGGCTAGAAAGGGCGGTCCTACACGAGATGTGTGCCCTGTGCTCAGCGAGGACGCTGATCCTTAAGGGGGGGTGTATGTAATACCCCAGATCTTGAGCGAATAGTCGACTGTTAGGGTTAGCAGTCGACTGGTCTGTGTACAGTCGACTGGTGTGTGTTGCAGTCGACTGCTACACGGGATTTGTGAAAGGACTGTGAAATATAGTCCCATATCGGGAATTTGCGAAGATAAATTGAGTATAAATACTATTGCCGAGGATCAAGAGTCACCAATCCGGTTAACCACCTTTTGAGAGGCAGCCTGTGCTGGGCAGTGGAACTACATAGTATTTATAATTTGTCTGAGCATTGGGGCGGGGCATTACAAGGATAACAAAAGTACATGACATAGTTCATAACATAACCAACAGCTAGAAAATACAAAGTAGTTACGGGTCAAACACGCCCGGAATGCAATAAAGAGTAGCATGAATAAAACATGAACTAAAGATAACATGATAATTAACAAGACTAAAACACTTGATCGGCAACACCTTCTGGTAACTCTCCATCCGAACATGCAAGACATTATTACGAAAAAAGAAACAAGAAGATACCCGTTAATGCAAGTCACGGGCCACAAGTGGTACAAGCTAACGGAACAAGTATAAAAATAAAACAAGAAGCAGGAAAAATAGCAAAGAACCAAGAATCATGTAATAGGAGAAATACAACACATAAATAGGATCATGAACAAGACATCATAAAACAAGAGGCATGTAAACAAGTAATCAAGTAAACAACTCAACAAGAACATGTAATATGTAACATGTAACTGGATTATGCAAGTGCACGTGTTAATTTTATGTCTTTTATTAATTCTATCTAGGTAGCACTTCATGCATCCATCCTTTTACTACATGGTTTCTACATACAATCAGTTATGTTTAGGCATAGTGGTAGATTTTATAGGTCGTACTCGGAAAAAACATATCAATTGTATCTTGTATCGAGATACGTGCAACTTGTAATGTGAAACATATAGAGTGTAAACTTGTAGCGTGAAACATATAAACTTGTAATCATGTAATGGATTCTAGAGGTGGCCCCCGTAGACTCTAGAGGTGGCCCCTGTCAACCCCTGATGTGGCACTTAGTTCCATATAATTTATAATCATGGGAAACACGGGTCCCCTTCCGAGTACACTTACCTATATTGTCCACTACTACGATCTTTCTCTTAAACCCCAGCTTGTTATTTTTATTAATTTTAATCAACAATAACAGATAACATATTTAACTACTATCATGGGTAAAACAATCATGCACATAATCATGTATAATCCTAAGGGTACATATGTGTGTATTAATCGTGTTCATGTAATGCATGTGGCAACAAAGTATTCACGATCATATGTGAATACGGGATCGACGGATTATGTATAGCAACAGATTTCAATTCGATCGAAGAATACGAATTAGAATCAAAGAATATACTTGCGATATTTTTCAAAGAAAGCTTATACGAGAACAAACGAGTTGTATAAGAGGATACTTACCTGTTAACCGAAGACGGTGATACCGAATACCAGAATAACGGGATCCCAGACAGCGAAGCATGTGCAAGATACGTACAAAAATACCCAACAGCAAACACAAAACAGCAAGGGTAGCACACCAGATCGGCCAAAACAGCAAACACCAAACTCCACTCCACGATCAGATTGCTGAGATCAAAGATTAAGATCAAAATGATCGAATCAGATCGAACGGTCAGATTTCCCTGATGATGAAGATCAAGATCAATCGATCGAACGGCTGTGATCAAAGAAAGTTGATGATCATCATGATCGTGATAATCAAGAAGAGATCGGACGGCTAGGATCTAATCGGATGATCAAGAGGAGATCGATGGCTAGGAATCAATCAATCAAGATCAAGATCAAGAGATCATGATCGCGATCACGATGGTGAACGGACGGCTCATAACACACTTGATCAAACCCAAACAAACACCAAACACAAACAGAATAATCCAATCAGCTAATCCTCTGTCCTTCTCCTTCTTGAACTTCGACAGAGAGAGAGAGAGGCGGCGGGAGAGCTTCGGCGACCACTGCAGCACCACGGTGAGGCGGCGCGACTGAAGGTCGTGATGGCAGATTGACGGCAGCGAGAACAGAACGGCGATGCACTGTCGCGGCTGTGACCAAGCAAGGCCAGCATACTCCTCGCTGGCTACCGAAGTCTAGAGCGCACGCAGGAGCTGCTGCTGAATGGATGCAGCGATGAGAGGCAGGGCGCGCAAAGGGGAGCAAGACGAAGGTCGGGAGAGACATGGAGCACCAGGGAACGATGCTGCAATGCCGCTGCTGTGGGTCGCCCTTGCTGCAGTGCGATGCAACGGAAAGAGAGGGATGGAGAGGGTGCAGGGGGGTCGAGCGGGGGAGAGATGTGCGGGATGATGAAGCACGAGGATGGGTAAGGTCGGGAGGTTGAAGACGAGGCGGGGTGATGTGGGGCTTGGGTTCTTCGAAGGCTCGACTATGGCGGTGAGTGGTGACTGAGCGACGCCGTCGGGAAGCGACGGCGGCGCAACTGGAGGCGATAGGGACGACGTCGCTGCGGTCGAGAAGCGACGCAACGAAGGTCGATGGCGAAGGGAAACAGTGCTCTGTTTCTTAGACGAAATAGAGGAGGCAAATACGGCGGCGTCTCGGGGCTCGAACGACGACGACGACTGATGCAGAGGGTTCTCCGGTGGTTGCGGAGGTGAGCGGGGCGAAGTCGAGGGATTAGGCAATGGGTAACGACGGGCAATGGTAGTCGTCGGCGACTCAGGGAAAGTGGGAGGCTCGAGAGAGGCAGGCGAGGTCGAGGGCGGCAATGGCGGGGGCGACTCGATGGGTGGCAGAGACAAAGTCGAGGACGAGGAGGAGTAGCGGAGGGGTTCTTCGGCGGAGGTCGACTGTGGTGGTTGAGGGCTCAGGTGAAGAGGAGGAAGACGATAGAGGGTTGACGGGGTGCAGTCGACGAGGAAGGGGAAGGAGTCGCTCGACGTGGAAGACCAGCGGAGGGGGTGCTTTGGTTGGGTTCGAAACAGGGAAGTGAGTGAGCGGGAGGAAGATGGACACAGAGGAGGGGTTTTCTGTGTTGGTTGGGAAACAGAGAAAGAGAGAGAGACAGGAAGAAAGAGAGTACGGGGAGGGGTTTATAAATAAAATAATAAATATAATATAATAATGGGTACTTTATGAGAGTGGGGGGTTATGGAGTTACGGGACGTGAAGAGTAGGGGAATGTGAGGGGATTTGTATACAATCACATAGGTCTGAGCCTATAGAAATATATATGAGTACTGGGTTGGATTTGGGCTTAAAACAATTGGGCTTTATATTTGGGCTTCACAAATTAGAATAAATAAGCAATGCAAATCAAATGAATATAAGTTGGGCTTTAGATGGTGGGCTTCATAATAGATAATATAATATAGATCAAAACAAGAGGCTTTAATAAAATAATAATAACAATAATAATACAATAATAATAATAACAGTAATAATAATAATGCTGATAATAATAATAGTGATAAAATAATAACCAGAAGTTAAATAATCAAAAAGTCATAAATAGTGTAGGTTGAAATTCTGGGTTCAAACAAAAATAGTCGGGTATTTAAATAAATGCAAAAATTTGCGTTCAAAAGAGTAAAAAAATTTATAGGAAAAATTTAAATACCAGAATACAAAAAAAGAAAAATACAAATCCGTATAAACGGGAACGAGGGTTACAACATTTCCCTTTTGTGAAGTCTATTTGAAGCTTTGTGCTTCTCTCTCTCCATTGTTGGGTAAAAAATCTTGATCTTTCTCACCTTTCTAAGTTTTCTAGAGTTTGGTATCATTCCTCCAAAGAGAGCTCGTAGTTCCCATGTAGAAGAAGGTTAATCATCCCAAAACTACCTTCAATACTTGAGGAATCCGAACCTCATTGAGAAATTTTTCATTATATATCAAATTGCTATCTTTCCTGGGAGATTTGTCACTTTTCCTGATTTAGATAGATTCTCCGTAGTGTTTGAACAATGTGGATTATTTGACTTGCTTTCTCTTGTCAATCTACCCTATTACTATCCACAACTTATATATTTGTTTTATACAAATATAAAAGTTGCCATTTCTGAGGATGGTAGCGAAATATTTCTTCTTACATCGGTGAAACATATTCGCATGAAACTAACTTCTGAAAAAATAGGGATTAGTTTTTTCTGAAAACTAACTTCTGAAAAAACTAACTTCTGAGTATTCCTACTGAAGGATGGATTTAGGGAAAATCGAAATGGATGACGACTCTATATTGTCCAAAATTTACTTGCCAAATCGCAGTCCCCCTATGACAAACAAGTTAATTACACCACTTACTAAACTAGTTGCAAGAATTTTGTCGTATAACATTATCTCTAAAACGGGTAGCTACGACCAATTCTCTTTTGAATTGCAACAAGCGGTGTATGCCATTTTCGGCAACATCCAAATAAATTGGAGTCGAGTCATTTTCAATCGTCTCCATAAGGCTCATACTTTTTTTCTTCCTTTTGGTGCTTTACTTACTCATATCTTCAATTTCTATGAAGTTGATCTTTCTTCTGAGTCTAGTGTTGTCACTCATTATGAGTCTTTTGATCGTGCGAGTTTAGCTCGTATGAAGATTCTTAACTCTCCTCCTAGTTCTCCTCAAAGGAATGTCCCTCCTATTCCTTTAGCCACTTCAGGTCGTAGGTCCTTTGCATCTAGTTCGTCTCGTCCTAGAGCTATTTTTACCGATCCTGAGAGTCTTTATCATTCTGTCAACTATCTCATGGATCGTCAGGATACCCTTGAGGCCAGTCTTGCTCACCTAACCCACTTGTTCACCCACCAATTTTCACTTCCTCCTCCTACCTCCCAAGGTGCTGCTGACGAAGACGAAGAATTACTTGATGTATTTTCTACTTTTTTGTTGTAATTTTTAATCATGTTTTATGTATTTCACTTTTATGCAGTATTTGAAACCATGTACTTCAATTTTCTTTGTATAAATTTGTTATGGTTTTGCAATGTGTTTGTTCTTTCTGCAATGCTTTCCATTATGTTATTGTTTCTTTCCTCCTTTTTTGTTGATGACAAAGGGGGAGAAAATGATGTGTTTGTTTTGTGCATATTTCTAACTTGTGCATGTTGTACATTAGTTAGGGGGAGCATTTTTAATTATTATTATTATTGTAAGCTATTGTGTTGTCATCATCAAAAAGGGGGAGAATGTTGATTCTTGGTTTTGATGACTACAACACAATGCAAAGTTGTGCTACCACCTATATATATTGCAGGATGTATCAAAGACAAATACCATGGTGCAATACACAAAGGCAAAGTTGATCCAATGAAGGTTTCAAGAGAATCGATCAAACTACAAAGATCTAAGTTCAAGTCACATTTGATCAAGCAAGCTTCAAGACATAAAAATAATGACTCAAGCTAAAGTCAAAGACTCTTCAAGACAAGACTCAAGTACTTCAAATGTTTTGAATAAAGTATCTTGTAACAATTGTAATTTTTATTCTTTGAGTCTTAGAAACTTGTAATAGCCTTGTCACACACACACTCACTCATATCTTTTAATAATTGAGTGTTTTACAAAGTTAAAATGTCGAAACAAGCTTGAATAAGTTCAGCCGTTGAGTACTAGTCGACCGTTCTTTAGAACCAGTCGACTGTCTTTGTACGAAATTGTCTGAACTCATACAAGCTCTGACCAGTCGACTCATTATGGTAATCCAGTTGACTGTTCAAGTTGTTTCGACAGTATTCTGAATTTAAAAACTTGTTTTTCAAATTCAAATGATTTCCTATCCGTTTTAATACGGTTTTGGGAACTATTTTACAACGTCCCTCTGATTCCTCTCTATAAATAGAGTATAGGAATCACCATGAAAAGGTTCCAAGAATTTTCTTAAGTTTCAAGTTTTTGTTTTTGAGAAGAACAAGCTTTTAAAAGGCATACATATTCTCTAAGTCTTGGTTCTCTGAAAATCAGTCTAGTATAATATCGAATTCGTTTTAGACTGATTTCAGAAGTATACCTAATAGCCACCATACAAAATCACAAATCACAAACAAGGCTATTGGTTATTGTAACTCTTTTTGTTGTTGTTTTCACTCTCGGGTTGTGAGAGTAGTCCTCTCAGTTGGAAAGTAGGGCTCTTGGTTGTAGAGTCAGTTTTTCACTCTAAGGTGTAGAGTGGGTTTGCTCTCTCTAGTGGTGAGAGAGGTCTACGGGTTTGACATAGTTGTTGTCAAACGTCGTAGGGTATTCTTGTACTTTTTCAAGAATAGTGGAAAATCTCAAGTGGGTTGCTTGGGGACTGGATGTAGGTCGGGAGGACCGAACCAGGATACATCGCTGTGTTCTCTGTGGTTGACTCTCTCTGTGGTTGTATTTTCTTCACTTGTAATCTCAATTTTATTAAGTTTTAGTTCAAAAACTTGTCTGGCAAGTCGACTGGTTTCCGCTATAAGTCGACTGGTCAGACTCGTAACTCTCATTAAAATACTCTTCCAATCTGACGCTTCAGTCGACTGGATATCTATTTTTAGTCGACTTAATAGAACAAAAAGTTCAATTTCTTAATTAATTTTTATACAACATTATTCACCCCCCCCCCCCCCCCCCTAGTGTTATTTGCCTTGCCTACAGGATCCAACAAAAGCAAGTACCAAACTAATTGTATGTACGTCAAATAAGTTTCGTGCACTGCCTCTCCGGCACACGCACACCCAGCTGAAGCGAATCACGCGGGATTTAGAAATTCGCCGCTCCCATCTTTCTCCCCAACTCCCATAAACTCCCAAATCGCTCTCACATTCGGCCCAGTCAAAGTCACAACAAAAAAGAGAGCCGTGGAAAGGATACTTTCACCTCTCTCACGCTTTTGCTCTCTCAAGCGATTTCTCACCAAACAAAACTCCCACTCACCCTAACCACGGGCACAGTCAAAGAGAGAGCCGTGAAGAGGATACCTTCCCCTCTCTCACGCTTTTACTCTCTCAAGTGATTTCTCACAAACGCTAACATACACCTGCATAGGGTAGTGACAAGCAACATCTTCACTATCTCACTCTCTCTCACACTCTCTCTCACGTAAAAAATCGGTAATAAATCACAACTAACTGAAGGATCACCTTCCCCTTTTGCCCCAGCGGGTGGTGGACATTGTAGATTTCAGGTTCACTGATGAGGGCGTAGTGGCAGTGCTGTTGCGGAGCCTGTGGCAGTTGGTTAAAGGAGGTTGAATTTAGGGTGTGACTTACACACTGACAACCAAAAATTCCTAACACCTCCAATACTACATTACCACTCAGCTCATCTCATGGGGGGACCCCGTCTGCGGGCCCAAGCCCCACAACTGTGTTGCAACAAGTGGGCGCATCTCATGGGGGGGGGGGGGGGGGGTTTCAGGCCTAAGCCCCACTACCGTGCTGCACATCAGCAATCTCCCATCTCATCTCATAACTGCCAAACACTAATCAACTCTTCCATCTCATCTCAAAACCCCAACACTCACCCAATCAAAACACTCACCCATTCAAATCCCCAACACCTTGCGGGTGATTTGAAGCTGCCTTTCTCCAGTGTGGGTGCGGCGATGTTGGCCCCTCCAGCGTCGCTCAACCGACGCTTGGAGGAGCACGCCGGAGGAAGCTCGGCGGGATCTGGAGGGCCTCAACTGAGCGGAGCGGTGATCAACATGAGGAAACAGAAGCTTCTTGTTCAATTCCAGACAAAGATGAGGAAACAGAAGCTTCTTCTTCAGTCTCATTCATTTAAACTATCAAACGCTTCAGTAACAAACATGACCTATAAAACATACAAGCCATGCTGGTTCACAATTGAGGAAGCCAGGAAGGGAAGGTCGACACAACGAGGTGAACTTTATTTCACATTTAGAGGCGTTGGGCCATAGGACTAAATCGATGATCAACATGAGGAAACAGAAGCTTCTTGTTCAATCCCCAGGCTGAGATATCGTCAGTTTGATCCTCGTTTGAGGATTCCACGTGGTCGGTAGATTCATTGTCTTCATTCTCCTCAAAACTCGCAAAGCTATGATCGAGGTTCACAGGGTCCAGCTTAGCGAGGCTCTCAAAGCGTCGGATTTTTTCCAGTAGTTGGTGCGTTGTCCCTCAACAGCACAAGAAAGATTAAACAAGGTCCTAATCACACACCGAATTTTTACAGGGCCTCGACTGGGCGGAGCAGCGGCAGAGTCTCCCTCGTCGAGTGATCGGACGGCTCGACAGGACGATGCGTCGACTAGAGGAGCACGGCGGCAGTTGCTCGACGGGAGTTGTGGAGGTTTTCGACTGCACGGAGCGGCGCTTCTGATCGTCGTCTTCGACGGGACTGGAGGCGGGAGTAGCGACGGCAAGGGGGGAGTGGTGGACGGCGGGGAGGGGCGACCGGGGAATGGGCGGCGAAATCCTAGCCGTCGCCCCCTCCAAACTCATATCTATATCTAGGATGTTCTTTTTTGGAATTTTTTTGGGAGCTTCTCTATTTAAAAAATCTAGAGAGAGAAACTCTTTTTAATATATAGCAAGAGTCCGCTTTAGAAAGTTAAAAACCATGAACTTGTTTGCAAAACAACATAAATCGTCTGGAACAAAAAATGTTGCTGTTGAATATTATTATATAAAAAAAACTAATTCTCCGTGAGAGTGGAAGACATAATTGGCACGAGAGACAGGTGCAAGCGAGACTCAAATTTTTGACATCTTGCTCACTGACAAAGAAGCATATACCACTTATCTTAGTGACACTAGACCCAGTTGTTTTAGTTGAAAGATGATAACTATGTGCGTGTTTAACAAAATACTAACAGCTAGCTGATAGCAAAAGAATAATTTCTATCAAATAGTAATAAATCTCAGTGTTGAAAAACTGAATTAATATATGTGTAACATGCAAGTCCAACTTTTTGGTGTTCCATTTATTCAGGTCTATTTCTCTCACACCCCAATGGATATGCATTATGTTTTAGTAAAAGTATATCGGTAAACTGTAATAGTTAAATTGAACTCTCTGGAGACAATCTTTTATCAATCTGCATTTATCCAACTTATAAAACATGAATTTGTAGTAGTTTTACTTAAGAAGATGAAAACCATGGGAGTGTCACAGAATATCACAAGTTGTTCGTCAATAAAGCAATCATGGGCGGATCAAGGCCCCCTCCCCTCCAAACATTTGGCATCATTGTAATTTTTTTTATTTTTTTATTTTCCTTTTTCTCTTCGTATATTAGTGTGGGATGTATGCATAACCCAACTCTATTCTATCTAATATCTATAACAACCTGACTCTTCTAGTATCTATAACAACTTTATATATATTTTGCATATTACCTTGTGCGATTTTTTTCCCAGCCCCCTCACTTTTCAATTCTAGATCCACCCCTGAAAACAAATTCTTTTTTTTAATCAAAAGTGGCAATATGCGACATTATTTCATTAATGAGAAAACTCATTTTTACATTCAACCAAGATATATTAAAATGTAGGAAAGCTTTGGTCAGGAAACCATGAGCATATTGCAGATTGTGACACTTAAGATAGTAATGTCTTGTTTAGGAAAATCTTTAAGCGCGTCTAAGATTGTGACCCATAAAAATAGTAAAGTTATGTTTAGGAAAACCATAAACACGCCGAAGATTGTAACACGTATGACAGTAAAATCGTATTTAAAAAACTATGAGTGCATCATATCTCGTAACAAGTGAAATAATAAAATGTTATTCATACATAATGATCGGGTACACATTATTACCCTAGTTGCAGATTAATACGCTATCCGTTTTCTTTCTCTTTAACTCATCTCTAATCTCTAATATTATAATGGAAGAAAGTCTTAGTATCATTTGTAAATTTATCAAAATGTGTAATGTACGTACATAATTAATATAAATAATGTTTCAGGTTCAAGTCTTCACTACGTCAGAATTTTTAGTTTAAAAAAAATATTTAGACATGTATCGCATGTTTAAATTACTAGTAATGTAATAAGAGTGACAATTTTTTTTGATTAAAAGAGTAGACAATTATGTCACTAAAACATTCGAAACAAGAACTCCGCTTGCCCAATAAAACAGGGTTCTTTCTGCAATTTTTAGAAAGATGTGTGTTTTTTTTTTTTGGAAGAAACAGAAAGATGTGAGTTGCCAGTGTTGGTGCGACAATCTCGGACGTCATAGAACCGGATGCTCGGTCGAAGAGGGTGACGTCACACAACCTGGGGTCTCATCTAAGGAAGAGAGGATCCAACGGATGTAATGTCAAGCCAGCAAAGGATTGGATGGTCCAGATTGATGATGTTGATGATGAGAGCTGTGATCTTGCTTTTGGAGCTGATTTTCATCGGTTTGATGCCATGAAGGAGTTGGTTTTCCCTTCAAAGGCAGCTCAATTTGATGGTATACTTTTCCTCAGTTTTTGCTGGGTTTTGTGTGTGCGTGCGTGCGGGGTGGGATTGAATTTTGATGAGAGATTATGATTGATTTTGGGTTTTTAGAAATGGGTTTTGGGGGAGGATTTGGGATTTGTTTCTTTTCAGTGCATTTTATGGAGATGCTTTTAATTTTGCTTAATTTCCTGTAAGAGCATCAACAGTTCGTGAGTGGTAAATTATGCATATGTGCATAATTTTAAATAACTTTGGGTTGGGTCGCCGCAGTCATTAAAAGATAATAAAAAATGCATAAATTTAAAAATAAACGAACGGGCGTTTGAAACTTCTGTAATTTTTAGAATTATCTAAATATGATCTGAAATTTTAAATATTATTTTAATTGGTTTGATGTTTCGTCTCTAACAACAAAAAATGATCCGACGAAACATATGTTTTGTCTGAGAAAAAAAATCTGTGATTTATTTTGTTTGATTTATTAACACTAATCTTAATTAATTAACTAATTATTTACCTAATTATCTAACTAAATATCTAATTAAACTAATTAATTATCTAATTAAATAACTAAACTTTGTGGGAAAAAATATGGGATTTTCATCCGACGAGAATTTTTTTTCATAAAATAAACAAATACACAATTTCGGATGTTTCGTTCGATGATTTGAAAATAATATAAAAAATTATAGATGAAACATGATGTTTCGTCCTTTAAAATATGCATATAGCTATATCCATATGCATATTTGCTATTTATTGTAGCCGAAGTGGCAAAAAATACATTTTTGCCTAACGATTGCAGAGCGTTTTTGGGGAAATTGTGCATTTTATGCATAAATGCCTAATGACTGTGGATTCTCTAATGGGTATAATTTGGTTAAGTTTTTTTAACTTAGAAAGGGCTTTAAGATCAGTGAAGAGGTCATGTTTTAGGTTACATATGGGTGCAAAGTTAAAATAAGATAACTTGAGTTAATTCCTCTAACTTTTACAGAAACTTAGCTATCCTAATTTTGTTATATTTGAAACTCATTTTGGAGTAAAGATAAGATAATAACAGTCATCTCTTATTTTTCTTTATTTTTTTGATATAACGGATGGAGTCAAACGACTCCAGCCCACGGCCATCTTTATTAGAAGAGGAGGAACAAACAATGAAAATTTTACAAGTGGTAAAATAAAAGGAAAAAAAATGGGGCACACCCGCTAAAAATGGCCTAACACCGCAAAGACTACATTTGCCATAAACGCCACCAAAGCTCAAAACCAAAACGCAGACGAAACAACAAGACAATGTGAAGAGCAGGTAGAAATCACAATTCAAAACTTGCCAACAGAGCATGAAACAATAGCAGCAAGTCAAAAAGGGAGAAACAAAGTCAACGCTTCCATCGCCAAAAGAATCGCCTGAATACCTTGTCGGGGAAGACACATCGCAGAGCAGCACCAGGCCACCATAACCTATCATCCGCTAAAAGGATATCGACACCAAAGCCGGAAGATGGTTAATGCGACTCACTCCCAGATGAAGCCCAGCAACAAGAGCAGAGAAGGAGTCACCACCATATCTGGGAACAGAGAAGCCTTCCAAAAATAACAATGAGGAAATACTAGCTTGAATCATGGATTGATGCGCAAGAAGCATAAAAAAACTAAGGCATCGAAGAGAATATAGAGCAGAATAATAAAAAACGATCCGCATGCAAGCAAGACAATCCTGTAATATCAGAAAATAGAAGATGGGAGCTCAAAACACCCATCGCCTAACAGCAGCTACCGCCACAGCAAGCGGAGCAACCAATAGGCCACACCCAGAACAACAAAATAAACCACAGGTAAAAGGGCCCAACCAAACCGATAGGTAACAACCAGAAAATAGAATACATTACTATTTAGCTTAGAAGGATAAGCTATTGTAATACAGTAAGGAGCATAAGACGGGAAACAAGTAAAGGAACCAAGAGTAACAGGAGGTACATGAAACAGCTAACACAAAATAAAGGTAATAGAAAACAGTAGTGGAGGAACCAGAAGAGTAATCTATGTTAAAACTGGCTTGAAAGGAAACGAGCTTCAATAAGCAGAACCAAAATATGATTGAAGCCAAAAGAAACCCGTAGAAATGCAGAAGTTAGTTCTGCAAGAAAAGAAAAAAGAGAATGTTAGAAGAGAAAACTTATGCAAAAAATTCCAAATGAGCATACAAAAAAAGTAAGAAGCAACACTGAGGAAAGAAGGTGAAAATTTAGACTAGGGTATTCGGAACGTCGTGGTTCGAGAAATAAGAATACGCCTCATCAAGATTCTGCATATGAAAACTGCGTGATTTGGAGGTATTAAGAGCAAAAGCCCAAAATTTACTGAAGAAAATGAAATCCTCAGTTAAAGTATTAATTGGCTTCATAGTATTAGAGAAGATTCTATTATTACGCTCTCCCCAAATAAGCCAAATAAGGGCCATCATCGCTAAATCCCATGAGGGTCTAAACACTTTGTTGACATGAAGATGCCTCCAAGAACTCCACCATATAGGGATGGAGGATGGCATGCCTTGGACACGCCAAGCTCTCATACTAAGAGCCCAAAAGGGACGAATGAAAGAGCAATTAAGGAATAAGTGTTGGGCATCCTCATCATCGGAGAGACAGAAAGAGCACTTCTGATCAACGGCCATATATCTGTGGTTGAGAGTTACCACCATAGGCAGCTTGTCATGGATAGTCAACCAAGTAAGAATTCTCACTTTAAGGGGGGCAATACTGCCCCAAATAGTCTTGGAGAAAGGAGAAGTTACTCCCCCAGAATTGAGGAAATTATAGCATGACTTGACTGTATAAGAGCCAGAACCGCTCCACCACCAGGAAATACCATCATGAGGATGCCAATTGTAAGCACGTAAAAGTGCACGAAGTCTATGATAAAGTGGGAAAAGGGCATAAGGGAAAGCTCGCTTAAAAGGAATATACCACACCCTACGGTTGTAGGAAAGAACGAAATAATCATTAACAGTTGAATGGGCGTTGGAAGTGAGTGAAAATAATTGGGGGAACTCAGAGGCAATTTTTTTGTTACTCAGCCATAAATCCGTCCAAAATTTAACTGACGAACCCAACCCACAATGTTTTCGCAAACCACATTTAAACGGTTGAACCACCTTCCACACCCCTTTCCAAAATGGCGATGCGCTGGAAGAGATAACCTAGTGCAAATCCCAAATAGGATGACACCGGTGGTATTTACGGATCACTAACTTACTCCACGAGCAATCCTGAGAATGGAGAGATTTCCATAACCATTTACCGAGAAGGGCTAAGTTTTGATTCCTAAGATTAAGAATGCCCAGCCCTCCTTCTAGTTTGGATTTGCAAATCAAATCCCACTTGCAAAGGTGCTTGCCCGCTTTATAAGTGGAGGATCCAGACCAAAAAAAAGTTCCTTCTAATCTTGTCAATCCGCTGGATAACCCAGGAAGGGACGTAGAAAAAGGGCATCATAAACAAAGGAATAGACGATAGTACTAAATTAACAAGTACTAGTCTACCTCCTCTCGAAAGATGACGACCAGACCAGACATTAAGTCTAGATTCGATCTTATCTATCATAGGAATCCAATCGTCTTTGTGAAGCTTTCCCCATCTTAGAGGGATACCAAGATAGATAAACCGGATAGATAAACTGGAAGCCTCTTCGAAAATATAAAGAAGAAACTTAAGATTACGTAGTGTGATCCCATTGGATTTAGCAAAGAGGATAGTGTCATCTGCATATCGCAGATTAAGAACCTCTCGAAACCCTGGGAACCCACCTAGACCTTCAATAATGTTGACTTCTCACGCTCTAAGGAGCATTCTGCTGAAAACATCCGCCACAAGAGAAAAGAGAAGAGAGGAGATAGGATCGCCTTGGCGGAGACCCCTCTTACATTTAAATTTATTACGTTCAATACCATTGATAATGATGGAGGAGGTCCCGACAAAAAAACTGGACTTAATCTAAAAAATCCAGCTTGGACCGAATCCACGGTGCAAAAGAATCTCAAAAAGGAATTCCCAGTTGACTTTGTCGTAAGCTTTCTTAAAATCTAATTTGAGGAGAATACCCTCGGACTTAGTAGAGTGACAACCAGAAATAATCTCTTGAGCGCATGCAACACTGTCTAAGATGAAATGATCTTTAATAAAACCGGATTGAGTCGGATGAATTAGAGGAGAAATACTCACTTTAAGACGATTAGAAAGAACCTTCATAATGATTTTGAATAAAGAGTTAAGGAGACTAATAGGCCTGAAGGCCGACACTTTGTTAGCTCCAATCATTTTGGGGATGAGGACAATGTGGGCATAGTTGATCCTGTCAAAAGAGAAATGCCCATTGTAAAGGTCGGAGAACATGGAGAACAAATCGTCCTTAAGCCATTCCCAAAACTTTTGAAAGAAAAGAGCAGGGAAACCGTCTGGGCCAGGGGCAGAGTCGCTACGAGATGAGAAGACGGCAACCTTAATCTCATCAAGGGTAAAAGGAGAGTCAAGGGACGATAAGTCATGCTGCTCATTACCATACAGATAATTCCAATCAAGATGAATGGAACGGTTCCCAGTCAAACCCATAAGGTTCTTAAAAAAGGAGAAAAGCGGCATGGAAATCAGCAGTAGTGTTAAATTCCACATTCCCTTCAATAATGGAAGAGATACGATTACATCTCTAACGATGAGAAGTGAAACTATGAAAGAAAGACGTATTCCCATCCCCCTCACGTAACCATTTAATTTTAGCTCTATGGGCCCATATGATATGGTCCTGCTGGAGGAGGGAGTTATACTCTTTTTTGCACTCTGAACGATCGTTCCGGCAAGATTCAGAAATGGGTCCATTTTCTTCTTGACAGTCAATAGAGTGAATAACTGACAGAAGATGATTTTTAAGGGAATGGGAGTTAGCGAACCTTTCTTTCCGTCAGATTTTGCAACCATGCTTAATGGCATGAAGCTTAAGAAGAATGCTCCCTAGACCGTGGGATCCCGTAACAGCGGGAAGGCAATTAATAATGAGGTTCACAAAAATTTGGTCCTCTAACCAGAATTTCTCAAATCGAAATTTAAAGGGTTTGGAAAAATTGAAATTGGAATGTAACGCAATAGGGACATGATCAGAATACGGACTCGGCAGCGCCTGCACGAAAAATTATGGAAGGCATAAATCTAGTCCTGAGAAATGAGGAAACGGTCTAATTTGGCCATAAAAGGCAGCAGACGCATATTAGACCAAGTAAAAGCTCTACCGCTAATTGGTAGGTCGGTAAGATGAAGAGAACGAATGCAATCATTAAATAAAATAGAGTTGTGCAGCCTTGAGCCATTACCTGATCTTTCGTGCCAAAAACGAGTGACGTTAAAGTCGCCACAAAAATTCCACAAACCGGTAATACTACCAGCAAAAGACATAAATTCTACCCAAAAATCAGACCGAAAATTGGCAGTAGAGGGACCGTATACCGAAACTACAGTCACAGTCTGATTGAACTCGAACCAATGAAGGTTAACAACAATAAAGAATTTAAGGCAACGGACTGAAAGGAGTTGGTAAAAAGAAGCTTTGAAACCTAGAATAATACCCCCCCACCAGAGTGGTTAGCGTTCAGACTAACCCACTGAGTAATAAAGTTCCCCCCAGCTTGCGGGTAATGGCGGGGGACAGAGAATTAAGCTTGGTTTCTTGGATGGAAATTAGGTCACATTAGCTAGAGGAGATCAACTGAAGAATAACTTCTTGTTTAAGGGTGCTACTCAACTCGTGAATGTCAAGATGTTAATCATAACTTAGTAGGAACTCACTAGCTCTAGCCACTTCTAATTGGAGAATACCACCAAAAGGATCAATTTTATCGTTGTCTACCATGACTCCCATACGAGAGGCTAATTGGTACATATCGACATTGGACAGGGAGTCAAAATGGACCTGATAGATCGATCCCAGCTTGTCACAAACGGGATTACCCGCTTGCTTGTCACAAACGGGATTACCCACTTGGAATGACGGAATCTCCAGGTTACGGATCTGAGCTACAAGGGAAGCCTTTGACCCGGGAGATAAGTGAGAGTCATTCCTGGCTCTTAAACGAGTACTAGAACGAATGACCGGAATAGAACGCTTGTTTTATCCAGAATTCTGACGTTTAGGGGAAGAAGAAATGGGAGACTGAAAAGAAACATCTGAAGTTTTGGAAAGATCAGCTTCGAGAACCGTAATTCCAAGTACTGAGTCCATATCATCACAGGCCGACTGAGTCGGTTGGATGGGGACATCAGAAATAAGGGAAATGGGATGAAGGGGGGAACCAGAAGCCTTGGTAAATAAAATAAGGGTAGTGACCACACCATAATTTGGTTCGAACATAACTAAGCAATGAAAAAATCCAGAAAATCGTAAACTCGCAACGTTGGAGTATGGGAAAAATTGACTAAGGAAATAGATAAAGTAAAGGCGAGCGGTATCTATGCAAAATCAGCATAAGGGTAAACATGGGAAGAAACAGCAAGAATAGGAGAGAAGAAAAGTACCTTGCACCCAGAGGGCGGAGAGATAATTCATTCTCCTCGTTAGTAGGAAAGCTGTCAGAATCCACCCAGGTTGGAGCAATTTTCTTAGGAACCTTTGCTAATTTAGCAACAGTTGGCACGCCTGCCGACTTGGAGGTGGAGGTAGCTCGAGCTACAATTTGAAATTTATCCCAATCACCAGCGATGTGAGGGTTAACCAACCAATTGGGTCATTTGCAAACAGGGGCAGCGGCGGAAGGAATCGAATCATCTGAGGGAGGCTGGGGCTCTGCTGCTAAAGAGGAAGAAACATTCGACAATTGAGCCACCGTAGAAGAGGACGGTAGTTGCCCAAAAAGATTAGGAGATGCCTTAGAAGAAAGAGCAGGGTTAATCCACACAAGGTTGGGAGCCTTTGATTGAGAAAGTACAGCGGGAGCCATAAAAGTAGGGTGATTGGGCTGAAAGTGGAATTTTTGCTTAGTGCGAGATCCTCCCGTGGTCGAGCTTTTGCTGTGACCCAGGAGCTTAGGGTTCGCAAAGTTGGGATTAGAAGAGGCACCTTCCTTGAAAGTGGGCAGAGGTGCAGAATTAACAGCCACAACAGAGGGAACAGTGGAAACAGTGTTTAAAGAGGATACAGTGAGTGGCGTCGATGCGGCATCAGGGTTACCATGATAGGACACAAAAATGGAGAAAATGGCATCTCCTATCCTCAGGGTAATACCATGCACTTGCACTTACAGAGGAGGACATAAATATTCTGCCTCAACAAGAAGGTAACCTGAGGCAAGGAGAGAAGTGGAAGAGGTGCAAGTAAGGTCACCGATGCACTTTGTCATATCAACCACCAACCGCAGTGAATCACAGAAAGGTGGTAAACCCAAAACGGACACCTTAGTCGGACTAGATTGTAGAGTAGGAGAAGTCATCCCGCCATTCGGCCATTTCCGGATCTTAAGAGTGACTTCTCCGATTGAGAAGGATTGAATAGACAAAAGATCTATCAGAATTTTAGGGGAGGGGCATTTAATGACGATGTCACCATTGGAGCAAGCTTTGATGACCAAGGTCCAGTCAGCTATGTTGCAAGTGTTGCACAAGAAAGCATTTAAAGAAGAGTTCGGGATAGAACCTCCAAACAAAGAAACTGCACCATAGCTAAGCAGATTATCTTTCTTAGAAATCAGCTCAGGAGAAAGGTCACAAAAGACCATCACAGAGAGCTTAAGGGGCTTTGCATGTGAAGCAACCGAAATGAGCTGAGAAGCGGGAGGAGTGGGAAGTAGGGCAGAAGAATCCGAGAGCTTGAACCTCTTGGGTTTATGAGCCTAAGCTTCCGTGAGCTTTGCTTGAAGGGCAGGAAAATCAAGGGCAGACATCACTTGCTCTGAGATCAGAGATCCCAAAGGAAGACCAAGTAGTT
This sequence comes from Hemerocallis citrina, assembly GCA_017893485.1. NCBI lineage: Eukaryota > Viridiplantae > Streptophyta > Magnoliopsida > Asparagales > Asphodelaceae > Hemerocallis > Hemerocallis citrina. The sequence continues at coordinate 256,373,849 of CM030364.1, forward strand.
TTTTAAGAGAGAAGCAACAATTCCTAGAATGGCCTAATTTGGCACAGAAAAGGCACTTCATCTTGAACACAAGAGAATTTAAGGTGGCCTGGTTGTAGGCAGCGGAAACAGTAAGAGTAAGGGGTGTGAGAACGAGAGGGATAATGGTGAGAAGACGAAGATGAGTGGGAAAAGGGCGTAGAAGAGAGCTCTGGAGGGTTCTGGAAGCTGGGTCGGGTTCCAGCCATGGGCTTACCATTAGATACAGTGGGCTGCATAGCAGACCTTTGATGGGTGCTTTGATGGGAGTGGGAAATATTAATAAAATTTCTTTTTTTTAACCACTTGGACCCATGAGTCGCCCGATGTATGCCCACAGCCCATCATGATAGAAGAAGTGAGAAAGGGGTTGGCTCAAAAACAGATACTGTAGCGATCAACAAAAGGAAAAAGGGAAGTAGAATAACTAAAAGAAAATCTAAGGCAATGGTAGCTAAGAACAATAAGAACAAGATCAGATCTGATCACTACTGCATCAGCAGAGGATGTAGGATAAAGTAGGTCAAAAGAACACCACAAAAGTAGAATAAATACACAAGTCCCAGAACAAATCAAAAACTCCAAAGTAATTCACACCAAAATTGAAAGTCAAAAAGTGAAAACGCTAAGGGAACTTATTTTTCTTTATTAAATTACAAGAAACTACCATATACTTAAGAGTGGCAATTGACCCGAACCCGTCCCGGACGCACCTAGGCTCGACCCGATAATAAGCGAGCTTGGGCTAATAATTCTCATTTCGGGCCGAGCTCGGGCTCAATTTTTTAGGCCCGAGGAAAATTCAGGCCGGGCTCGGGTCCAAGTGCTTAGGCCAGATAGGCCGGTATCAAATTTTTATATGTGCATTGTATATTTTTGTATACATCATGTATATTTATATATATTTTTTAAAGAGAATATTCATGTAAGTAAATTGAAATTAGTGTTAAAGTTTATAGATAAAGAAAATATGCTTTGTATATAAAATTAAATGAAAATAGGCAAATTAGATGTTAATTACTTTAGAGTTTATAGTATTCATATTATTGTTATTTTTTATCGTATATTATTCTTGATATATTTTTATTTTATGGGAAAGTTATATATTAGAACATGCATAAGTAGTTCGCGTCTAGGCCCGAACCTATTTTTGGGCCTAATTTGGGCCCGGGCTTGTGCCTAATTTTGTAAGCCCAAAGAAAAATTGGGTCAGGTTCGGGCCTATTTTTTCAACTTTGGACTCGGGCCCGGGCATATATGGGTCTGACCCATTGCCGGCCCCACTTATACTTTTAGACTTTTTTAATTAACTATCTTAACTTTGTTTTATTATGATAATAACAGTTATCTCATTTTTTCTTAGCTAAATTGCAAGAAACTATCTTATACTTTAAGACTTTTTTAAATAAACTACCCTAACTTTGCTTTATTATGATAATAACAGTTATCTCTAATTTTTCTTAACTAAATTATAAGAAACTACCTTATACTTTCAGACTTTTTTTAATAAAATAATAGTTACCTCTAATTTTTTTAATACCTATATATATATATAAATAAATGAGATATACAAAGTTGCTCCAACTATCGAGGGATTAAATTAATGAGCCACACGATAAAACCTTGGAAGAGAATGATCGAACATAGACTGAGACTATAATACATTATCTGATAATAAGTTTGGATTTATACAAGGGAGATCAATAATGGAATCAATTTATGTACTTAGGAGACTTATGAAAAAATATAGGGAGAATAAGAATGATCCACATGTGGTGTTTATAGATCTAGAAAATGCATAAAAGTCCGTAGAGACATAATATGGTAGACGTTAAATAATAAAAGAGTAACTATTTGGTAGACTGAGGTGATTAAGAATATGTATGAAGGGACAATGACCACAATTAGAATAACCATAGGAGAAACCAGTAATTTTACTATTACAGTAGGTTTACACCAAGGTTCGGCTTTAAGCTCCTACATCTTTACTTTGGTTATGGATGAATTGATGCGAGGAATACAAGATGATGTGCCTTGGTGTATGCTGCAGATTACGTCATCTTAGCGGACGAGGCTAGAGCAGGAATCAATGCTAAATTAGAATTGTGGAGAGAAACTTTGGAAGCTATGAACTTTAGAATAAGCAGAAGTAAAACAGAGTATATATAGTGTAATTTTAGTAATATTCGGAACACAAATGAGAAAGTAGTGAAACTTGATAGTCAAGAGATACCTAAGAGAGACCGTTTCTGATATTTTGGCTCGATTATACAAAGATATGGGAAGATTTGTGAAGATGTTATACATAGGATCCAAGCAGGGTGACTTAAGTGGAGAAATGCTAGTGGTATTTTGTGTGACAAATGTATACCTTTGAAGTAGAAGGAAATTTTTTATAAGATAGTTGCTAGACCAGCAATGATGAATGGAGCAGAGTGTTTGATAACAAAGAAACAACATGTCCAAAAAATGAGTGTAGCGGAGATGTGGATGCTAAAATGGATGTGGTAAAACCAGAAATGATAGAATTAGAAACGAGCATATACGATCCATGGTAAAGGTAGCAACTATCCAAGATAAATTAAGAGAGAATCGCCTCATGTGGTTTGAACATGTCACACGTAGACCTAGTAGTGCTTCCATTAGAAAGAGTGATTTGATAAGTATTGATAGTAGAGTTAGGGATAAGGGAAGGCCTAAACTTACTTAGGTGAAAATGGTGAGCAAATGATATCTTGTGACCTTACAGAACATATTGCGCTAAACTGAGCAGAATGGAAAACTATGATTCATGTAGCCGACCCCAACTAGGTGGGAAAAAGGCTTTGTTGTTGTTGTTGTTTTTTTTGTTGATTCTTAGTTATTAACTGGGCTCTTCTATTATGATGATTTGAATTGAGGAACCTACACATGCTTTCATATACACAACATTGGGTAGTAATATCTAATCAGTTGTATTGTCTGCTTACAAAAAACGACTTTTTTACTGGCAAAATGTACAAAAAACCTACCTCACATTTGCATACTACATATATAAAGAAGTTAGTATCTAATACAGGCTAGAGAGTGGGGAAGTTGGTGATCTTAAAACAAGGTAAGCTTGGAGGAGATGTCAAGTTTGAGATGGCATGGGTTTAGATTGAAAAGAGGATATTGGACTACTATTGTATACCTCAACTTAAACTAAACACGTGATCTCACTGCCCTTGTCTCCCTAAAGAAACTTTCACTATCACAAATTAGAACACCCCTCCCCCCCCCCCCCCCCCCCCCCCCCCCCCCCCCCCCCCCCCCCACCTACAATAACACAACAAGTATCATAAATTTGTTACAGCCTAGAATAAAGACTACTTGAACCTACATGTTTGCTTTAGCCAAAACACAAAAAAACTGCTACCCTCTGATCCTTCCTCTCTGTTCTTCTCTGACTCTACCTTGTGGTGTTGCCTTCATTGCTCATTGATACTGCAGTTGAGATAGTTTCCTCCCGGAGAATATCTGCAGCCTGAGCATCCTCTATTCCCTTTATCACTTTCAGCTTTTTCTTTAAGTGCACAGTTCCATCTAACTAATGATATAATTAAAACTTAGAATTAGCCACAAATATATCAGTTGTATGGTTGTATGGTGTGCATCATGAAAAACTCTATCATTCCTAGCATTCCAATTGCTCCAACAAACTGCTATAGTAATCAAGAGCTAAGTGTGAGTATTGTGGTCTTTGTGGAGCAAAACACCAATTACTGAAACATTCATGAATAGAACCAGACAAGTGAGTGATGTGAAATATGTTTGTGAAGTATTTCTAGGTGTCCCTAGCTAGGGGGCATTAAAAGAAAATATGGAAGGTGGTTTCTAGCTAACATGCACATCAACCAATTCCTTGGCATTAAGCATGGTTTTGAAATTGAGCTTCTCTCATCTCAATAACCAGAGAAAAACTTTGCACTTGAGAGGGGTTAAGTTCTTCCAGCGAGCTTTGTAATATGGGGAGAGTAGACTCTTGATGCTCAAGAAGGAATAAGCAGGTTTAACTGAGAATAAGCCAGAGGATGAGTGCTTCCAAACATGTGTATCTGCTTTATCTGAGGGCTGTTGGTTGGCTATCAGTTGCATGAGTTAAGCTTTTTATGTTTCAAGAATGGAATTTGAGCTTCTGTGAAGTCTAGGTCTCCAAATCCATCTCTGATCAATCCAATCTCCCTAGGAAAGTAAAGTGGCCTCTCTGTTCCAAGCAGCAACAGTTAGAGAGGGAAAAGTGAGGAGATGCTTTGTCCCTCCACCCAATTTGAGGTATAGAACTGCAATGTTGTTCATTCACAAGTAACCAATTGAGATTTTGCATGAAATGCTCTTTCAACTGAAAAATACCGTTCCAGATTGTTGAGGCTTGTGCTAAATTGATAAACATGTTAGTGGTCTCATTAAAGTATAATGCCTTCAAAGTTTGAGCTTCTAAGGAGTTGGTTGTCACCAGCTTCCACCACCATTTCAAGAGCAATGCTTCATTAAAAGTCTTTAGGTCCAACACCACTAAACCACCTTGAGGCTTGGGCTAACATATTCCCTCCCACCTCATGCATACTGATCCCCTACTATCTATATCAGATCCTACCCAAAAGAACCTGCTTGTATCTGGTCAATTTTCTTGATAACCCAGTTAGGTAGCTTCAAAAAAGAAGCAAAATACACAAGTAACATAGTTAATAAGCACCAATCTTCCTCCTCTGGATAGGATCCTTCCCTTCCAAGTTGAGAGTATCTTCTCAATCTTCAAAATCAATGGCTGCAACTTCTTTTTTCAGACGGCTTGAACTCATAACGCTCATCCACTGGGCGGCCTTCCTATATTTTCCTAAGCTTACCTCTAGACATGGGCATCCCTAGGTAGCTGAGCGGCAAGGACTCTCTTACACCCAGTGATTTCAAAGAAGGCACGCTACTTGGCTCTTGATGAGCCAAAGTAGAATGTTGCATATCTAGCCATGAGATATTTGCGAAGAAGTGGAGGAGGAGATTGAGATTAATCACTTCTTGATCATCTCCTCTGCAGAATATCAAAGTATCATCAGCAAGTTAGAGTACAGATAGTGAAGTCAGTGTCCATCAGAGTTGTAGAGGAGAGAAAGAACCATTGCTTCTTCCACAATGTAGCATATGTGTCAGGACATTTACTGCTAGAATAAAGAGCATTGGACAGAGTGCATCCACTTGTTTCAATCCCCGCTTAGAGTCAATAGTCTTGCTTATAACTCCATTAACAAGCACTGAGGATTTAGCAGCTCTCAGAATCATTTTGATCCACCTGCACCACCCTGGCCCAAAGCCTCTTGCCACTAACAAATCCTCAATAAATTTCCAACTTACAATGTCAAAGGCTTTTCTAAAGTTTATCTTGAGAACAATAGTATCAGACTATCTCCTGCTACAAAGATTAATGGCCTCACGAGCAACAAGAAAACAATGAAGATTTGGTTTACCTTTGAGAATTGGGCGGAGGAAATTAAAGAGTCCAGTAAGGGACTGAGTTTGTTGGCCAATATTTTGGTGAAAATCTTAATAGAAAAGTTTAGCAAACTTATTAGCATGTACTCATAAACAGTGTTAGCCCCCTCACACTTTGAAATTGACATGTTGCTGGAGTAGTTCAACCTATCTTTCCCATCTATAGTGATAGAAGTATATAGTATAGATCTCCCTTGATTACATTCCAAAATCTATGACAAAGACTTGTCGAGAAACCATTATGTCCTGAAGCTTCGTCTCCACTCATGTTAAGCACTAACTTTTGAACCTCCTCTATACTGAAGGGTACCTCAAGAGCAATCAAATTCTCATTAGGAGCAGGATATAGAGATTGTCCACATTAAAGTTTGACTCAGAGGGGAAACCACATCTCTCTTCAAACTGAGCTTCAAAGCAATTCCTGATATAAGCTTGTGTGGTCAAGAGAGACTCATTATCCATCAAGGAATATATGTAATTTCATCTTCTTCTACCATTTGCAATGGAGTAGGTAAATCTAGTGTTTGCATTTCCCTCTTTGATCCAAGTAACTCTACATCTTTGCCTCCAATAAGCCAGCTCAGTATGCACCATTTCTTGATACTCCTTCTGCATGATGCGAGTTCTTCATATTGAATAGGGGATAGAGTGTGTTTATCAGCCTCAATTTCTAGATTATGCATTTTATCCACCAGAGTCTTCTTTCTTAGTATAATATGACTAAAAACTTCATTCCTCCATTTCCTGATTTTCCTCTTTAGGAGCACCAATTTCTAAGCAAAAACATCCACTGCAGACCCCCTGCACACAAACTCTCTCCACCAATCAGTAACATAATGGACAAACTGTTCATTTGTGAACCAAGCCTTTTCAAATTTGAAGTAGTGAATCTTTGGTATTTCTGCTAGTGTATATAAGATGATGGGGGCAATGATTTGAATCAATTCTAGGGAGAAATTTCTAAATACATAGAGGATGGAGCCCCTCCCATTGGTGAAACATCAGGAATCTGTCAATTTTAGGCTGTCTAGCCAATGTAGGATTAACTCTAAGACTGGACCAGCTAAACCTTCGACCACAGCTAGTGTGAGATCAATTAGATCAAGTTGCTGAATAAAATCTCTAAAAGCTTCCATGTCCCTGTTTGGTCCTAGTCTAGAGCTTCTTTCTTCATTGGTTATCTTTACATTTAAGTCTCCACACAACAACACCCAAGCATCACACAAGCTTCCTCTTCTCTGAACAATCTCATCAAAGCAAAGAGTTATATCATCTATTTCGAATGGGGCATACATTAAAGTTAATGACCACTCATGTCCTGAATCTATGTTTCTGAATGAGGCTAAGATAGGGAATATATCAATGACAATAGAAACAATCAAATAAGTTATCATATCGTCCTATGAGAACCCCTCCACAACTCTCAAGAGCATCCAATTCGATTCATTTAGTGATAACAGTCCCACATATGGATGAAAGCTTCCTACTGTTTGGCTGTCTGAGTTTGGTTTCCACCTATGGATGAAAGCTTCTTACTGTCAAACTGTCTAGGTTTGGTTTCCTGCAAACAGACCAATGCCACTTCAGAGATTCTAATACCATCTTTGATAAGAGCACATTTTTTTGGATGCCCCAAACCTCTAACATTCCAGGTAGCAATCTTCATGATAAAGAATTAAGGACAAACACAAGTATAGACTGCAATAAGAAATAAGGTGTTAAGAACTCACAGAGAATGCGTCTGTTGATCAAGGAGATCAACATGACATTCTCAAAGTTTCTAATCCTATAAAATGATTGTTGCCCTTTAGCCTCCACTCCTACTAATTCAGTTATTTCTAGTATCCTCCTTAGAAAGCATAACAAAAAGATTTCTATAAGCTTTAATAACCGAAACATTAGAAGAAGAGTTACCTCCATGTTTGCGTGTTGAAGCTGCCCTCAGGGAAGTAACCAAGTGCTTCATGAATGTCTTGGTAGTAAAAGGCTTAGAGGCTGATCTGCTTCACTTTCTGCCCTTAGTTGCTACCTCGTCAAAGCCAGGTGGGATGGAAACAGAGCAAACAAAAGTCTTTGGCTTGGGTTTGCGATAGGAAATGGACTTTGTCTTGTTGCTAGCAGAGGAGACTGGCGTGCCATACATAAATTGGCCTGATGGGTCATCCATCTTGGCTGCAACCATCTTGACACTATGTTTTAGGACTTGTTCCCCAGTTGGATGTATCCTCGTGAATAGAGAAACATGTAAGGTAAGAACCTTGCCTTTCCAAACCATCTGCATAACTTCCTCCTCATATTTCTCCTCTGTGCTGGCAGATATCTCGTTTGATTTAGCAAGATCGTCGCCACCTTGCTATTTGAGGAATCATTTTTTTCATGCGGAGTTAATGCCTTGAAGATATACCCACTTGCCATATCTTCTCCCTAAAATTCAGAAACAACTTTCTTTCAATCTCAGATTTGGCAGAGAAATTCTCCCTATCATTTTGAATTTCAAATTCTTAACTGGGTTGATTGAGCCTCTGCTATTATCTTTGTCGCCGATGACGAGCCCATAGGACCAATAGAACTAGCTTTTGATGTATCTTCGTGGGTTGTAGACTTTGCTTTTGAAGATTCTCCTCGAATAATCTCCTTCTTTCCCAAAAGCTTTGAAGACCCTCTCTCTTAATCTGCTGGCCATCAGTGACGGTGGTGAATTTGTAGTTTACCAGACTTGACATCCTCCACTGGCACTGGCTACTGATAATTAACATTGGAACATCATAGCTCTCTGTACCCATATTCCATTGGAATACATGGTAAGGGAGTGGGGTTTTTGGAATGTCTCGAATATCCTCCACCTCCACCAGAATAGTCAATTATACAATGTTGTATGAGTGAGTTTGGAACTAATTTACTAGTGTCAAACATATACTTACTATGCTAACATGCACAATTCAAATATGCTCTTCTAATGCACGCTTGTTTGGATATGCCGCCCATACAACATAGTTTTCGAATGCAAGCCACTAATGTTTCTCCTCATTATAGGGTTTAATCCCTCGCTATGCAATCCTATTCATGTAATCTACTATATTTCTGGCATTTATCTAGTGACTGGTAAGGTTGCAGCCTTTGCGGTCCATCTCCGCTACTGCAGTCAGACTTGTGGTCGTTCTATTCTCCGGGACCCTGCGGTCTTTCTCCACTCCCCGGATCTGGACATCCCACTTTGCCCGGATGCTGTGGTCTTTCTCCGCACCCGGATCTTACTAAAAGTTATCACAAATATAAAGGCGACCCTACAGGCCTTTCCCTGCTCCCCATAGAGACCCAGAGTTAAACTCCCGCTCCCCATTTGTATCCGATAATATAGAACATCGACGGATACTTAAGGGTCCATCCCCTAAATTCTGACAGGAGCCTGCGGCCTATACATCCGCCTCCCGTTCTTAATACTAGATCCTAGAAATTAACAGTTCAGACCACGCCGCATGTGTCCCCTTGACAGGTGAATACAACTCCCAACTAGTATTTGTCCTTACAATCATTAACAACACGAACTAGAGATAGCATCACCTTATCAGACTTACGCCAACAACACTAGACGTCACTTGCCGGTAACTAAGCCTTATTCAAACTTTAGAACTCACACTTTAATTTATGGAACTTAACCACGAACTAAGTTTCCCAACAATAACCTAATCATTTGTTAATGAGAGTAATGAAATTAATGGTACTATTCACCCAAGAATGTCTAGATCAAATTATATACTATACTACACTAATTCTCATAATATCCATTGTATATGCATTTATGCATCCTACAAAATCTTTCACAAGTTGTGGTTTCACAACCTATTGAGATCACACTAATATTTGATTTGACTCTATTACACTAACTCAATTTATTTTCAAAGTTGACTAGTAATCCAATGAGTAATCACACGTAACTCGAACTTCCAGGATATTGGACCTTTCTGATCTACCCCTAGCCCACACACATGGATTTACCTCGTGTATCCTCGGACCCATATATAGAATCCACCGTTTGAATATTCAACTCTGTCTTTGGACAGCAACATAGTAGTCTTGCAAAAATCATATAAACTTTGGTACTTTCACAAAAATGGATTTATTAGTTTCATACGAAACCTAAATGAGTCTAGTACAAAATTGTAGTTAAGAACATCTAAATTTAACCATAATTATTTTGTCTAAAATCCACATGCAAAACAGTAGGTTCAGATTCCAGAAAACTGCAGCTCTTGCTACTTATAAAAATCACCAAAAATTTCCACTTCATGGAAATTTGATTTCTTAGACTCAAAAGAAATATTAATGAATCTACTTAAAATTATTAGTTTTGTGTTTTCTCACAATAATGCATATAAGAGGTTAAAATGGTCTGAAACCAGAAGGTGTACAAATTTTCAAAACCAAGACAAAACTGTCAACAAGTCTTAAGTTCAGATTTGTTTAAAATATTAAACGATATCCAAACATCATGAAATTTTGTGAAAATATTGTAGACATATACCATATTTGCGTAGCTTCAAATTTCATATATTTGGAGAGAAATGATTTTTGGAAGTAAGCATGATATTCATGACAAAATTATAGAAATAGGTCATGTTTTCGTTCTTAACCAGGAATGATTTTAAAAATCATGAATTTTTGTGGAGATGTTACAGACATATATAGTATACACATAAAAATTTCAGCTTTAGATTCCATCTATTTATAGAGAAATATTTCGGAATAAGTCCAAAATGCAGGACATAAACTGTAACACGTTTCCAAGTTAACCTTACTGTAATTTCACGCAATTAATTGACAACAATTCACCGATAATTCAATCAATCTAAGCATGGATACTCATTCAATACAATATATATAGCTTCTCTAATATGCATACACCATACAATATAATTGAAATCAGAGTAATAAAGTTGTTACCCATCTATAGCTTCTGAAATTGGTTTCTTCTAAGCTCCACGAAGCGTTCCAACACCAAACTCAATAAACTTAACCTTATGAAAACTTCAACTCCAAAGATCTTCAGTTTAGGTGTAAGAGAGAAGATGAATGGTGGAGAATGAGGGGAAACATTCTTGGTTTTTATATTCAAACACTTACAAGCTCTTCTTTCATTCACCTCTTCTTACATCATTGAACCACCTCTTCCTATATCATTTAACAACCTTCTGTAAACCTCTTCCTACATAATTTAATCATCTCCCCTAAACCTCTCATATGTCACTAATCAGCAAGATTCATGCATAATAAAAAAATGGATAATTTCATTCAGACCATTTTTCATGATACTCATTTCCTAGAAGTTCCTAGTCGCTAACTCATTTGCTCTTAAGTACTTAAATTCACAAAATAGTATATTAAATATGCATATAAGTCATTCCCAAATATTTATATTTCACAAACTAATATCTAAAAATATTCAAGGTATTATATAAAATATTATACGCAATTGTACAAAATACATGTGCAGGAGTAAAATTGTCATAACTTAATTTTGCAGGGTGTTACAGTTCTGGCTGTGGAGGTGAGAACAGTTTTGATTGTGGTTTTGGGAATGGTTGAAAAAAAAAAGTTTTGGTTTTTAGAGATGGGGTTTGTAGTGGGGATGCGGTGGGAAAAGTGGAAGGTGGCTGGGGAGGCTATTGGTAATGATGAGGGGGTGGGGGAGTACGAGACTTCAAGATCTCAACAAAGGATCTTCTAATTGTCTAGCTTGCATGGCTCCTCTCCCATTCTTTTTTTGTGTGTGTTTATTAGAATGAGTTCTGTTCATTGGAATGTTTGGAGTTGGAACTTCATGAGAATGTTCGATATTTAAACTATGCAAAGCTGTGTGAGCTGAAGTTCTTGAGGGGTTTCCTTAAATTAGTCTTTAATATTAATCATTCTTTATGATTTTTTTTTTTTTTGACTGGCAAAATGTTGGATTATCCTACCTCACAGAATATATATATATATGTAAGGAAAGTTCTAAAACTATTACAAAAAAGACTGTAGGAAGGTTCAATCGAGCATAGAGTGAATCTGAGATCGAGATGGCATGCCGTTGGGTCGTAGTGAGGGCATTGGACTGTTGTCGTGCACCTCTACTAGTCCCAAAGACATGATCTCATCCCCCTTTTTCACCCGAAGCATAGCCCGTAACAAAAAGGAACCACCTTCAGTCGGAAGAAAAGCATACAGTACTAGAAGCAAGAGTTTGAACAAAATATCGGACTACAACAAAGTCCCAAAAAATATAACCAAAAATAGAGAAGCCATGTCGGTGATTAACTTGAGGTAATGTCTGCACTACCGCCTCTAGCAGGTCTCATGAGATCACTGTCGCCTGTGCCTCTGAGCTCCTCCAATATCCTTGCTTTCTTCTTGGACTCCCCGCTTGTATCTAGCCAATATGAGAACCAAAATTTTGTATTAGAGATTAGTTTATCCACAGTTGTATGCTTACTATAAAAAACTCTATCATTTCTAGCATTTCATAAACTCCAACAAACAGCTAGTGTAACCAAATGCCATGAGTGAGTAAATTTGTGCTTGTTGTGATCAAAACACCAATATGAGAAGCATTTAGTAATAGACCTAGGCAGGTTTGAGATTCGAAAAGATTGTGTGAAGTGCAGTCAGGTTTGAGCAGCCACAGGACACTCGAATAAAATATGGTAAGTGGTTTCAATCTGACATGCACAGGAGGTGCATGTTAGATCACCATCCCAACCTCTAGAATGCAACCTTTCCTTGGAGTTTAGCTTTTCCCCACTCAACATCCAAATGAAAATTTTGCATTTTAGTGGTGCGCAATTCTGCCAACAAGCTCGATAGAAAGGAGAGATGATGGCAGAAATGCTATAGAAGCTATAGGCTGATTTGGCGGTGTAGCTCCCAGTGCAAGAGTGATTCCAGCGAGCGATATCAGGGTGCGGAGAAGGCTGAATGTTCGAAATAGACTGTAAAAGATTTCTCTTTTCAATAAGGATGATGCTAGAAGAAGAGGTGTGAAGGCTAGGTCTCCAAATCTAGCTGCCTTGGTCTAATGTGCGCTGAGAGTGCAGAGAGGCTTCTTTGTTCCATGCAGCTTCAAAAAGGGAAGGAAGGAGGGTAGCAATATTGTTACCCTCTATCCATTTAGAAGTCCAGAACTTAACCATAGTCTCATTGCCAAGTTGCCAAGAGATGCCTTGGTCGAATTGTTCTTTAAGTTTGAACAAATTCTTCCAAAATCCGAAGCCTGGGTCTTGCAGATGAATTCACTAGTAGTGTTATTGAAGTAGAGGGACTTGAGAGTTTGAGAGCAAAGGGAATCTTCAGTATATAGTTTCCACCACCATTTCATGAGAAGTGCATTATTGAATAGTTGTAGGTCCAAAACTCCAAGGCCTCCCTGGTTTTTAGGTTGGCATATATGCTTCCAATTCGTACAAGAAACCCCCGTAGCCTTGGTGTCTCCTCCAACCCAAAAAAATCTACTCCTCATTTGATCGATCCTGGCAATCACCCACTGAGGCAGCTTGAAGAATGAGGCAAAATAAGTTGGAAGGGAGCTAAGAACAGAGTTGATCAAAATGAGTCTCCCCCCCCCCCTGGATAAGAGACGACCTTTCCACGTGGAAAATCTCCTCTCAATTTTAAGGAGCAAAGGTTGCCAGTCCCGCCTCTTGAGCCTCCCTTTAGAGAGTGACATCCCTAGATATTTGGTTGGTAGGGTGTCTTGTTTGCAGCCTAAGATATGAGCAAATGCATTGAGCTTGGCCTGAGAGTGTCCAAAATAAAGGATAGAAGATTTATAGAGGTTGATATGGAGGTCGGAGACATTCGCAAAGAGATGCAGGAGCACTCTAAGGTGGAGCACTTCTTGCTCATCCCCTTTGTAGAAAATAAGTGTGTCGTCGACAAACTGGTGAATGGAGAGGTGAGCTAAGGATCCTCGAAGGTTAAGCTGAGAGAAAGTGCCATTATCTCTGCCAGTGCGCAACATTTGTGCAAGAACATCAATAGCAAGTATGAAAAGCATCGTGAGATAAAGGTTCACCTTGCTTGAGACCCCTCTTAGAGACAATGGTCTTACCGCCAACGCCATTGACCAAAACATTAGATTTTGTAGAATGCAGTATGGCTTTGATCCAAGAGCATCAACGGGGGTCAAAACCTCTTCCAATAAGGAGTTGCTCCAAAAAATCCCAGCTAAGAGTATCGAAGACCTTGCGAAAATCAATTTTCAACATAAGAGAATCAGATTTCTTAGAACAACACAGATTGATTGCTTCGTGAGCTACAAGAAAGCAATCAACCGTAGATTTACCCTTGAGGAAGGCACTTTGTGAAGAGGATACTAGAGTATGCAGAATAGGGCTCAATCTGTTAGCAAGAATTTTAGTGAAAATCTTCATAGAACAGTTGAGCAGGCTAATAGGACGGTAGTCAGAAACAGAGGAGGCGCCTTCACATTTGGGAATGAGGACAATGGTAGAGTAGTTCAATCTATCGATGACTGCTTTCCCGATTTGGATGGCCAGTAGCATATTACACAAGTCATCTTAGATAGTCTCCCAATGCTGTTAATAGAAATGCATAGAGAAGCCGTCTGGACCCGGAGCTTTGTCTCCATTCATGCTGAAGATTGCTCGCTTTATTTCTTCCTTACTGAATGGTTCTTCAAGCACGGAAAGATCAGAAGATGATGGGGGGATATAGAGAGGCCCATTCTACTCTAAAATCTGAAGCTGAGCTAGTGCCACAAATATCTTGGAAATGTGCCTCAAAGCAAGATCTAATCGCCGACTGGTCTATGATGAGGTCACCATTGTGAAGGAGTGAGAAAATGAAATTCTTGCGTCGCCTCCCATTAGCCATAGAGTGGAAGAACTTTGTGTTAGCATCGCCCTCTTTGATCCAAGTGATTCGTGATCTTTGTCTCCAGTAAGTAACTTCTGCTTGGATCAAATGTCGATATTCAGCACGGGCAGCGGAAAGTTCAGTAGATTGGGAGGGGTTTAAAGCTTGAGAATCAGCTAGAATGTCGAGGTTGTGGATAGCTTCGAGTAGGGACTCCTTGCGTTTGGGAATGTGACCAAATTCCTCATTTCTCCAACGTCTGATCCTTCTCTTTAAGAGTATAAGCTTCTTGGCAAAAATATCAACATTGGATCCTGCGCAGCTGAAGCTGGACCACCAAATAAAGATGTTGTGATTGAAATCCTTGTGAGAGGCCCATGCTTTCTCAAATTTGAAGTAGTAGATTTTGTTCAGAACTGCTTGGGAGTCGAGAATAATAGGGCAATGATCAGAAGCAATGCGGGGTAGGGAGTGCTGAACACAGGAGGGGAAAGATTGATCAAATTGACTTGAGATAAGGAATCTGTCTAACCGTGCAAAAGAAGGATTTTCTCTAAGATTGGATCAAGTGCACTTCCGACCTGCAAGCGGAAGATCGATGAGCTGTAATTGTTGGATCCAATTGCAAAAAATTTTCATGTCACTGCTAGAGCCGGAGCCTCTATTTCTTTCTTGATTGAAAATAGTCGCATTGAAATCCCCACAGACGACCCAGGCATCACAAAGTAGTCTTCTCCGGTGCAAGATTTCATGAAAACAGAGGTCTCTATCATCAAGCTCAAAAGGGGCATAGACGGAGGTTAAGGACCATTCCAAGCCAGATGACCTGATGCGGAAGGAGAGGAAAATGGAGAAGATGTCGATAGCACAATAGATGCAGTCAAGGACATTATCATTCCAACCAATAAGAATACCGCCACGACTATCGGTGGCATCTAAGGATCTCCAATTGGTGATAAAATTGCCTCCAATAGAAGAAAGTTTGCGTGGAGAGGGATTGGATAACTTGGACTCTTGTAGGCAGGCCACAGTGATTTGGGCATTGCGAAGGCCATCTTTGATAAGGGCACATTTATAGGGGTTGCCTAACCCCCGAACATTCCAACTTCCGATCTTCATTGAAAAGATAAAACACAGCAAAAGCAAAAGCAAGCTAGGGTGCCAATAATCTCAGGCAACTAGTTGAGGTGTTGCTGTTGATCTGGGGGATCAACTGCAACCTCTGCAACCTGCTTGAGTTTGATGACTGAGTGTGGCCCAGTAGCCTCCACTCCTACAGATTCTGCTACTTCAATGATATCCTTGTTAGAAAGCAAAGCGAATGGATTACGGCATGCATTGGTAATAGAATTCTTGGAAGAGGATGTACCTGCAGATTTGCGGAGGGACGCAGCCTTAACAGAGGAACGAAGATGTTGCAAGAAAGGCCTGGATGAAGAGATTTTTGTGGCAGATCTGCTGTGCTTACGACGCTTGCTTGCTCCTTCTTCAAAACCCGAGGGGGCAAAGCCTGAGGAAGAGGAGGAGACATTCAGGCGACGCCTAGGGATGAGGGATTTGGTTTTGAAGCTAGCTGCTCTAGTTTCCATGGTGCCTGAGCTGAATTGGAAGGTCTTTGGGGCCTCCAGCTTGGCAACGCATTTGGTGACCACTACCTCAAGTGTTGACTCCACTGCAGGTTGAATTTCTAGGAATAAGGACTGAGGAATGTTAACAATCTTGCCGTTCCACTCCATCTGACACACCTCCTCTTCAGGTGTGATATCATGCGAGCTAGCAGAGCTGTTGGGGTGGGTTTGAGAAGCCGCAGTCGAAATATCCAAATTGCCCTTGGGAGAGTCAGATTTAATCTCAATGATGGGGGAGCGTTGACGACCAAATTATTGACGGGATTTGCCTCAACTGTTACCGCAATTTGCTTAGGGGGAGGGACCACTTTTGGAACTTTCGCACTTGATTCCGCCATACCAGAAATCTTCAAAAATTGATTTGCAAAAAAGGAAAGATTCTGTGGGGGCGGTGGGTGTGCCGCAAAATCCTTAACCGAACCAACTGTCTCTTGGATCTTCGCCTTTCCTTTCTGGTCCCCGATAATTCCTTGATTTCCTTCCGAAATTTGTGGGTGGTTAACAGCCACATGCTGCTCCGGTGGCGCTTCCCTTCGACGCCAGAAGCTAGTGGAGGATCCAGTGTTTTGGGAAAAAAGTTGTACCTTGCCACTGGCAACGTCGGCGGAGGGGAATGGGTTGCCGAGGATTAGCACAGGCACCTCATGAACTTGCAGCTTCTTGGACCAAGGCACTCGATAATGAATGAGGATGTTCTTTGGGATGTGGCTAACATCTTCAACTTCAATTAGAATGAGGGCTTGATCTCGAAAGACCACATTTTTCATATCTCCACTCATGGTAACATACTTTCCGAGGGGCTGAACAATCTGTTCGATGGAGCTTTGATTCCACATATGAAAAGGCAGCATAGGAACGTTGATCCAGATGAAGCTTGGCTTCGGCTTCATTTTAGCTCCATACTCCATCGACCATGGAGAGAAGGTCGCGTTAAAGCCGGAGAACTAGAATACACCGTTGGCAATATCCCTTTTGTCCTCTTCCTCTGATGGGAATTGGACGTGGAAAACTCCATCGCTAAGCCTCTTAACCTTCCACCATCCTCCCTGTCGCTTCCAGGCGAAGTTAAGAGCGCTCTCTACCGTTGCCGCGTCTGGGCGGGAGCGAGGGTTAATCAGATGAAGAAAAGCGCTTGCATGCAACGCAGGAAGGGCGGATGCTATTTCTGAGTTATGAGCTAACACGATGGCCAGGGACTCCCGCCTGTTGAAGATCGGACAATCGCGAACACGATGGCCGAACTTTCGACAGTTAAAACAGTGAATCCCGCTCCTGCGACAGTCCGTCGCCAGATGATCCATGTCTCCACAACGCATGCAACGAGTCTCCATTTTTTTCGACGATTTCCTTGATGAGGCTTGAGGCGGTGAGGGGTGTAGGAATTTGGGGGGAAGAAGGGTTTGGGGAAGAGAGGGGGCTTCTTTGGTTGGGAAGTGAAAGAGGTAGGGTGCAGTAAGCGTGGGTAGTGAGATCGAGGAGGGTAATGATGAGGGGTAGGGGCCATTAGAACCTGAGCATAAGATCTGCTCTTGTTCCAAGGCAGCCATGCTCTCTCCTCTCTCCTCTCTCATTTTTTCTTCTTTATGATAATTTGCCGACCAGTCTACTAATTAACATTTTATTTTAACATGATAAAAAAATTCGGTTACCCCAAGTTCAGAAAAAAATAAAAATAATAATAATTTCTTTTATAGTTTGTTGCACGTTTTCTTTTCGATCATTTTTTGTCCCCTCTTTCTCTTTTCTTAATTATTGTCCAACCATATACATTAGAAGAGAACTAGGTTTGCCTGTTGACACATGCCTACGGCATGTCTTTGAAACGGTGCACCTTATTTGATCATATAAAATAGTTTTGGAGGTTCAGCAAATTAATTGAAATAGCAAATATATTATATGAGAAACTTTTTGGGGTCCAGCAAAAAACATATTATACGATTTTATCGATTTTTTTGAATTATTTTTAAAGTTTTTAAATTTTAAATTTTTTATTTTGAAACAAAATTTAAAATTTTTATTTTCTTAATTTTTTGAATAGAAGATGGAAGGGGAGAGAGAGAGAGGGAAAAAAAATTAAATAAATATACGAGTTGTTTTAGGTTGGGAATTTGAATTTGAATTTTGGGGGGAAACTTTTGAGGGGGAAAATATGTTTTGTGAGCATAGATCTGGACCTTTGATTTTTTTGGAGATTGAAGGAGAGCCACTTGATAGCTTTCTTTGGGTTTTATTATATAGATTTGAATTTTGTGGGGAAATTTTTGAGGGGGAAAATATGTTTTGTGAGCTTAGATCTGGACCTTTGATTTTTTTGGAGATTGAAGGGGAGCTTGATAGCTTTCTTTGTGTTTTATTATATAGATTTGAATTTTGGGGGAAAACTTTTGAGGGGGAAAATATGTTTTGTGAGCTTAGATTTGGACCTTTGATTTTTTTGGAGATTGAAGGGGAGCCACTTGATAGCTTTCTTTGTGTTTTATTATATAGATAATACTGTCAAACAAATTGTGCGTGCATAACCACATTATTATTTTCGTTATGTTGAAACCTGATGCATTCCAAACAAGCACTCGTTTTTATTGGTAAACATATATGGCAAAGTTAAAGTCCTTTGAGTCCTTTGCTTTTTAATGAAACTCGAGAATCCTGCAAGAACCATTTGATATGCATTTGTCTTTTATGGTCCAAAGCCAAAAATTCATGTCAGATCAGCGGATACTAACATATAGAAAGAAAAAAAATATATAAAAATTATAAGCAAAGGAAAAATTTTCGTTGTATCAAAACAAACAAATAAAATAAATATGAGATTGATAGAAGAGAAACTAATCTTTGTTCTATAGTTGGTAAACAAATTCTAAGATAACACGAGTATAGCGAAAGAAGACAGGAAGACTACAAAGTGGGGATGATCGCATACCATATTTTCTTTATTCTATAGAATAATTATCAGGAGTTTGCAAGTGAAAATAATCTGCATGTGGCAACAGACTTGAGAAAACGTATACAGAAACTCGACAGTTAAACTGTAACTCAGGCTTAAACTTTTAGGCTGTAAGTAAATAGGAGTGGGCTTCTCCCAAATTCTAGTGTTTTTTGTTTCTCTTCTTCAGCCTATTTAAAGCTTGTACCCGATTAAATAAAATACAGAGCATTGATAAAAAATAACTGAGCACTTTCTTCCTTGCTATTGTGTTGCTACTCTCTACTATGTGGTCTTTTGCTTTATGTTTGAATTTAACATATTGGTATCAGAGCTTGGGTTCGTTTGAAGCTGGGAGCAAATCTTCATTGTAGGAAGCTTGCTACCGTTGCATTTGAAGGTTTGGCGCATGATACTCTAGTAAGTTATTTTTTTGGAGAAAAGGTACATTTATTTTTTGTACACCTGTTGTTTGTTTGAAGTTTTTTTTTGGTTTAAAAATGAATATTGGAAATGGCCTCAATCTTTCACAAACTTTGATTCCTGTCTTTAATGGTGAAAATTATGGTTTTTGGAGTATCAAGATGAGAACTCTTTTCATTTCACAAGATCTTTGGGAGCTTGTTGAGAATGATTTTGCAGAGACGGATAAGGCAGCAGAAATGAAGGATCTTCGTAAAAAAGATGCGAAGACCCTACTCATATTGCAACAAGCGGTGAATGACTCCATCTTTCCAAGAATTGCTAATGCTCTGAAGTCAAACGATGCATGGAGAATTTTGAAGCAACAATATGAAGGTGATGGCAAGGTAAAGTCTGTCAAATTACAAACTCTTAGAAGTGATTTTGAAAATCTTTGTATGAAAGATACTGACACAATTGACGATTATTGTACCAAAGCTTCTACTATTGTTAATCAGTTAAGAACTCTTGGCGAAGAACTTAATGATAACAAAGTAGTAGAGAAGGTTTTGAGAACTCTTGTTCCTAAATTTGATCATGTAGTAGCTGCAATAGAGAAATCAAAGAATTTATCTACTTATTCTTTTAGTGCACTAACAAGTTCTCTTCTAGCCCATGAACAAAGATTAAACAGGACTGCAGAAAAGAGCGCTGAAAGTGCATTTCAAACAAGAGTTGAAAACACAATCAAGCCTACAGGAACACATCAAGGAAGAGGATTGGGAAGAGGTGTCTATCGAGGACATAACAAAGGTAGAGGCAGAGGAAGATCTGAATGGAACAGTGATAGAGGCAATCAAGGACGATCTGATTGGAACAATCAAAGAGGAGGCAACAATGATAGGGGCAATCATCACCAAAGCCACAAGGGAAAACAATGTTATTTTTGCAAAAGGTTTGGGTACACTGAAGCTTATTGCTATGCCAAAGCCAAACAACAAGTGAACTACACAGAAAAGAGAGGTGATGAAGGTAAAGAAGATGGTAATCTCTTAATGACTTGTTTTAATTCTGAAAGAAATAGAAGTAATGTTTGGTTTCTAGATAGTGGATGTAGTAACCATATGACAGGGGACAAAAAACTCTTTTGTGATTTGGATGAATATGTCAAGACAGAAGTTAGGCTGGGAAATAATGCAGTTATGCAAAATGAAGGTAAAGGAACGGTTGCAGTAAAAACAAAGTCAGGTATGGAAAAAATAATCATTGATGTTTTTTATATTCCTAGCCTTGCCCATAATTTAATAAGTGTTGGTCAATTGATTGCAAAGGGTTATTCAATTACTTTCAAAGATAATATATGCTTGATTATGTCTAAAAATTCAGATATACCTACGTTAAAGATTCATATGGCTGAGAACAAAATGTTTCCTCTTGAAATTTCATGTCTTGATGATTATGCTTTAGTCTCTAATGTGAAGAATGGATCTCTGTTATGGCATTTGCGTTATGGACATTTATATTTCAATGGATTAAAGTTGTTAAGTCAAAAACAAATGGTTCTAGGCTTACAAGGAATTGAATGTGTTAATAATGTTTGTGAAGGTTGTGTTTATGGAAAACAACATCGTTCATCTTTTCCTGTCGTAAAATCATGGAGATCTACTAAGCCTTTAGAACTTATTCATGCTGACATTTGTGGTCCAATGCAGACTTTATCATTAAATAAGAAAAGATATTTTTTGCTCCTTATTGATGATTTTTCTCGAATGAGTTGGGTATATTTTTTAACAAAAAAGTCTGAAGCATTTGCTAAGTTTCAAGGGTTCAAGGCATTAGTTGAAAATCAAAGTGGACATGCTATAAAAATCCTCAGAACTGATAGAGGGGGAGAATCTTTATCAACCGAGTTTAACATTTTTTGTAAGAAAAATGGTATATGCAGGCAGCTTACAGTGAAGTACACACCTGAACAAAATGGAGTCGCCGAGAGAAAGAATAGAACCATTGTAGAAATGGCTCAGAGCATGATGAAAGAAAAGAGTCTTCCTAATGATTTTTGGGCGGAAGCTGTAGCAACTTCAGTATATCTTCTAAATCGCTCGCCAACAAAAGCTGTACAAAATATGACACCATATGAAGCATGGTTTGGAAGAAAACCAGGAGTAAGTCATCTCAAGGTATTTGGTTGTATTGCTTATGCATTTGTTCACCCTCAAATTCGTAGAAAGTTAGATGATAAAAGTGAAAAATGCATTCTTCTTGGCTATAGTCGTGAATCAAAAGCTTATCGATTATATAATCCGATAACCAAGAAGTTGATTATTAGTAGAGATGTGATATTTGATGAAAATGCTAGTTGGATGCGGAATGATAGCCAACAGGTTCAGAAGATTGGTGAAGGGCAAAACTCATCCATACCACATCCTTCAAATGAAGAAGTTGTGACTCAACCAACATCTTCGACATCGATCGCATCTCCATCAGCAAGTGCTTCTCCTATAAATAGAAGTCCTCCAACATCTTCGACATCGATCGCATCTACATCTGCAGCTCCAACAAGTACTTCTCCTATAAATAGAAGTTCTCCACCTTCTGATGAAGAAAGTCCTCCAAGAAAGGTAAAATCCTTGTCAAAGATTTATGCATCATGTCAATTTGCTTTAATGGTTGCAGAGCCAATTTGCTATGAAGAAGCATATGGAAAAGAAGAATGGGAGACTTCCATGAAAGAAGAAATTACCGCAATTGAAAAGAACCAAACATGGGAGTTGACAGATTTGCCCCCTGGAAAAGATGCAATCGGGGTAAAATGGGTGTACAAGATAAAATATGACGGAGAAGGTAATGTTAAAAGGTATAAAGCACGTTTAGTTGCTAAAGGGTATGTGCAAGTCTACGGTGTAGATTTTTATGAAACTTTTTCACCTGTTGCTCGTTTAGAAACTGTTAGACTAATTTTAGCTTTTGCAGCTCAAAAAAGATGGGATGTTTTTCAATTTGATGTTAAATCTGCATTTCTAAATGGATATTTGAATGAGGATGTCTATGTTGAGCAGCCACAAGGATTTGTTGTCAAAGGAATGGAGGAGAAAGTCTATAAACTCAAGAAGGCACTATACGGACTGAAACAAGCACCACGGGCATGGTATAGTCGTCTTGACTCTTATCTTCTTAAACATGGATTTCATAGAAGTGATAATGAACCTACACTATATGTGAAGACACAAGGTAAAGATAAAATACTTATTGTTTGTGTATATGTGGATGACATAATCTACACGGGTTCTTCTCTATCTCTTATTGAAAACTTTAGGACCATTATGATGACTGAATTTGAAATGTCAGATCTTGGATTGTTGTAATATTTTCTTGGTCTTCAGGTCCAACAAACATCAGATGGTATTTTTATTTCTCAAGAGAGGTATGTTTTCAACCTTCTCAATAAAATCCAGATGCAAAATTGTAAAGGATGTTCAACCCCAATGAATGCAAATGAGAAGCTGGTTCTAGAAGATGGCACAGAGAAAGCTGATGAAAAATACTTTAGAGGGCTTGTTGGTGGATTAATGTTCTTAACTCATTCTCGTCCTGACATTGTGTTTGCAGTAAGTCTGATATCAAGGTTCATGCATAATCCTTCCAAACATCATCTTGGAGCAGCAAAACGTATTCTCCGCTACGTTCGAGCAACCACGAACTATGGCATTTGGTATCATCCTTCCTCTCATTTTAATTTAGTTTGTTTTACTGACAGTGATTGGGCAGGTTCCTTAGACGACCGGAAGAGTACAAGTGGATTCATTTTCAATCTTGGTTCGGGTGCGGTTTCATGGATGTCAAAGAAGCAAGAAAGTACCGCCTTATCGTCTTCAGAAGCTGAGTATGTTGCTGCGACATCTACTGTCTGTCAAGCTATGTGGATGAGAAGAATCATGAAGGATTTGTTCGAGATTCAGACATCTCCAACACTTGTATACTGCGACAACAAGGCGGCAATATGTATGGCAAAGAATCCATCCTTCCATGGCAGAACAAAGCATATTGAGCTCCGTTACCATTTCATACGTGAAGCTGTTACAAAAGGAGTCGTTGAACTGAAGTTCTGTCCTACAAATGATCAAATTGCCGATGGATTTACTAAAGCACTATCTTACGAGAAGTTTTTCAAATTCAGAAAGCTTCTTGGTGTAGTAGATTTTGAATCAAGGGGGAGTGTTGGAGTTTGATTCAAAACTAACGTTCACTTTTGAATTGTATGGCTATGCTTATTGGTAGGAGTAAGGACCAAGTAAATAGGAGTAGGCTTCTCCCAAATTCTAGTGTTTTTTGTTTCTCTTCTTCAGCCTATTTAAAGCTTGTATCCGATTAAATAAAATACAGAGCATTGATAAAAAATAACTGAGCACTTTCTCCCTTGCTATTGTGTTGCTACTCTCTGCTATTTGGTCTTTTGCTTTATGTTTGAATTTAACAATATTTACTGAACAAAATTGTCATATACTATAGAGATGGTTCTCAAGCAGTCATTCTAGCTTTACAAATTCACAACTGAAATGGCAGTTGTACAACAACGCTAAAGTCAAATCAGATTAGAAAAAGAGAAAAAAGATGGAACAGTCATCCGAGTAAAGAAGTATAAACAGGCAAGCCCACATTAAGTTACAGAAATTATAATAATTTATGGATTAACTGAAAATCAAGAGAAGAGAAAAGAAGAGAAGAAAATGGCTTCAAAATTTGTGAACAATGTGAAGAGGATGCAGGAAACTCGTGTGATTTGGCGAACTGCTGCTCAGACCTCCTTCAACAGAAGCGAGAAGTACACTTATTTTGTAATATTTGTTGCTGAACCACCTACAGTATCAAAATTGACAAAACAAATAAAATTAGTATGCTCCCAACCTGACCATGTAATCGGAATTTGTCAGAGAAAGCGAACTGAGGATCACCCAGTAAGGACAATTTTAAAGGACTGCACCTATACGAGGAAATTTTTTTATACTGAATAATTATTTTGAAAAAAAAAACAGACAACCTATGGATGATCTGTTCATTATAAGCTCCATGTCCTCAGATGTGATCCAAGGGATCTGGAATATTAATCATCCATCAGGTGGTTGGAAATGCATTGTTTATTTACTTCAATTATACAACATATTAGAGTCACTTGATGTGTGAGTTCAAACCACTTAGAAGTATTATTGGGAAAGAAATTTGAAAACACACTTTGAGAATCTGGTGGTTTTCAAAGTTAGATGCTGGTGAGGAGGGTTTCAAAATACGACTGTAAATGGAATGTGTTGGTCAAACAAGATATTTAAATCATGGTGACATTGTGGATATTATACTTTCCTCGACTTTGAAATCCTACTATAGATTTATTAAAGTAGTCTTATTAATAGTCCAACATCTAAAATAAATTTAGATTGCTCTTTGTACTCTCCTATATATAGGAGACCATGTATTCAGTCATGAGTATCCCAATAAAATATTCTTTTCAGTCTTTATACTTATACGTGGTATCAGAGCTGAAAAAATATACATAAAAAATTTAGGGTTTCTCTTTTCAATATTAAAAAAAAGGGTCATCTCTTCTTCTTCTTGGGAGAAACCCTAGATTCAAAACCCTAACCCTAATTCTCTACCTCCCGCCGCCCTCCACTCCAGCCGCCGCAGCCACTCTCGACCTCGCCACCAATACCCCCCACTCCAGCCGCCTCCTCTCCCGACACCCGCAACCCTACTCTTCCCTCTCATCTGCGATCCCGAAAACCTCCCGTCACCCTCTTCTCTGCCAGTGCCCCCCCTCCTGGCGCCTCCCTCTGATTCGTAGCCTCCTTCCAACGTCAACCCCCTCCTTTGCCCGGTTTCCGACCGTCATCCACCTCCAGTAAACCCTGACCACCACCTCCACATCCTACTCCTCTCCTGCACCCGCACCCGATACCCTCATCCTCTTCCAGACCCGCCCCTGCACCTGAAACCCGAAACTTCTTCCAAACCCGCATTTGTTCCTCACTCTCTTCCTGTTACAACAACAACAACAATAAAAAAAACCTTTTTCCAAACTAGTTGGGGTCAGCTACATGAATCCTGGTTTTCCATTCTACTCGGTTTAGCGCAATATCCTCTGTAAGGTCACAAGCTATCATATATTTTCTCACTGTTTCCACCCAAGTTTAGGTTTTCCCATACCCCTAACTCTGCCCTCAATACTTATCAAATTACTCTTTCTAACAGGGGTACTACTAGGTCTACGTGACATGTCCAAACCACCTGAGGCGATTCTCTTTTAACTTATCTTGGATAGAAGCTACCTTTAGCATTTCTCGTATATGCTCATTCCTTCATGATTTTACCACACATCTATCTTAACATCTACATCTCCGCTACACTCATTTTTTATACATATTTTTTTTGTTACTCAACACTCTGCACCATACATTATTGTTGGTCAAACAGCCGTCCTATAAAATTTTTCCTTCAACTTTAAAGGTATACATTTGTCACACAAAACAACACTGGCACTTCTCCACTTAAGTCATCCTGCTTGGATCCTATGTATAACATCTTCACAAATCTCTCCATCTCTTTGTATAATCAAGCCTAAATATCGGAAACGGTCTCTCTTATGTATCTTTTGACCATCAAGCTTTACTACTTCCTCAGTTGTGTTCCGAATATTACTAAAATTACACTAGCTTCCAAAGTTTCTCTCCACAATTCTAATTTAGCATTGATTCCTGCTCTAGTCTCGTCCACTAAGACGATGTCATCAGCAAAAAGCATACACCAAGGCACCTCATCTTGTATTCCTCACGTCAATTCATCCATAACCAAAGCAAAGAGGTAGGGGCTTAAAGCCGAACCTTGGTGTAAACCTACTGTAATAGAAAAATCACTGGTCTCTTCTATGGTTGTTCTAATTGTGGTCCTTACCCCTTCATACATATCCTTAATTACCTCAATATACCGAATAGTTACTCTTTTATTATTTAACACCCGCCATACTATGTCTCTAGGGACTTTATCATATGCTTAATCTATATCTATAAACACCATATGTAGATCATTCTTATTCTTCCTATATTTTTTTACAAGTCTTCTCAGTACATAAATTGCTTCCATTACTGACCTTCCAGGCATAAATCCAAACTGATTCTCAGACACTGTAGTTTCAAGTCTCAGTCTATGTTCGATCACTCTCTCCCAAAATTTTATTGTATGGCTCATTAATTTAATTCCTCGATAGTTGGAGCAACTTTGTAAATCTCCTTTATTTTTATATATAAGTACTAAAATACTCTTTCTTCATTCATCAGGCATCTTCTTAGTCATCAAAATTCCATTAAATAATCTTGTTAACTAACCCACTCTTACATCCCCAAGACATTTCCAAACTTCAATACGTATACATCCGAACCTAAAGCTTTTTCTATTTTCATCATTCCTAGAGCATTTCGAACCTCCGAAGTAATTCTATGAAAAAATATGTTCTCGACTCTCTTGAGTCCTCTATATTTATGTTGCCTACAACATTTTCATTTAATAACTTCTCAAAGTAATTTCGCCATCTTTCCTTAATTTTCTCATCTTTTATTAAGACTCTTGAATCATCGTTCTTAATACACCTAATTGTATCTAGATCTTTTGTTTTCTTATCCCTTTGTTTAGCAAGTTTATAAATGTTAGTTTCTCCTTTTATTCCTAATTTTGTGTATAAATCATCATAAGCTTTTTCTTTTGTATCTCTTACCGCATTATTAACTTTTTTTCTAGCAGTCTTATATTTCTCCAAATTCTTTTTATTTCTACTATTTTACCATATTTTAGGGGTTTATCATTTTTTCTCTCACAATATTTTGGACTTTTTCTTGCTACCACCATATTTCTTTAGTTAGCAACCCTCTACCTTTAGATTCTCCAAGTACCTCATTTGAAATTTCTCTTATGTACGTAGCCATTTTAGTCTGCATCATATTTGTCTCCCCTTTCAAATTCCATGATGCTCCTTTAAGGACCATCTCTAAAAACCTCTAGTTTCTCTCCTTTTAAGTTCCACCACCTAATTCTTGGATTCCTAATCTTCTTCCTCGCACATATATGTTTTCCAATTTTAACATCCAACAACATTTATCTATGTTGTGAGGTTAAACACTCTCCCGGTATAACTTTACAATCTTTACATGTCACGCAGTCCACCTTTTCTAGTGATGAAAAAATCAATTTGGCTCTTATGTGCCTCACTTTAAATGTTATTATATGTTCCTCCATCTTCCTAAAATAAGTATTTACTAGTATAAGATCATACGAAGCCGTAAAATCTAAAAGTGTCTCTCCAACATCGTTCATATTTCTAAATCCATGTCCTCCATGCACCCTTTCATATCCTATATGTTATCTTCTCCTACATGTCCAGTGAAATCTCCTCTTATAAATAATTTCTCACTTAAGGGTACTCCTTGAATTATCTCATCCATATCTTCCCAAAATTTATTTTTAGCTTGTGCATCTAATCATACTTGGGGTGCATAAGCATTAATGATATTAATTATGTTTTTCCCTAATACAAGCTTAATTTGTATTATTATATCCTCTTTCTTATTAACACCTACAACATCTTTGAATTCAATATCTACCAAAATTCCTACTCCATTTCTATTTCTAATTTTACATGTATAATATAATTTAAAACCATCTATCTCTTCAGCCATCTCCCCTACTCACTTTGTTTCTTATAAACAATCTATATTAATATTCCTTCTAATCATGGTATCTACTAGTTCTATGTATTTTCCTGTCAATGTTCCTATATTCCAAGTCGCTAATCTAACTTATTTTTTTGGACTAGCTTCTTTACCCACACACATCCAAATTGGTGCAAAAACTCTTGCCCATTTTTCACCGCACCCGGGTGCCTTTGCGACGCCCCTTACACAATTTTTGAAGCAACCGGAGACAGGCACAACACATCACTTCCAGGGAATGCCCTAGCATTTGCGCATATATTATTAAGATTCATCTTCATAGAATTTGACAAAGTTTTGTGCTGGCTGCAGAAACTCTTGCCCATTTTTCACCGAACCCGGGTGCCAGTGCGACGCCCCTTGCACATTTTTCGAAGCGCCTGGAGACGAGCACAACGCATCACTTCTAGGAAATGCCCTAGCATTTGCGCTTATATTATTAGGATTCATCTTCACAGGATTTGACAAAGTTTTGTGCTGGCTGTCAACTGCCTAACGCAACCCTCCTCCTTACCTGGTTTGTGGCCGGAATCCTGGCTATCAATCTCTCTTCCTGTTATGAAAAAAATATCTCGTGATGCACATTGTTTTATAATACGTGCCAATTTTTTATGCCCTCTTCACTCATCCTCCTCACCCAGAACTCCAAATATAATCTAGATCTACTCCTATGACGACCTCCAATAATTCAACAGGGACTTCTTCTTCTCCAATGACGACTTCCTCTCCTCAATCGACGACCGATTCCCCTTCTCTCTTGAAGGCCGAACGATGACCACTGAGAATCTCTTCGGTCGCAGTAACTTCATGACATGGTCTCGTTCTGTCATGCATTATCTCAAAGGGCACGATATGTACCATTACCTTACTGAACCAACTTATCTGCCTTCTGATCCTACGTTCAAAGTATGGGATCACGATGATAACTTGATTGTCAATATGATGACCAATTATGGACCGGAATATCTATACCTCCACTTTCCTTGACACAGCCAAAGAGATCTGGGATACCCTTCATAACATGTACTCCACTTCCAATATCATGCAACGCCTGTATGATATCTTTCGTGATGCCATCGAGACCAAGTAAGGTGACGACATTTATGCTTATCTATCCCGCTTCAATCAGTTCTTAGAAGAATAGAAGATCTATCACCCATGCTCTGCCAATTTCTCTATTCAACAGCAGCAACGTGGGGCCTTTCTTGTTGTTCTTGCCTTGGGCAATATTTGTCCATATCATGAATGTGTTCGCTCTCATATCCTTACCACTAACATCAGTCCCTCTCTATGTGATCTCTATGTTCAGCTACCACGAGTACCCCCTCCTGCTCTTCTTCAAACCCAAACACCATCTATACTCGTCTCTGGCCGTGGCCGTGGTTTTCTAATCCCTCACAGAAGTTTCCTTCCTCCTCCAGGGATCATGGTTCTTATTCTATACGAGGTCATACTGATCGTGGTCATAGCCGTGGTGACAGTCATCGCAACACTAAGTATTATAACTATTGTTAGGGCCGGTCTCATGAGTATGCGACATGTTTGGAAATGCATTGGTCATCCTCCTGCTGCTCATCGGTCTTCCAGTGTGGAATCTTCTTCTTCCACTACTGCTCCTGCAGATGAGCCAACCGCATACTAGTATACCCTCTCTGCTGAAGAGTATTAGGTATTCCACAATTTGCTGTCACCTCTTGGTAACTCTGTTCACTTAGGAACTGCTTGTCATATTTTTTTACATCAATGAATTATTGATTCAGGTGCTTCGGAACATGTCTTATTTATCGCTTTCTTCTTTTTCTTTGCTTTTCAATTATCATGTGTGTATTGTTCATGGATCTCCTGTTCAGTTGAAAGGATGGGTGATATCTCCCTTTCTCCATCTCTCTCTCTTACATCTTTTTTGCTTGTTCCTACATTTCCTAACAGCATGTGATCAGTTCCTAAAATTTCTAAGGATTTAAACTGTTCGGTAACATTTTTTTCTTCTCACTGTGTGTTTCAGGATATTACAATGAGAAAGGTGATTGGCACCGGTCGTAAACAATAAGGGTCATACATCTTGGATTCTCCAGTCTCGGCTTTTTATTCTTCTACTGATCCTGCATTATGGCACCAGCGACTAGGGCATCCCTTACCTCCTACTCTTAAGCATTTAGTTTCCGGTTGTGAATCTTCTTTTCAGTTATCATGTGAGTCATGTGAGTTAGGTAAATATCATCAAATTCTCTACCCATGACGCGTCAATAAACGTAGTGAACATTTATTTGATTTAGTGCATTCTGATGTTTGGGGACCTACTGGCTTTCCCAATGTTTAATAAATATCGTTATTTTGTTACATTTATTGATGATTTCTCTTGCATTACATGGTTGTTTCTCTTAAAAGATTGTTCTGGAGTGTTTCATGTTTTTTGAAATTTTTTTCTTTGAGATAAAAACACAATTTGGAACTACTATTAAATGTTTTCGTTCTAATAATGCTAAAGAATATGTGAGTTCTGATTTTCAAAAAATCTTTTCTCAATATGGAATTATGCACTAAACCACTTACGTATATACTCCTAACAAAAAGGCGTAGCAGAACGCAAAAATTAATATTTACTTAGCACTGCTCGCTCTTTGATGTTTGAAATGAAAGTCTCAATTTTATTGGAGTTTTGCAGTTCTCACTGTCTGTTTTCTTATTAACCGTAAGCCTACTTCTCTTCTTCAAAATCAATCACCTTTCCAACTGGTATTTCCATCTAAAGCCCCATTTTTCCTACCACCTCGTGTTTTTTGTTATACTTGTTTTGTTCAAAACCTCCAACCGGACACTGATAAACTTGACCCGCGAGCTACTAAATATGTATTTTTTGGATATTCATATTTTTCAAAAGGTTATCCTTATTATTTCCCTTCCCGAAAGAAAATGTTTACCTCAGCAGATGTTTCATTTTTTTAACATAAACCTTTTCTTGAACAAATTTCTTCCAAAATTCCCGATTTACTAAAGGCTGTTATTGAAAGTCTTGATTTCCCACCAACACCACCACTTTCACCACCATCACCACCACCACCATTACCATCACCATCACCACCACCACCGCATCCGCCACTTCAGGTTTATTTCTGAAGACGTAAGACTCGTTCAGACTTGACCATCCAAGCAATACCCTCTGTTGTTCAACCAGTACCAACCACTTATATCGGTAATATTCCTAACCCAGATGATTTGCCTATTGCTCAACATAAGGCTAAGTATTCTTATGCTCACTACCCTATTACCCAGTTTGTTTCGTTTTCTAAATTGAACAGATCTTTTTGAGATTTTACCTTTTCCTTGGATTCCATCTCTATTCCTAAAAATGTTCAGGAAGCACTTAAGCTTCCTGGTTGGACAACAGCCATGAAAAAGGAAATGCACACTCTTTAGCAGAATGGTACTTGGCAGTTGGTTCGCCTCCCTGTAGGAGGTAAGGCAGTTGGTTTTAAGTGGGTATTCACAGTTAAACACAATCCTGATGGCACAGTTGAACGACTTAAAACTCGCCTTGTCGCTAAAGGCTATATACAGAAATTTGGGATCGACTATACCGAGACTTTTTCTCCGATTGCAAAACTCACATCTATTCGTGCTTTTATCTCTCTTACATCCAATTATTCTTGGCTTATTCATCAACTTGATGTCAATAATGCATTTCTACATGGAGATTTGCAAGAAGTGGTGTATATGCAGCAGCCTCCTGGTTTGGAACGACAGGGGGAGAATCTTGTGTGTTCGCTAAAAAAATCTCTTTATGGTCTCAAACAGTCTCCTCGAGCTTGGTTTAAAAAGTTCGGCAAAGTTGTGTACTTTTATGAGTTCTCAAGAAGTAAGGCAGATCATTATCTCTTCAAAAAAAAGGAAGCAAAGATATTGTTATTTTATTAGTCTATGTTGATGATATCATTGTGATTTGCTAAGTATTGTAGACATCAAGCAGCGGACAAAGGATCTTAGTCCGCTTCAATATTTTCTTAGCATTGAGGTTGCAATCACAAAGGATGATATCCTTTTTTTTCAAGAAGTATGTCCTTGATATTTTTACTAAGACATGAATATTGGGATGTCACCCAGTGACACACCTATGGATCCCAATATTAAGTTGTCCTCCTTCTCCAATGATACATTGTTCTCTGATCTAGTATGATATCGCAGGTGGTTGGCAAACTCATATATCTCTCAGTGACTAGGTCAGATATTATATGTGCAGTTAGTCGTCAGCCAGTCTATGCATGCACCAACGATCACTCATTGGGAAATGGTGGTTCACATCCTTCGCTACCTTAAGAAAGCCCTAGACAAGAGCTTCTTTTCTGGCCTGGTGATTCTTTTTCTTTACGAGGATATTCTGATGCTGACTGGACAGGATCAGTTGATGATAGGCGTTCAACTAGTGGGTATTTTGTATTCTTTGGAGAAAATCTTGTATCTTGAAAATATAAGAAACAACCTATGGTAGCCAAATCAAGTGCAAAGTCTGAATACCGAGCCATTGGGCATTTGGTTTCTAAAGTTTTATGGCTCAAATATTTTCTTTGAAACTTGGCAATCCTAGTTCTATCTCCAGTTCATCTCTACTGTAATAACAAAGCTGCTATGCATATTTCTGAAAATCCGGTGTTTTATGAGTACACAAAACATATCGAAGTTGATTGTCACTTCTTTCGAGATAAGTGGGAGAAGAACGTTATTTCATTTTCACATGTCTCATCCGGTGAACAACTTGCTGATATCCTAACTAAAGCTCTACCTCCTAAGCTTTTTCAAACTTTCTTGAGTAAACTTGGCTTCGACAATATCTACGCACCAGCTTGAGGGGAGTGTTAAAATAGTCTTAGTATTAGTCTCACGTCTGAAATAAACTTAGATTACTCTTTGTACTCTCCAATATAAAGGAGGTCATGTATTCAATTATGAGTATCTCAATAAAATATGTTTTTCAGTATCTATACTTTTACAAGATTAAAAACCCGAAACCCTTGTTTCAAAACTATCCATAGCCTATCAATTTTACCTATATGTATTATTATTATTATGAGATTGATTCGGCTCCTAATGATTGGATATGAGCTCTAATCATACCAAGTAATGATTATATATTCGTGCATCAAAATAATCCATGAAACCTTACAAACCTGTTCCATTCAAATAGCTATTAAAGTATATTTCATTAGTTTTGAAATTTATTTCTTGTGCATCCTGTGCCTCTCTTCCTCTTCTTCATATTGTAACTGTTATTGTTGTTTTTAACCCCGTTGTTATTTGAAATTGAAAATACATACTAGGATCTTGATTTGAGTAACAAATCTCCCTGAATTCATTTTGTAACATTCTTTGATTACAAAATCACAACATATTTTCAGACTTCGGGATATCTGGTGTGCTGTAGACCACAGTAATGGCTGAAAAACCCCACCTTCCGGCCCTCCATTTTTCTAACAACTCAATGTCTATACTATCATCAAACACAAGGCCCTTTTCTGACCCCTTAAAATTCTGACGCCACTTGCATGGATTGAGAGTTTTCATTGTACTATAGCCTGCCCAAAAGACTCGATTTTTTCAGCCCTCCAACCTTTTTTTCCCGAAACTATGATTTCAGTCTTTCATACCACACGAAGCCCAGTCGAGCTGCCAAAATTCAAATTTTTGACTTCGAGGGGAGCTTGCATGATTTGAGAACCCTTGAGCAATTATTTCTAACTTAAATTTCA
Source organism: Hemerocallis citrina (assembly GCA_017893485.1). Classification (NCBI taxonomy): domain Eukaryota; kingdom Viridiplantae; phylum Streptophyta; class Magnoliopsida; order Asparagales; family Asphodelaceae; genus Hemerocallis; species Hemerocallis citrina. The sequence continues at coordinate 256,407,666 of CM030364.1, forward strand.
ATTTTCATAGCGCGCACAGCCCATTCTAACATTCAAAACTTAGATTTCAGCTTACCGATCAACAATCAAAGTTTGAGTCTCGGTGTGTACCTTAGTCCACTGTTGTTTAGTTCTGGCCAAAACAAACCCAATCTTTCAGATTCCAAAACATTTTTTTCTAACAAATGAATTTCACTCTATATAACACACAAAGCTCTTTCTAACCCCCCAAACTAGATTCTCGACATGCTAGGTTAACTTGCATTATACTGTTTACGAAATTTTGCTGTTATGGTGTACAATAGCACAGGCCCAGTACTATCTATTTCTGACTAGAACAGCTCCAGTTCACGGCCTTCCGACAATTTATTTCGGCAACTAAAGTCTCATTCTGATGTAACGCTAAAAGCCCATTCTATATGCAAAATTTAGACTTTTGACTTCTCGGGCCAATTGCATAGCTTGAGCGGTTATGGTGTACCAAATAGCCAACCTCGAGGGCAAAAACAACTCCTTTTATTGGTCCTCGAGTGGTCTTCCTTGGTAACTCGAGTTTCATTTTATAATATAGCACAGAGCAGCCTGATAGAGCATCTGTAGTCGTTCGGAGTCAGATTTTGGGTATTTGGCATATAGGAATAGAAAAAATGGGTTCCAGCTGTAGTCGTTTTAACCCAAATTTTAGGTTTTAATTTTAAAAAAAGAACAGACGAGTAATGATTTTCCGTCCGTTAATTTCTTTTTAATTTTTTTAAATAAAAAAACAACGGACAGGGAATCATTTCTCGTCCGTTGTATTTTTAAAAAATTTTAAAAATTTAAATCCTAATTAATTCCTAAATTACTGTTAAATTAATCCTAATTATATCATATTAAAGCTTAAATAAATCTTAATTCTTAATTCTTAATTAATTTCAATTAAAATCTAATTTACACTCATAGAAATTTCTATCGGGTGTATTCTATAGACATTTTTCCAAATGAATGAGAGAAAATGGCTGGGACGGGGCTTCATTTCCCGTCCCTGCTCACTTTTTTTTAAATGGAATGGCCCGTCCGTCGAATTTTTTTAAAAAAAAAAAATTCGAACATACGAGAAATGATTTCCCGTCTAATATTAAAAAAAAAAAACCCAACATGATCTTTCGTCCGTTTGAACGGACTTCGTCCGTTTGAACGGACAAAAGATCATCTTTCGTCGGCTATTTTTTTTTTCCAAAATCCTATATCGTCTCCCAAATATAGCCGACCACTATTCACCCAAAACCCAAAATTTGGGTATATAGCCAACGACTGCAGCTCCTTTTTTTACTCTTTTTTTCCAACAAAGAGTAAATAGCCAACAACTACAAAAGCTTTTAAGAACCCTTAAATTTAGAATTTCGACTTCCTTGGCCACTTGCATGGTTCAAGAGACATGCGCGGCATGGAGGAATCTGGTCCAGGGTTTGTGGGGCCAAGAATACATCTCTCCTTAACAAACTTTCTAATTATGTAAATTTAGCTAACTGTTTTTTTTTTTGATATATCGGATAGAGCCAAACGGCTCCAGCCATCAAAAAATATATTAATCAAAAGTAAGCGTTAATATACAAATAAGTAATCAGAGGTTTTACAAGATGTAAAACAAAAATGAGCGAATCAAATAATACAATTATCGACAGCGAAGTACAACAATAAATAAGAGAGTCGAAAATGATGCGGAAGAGGCCTTCCTGCCGGCTAGCAAGCGGAATATGAACCCCCTCCGAAGATCTTTTGGAAAAACCAAACGGCGAGAAGAGGAAACCTTGTCGGAACACTCGCGATCGAATGCCATCGCTACATCACTGAATCACCCCGAAGCAGCGAAAGAGAAAGTGTCGTTGTTATCCAGGATCTACAGCCAGGGTCCCTCGAATGACCTAGGCGCCCAAAGGAACAAACAACCCACTACAACCATAACGCTTAAAAGCCGAGAACTAACTCAGCCGATAGGATAAGAACCTCTGAGATCGAACCCATAGATGCCGCACTATGGACGACTCCAAAACCAAGCAACTAAACTACCATTGTTATAAAAGAAACTCCAGATAGTCTAATTGAGTAATGATAGAGAAGAGAAATAAGCAACCATGAAACCTCCTGGTTACTTACCAACCCATACGATCAAACGATGCTCCCAGAGGAGCAACGAATGACAGTATAAAGGGATGGAGGAAGAAGGCTGTCCCCCATCCTCACCAGAAAAAGCAAAGCATCCAAGTCATCCGAACACAGTCGGACCCAATCGAAAGAGCATAGAAGTGCCTCAACACATCTGTCGTTCCCACAATGGAAGGGAAAGAAATGGTAATCAGCCCTTCAACAGTAGTAACTAAACAAAAGCTGGACAATGAATCAAGCTTTCGATGTCAATCACTGCAAATGAGTAGGAGATTCGATCTGAACCAGTAATCCATTGCCCACAAGATCATCACTTCTAAACTGCCGTACCCATGGCAATAACAAAGCATCCGCATGCCAACCATATAAAACTTAGAACATTCATATTAAGAAGGAAGTAGCTAACTAACAGATTAGTTACAAAAGGAGAGAAATCAAACATTTAACGTTTAGAACATGCGGGTAAAGAAGTCAATGAGTCCCCAAAATTACAACCGACCTCAAAGTAATTAAGTAAGCTACCAGGAGATCACCAATAGGATGCAGGTTCGCCAAAGCTATAATACTCAGCACAGGAGGGGTAGAAGAGATCGCATCGCACCCTAACAAAATGAAAGATAATCCTCCTTCCAAAATGATCTAGACAAAATAACCAAATGAGCGCAGGATTGCTCATTCATCCCTGCATGCAAAACGTTGAGAGGGAGTCATGCTTACCAGAATATGCATCAACATAGAGCAAAAATAGATGACAAAGGATGCAGTAAAGCAGGAATACGGAGAACTTAGGAAAGAACAGGTAATTACTCGATGCTAAACCAAAAAAATAAAACTAAAATTAGATGGCATTGAGACTTCGAAGGCAATTAGAAGCATTAACCAATCTGTGAAACATCAGAGACTCCTTGTTTTTGCGTTTAAGAGAGGATGACCAAAAATCAAATAGGTATAAGAATTCGTCGTAAATAAACCGGGCGGGAGAAGCCTTTTGATGGAAGATTCTTTTGTTTCTTTCCATCCATGTAATCCAGACAATAATCTGAAAAGACAAATACCACGATTTGTGATATTTGCTATACTCAGGAAGCTTAGTCCAGCAGTCGGTTAGACTGGACGGAATAACTGACACTTCCCAAGCGAGTGAGGAAATTTTCCAAAGCGGCCTAGTAAAGTCGCAACTCACAAATAAATGGTCCACGTTTTCTACTTGAGAGGAGCACAGAGGACATAATTGACCCCATGCTAAATTTCTCTTATTGAGAATTTCAACCGTCAGAAGCTTATTGTTGAGTGTTAGCCATGAAAGGATTTTCACCTTAAGCGGGGCGCAGGATTTCCACACAAGGTCATAGAAAGGCGATAAGATACCTCTAAAAATTAAGGAAACGATAGAATGATTGAACCGAGAATGTTCCTAACGTATTCCAATGCCAGTACAATTCTTCTTTGTCCCTCCAAACAAAATTGTAGAGATAGGAATGAAGGTTGTCAAGTTCAGTAACTAAATGGGAAGGAATGTTGGACGACAGGTTAATTAGCCACTGTCTTTGTTGGTTGGAGGTGGTGTACGATTCGATCACGGAAGCCTCGGGGTAGGAAGCGAGACGGAAGATAGCCGGGAAAGCGGTGGCTAAAGTAGTGTTACCAATCCAGAGATCAGTCCAAAATCTGGCCATGGACCCGTCGGAACATGCATGGGCTATGCCACAACGGAAAGCTGCCACCGCTTTCCATACCCCCTTCCAAAAATGAGAGGTGTTACGATGGGAGTTGGTAGGCAAACTCCACCAATTATCAACCGAGAAGTATCTGTCTTTGATGTTGTTGATCCAGGGTAAATCCTCGGCTTTGGGAATTTAGCTAACTGTTGCAAGACAAAAATTTCCATGGCTTTTTTCTTCTTTCCAAGCTGAAATTTTATACTACAACGATAATTAAAAACTAGCATAAATTATGTAAACTTCAATCCCACCGTTGCTCCTGAATACTGAACATTCAACACTATCATCTTGGTAGCACGGGTACTTTTATCAAGAATAATTCCTACATTTCATGGACACTTGCCGGACACTCCCGATGTGTTTCCCAAATTTTATAATACATTTTATATGTAGTAGACTTCTCAAAAACCTCTTGAAACACATAATTAACAATTTTCTAACACATTTTCATATTGTTAACTAAATCTAGTTACTTGGCATAAACACTATATAAAGCTTCTACTATCTTATAATGTATATTGAAGTATGATTACTGTCTGAAACATATTTCTTATTTCAATTCTGAGCTCCAACTTGTATTGTTTAATGCCATGTTGATTAAATTTAAGAATAGTTGAGATAGTATTAAGTTGTCTAAAATATTAATAGCAGTGCCCACGTATCCTACTTACAGATATGGCATGTCCCGTACCCGTATCCGTATCCATATCCATGCTTCCTAGATTATCAACAATGTCGCCTACATTACTGTTATCAACCCCTTATAAGCCTACTGCAGATGAGAGTGAATATGGGTTACTATGTTTATGTGTTGAAGTATGATTACTGATGTAAAACCAACCCTAAAATAGAGAATTTCCAAGAATTTTAATGGGTTAATTTTACCAACATGAAAGTGCGGATCTAAGTTGGAAATTGTTAACAGTTAGCAGGTTTGATGGGTTTTCAAGAATTGAATCAAATGTAACAGTTCCAATTAATAATTCAACCTTATAATCAATAAGTAAATCCCTATGTGTTTTAGCAAATAAAAAGTTCAATACCGATTCGTACTTTAATCTAGCATGTATTTTGTGGTCGACAGGCAAATTAGATAATATACTAGATAATAAGGCAGTAAAACACAATATTTAATAAGGGAAAGAGTATACCGAATGTGCAGAAAATCAGCGTGGATGTAGGAGTGGACAATACCCAAGAACACAGCAATGCAGCAACAATATAAGGGCGGCAGCAACAACAGCAAGGGCTGCTGGATCCGGCCGACGGGGAGGTGTGACGGCGCTGGCGTAGCGTCATCAGCAAGGTGCGACGCTGGGTCAGGGTTGGCATCGACGGTGGCTAGGGGGAAGGGCAGCAAGGACTGGCGCTGGTTGCAAAGGTGGTCGGGAGTGGGTTGCGGGATGGGTTCTGGTGTAGAGGAGGTGAGGGACGGGGGAGAGGGAAAGAAGGGGGGCGGCTGTACGTGGCGAAGATCTGGATCGGGAGGGAGATGAAGAGGCGACGAGGGAATGGAGAAGGAAGGGGCGATGCTGATGGAGTAGTGGTGGTGATGGGTCGCCGGAGTTTGGGGGTGCGGGATTGGGTGGCGTCGATGGGTTTGGAGTTTGTAGGGATCGGGATAGGGAAGAAGGATGGGGAAGATGAAGATGGGAAGCGGCGGCTGTTGTAGGATTTTGGGATTAGGGTTTTGTAATAGGGATTAGGAGAATTAGGGTAGAGATTTGTATTAGGAGATTTTAATTTGGGGTAAATTTTAGAATTAATCACTAACTCTAAAATTGATTAAGATTTATCACAAACCCTAATTTTAGATCTCAGTTGTATCACACAAAAGAGAAGGAGGAAGAGCAAAACTCAACACAGATTTTTTAAATCAATAATGGCATACTTTCTCATTAATCTCAAGGCTTTTAAATAGGCTCAAAATAAATCTTGATGCAAATCTCGATAATATTCTCAAAATCTAAAAATACAAAAAGATTACATATGGCTGTAATTGCCAGAAATAAAAATGGTAGTTGAATAAACTAAACAGGAAAGATGTCCTCATCATTCTCTCCGGGTGGGAGAGAGCTCGACCCAGTCGAGTCAAAACCAGTGATCCTGCCATGGTGCTCCAAAAGATCTGGATCCAGTTGCGGGAGCGCCTCACGATCACTGCAAGTGTCATCCGACTTTGGCTTATTTTTCCACCTTACCAAATACTTGTGCATACCACCATCTATAGTAGAGATTATCTGATCATCTAAAATATTATCCAATTCTTCTGTCGATGGGTAAGTAATATCTGGTAGTGGAGGTAATGGGGGAATCTTACCATTAGGCTGCAGGGTAGGCTCATCTATAAGAAAATTTCTAGGGTTGAATTTTGAGCCTTCATAAAGTACTAGATCCTCAATATTTAAGTCTTACTTATGCCAAAACCTTCAGGAAGGTCAACGACATAGGTACTATTATTGATTGCATGTAGAATCTTAAATAGGCCTGCAGCACGTATGTTCAAGTTCTTAACGGGTCCAACAGGAAACCGTTTCGAATGAATCCGAACCATCACTTCGTCACCAATATCAAAAGTTAAAATTTTCCTTCTAGTATCTGCTATTAACTTGTAGTTAAAATTATTCTCATTAAGTTCCTTGGAAATTTCTCTATGCAAGTCATGAATGTTATATACAAATGTGGGTGCAGACTCTGTGACTTTGTGATGTTCTAATATATGAGTAAAATCTATGGGTTGCCAAGTGACTTGGGAATGAATGGGTGTCTCGAGTATACTCAATGGAGGTGACTAAACAGGCTCATCGTCTTTTTCATCAAAGTCATCACTTATATTAGGTTCATAAGTAAACTTATTGTCGGGCTCATCAGCGATGACTGCGGTACCCTCTACTATATTGATCCTACTTGGACTAGGACATTTGCCAGCAACATGACCGTATCCCTTACATTTATAGCACTTAGTGAGAGGGTCAATCTTACTGTAATCTCTTTCGGTGTTCTTATCCTTATGTTCATCCCTATGTGAATTAAAATTTGAATTAGATTTGCTGGGGTAAGACTTGTTAGGGTACTGAGGAGAGGAGTGCTCAGGTCTAGAGGGATCAGGAGGATTCATTCTAGAGGAATGATCCATCGAATCGCTGGACTTGTAATGGGAACTAGCTTTAAGGAAATCCGTATCGAGGACTAGAGCGTAGGCTGCCGCTATTGAGTCCACATTTCTATAGATTAGCTCGTTCCTAAGATCGGCTCGTAATCCAGTCCTAAACCTAGAGAGAGTTTGTCCTTCACTCTCTTTACCTAAAGCATTGCACCGAATAAGGAAGTCATCAAATTTATCAACATATTCTTGTGTGAATTTACTTCCTTGATAAAGTTGGTTCCACGAATCTAGCAATCGGGTATGGAACGATAACGGTACATATCTCTCAGTGAGCTTCTCTTTTATGGCCTCCCAAGTGGCTATGGGTGCCAGGCCTTGGCCTCTGCGGGCATGTTCAAGATTGGTCCAGTGTTGTTGAGCTTTATCCGTTAATTTCATAGTGGCAAATTTAACTTTCAGGGCTTTGCTTATGTCAAACCACACAAAATAGTGGTCCATGGTACGGATCCAATCGAGGTAAGCTTGGGGTTCCATGTGGCCTTCAAACTGGGGAACGTCAGCCTTAACGTTCTTTTTATATTGTTCGTCAGGGTCACGTTCTTGACGTCGATCGTCATGAACATTCCCTTGAGGGATCTGACGATGGGCATGAAGCTCAGGGACAATGGTTTGATTTAGCTCCGCTTTCTCAAGCCTCTGATTGATATTGGCAAGAGTTGCTTGGATGGCAGCTAGGGTAGCGGAGATATCAGAGTTGTCCATTTCAGGTCTGGGAAGTCTAGGGTTCCTAATTGGGTGATTGGGAAGGGATGGAAAAGGCTTTTCAGGATCTGTGATGGTGCTGCGAAGACGCATTCACCAAAAGTGGAAACTAGGGGTCATGTGTCCTAATTTTTTTTTAAATTAATCTGAAATAAACTAAAATAAAAAAAATAAATAAAAGACTACACAATCCTAAATGAATGCAAAATTGATGCCTACGATGCAAGAACTAGGGTTCTAAGAACCTTCGCTCTGATACCAAAATGATGTAAAACCAACCCTAAAATAGAGAATTTCCAAGAATTTTAATGAGTTAATTTTACCAACATGAAAGTGCGGAACCAACACGTTACGCGGATTAAAGTCAGGAATTTTAAACAATTAATTGGTTGGATGGATTTTTCAAGAACTGAATTATGCTAACAATCCCAATTAATAATTCAATCTTACGATCAACAATTAAATTCCTATGTGTTTGCAAGTAATAAGTTCAATATCGATTCGTACTCTATTCTAGCATGTGGATCACTCAATCTCAGTTATTTTGTTGTCGACAGGCAAATTAGATAATATACTAGATAATAGAGCAGTAAAAACACAAATATTTAATAAGGGAACGAGTATACCAAATGTGAAGAAAACCAACGTAGATGTAGAAGCGGACAGCAACCAAGAACACAACAACGAAGAACCAGGACCACAGATCTGGCCGATGGCGCAGCGATGGGGCTTGCCGGTGTAGGAGTCGACATGGATGTCGATGGATTCCGGGCGTCGATTGGATGCAAGGGTTCGAGATGGACGGACGCTGCTGACGAGGAGCTGAGGTGTCGATCGATGAGGGTATGGTTGAGGGCTGGAGTCGTTGGTGAAGGACGACGGGGATCTGGGCGTGGAGGTTGAAGGAGAGTCGCGGATCTGGGGGGCATGGAGGTTGTAGTGTTGGTGATGGTTCGCCGGAGATTGGGGTTGCGGGATTGGGTGGCAACGGAGGTTGAAGGAGTCGGGAGTATGTGGAGTTGGGTTCTTTTGGTGGAGATCGGCTGGGAGTTGGTGGGTTTGGGAAAACGAAGAGGGACGGGAGAAGATGAAGGGGAGCGGCTATAGACGGGGGGGGGGGGGGGGATTATTGGATTAGGGTTTTGGTATTTGGGATTAAGGAAATTAGGGTTAGGAAATTTGTATGTGAGAGATTTTAATTTGAGGATAGATTTTAGAATTAATCACTAACTCTAAAATGTATTAGGATTTATCACAAACCCTAACAATGGGGATCTCAGTTGTATCACACAAAAGAGAATGAGGAAGAGCCAAAACTCAACACAGATTTTTTTAATCAATAATGGCATACTTTCTCATTAATCTCAAGGCCTTTAAATAGGCTCAAAATAAATCTTGATGCAAATCTCGAAAATATTCTCAAAATCTAAAAATACAAAAAGATTACATATGGCTATAATTGCCAGAAATAAAAATGGTAGTTGAATAAACTAAACAGGAAAGATGTCCTCATCAATTACTTTTCTGTCTAAAACATATTTCTTATTTCAATTCTGAGCTCCAATTTGTATTGTTTAGCGCCATGTAGATTAAATTTATGAATAGTTGAGATAGTATTAAGTTGTCTAAGACATTAATAGCAGTGCCCACGTATCCTACTTACAGATTTGGCATTGGCATGTCCCGCACCCGTAGCCATGCTTCCTAGATTATCAACAATGTAGCTTACATTACTGTTATCAACCCTTTGTAAGCCTACTGCAAATGAGAGTGAATATGGGCTACTAAGTTTATGTGAAGCATGATTATGTGGAAAACCATGACTAGTTCAATTATGGTAAGGCGTGATTATAGAGTTAAAGAAGATCACAGGAGACTGAACCAAGGAAACAAGAGAAAGACTATGCTATCAGTTGAGAGTTGGATTATCAAAAAATCAGTTGTAACTTGGCTGTAGGCGTTCAGGATTATTATGACTATCCCAATAAAATATCTTTTTCAGTCTCTATACTTATACATGGTATCAGAGCTGAAAAAATATACACAAAAAATTTAGGGTTCCTCTCTTTTCAATATTAAAAAAAAGGGTCATCTCTTCTTCTTCTTCTCGGGAGAAACCCTAGATCCAAAACCCTAACCCTAATTCTCTACCTCCCTCCGCCCTCCACTCCAGCCGCCGCAGCCACTCTCGACCTCGCCCCCAATACCCCCCACTCCAGCCGCCTCCTCTCCCGACACCCGCAACCCTACTCTTCCCTCTCACTGGCGATCCCGAAAACCTCCCGCCACTCTCTTCTCTGCCAGTGCCCCCCCTCCTGGCGCCTCCCTCTGATTCGTAGCCTCCTTCCAACGTCAACCCCCTCCTTTGCCTCGTTCCCGACCGTCATCCACCACCAGTAAACCCTAACCGCCACCTCCACATCCTACTCCTTTCCTGCACCCGCACCCGATACCCGCATCCTCTTCTAGACCCGCCCCTACACCCGAAACCCGAAACTTCTTCCAGACCCGCATATGTTCCTCTCTCTCTCTCTCTCTTCCTGTTACAACAACAACAACAACAACAACAATAACAAAGCCTTTTTCCAAACTAGTTGGGATCAGCTACATGAATCCTGGTTTTCCATTCTGCTCGGTAAGGTCACAAGCTATCATATATTTTCTCACTGTTTCCATCCAAGTAAGTTTAGGTTTTCCCATACCCCTAACTTTGCCCTCAATACATATCAAATCACTCTTTCTAACAGGCGCACTACTAGGTCTACGTGACAAGTCCAAACCACCTGAGGCGATTCTCTTTTAACTTATCTTGGATAGAAGCTACCTTTAGCATTTCTCGTATATGCTCATTTCTAATTTTATCCTCCCTGGTTTTACCACACATCTATCTTAACATCTACATCTCCGCTACTCATTTTTTTGACATATTATTTTTTTGTTGCCCAACACTCTGCACCATACATCATTGTTGGTCAAACAGCCATCCTATCAAATTTTTCCTTCAACTTCAAAGGTATACGTTTTTCACACAACAACAACACGGGCACTTCTCCACTTAAGTCATCCTGCTTGGATCCTATGTATAACATCTTCACAAATCTCTCCATCTCTTTGTATAATCAAGCCTAAATATCGGAAACGGTCTCTCTTAGGTATCTCTTGACCATCAGGCTTCACTACTTCCTCATTTGTGTTCCGAATATCATTACAATTACACTTCATATACTCTGTTTTAGTGTTACTTATTCTAAAGCCTCTAGCTTCCAAAATTTCTCTCCACAATTCTAATTTAGCTTTGACTCCTGCTCTAGTCTCGTCCACTAAGACGACATCATCAGCAAAAAGCATACACCAAGGCACCTCATCTTGTATTCCTCGCGTCAATTCATCCATAACCAAAGCAAAAAGGTAGGGGCTTAAAGCCGAACCTTGGTGTAAACCTACTATAATAGAAAAATTACTGGTCTCTCATGTGGTTGTTCTAATTGTTGTCCCCATCATACATATCCTTAATTACCTCAATATACCGAATAGTTACTATTTTATTATTTAATACCCACCATACTATGTCTCTAGGGACATTATCATATGCTTAATCTATATCTATAAACACCATATGTAGATCTTTCTTATTCTCCCTATATTTTTTCACAAGTCTCCTCAATACATAAATTGCTTCCATTGCTGACCTTCCAGGCATAAATCCAAACTGATTCTCAGACACTGTAGTTTCAAGTCTCAGTCTATGTTCGATCACTCTCTCCCAAAATTTTATTCTATGGCTCATTAATTTAATTTCTCGATAGTTGGAGCAACTTTGTAAATCTCCTTTATTTTTATATATAAGTACTAAAATACTCTTTCTCCATTCATCAGGCATCTTCTTAGTCATCAAAATTCTATTAAATAATCTTGTTAACTAACTCACTCCTACATCCCAAGACATTTCCAAACTTCAATGCGTATACCATCCGAACCTAAAGCTTTTCCTATTTTCATCATTCCTAGAGCATTTCGAATATCCGAGGTCCTAATTCTACAGAAAAAATATGTTCTCGACTCTCTCTTGAGTTCTCTATATTTAAGTTGCCCACAACATTTTCATTTAATAACTTCTCAAAGTAATTTTGCCATCTTTCCTTAATTTTCTCATCTTTTATTAAGACTCTTGAATCATTGCTCTTAATACACCTAATTGTATCCAAATCTTTTGTTTTCTTATCTCTTTGTTTAGCAAGTTTATAAATGTTATTTTCTCCTTCTTTTGTTCCTAATTTTGTTTATAAATCATCATAAGCTTTTTCTTTTGTATCTCTTACCGCATTATTAACTTTTTTTCTAACAGTCTTATATTTCTCAAAATCCTCTTTATTTCTACTATTTTGCCATATTATAGGGGTTTATCTTTTTTTCTCTCACAATATTTTGGACTTCTTACCACCTCCATGTTTCTTTGGTTAGCAACCCTCTACCTTTAGATTCTCCAAGTTGCCATATTATAGGGGTTTATCTTTTTTTCTCTCACAATATTTTGGACTTCTTGCCACCACCATGTTTTTTTAGTTAGCAACCCTTTACCTTTACATTCTCCAAGTACCTCATTTAAAATTTCTCTTATGTATGTAGCCATTTTAGTCTGCATCATATTTGTCTCCCCTTTTCAATTGCATGATGCTCCTTTAAGGACTATCTCTAAAAACTTCTAGTTTCTCTCCTTTTAAGTTCCACCACCTAATTCTTGGGTTCCTAGTCTCCTTCCTCGCACATATATGTTTTCCAATTTTAATATCCAACACCATTAATCTATGTTGTGAGGTTAAACATTCTTCCAGTATAACTTTACAATCTTTACATGTCACGCGATCCACCTTTTCTAGTGATGAAAAAATCAATCTGGCTCTTATGTGCCTCCCTTTAAATGTTATTATATGTTCCTCCATCTTCTTAAAATAAGTATTTACTAGTATAAGATCATACGAAACCGTAAAATCTAAAAATGTCTGTCCAACATCGTTCTTATTTCAAAATCCATGTCCTCCATGCACCCTCTCATATCCTATGTTATCTTCTCCTACATGTCCAGTGAAATCTCCTCCTATAAATAATTTCTCACTTAAGGGTACTCCTTAAATTATCTCATCCATATCTTCCCAAAATTTATTTTTAGCGTGTGCATCTAATCATACTTGGGGTGCATAAGGACTTCTCCCTAATACAAGCTTAATTTGTATTATTATATCCACTTTCTTATTAACAACTATTACATCTTCTTTGAATTTTATATCAACAAAAATTCCTACTCCATTTCTATTTCTAATTTTACATGTATAATATAATTTAAAACCATCTATGTCTTTAGCCATCTCCCCTACTCACTTTGTTTCTTGTAAACAAGCTATATTAATATTCCTTCTAATCATGGTATCTACTAGTTCAATTTATTTTCCTGTCAATATTCCTATATTCCAAATCACTAACCTAAGCTTATTTTTTTGGACTAGATTCTTTACCCACACGTCCAGATTGGTGCAAAAACTCTTGCCCATTTTTCACCGCACCCGAGTGCCAGTGCGACGTCCCTTGCACATTTTTCGAAGCACCCGGAGACAAGCACAACACATCACTTCCAGAGAATGCCCTAGCATTTGCATATATGTTATTAGGATTCATCTTCATAGGATTTGACAAAGTTTTGTGCTGGCTGCAGAAACTCTTGCCCATTTTTCACCGCACCCGGGTGCCAGTGCGACGCTCCTTGCACATTTTTCGAAGCACCCAGAGACGGGCACAACACATCACTTCTAGGGAATGCCCTAGCATTTTGCGTATATTATTAGGATTCATTTTCATAGGATTTGATAAAGTTTTGTGTTGGCCGTCAACTGTCTAACGCAACCCTCCTCCTTACCCGGTTTGTGGCCGAATTCCTGGCTGTCAATCTCTCTTTCGGTTATAAAAAAAATATCTCGTGATGCACATTGTTCTGTAATACATGCCAATTTTTTATGCCCTCTTCACTCATCCTCTTCACCCAGAATTCCTTCAGATATAATCTAGATCTGCTCTTATGACGACCTCCAATAATTCAACAGTGACTTCTTCTCCAATGGCGACTTCCTCTCCTCAATCGACGACCGGTTCCCCTTCTCTCTTGAAGGCCAAACACATGACCACTGAGAATCTCTCCGATTGCAGCAACTTCATGACATGATCTCATTCGGTCATGCATTATCTCAAAGGGCACGATATGTACCATTACCTTACTGAACCAGCTCATCTGCCTACCGATCCTACGTTCAAAGTATGGGATCGCGATGATAACTTGATTGTCAATATGATGACCAATTGTATGGATCGGGATATCTATACCTCCACTTTCCTCGACACAGCCAAAGAGATCTGGGATACCCTTCATAACATGTACTCCACTTCCAATATCTGCAGCGCCTGTATGATATCTTTCGTGATGCCATCGAGACCAATTAAGGTGACGACATTCATGCTTATCTATCCCGCTTCAATCAGTTCTTAGAAGAATAGAAAATCTATCACCCATGCTCTGCCGATTTTGCTATTCAACAGCAGCAACGTGGGGCCCTTCATGCCATTCTTGCCTTAGGCAATATTCGTCCATATCATGAATGTGTTCGCTCTCATATCCTCACCACCAACACCAGTCCCTCTCTACATGATCTTTATGTTCAGCTACCACGAGTACCCCCTCATGCTCTTCTTCAAACCCAAACACCATCTGCACTGGTCTCTGGCCGTGGCCGTGGTTTTTCTAATCCCTCACAACAGTTTCCTTCCTCCTCCAGGGATCATGGTTCTTATTCTATACGAGGTCGTACTGATCGTGGTCGTAGTCGTAGTGACAGTCATTGCAACACTAAGTATTATACCTATTGTTCGGGTCGGTCTCATGAGTATGCGACATGTTCGGAAACGCATTGGTCGTCCTCCTGCTGCTCATCGATCTTCCAGTGTGGATTCTTCTTCCACTACTACTCCTATAGATGAGCCAACCGCATACTAGTATACACTCTCTGCTGAAGAGTATTAGGTATTCCACAATTTGCTGTCACCTCTTGGTAACTCTGTTCACTCAGGAACTGCTTGTCATATTTTTTTACATCAATGAATTATTGATTCAGGTGCTTCGGAACATGTCTCATTTACCGCTTTCTTCTTTTTCTTTGCTTTTCAATTATCATGTGTGTATTGTTCATGGATCTCCTGTCCCAGTTGAAAGGAAGGGTGATATCTCCCTTTCTCCATCTCTCTCTCTTACATCTGTTTTGCTTGTTCCTACATTTCCTAACAGCATGTGATCAGTTCCTAAAACTTCTAAGGATTTAAACTGTTCGGTAACATTTTTTTCTTCTCACTGTGTGTTTCAGGATATTACAATGAGAAAGGTGATTGGCACCGGTCGTAAACAATAAGGGTCATACATCTTGGATTCTCCAGTCTCGGCTTTTTATTCTTCTACTGATCCTGCATTATGGCACCGGCGACTGGGGCATCCCTCACTTCCTACTCTTAAGCATTTAGTTTCTGGTTGTGAGTCTTCTTTTCAGTTATCATGTGAGTCATGTGAGTTAGGTAAACATCATCGAATTCTCTACCCATGACGCGTCAATAAACGTAGTGAACATTTATTTGATTTAGTGCATTCTGATGTTTGGGGACCTACTGGCTTTCCCACGTTTAATAAATATCGTTATTTTGTTACATTTATTGATGATTTCTCTTGCATTACATGGTTGTTTCTCTTAAAAGATTGTTCTGAAGTGTTTCAAGTTTTTTTAAATTTTTTCTTTGAGATAAAAACACAATTTGGAACTACTATTAAATGTTTTCGTTCTAATAATGCTAATGTGAGTTCTGATTTTCAAAAAATCTTTTCTCAATATGGAATTATGCACTAAACCTCTTACGCATATACTCCTCAACAAAAAGGCATAGCAGAACGCAAAAATCAACATTTACTTAGCACTACTCGCTCTTTGATGTTTGAAATGAAAGTCTCAAAGTTTTATTGGAGTTTTGCGGTTCTCACTGTCTGTTTTTTTATTAACCGTAAGCCTACTCCTCTTCTTCAAAATCAATCACCTTTCCAACTGGTATTGCGAAGACAGGTAGGTATAGGGGAATATATCCTGAAATATTTAACTACATGAATTCAACATATAAATGCACTAAGACACTTGATATGATGCTTCGATATTCCTTCTCTTTCCTTAGGAAGGTGACATGCCAGAATGAAGTGTTTCTTTGTAGATGGATAAAGAATTAGTGTGTTAACACAAGCGATGTGAACCTACACACATATAGCAGGTAGTGTTGGCTACGAATTATAGCATTAACGAAGAAGTATTATCATGGAGACCACTAACGGATACTAAAACATCCATTCAATAACAATAAAAAGGAGAAAACGAACCCCCCATGTGCGAACCATTGGTGGACCCAAATAAGGTGGTAGGGTCCAGGGGCGGAGCTATGCGGGGGGCCTAGAGAGGCTCGAGCACCCCCAAAATTTTAAACCCCCCTAAAATTATTGAATTTTAAATTTAAAAAAACCCTTCAGTTTATTAAGTTTTATGCTGTGCCCCCCCCCATCCATCCATCTAAAGCTCCATTTTTCCTACCACCTCGTGTTTTTTGTTGCACTTGTTTTGTTCAAAGCCTCCAACCGGACACCGATAAACTTGACCCGCGTGCTACTAAATATGTATTTTTTGGATATTCACATTTTTCAAAAGGTTATCTTTGTTATTGCCCTTCCCGAAAAAAATGTTTACCTCAGCAGATGTTTCATTTTTTTAACATAAACCTTTTTTTGAACCAATTTCTTCCAAAATTCCCGATTTACCAAAGGCTGTTGTTGAAAGTCTTGATTTCCTACCATCACCACCACTTTCTCCACAATCACCACCACCACCATTACCATCACCATCGCCGCCACCACCGCATCCGCCACTTCAGGTTTATTTCTGAAGATGTAAGACTCGTTCAGGCTCGACCATCCAAGCAATACCCTTTGTTGTTCAACCAGTGCCAACCACTTATATCGATAATATTCCTAACCCAAATGATTTGCCTATTGCTCAACGTAAGGCTAGGTGTTCTTATGCTCACTACCCTATTACCAGTTTGTTTTGTTTTCTAAATTGAACAGATCTTTTCGAGATTTTACCTCTTCCTTGGATTCCATCTTTATTCTTAAAAATATTCAGAAAGCACTTAAGCTTCCTGGTTGGACAGCAGCCATGAAAAAGGAAATGCACGCACACTCTTTAGCAGAATGATACTTGGCAATTGGTTTGCCTCCCTGTAAGTGGTAAGACCGTTGGTTTTAAGTGGATATTCGCATGAAGTTAAACATAATTCTGATGGCACAGTTGAACGACTTAAAACTCACCTTGTCGCTAAAGGCTAACACAAAAATTTGGGATCGACTATACCGAGACTTTTTCTCCGATTGCAAAACTCACATCTGTTCGTCCTCTTATCTCTCTTACATCCAATTATTCTTGGCCTATTCATTAGCTTGATGTCAATAATGCATTTCTATATGGAGACTTGCAAGAAGTGGTGTATATGCACCAGCCTCCTGGTTTGGAACGACAGGGGTAGAATCTTGTGTGTTCACTCAAAAAATCTCTTTATGATCTCAAACAGTCGCCTCGAGTCTGGTTTAAAAAGTTCGGCAAAGTTGTGTACTTTTATGAGTTCTCATGAAGTAAGGCAGATCATTATCTCTTCAAAAAAAAGAAAACAGAGACATTGTTATTTTATTAGTCTATGTTGATGATATCATTATCACATGCAGTGATTTGCTAGGTATTGTAGACATCAAGCAGCGGACAAAGGATCTTGGTCCGCTTCAATATTTTCTTGGCATTGAGGTTGCAATCACAAAGGATATCTTTTTTTTTGAAAGAAGTATGTCCTTGATATTCTTACTAAGACATGAATATTGGGAATGACACCTATGGATCCCAATATTAAGTTGTCCTCCTTCTCCAATGATACATTGTTCTCTAATCTAGGACGATATCGCAGGTGGTTGGCAAACTCATATATCTCTCAGTGACTAGGTCAGATATTATATTTGCAGTTAGTCGTCAGCCAGTTTATGCATGCACCAACGATCACTTATTGGGAAGCATTGGTTCACATCCTTCACTACATTAAGAAAGCCCTAGGCAAGAGCTTCTTTTCTGGCCTGGTGATTCTTTTTCTTTACGAGGATATTCTGATGCTGACTGGACAAGATCAGTTGATGATAGGCGTTCAACTAGTGAGTATTTTGTATTCTTTGGAGAAAATCTTGTATCTTTTAAAAGTAAGAAACAACCTATGGTGGCCAAATCAAGTGCAAAGTCTGAATACCGAGCCATTGGGCATTTGGTTTCTGAAGTTTTATAGCTCAAATATCTTCTTCGACACTTGGCAATCGTAGTTCTATCTCCAGTTCATCTCTACTGTAATAACAAAGCTGCTATGCATATTTCTGAAAATTCGGTGTTTCATGAGCGCACAAAACATATCGAAGTTGACTGTCACTTCGTTCGAGATGAGTGGGAGAAGAAGGTTATTTCATTTTCATATGTCTCATCCAGTGAACAACTTGCTGATATCCTAACTAAAGCTCTACCTCCTAAGTTTTTTCAAAATTTCTTGAGCAAACTTGGCTTCGACAATTTCTACACACCAGCTTGAGGGAGAGTGTTAAAGTAGTCTTCGTATTAGTCTCACGTCTGAAATAAACTTAGATTGCTCTTTGTACTCTCCTATATAAAGGAGGTCATGTATTCAATTATGAGTATCTCAATAAAGTATGTTTTTCGGTCTCCATACTTTTACAAGATTAAAAACCCAAAACCCTTGTTTCAAAACTATCCATAGCCTATCGATTTCACCTATATGTATTATTATTATTCTGAGATTGATTAGGCTCCTAATGATTGGATATAAGCTCCAATGTAACCCCTGTTTCCGATTATACGGATTTCCAGTACTTTTCTTTTCTCCATGTATTCTTATATTTCAAATTTCGTATAAATCATTCCAATGCATTTAAAATCGTTCTGAATCTCCTACTGAAATCCAAATTTATATTCCAACTACAAATCTTGTCTCTCGTCTTTTTAGTTTGAAGCCCCCAATTATTACTGAATTTATATTATATTCATTTGAAGCCCAAAAGAGTAGCCCATCTCTTGTTGGATTTTAGCCCAAACCCAATCCCATCTCCTATTGGAATCTAACCCTAAATCCAAACCCACAAATCCATACACACACCCGTATACAAATTTATCCACTTTTCTCCACTCTTCCCACATCCCCGTAACCAATCCCCACTATCTCTAACTACCTCTAATTATTATTTTATTAAATTCCCCACTTCCTCTCTTCCCCCTTCCCCTCTGTTCGAAACAAAACCAAATAAACCCAACAAAACAGAACAAACCCAACACAACCAACCCGTCTCCTTCCTCCTTCTCCCTCTCCTTCTCCATTACCGTCATTGTCGACCTCCGCGCTCGAGCCGCATCCATCGCCCTCGCACCGTTGCTCTCCACCATTGCCGTCGGAGTTCTCGAGCTTCCCTCGAACTCCGCGATTCCACCGCCTCCGCCATCGCCACCTCTTGCCGTCGAGCTCGTCCTTGCCATTGTCGAAGAACTCCCCAGTTCTCACTGTGCCGTCGCCCTACCCCCGTCGCCGCTCGAGCCCTCCTCCGCAACTGCGCTCCGCCCTTTCCCTCGTCAGTCGCCCCCATCGACCCCACCAGTTCCTGTCACCGTCTTCGACTCCGCACTTCACCAGCACCCTCAGCCTCCTTCCATTCCGCCATTGTTGTCGAAGCTCCGCAAGTCCTCTCCTCGCCTTGCACCTCGTCGACTCGTCGCCGCCTGTGCCATCTCTCCCCATCGAAGAACCCATCTCCGCACTCCATCTCCAACCTCGACGCCCACCTCCTCTGCTCGTCGTCGTTACCGCTGCACCCACGGTCGCTTCCCGACCGCGACTACCACAGTCGACCACCGTTCACCCTCACGTCGTCGTACCCCTGTTTTCGAGCGGGAAAACAGAGTCGCTCACCTCGCCGTCGTCGTCGCTCCCCGACCGCAAAAACGTCGTCGCCGTCCGCCGCAGTACCGCAGCGTCGCGCCTCCAGTCGCCCACGCCAGTCGCCACAGTCACCGATGAGTTCTCCCGTTCTCTTTCTCTCTCTCCCTGCCGAAGCTTGAAGAAGATCACCCATTGGGTGATCTTGCTGTTCTACGTTTTGGCACACACAATCTGGTCTGCCGTTTGCTGTTCCACCCTGGGATCCGGTGTGGAGAAAGGTTGTGATTAGTCCGTTCAGTGTTTGGTGTTTTGACTGCTGGATCTAGAGTTGGGTGTGTTCTGTTTTGCCTTGATCCGGTGTGGGTACTCTTGCTGTTGCTGTTGGTTGCTGTTAGGAGTTACTACTGGGGTTTTGCTCTTGCTGATTGGATCTGGTTGCTGTTTGGTATTCTCGCACATACTACGCACGCGTTCTTGGGATTGCTCCCCAGGATTCTGATCTCGTTATTCTGGTGATTCTAATCTAACCGTCTACAAAAGGTAAGTCCACTTGAACTGCTTTATTTATTCTAGTTCAAGGTTAATTGACCTCTTATGCAAGTAGTTCCAATTTAAATATCGTTAACTTTGCCTTGTGTCCCTTCTCGTTAGGAGTATCGAGGGTTTACACGAGCTAACCCGACGTACTCTTGACCTCTTATAATTATCCATTGACTCAAACCTAAGCCTGCATACACAATTGACATAAATAAAAGGACTAGAATTGCATATAAAGAAAATGAATGGTGATTGAATACATTGACCGATTGAGATATTGTGACTTGAACAATGACATGATAAATGGACTTGTACACGGTAATGAACATTCTAATTGCTGTATAATAATGTAATGCATTTCATGACACAATAGCATGTTAATTATCGACTTGAATGAACATATATGTGATGACCTTTTATAATTCCTGCTGCAATGTCTGTCTTGTACTGAGGTTTTGACCCAGTTATATTAGAAATCAGTTAAAATAATATAAAGAGAATTGTTGTTTTAGATTTGCCACTTCATGTTTATTATTGTGCAATGCATCATGTTGCTGCATTCGTATCGTTCCCTTGACATCCTTATATACACTTCATGGACATGAATGACTTAATAATAAAATACTAAACAAGTCGGGGTTTATAAGGGTTGACCTAGTAGTGGATAGTCTCAGCAAATGTACTCGGTAAGGCCTATTGTGATATCGTATTGACATGGAAGGAGGAGTATTGATTGCGAATGATTGATTGTAAATTGGAAATTGATTGATTGTAAATGGTAAATGATTGTTATTGACACCGAGTACACGCTCTGTAGATCCCACCACGAAGTCTAAAACGAACACTGTTTTGCGTGCACCGAACCTGTGGTATGGGACGCAGTAGTACGTGCACTAGATAGGAAAAACGACACTATAATGAACTTAAATTGACATGTATATATACTTGATTAAGACCATTGCTATTAGTACCATTATTGTCTTTGCAATTTGATCTTGACTCATATTCCTTTATGTACCTTACTCCTTTACTCTCTGCTTTCACTACTTACTGTCCGTACTTGCTCTAAGGACAAATTATTTTTTCTTTTTAGATGAACAAGTACAGGTGTACAAGGAGAATTTCCAGAAGGCATTGATGAGCAGTTCTTCTGCAGTTGAAGCAGGAGCCTCTAGAGCTATTTGGTAAGTTCATATTTTCCAGATTTGGTTATTGAATTTCTTTCTCGTTTATGTGATTATGTTTCCTGCGTGGTTGTGATTCATTTTTCTTATATTTTTGAACTAAGACTGGTACAGCTTATGGATGATATGAGTTGGCGTACTTATATCATTCGCTGGGCCTCAGTTACGTGCCTGTGTTCCTGTATTCCAGGAAGTGGGGCGTGACATCCAATCGTACCAAGTAATGATTATATATTCGTGCATCAAAATAATCCATGAAACCTTACAAACCTGTTCCATTCAAATAGCTAATAAAGTATATTTCATTAGTTTTGAAATTTATTTCTTGTGCATCCTGTGCCTCTCTTCCTCTTCTTCACATTGTAACTGTTATTGTTGTTTTTAACTCCGTTGTTATTTGAAATTGAAAATACGTACTAGGATCATGATTTGAGTAACAAATCTCCCTGAATTCATTTTGTAACATTCTTTTCAGACTTCGGGATATCTGGTGTGCTGTAGACCACAGTAATGGCTGAAAAACTCCACCTTCCCTCCATTTTTCTAACTCAATTTCTATGCTATCATCAAACACAAGGCCCTTTTCTGACCCCTTAAAATTTAGTTTTTGACAGCCTGACGCCACTTGCATGGTTTGAGAGTTTTCATTGCACTATTGCCTGCCGAAAAGACTCGATTTTTTCAGCCCTCCAACCTTTTTTTCCCGAAACTATGATTTCAGTCTTTCATACCACACGAAGCCCGATCGAGCTGCCAAAATTCAAATTTTTGACTTCGAGGGGAGCTTGCATGATTTGAGAACCCTTGAGCAATTATTTCTAACTTAAATTTCAATTTTCATAGCCCGCACAGCCCATTCTAACATTCAAAACTTAGATTTCAGCTTACGGATCAACAATCAAAGTTTGAGTCTCAGTGTGCACCTTAGTCCACTGTTGTTTAGTTCTTGCCAAAACAAACCCAATCTTTCAGATTCCAAAACAATTTTTTCTAACAAATGAATTTCACTCTATATAACACACAAAGCTCATTCTAACCCCCCAAACTAGATTCTCGACGTGCTAGGTTAACTTGCATTATACTGTTTACGAAATTTTGCTGTTATGGTGTACACTAGGCAGTTAAAATCGATTTTCGGAACTAATCGGTCTAGGAGCGATTAGTGATTAATTGGTTAATCGGAAAATAATCGGGGATTAAATCGGAAAAATCGTTATATATCTATTTTCTATTATAAAAGCCACAATAAATCTGTCGGGAGAAGATCCAAACCGTAGATCTTACTGGATGGTTTTTTTGCTTGATATAATCTCAGCCTTTAACCTTATTTAATTAACAATTTAAATAACCTAAATACCTCATACTGCTTTCTTTTTTCCCTAATTCCACATCCAATCCACTCCACGCGCCCCGCGTCCCTCTTCTCTCTTCTTTCTGTCATCAGAATTTCACCATGGCTTCGACTGCCTCCTCCTCGTCCCTCTTCTTTCAAAACCTAGCCCTAAAATCCAAATCCAAAACCAAATACAAACCCGCTTTCCTCCGCCTCCGCTCTGTCCAAACCGACCTAAAACCCATCTCCCCCATCGACTCGGAATTCGACCCGATCTAGAAATTATTCCTGAAACGCGAGTACAAGTATGGCTTCTCCTCCGAGTTCGAAACCTTCTCCATCGACAAAAGCCTTTCCGAACAAACATTCAGGGACTTGTCCAAGCTCAATTCCGAACCCATTGGATGCTCCAATTCTGCCTCAATTGAATACACCCAAACCCCTTAACCCAACAGACTTAAATATCCAGTCCTCACCCCCCAAGTTTTTTCCCCTCAATTGTTATAAATCTTCTCCAATAGCCACAGAGAGAACCCGAAGTCAGAACTCCATATTTCTGACGAACAAAATCTATTGATAGAGAAGAAGAAGAACAATAAGAGGAGAGAGGGGGATGAATTGGAAGAGATAGAATGTGTTTGCTTTGATACAAAAGAAGGGTTTTTCTCCCCCAATTAAAGCCGCCTCTTTGCTGTAAGTTTCCTTCCCAATTTTTTTTTAATTTTTATGAATCTATTGATTTGTTATTTTTGGGTTTTTTATTTAATTTTATTTATGCACTTACATATCCCTGTTAGGTCTAGCTATTTTTGAGTGAAAGTTTGGATTTTGATGCAATCAGATTGATGTTAGGTCTACATATTGGTGGCCTTGCCTTATGAGTTTCTTGCAGACATTTAAGTTATTATAATCGCATTTGTTGGTGAATATGATCGGCTCCTGTGGCATGGTCTCCTCCTCTCAAAATTCTGTGAGGAAAGCTAATGAGGTAATTCTTGATCAGAGAACTCAAGGCATGGACACACCTCAATTTCAATGCTATAAATTTGTTTGGTAAATGAGAGTTGGGCCAAAGGTTAAATTGTGGATGTGGAGATTATTTCATGATATCATTTCTACAAAAGCTTTCTTATTTAGAAGGGGGTTGTCTTCATCTATGAGATGCCCAAGATGTTCTCAAATTGATGAAGAATCTTTTCACTTTTTAACTGAATGCGCTCTATTTCATGTGTTATGTAAGGGAGTAACAAAATGTAATATTTTGAAATGTTTGAGTCACTAAACTTCTCAACTTGTAATGGAATGACAAAATGTAATATTTTGAAGTGTTTGAGTCACTAAACTTCTCAACTTGTAATGGAGTGACAAAATGTAATATTTTGAGGTGTTTTGAGTCACTAGATTTCTGAACTTGTAACTATCTGACAATGTTTTAATCCTTGTGATTGATGGTTTGTGACTATATGATCCAAATTCTATTTAATGTTTTGGTGCCAATATGAAGCTGGCTCTTAAAAGCATGAGGTAAATTTTTGATGAATTATAGGGTTTTTGAAACCATAATTACAGTTATTTGTCGAATAAAGTCATGATTTTGACTCTGCATATAGATAAACTACACTTGTAGTTTAAGGAGTCTGAATTAAAACCATATTAAAGTACTTGATCTGAATAGTAGGAGATAATTTTTTTGCGGTGAATTTAGCTAAAAATTATGGATTGAACTATATAGAAATTCTACTTTTTGATGATTTCTATGGTATGCGATGTGTAACAAAATTGATGTGTAACCAACCTTTTATAATAAATAGAATGGGTTATATTTTGCCGGTTTGCGGAGGATATGATTCATAGGAGGGTGAAGTTGAATTCGGTAACTTTGTCCAAGTTGAGGACCAGCCTTCTGAAAATTGGTAAGGGAAGTATCTTATGATCGCATGCTTAGGAAATGGATACTTCACTGAGATATACACTTTGTGTACCCTTCAATTTTCATTATTGCTTTTATATATTAGGGCAACATATAATGTTGTATGTGCTTGAAACTATCAAGGAGCTTGTGTTATCTCTATCAAGAAAGAGCTCCTTTTATTATATTACATGTTAAAGAGTTTCTTCCATATAATCATTATGGACTCGTTACTTGGTTGATTTAGTGATAATGTATTTTTGGGTTTTATTTATATTCTTTCACTTGCTTCTTTTAGTTACATTTTTTCTATTAAGCATCCTACCATATACCAAGTCTTATGGATTGTCTCAATATTTGCATGGATTTTTCCTTTTTAATCACGATAAGCTGTATTGTCCATTTCAGAATGATGTTCTACATCATTTACTATCCTAGGGAACAAACTTATTGAAATCAATAAAATATTATGCATTTAGCTATTTCAAAATGATGTATAATATTTGAAATCAATAAAATACTAAAGATATGGATAGTGGTATACAGATTAAACATCACTTATTGAATGAGTCTCTAACACAAAGGTCACTTATTAATTTAAGGTGCTAGAATTTAAATTCTCTCTTACAGGTTCACTGCAAGTTCTATTTTGATTAACTGTATCGGCAAGAACTTTTCTTCCATCTTGGATGCTTCTAATTTGAATTTTCCTACAGGTGAGACGTATGGAAGGTATCAGTTAAAATTCTTTAGTTGGATAGTGAGATGACCGATGACATTAGCAATTTAGCATGTAACTGATGGTAGTATTTTCCTTCTGATCTAATCCTTGATGGTCTCCTTATTTTGTTTTAATAAGGCCAGATATCTGAAACCTGAGGTGGGAATACAGGACCATCTCTGCAAATGGGCATTTTGTTAAGGTTTTAAAGCAGAAGACCAAGTTGTTGAATAATTATCTACTTTTGCTGCCTACAAGAAGGGAAACTTAAAGATAAGAAACTTTGGTTCTCCTATTGCTGGAGTGTAATTACTAATAACTTTAGTTTTCTCTGTGAAATATTTGTAAATGGGTAATAACCATAATTTATGAATATGGTTTAAAGTGCTGTCAAGAATCCACTTATAATGTTGTACTAGCTTTGTGAAGTTTACTTTGGTTTCGTTAGATAACTTCACTTCTGATCTTTTTAGTTCATTAGATTAGCTTCAGGTCAGCAATTCGATTCACATATTTAATAATCTTGGTTGGCTTGTGCTTCTCCCGGATCTTCTGTGCATTATATGTGATGCTTGGAGGGAAGGCTGCTTCTCTTTATGTGTTGAATACATACAGAGAGGGTTAAGGCCAACTTAATTCTTACAAAGGCTTCTTAATTTGAAGTATAATGCTTATATATATATAGGTTTGAGGATAGGCTTATTTTAAAGAAGGTTTTCTCTAATATGACATGGTGTTTCCTGCAACTCATTATAAGGTAATTTGATGTAGTTCATCGGTACAAGTATGGTGCATGCAATTTCATTAATTCAGCTATTTCAATATTGAAATTGAATTGTATATCAGAGAATTCTTAAAATACAGAATCTCAAACTGACCGACAATTTCTTTTTAGATTTAGAAATCTTTTAATAATGTCGAAATATTTCTATATTATTTTTTTCTTAATAAAAATTTGGCAGGTTCGAAAGGAGTTTGCTGATGCAGAATATCTGTGAAGACAAAATAAAACGGGTAAGATCAGATTTTGTTTGCACTTGATTTGTATGTGCGACTAATGTTGGTAGTCTTCACTCTTCTGTCAACTTCCTAGATTGGATTCATAGGTTTGTATGCATGTACACTGCATGTTTTGCTTCCCTAATCTTCATTGGGAAGTTCATCAACCCTTGAAGAATTTTCTGTTATGATCTCTTGTACATCTTTATACGTCCTTGAAATTGATAAAACTGGATTAGCCTTCCTAATAATGAAAGGGGTTTCTACTCAAAGATAACATATTTTTAACACCTGCACACTTGGAACAATACGATTTACTATTGACGAATTGGGATAAAGATGGTTAAAAAATATATAACATGTTAATTTGGTAGAGATGATCCTCCTAGAGAGTTGCATGGATAAAAAGGATCCTTCAGTTACTAACCCACAGCTTTTATGTTGTTCTTCTTGTTGTTGTCATTGTTTTTTGTACTACATGCATGATGATGGTCAATTGCCTCAACCACACTGATACCTCCATTTTGAGTTATAGCAACAACCCTGTTCTTAATTGAGTATGATATGTAGTTATCTACCATCTAACTACCATAATGTAAATTGATCTATTTCCCTGTCTATTCTTGATGATGCGTTTTGATCTATTTCCCCTTCTCATTTGCAAGGTCTCAGCAAAATATGAGCTGGTTTGGGGAGATGTGATTCTTCTACCTATTACAGTCCAAAAGGATAAATTTGAAATTAAGGACCATTCGAGTAGTGTGGATGAAGTTGACTTCATTCAAAGCCTTGTGTTATATAAGGTTGCTAAAACCAATTTTTCTTTTCCCTTCCTTTTTCTTACATTACAGTATATCTAATTAATCAAGTTGACATCAGGATCCAGCTATTATTGTGGTCAATAAGCCTTCAGGAATGCCAGTTCAAGTAATTACTATGGTTGGTAAGTTCCAAGCAAAATTATTGAGTTCAGTTTATGGTTTTATGTGAAACTTTCTTACTTCATGTTTCATCTTCATCAGCATCTAAGAATTTTTCTACGTAAACTGGATGGAACATAAGGACCCATAATTTTCAAACTAATTCATGAATTGAGACCAAAGTAAAATATTTCAAACTAAGACGGTCGCCCTAGCGCCTAGAGGGCCTGAGGTGTTTTCCTCCCCATCCTGATGGCTCATAGGATTTCAGGCACGGGTTCAGGTCTTACCTTAACATTGCCTCGATTGAGGAGCCAAGGGTGAGCACCTTCAATTCTATATTTTAAGCCATGCTCCTTTTAATAACTCTCAAACTTAAGGATATGTCATTGTTATTTGTGCTTTTCATTGCACAACAACATTATGTCCCCACTATAATGTGAACGTAAACTATAATCTTCTCTATATATCTGAGTTCTTGTGTGTGACAGATAGATTAGTGACCATGCAGTGTTCATGAGGGAGTGTTTTTATGTTGGACTTTTGGAATTGTTTATTGCGACTAACTCCTGTTCAACTTGTATTCTATTTGTTTCTTGCTGCTAATTGAACATGTAAAATATTCTCTCATTCTTCCTCTCCTTCTCATGCGGTTGAGTAAATATTGTTCCATTCAGATAAAGTCGGGAAAGTGGGAAACATTAATGATACTCTTGATAACCACTTTTTATTATCATTTTCTTATTTTTATATAAAATACACTGCCAGTTGTCCTCTTTAAATCCATATAATAGTAAGCATTGTTCCATTCAGATAAGTAGGGAAACATTGATAAGCATTTTTTATATTATCATCATCTTATTTTTATACTCAGATATGGTTACAAATGGAAACATTGCTAGCGGAGAAGGGGAGGCTTGCCCATAAGAACTCGGTGTATGCAAGGGAGAACGGATTTTTAAGGGAGATAGTGGAATACCACCAGCTCACAATGAAGGTGGCCAGGAAAATATAGATGGAGACGGTAGTTTAGAGAAGCAAGTATGTATGATTCTGTAAATAGTCAACAGGGTGAACTGTGCATTTTATGGCTTTCTTTGTGATGGATGCATTGTGGCTGATCATCTTTTAATATGCACTTATACTAAATGTTTTGTATTGGATGTAATTGCATGCATATACAGTTTGTTTGGCATATGAATTGTACATGATTATCTTTGCTGATAAGAGTTGTGCTTTTATACACACCAACGGAATATACAACACAAAGTCTTAACGCAATTAGACAGTTAATGTACTCCAACAAGCATTTATTTGTTCTGGTAAACTTTAGAAGCTATAATTTACACATCTTCCAACAAGCATTTATTTGTTCTCGTACTCATTTTTTCTAGGATGGGTTGATATTTCAATACTACTACATCTACATGTAAACTATACTATAATTTTGCACACCTTGTGGCATGCAGCCACAAAAACAACATAAATTAACCCTAACTAAACTAAATTAAATACTAAAATAAAATAAAAATCAGACATATTTAATAAACCTTCTCTCCCTTTCAATAGGATTAATGCTTCTTCTTCCTGTACTCTCTCCCTTTTTAGATTAACTCATCTTAATTCAAATTTAATCTCCCATTTCTAGAGAAACCATATTTATTTTGTTAACATTTCTCTTATAAAGAGAATAAAATCTGATTTCTCCTCTAAAGTAAAAAAACCTTTTCCTCATATTTTTTCCCAATTGATGAACCCCTTCACTCATCTCCTTCTAAATCATTTTCTCTTCCAATTCATCTTTAAAAACAATGGTAGAATTCTCGGAAGATATAGTTATCTTACCTCGATTTATTTTTTCCAAATGCGCCTATAGATAGGATAATTGTAAATATTTTAAATACTTTCATATACCTCCGGTTATCTTACTTCCTCCATTTCCGAATGAAGTCTAAACAATCAATCTTTTCATTCGACTATATTAATTTTATTCTTTAAGAGTACATGTTCTGATTATAATCATAACACCTAATCTTCTGGTAGGAATCTCCGTCATCGAATGAAGTCTAAACAGTCAATCTTTTCATTAGACTATATTAATTTTATTCTTTAAGAGTACGGGTTCTGATCAATAGTGACTTTTTGATCTTTTCTCTTTAACCTGTTTTATCAAAGTTTTTATAGAAAGGTAGGTAAATTTTAAATATAGATATGAATATGGATTTTAAAGTATCATGAGAAGGTAAGGGTCATGATAGTGATAAGAAATATAAGTTTCTTTTTGCGAATGTGGTTATTTCTCAGTAATACAGGTTAATATATGCATAATGGATGTAATTATATTTATATTAGTCTAAATAAAACTGTAGAAATTTGAATTTGTGTTTATTTTACACATTAAAGTTTTAATTTTTTAGATAAAATATCAAATTTGAATTTGAATGAACTAAACACCATTTACATTACATATCAGTACATGAGGCATATTATCTGTCAACTTATTCAATTCTTACATAGAACACTTATTTGCCTTCTATCTCACTATTGCAGAACTTGCACTCATGAAAATTGGAAGTATAGGAATGATTGGTATTGAGCCTACAAGCAGTTAATGGATTTCTCTACCTCTATTAATCAATATTGTCCCTCTTTCAGCTCGACATCAACCATCATCTCATAGGGAATGAGCTACTAGAAGATTATATACTAAATGCACAACTCTCTGTTACCTTTAAGAAAATATTTATTTTTCTGCTTTAGATATATCTGAACTAAAATCCACATACTTTACATAATTAATAATGGAAGATATACATATATATATCCTAAAATATGATAATATCCACATCACTTTAGATAATTAAGAATGGAAGATATATATGTATATCCTAAAATATGATAATTAAGAAGGTTATTTGATTATCTTTTTATAGTTTCTGCATTATAAGCTTTTACACATTAAAGTTTTTACATATCCTTAAAGTTTTTATTAATGAATAAGATAACAAATTTGAATTTGAATGAACTAACAGCTTTACTACTAAAAACAGTTTAAAGTTTTCAGAATATAAAAATAGTTTACTAACACTTTACATTGAAAAATAGTTTAAAGACCGCTTCCCAACTTCAACTGTAGTATAGAATATAGTTTACTAACACTTTAAAAATAGTTTCAAGTTTACTAGCACTTTAAAAATAGTTTACAGTTTTCAAAATTTAAAAACAGTTTACTAACACTTTGCATTAAACACCGCTTCCCAACTGCAATTGTAGTGGAGAATATAGTTTACTAACACTTTTAAAATAGTTTCAAGTTTATAGTTTTCAAAATTTAAAAACAGTTTATGCCTGTTAACTATTCAATTCTATACTTTCTCTTGAATATGCATGCAATGGATTTAAAATAGTTATAAATAGTGATCAAGGGCTATAAGATCAACGGCTAAACCGACCAATAATCGGCCAAAATAGTCGCCCAACTTCACTTCCTTATTCTTCGATCGCCTTCTTCTCTCTGTTTTGAATTCTTTGATACTTCAATTCTACATGCATGGGTCAGTTAAACGAGGTAAACCTTGCTCGTTAAATCTTAAATTTATCCGTTCTAAGTAATCATTGAGATGCATGTAATGTACTTAGTTCAAAGAAAGTGAAATTTTGTACAGTTTTTTAATGGTCTTCAATTCTGCATTGTTGATGTTCTGATCATATGATTTTTTAAGTTGTTTATTATGATCGTTACTATATTTTGGGTGATTCTTGTAGATATTAATGCGGTTCATGGATTGAAGATTCGGTAATCGAATCAAGTATTGACCCTTTATCTGTTGATATTTATCAGATATGTATATTAGAAGTTTCAAAGAATTTCACTGGCAAAATTCTTAGATTCCATATGAACTAATATTGGAAAATACAATTTGGATGTTTCTGAGTACCAAGATCTTTTGATTGGTGTTGTTTGGTAATTCATCTAAATGCATGCATGTTTAAATAAACGAATAGCTGTAATTCTTTTAGCTTTTTTTCATCAACTTGTTTGTCGTCGTTCATATTTAATTGTTTTTTCCCCTTTCTTGGTCTTTTTTTTCTTTCTTTAATGTAGCCTTTTAAAGGTGTCTTTATGATGTGTTCAAAGGTGTCTTTATGATGTGATTTTTCTGTTTTGGTTTTCTCATAAGCAGGATTCTCCATTTTCTGGACCAATTCAAACTCCATCTACAAATCTTCATAACATTGCAAATGCTCCAGCTATTACCAAGTATATTTGTCTTTCCTTCTGTTAATTTTTAACTGTGGAAAAATATTCTTTTCGAATTGTCGATCTGAACCGTTCACATTGATCTACACATCTAAATTAGTCTAAATATGTAAAATCAAATCATTTGAAATTCATTTGCTCATCCATTGCGAATTACTCTTTATATTTGAATAATGAATGAAAGGATTAACTTATGAACAAGCGTGTACATAATATATGTGAACTAATGTTATGCGTGTTTTGCACGTGTAAAAAGATAAATTTCAGAAAAAATATTTATTAAATCACCAAAAAGTCATTTTAATTCATTTATTAATCTCAAAAACATTATTTAAAAATCTAGGGTTTACACATACCTTCAGCATTTCTCAGTTTGCAGGATCAGCATTGAACTTGAAAGCCTCCCTCCAGTATTTAGATGGGCATCCTTCATCGTCCACAACTTCATTAACGGTAAGAAGGGGAAAATAATTAGTCTTTTAGGATAAACTGTAATGAAATTTATTAAAAAATAATTCCTTGCAAATAAACAAAAGAAAAGTAATGGATGTGGAAGAAGTGAAACTATCTGACATTCTCTATTGTGCAGACGAAGATTCTTCTGAGGTATTATGAATAATGAAATTATTTTTAAATATTTTTTTTCAATTCTATATATGTCTATAAATAATTTGATGACTTTAATATTTTTTTCATATTTCAAGGCAAAATACTACTATTACAAAGTTTTGATCAAAAGTGTCAAAGACGTTAGAGATCCATGGTACATTGCATACAAAATTTGTTCTACAAAAGTCAATGTTGAAAATAATGATGCTTATTGTCAAAAATGTAAAAAGAATAATGTTGAATATGAGCCAAGGTATACAAAACACCATATTGTTAGTTTCCCATCTTTCCGTTCTTCAATCAAATTATTAAAAAAAAAAAATTAAACAATAAATTTAAAAAAAACCTAAGAATAACATGTTTCAGATATGTATTCAAAATCACAATAAAAGATACAAGTGCAGAGGAAGAATTGACTTTATTTGATAAGGAAGCAAGATGCATCATTGGCTGTTCCGCAAAAGACCTGGAAGATATTAAGAATATGGTATAATATGTTATTCTCATAGTGTTACACATAATTAAGAGTTAATTTCTTAATTCTATATGCAGGAAAAAAATGTTAAAAATTTTGATAGACGAACCAAGAAATGCATTGGAGATGAGTATACGTTTTTGATCAAATCACAAGGTGTCCATTATAGAAGAACAATTACAAGAATATTGACATGATGAAAAATTAAAAGGGAAGAACAAGAAATTACAAGCAGTTTTAAGCTCAAAAAGTTAAAGTCGAAAGTGACGACTGATCTTATGAAAAATATGATGATATCAGTTTAGGATTTACTAATTTATTTTGTTTAATAGTTTTTTTTAATATCAGTTTTAAGAAAGTTAAAATCGAAAATGATGATATATCTTATGAAAAAATACAATGATTATATCTTTATGTTTTAGATGAAACTATTACGCATATAGTTCTCTCTTACAATGTTCAAATTTGGATCCATTTGTGCTTTGTTTTGATTGGAATTATGCTAGAATTGATTAAACTTAGGGTTTTTTATGATTGCTTCAAATCTGATTTCGATGAGCTTGTTGTCGTTGGAGTAATTTTAAAATTCATGGTTTGCTTTTTAAGATGACTGACTTAGTCAAATTTGAAGTTTGAAGAATATGGATGTGTTAAATGCAAGTATGTTTAGATAAAATTTTCGCCAATTATGTACACCAAGTGACGTGCACTTGGTGCACGGTAAATTCCAACTAGTATAATTAAAAAAAAGATATATCCACATTATCTAGCAACCATAAATCCTAGCATAAAACTATTATGAGATTATCAAATAGGAACATATAGTTATAGAGAGAAAAATAGTATTTGGTTTGAGCTGGGTTTGGATTCTGAATGTTGGTCGGATCGGATTTCCTGGTCGGTTCTATCAAACAAAATCAATCGGGGAGGAGGAGCAGTGCGAGCAACAAGCGGAGGAGGTGCAAATGCGGGCTGTGTCAAGTATGCGATGGTATAGGGAGAGCGACGACGAGTCGGGTTTAGGTTTGCTCGAGGAAGAATAAGAGAATCAGTTTGGGTTTGGGTTTGGATTTGCAGGAGAAAGAAGAAGAGAGTGGCAATATGCCGGGTTTGGGTTTGCGAGAGGACTGGAAGGTATTTGAATTTGGGCCGGATTGAGCCCAAATAATGCAAACGGGCATGAAAATTAGAGGAGATTTAATCGGTTAATCGGCCACTTAAAATCGGCCAATTAACCACTAATCGGTCGATTATTCCCGATTAAATCGCTAACTATTGAAATATTATAAATAGCTAAAAAAATAATCGCTTAGCTTCCGATTAGCGATTAATCGGAAATTAATCGGGGATTTTAACTGCTTAGGGTGTACAATAGCCCAGGCCCAGTACTATCTGTTTCTGACTACAACAGCTCCAGTTCACGGCCTTCCGACGATTTTTTTTCGGCAACTAAAGTCTCATTCTGATGTAACACTAAAGCCCATTCTATATGCAAAATTTAGACTTTTGACTTCTCGGGCCAATTGCATAGCTTGAGCGGTCATGGTGTACCAAATAGCCCACCTCGAGGGCAAAAACAACTCCTTTTATTGGTCCTCGAGTGATCTTCCTTGGTAACTCGAGTTTCATTTTATAATATAGCACAGAGCAGCCTGTTAGAGCATCTGTAGTCGTTCGGAGTCAGATTTTAGGTATTTGGCATATCGGAATAGAAAAAATGGGTTTCAGCTGTACTCGTTTGAACCCAAATTTTGTGTTTTAATTTAAAAAAATGAACATCGAGTAATGATTTCCCGTCCGTTAATTTCTTTTTAATTTTTTTAAATAAAAAAACAACGGACGGGGAATCATTTCCCGTCCGTTGTATTTTTTAAAAATTTAAAAAAATTAAATCCTAATTAATTCGTAAATTACTGTTAAATTAATCCTAATTATATCATATTAAAGCTTAAATAATTCTTAATTAATTTCTATTAAAATCTAATTTACACCCACAGAAATTTCTATAGGGTGTATTCTATAGAAATTTTTCCAAAAGAATGAGAGGAAATAGCTGGGACGGGGCTTCATTTCCCGTCCCTGCTCTTTTTTTAAAAAAAATGGAACGGTTTCCCGTCCGTCGATTTTTTTTTTAAAAAAAATTCGAACACGGGAAATGAAAATGATTTCCCGTCTAATATTAAAAAAAGAAAAGAAACCCAGTGACGAGACAAAAGATCATCTTTCATCGGCTATTTTTTCCAAAATCATATATCGTCTCCCAAATATAGCCAACCACTATTCACTCAAAACCCAAAATTTGGGTATATAGCCAACGACTGCAGCTCCTTTTTTCTATTTTTTCCAAAAAATGAGTAAATAGCCATAGACTGCAAATGCTCTTAAGAACCCTGAAATTTAGAATTTCGACTTCCTAGGCCACTTGCATGGTTCAAGAGACATGTGCGGCATGGAGGAATCTGGTCCAGGGTTTGTGGGGCCAAGAATACATCTCTCATCCAAAGATTCAACAAACTTTCTAATTATGTAAATTTAGCTAACTGTTGCAAGACAAAAATTTCCAAGGCTTTTTTCTTCTTTCCAAGCTGAACTACAACGATAATTAAAAACTGGCATAAATTATGTAAACTTCAATCCCACCGTTGCTCCTGATACTGAAAATTTAACACTATCATCTACGTACCACGGGTACTTTTATCAAGAAGAATTCCTACATTTCATGGACACTTGCCGGACACTCCCGATGTGTTTCCCAAATTTTATAATATATTTTATATGTTGTAGACTTCTCAAAAACATCTTGAAACACATAATTAACAATTTTCAAACACAATTTCGTATTGTTAACTAAATCTAGTTACTTGCATAAACACTATAAAGCTTCTACTATCTTATAATGTATATTGAAGTATGATTAGTGTCTGAAACATATTTCTTATATCAATTCTGAGCTCCAACTTGCATTGTTTAATGCCATGTTGATTAAATTTATGAATAGTTGAGATAGTATTAAGTTGTCTAAAATATTAATAGCAGTGCCCACGTATCCTACTTACAGATTTGGCATGTCCCGTACCCGTATCCGTACCCATATCCATGCTTCCTAGATTATCAACAACGTAGCCTACATTACTGTTATCAACCCCTTATAAGCCTTTATAAGCCTACTGCAGATGAGAGTGAATATGGGTTACTATATTTATGTGTTGAAGTATGATTACTTTTCTGTCTAAAACATATTTCTTATTTCAATTCTGAGCTCCAATTTGTATTGTTTAGCGCCATGTAGATTAAATTTATGAATAGTTGAGATAGTATTAAGTTGTCTAAAATATTAATAGCAGTGCCCACGTATCCTACTTACAGATTTGGCATTGGCATGTCCCGTACCCGTAGCCATGCTTCCTAGATTATCAACAATGTAGCTTACATTACTGTTATCAACCCGTTGTAAGCCTACTCCAAATGAGAGTGAATATGGGCTACTAAGTTTATGTGAAGCATGATTATGTGGAAAACCATGACTAGTTCAATTATGGTAAGGCGTGATTATAGAGTTAAAGAAGATCACAGGTGACTGAACCAAGGAAACAAGAGAAAGACTATGCATCAGTTGACAGTTGGATTATCAAAAAATCAGTTGTAACTTGGCTGTAGGCGTTCAGGATTATTATAAAATAAATAGAAGTGAAAATCCTCCGACGTACAGAAGTACACAAGGTTAGCCAGTTGGTGTTCCAACATTTATTTATTATCTGGTTTTTAAGCTCTCATACTATTTTCTTCCAATGGCCTAATAGCCGTTAACAATTACTTTTAAAATCTTATTTGAAAGTATACTCTTTCTGTTCTCTTTCTCTCACAAAAATAAATAGGTCAACGAGATCTAGAACAAACTTGGGCTATCCTATAGTTAAGCTGATGAGGCATCCACTTTCATGTATTTATTATCTGGTTTGTAAGCCTCTATACTATGGCTTCCAATGGCCGAATAGGCATTTAATGTTACTTCTAAAATCTCATTTGAAAGCAGACTCTCTCTCTCTGTTCTCTTTCCCTCACAAATATATAGGTCAACAAGATCTACGACAAACTTAGGCTTCCTATATGAGGCATCTTTTTTCATTTCTTTATTATCTGGCTATTAAGCCTCTCATACAATGACTTCCAATGGCCTAATACACGTTTAACAAAAATACTTTTAAAATCTTATATGAAAGAAGACTCTCTGTTCTCTTTCTCTCACACAAATGTATAGGTCAACAAACAAGATCTACAACAAACTTCGGCTTCCTATAGTTAAGCTGATGAGGCATCCTCTCCACCATCAGATTACATCCAACCTAATATATGATCTTTGAGTAAGCAGATACCATCCATTACTTTTAGAACACCCAAAATGATCTAGTGGTGGGGATATATGATATAGATATGAGTTCAAGGTCCTTTCTATCACCTCTCTCTATATATAATCCATTAACACATAATGTTGAGAGCAAAACTGTCCGGAATCTATATAGCTTAGCTCATGCGAGACGAATTCTCTATACCAAGTGGTACATCTTTGGTCTAAATCTCCCTAGACACAGTGCCAAACCACCCACCCATACACCCCACTATGCAATGCCGACTGGCTGAAAAACTAGAAGATGTAGGTTAACATGAGGGTTTTCTTTGAATAGCATAAAACATGTGACTCAACCAAGACTCGCTAATGTCTAGATAAAAAACCAAACCCTCACATGATAGGATAAATTTCTCTTATAGGGGACTGCCTGAACACATAGCAAATAGGTGACTCGTTGCTATCTAGACCAATTTCCCTAAACAGAACAGCAAAAATTCCTTTCTTAAAGAAATTGCAACATTTGATTAATATAAGATAAGAAAATCTTATGTATGCCCTCTCTGAAAGTTAATAAATTATGAATAAATGATGCGGAATTACTTTCAGTAACATACTTTACCAAAAACACTAGCTATGACAAAAGGTGGAAAGCACACTCGAGATGGAAGTAACTTTGCAGTGACTTCTATTTAACTAATCCAAAATCATTAGGTGGCCATACCTGTATATCATGGGAAAATAGGAATTGTAAGCATATACAGATATTTTACAGACCATGAGCTTGCAAAAAAAGATTAACAGTTTGTAACACGTAATGAGCAGTAAGTACCCATTGGGATCATTTGGATCATCTGTTAAGCATAATCCAAATCGGCCATAAATACCTATTGGCTATTGTTATCACACGTGATGAATATTATCTGATGCCTATTTAAATACTTGATATTTCAAGAAAACCGTAGTTCAATTATTTAAGAAAAAAAATGTGTGTGCTTCTTGGATGGATACCACCCTTGACCCCACTCTTCCTCTCAACCCATCCCTCATTCTCTCCCTCTTCTTAACCTAAGGGAAGCACTTCAATTATTTGGAGAAAAATAGGTGCTTCCTGGATAATTTCACCCTCACTTCCCCTCCTCTCATTTTTCTTCTCTTCTTCAACCTATTCTGACGATATCCAGGAAATGTTTAGATGTAGAGTAGACTAAATGCATAACAGGTGAATTACACCAAGTGAACCAAGACATGATCTCCACTGAAACACCTTATTATACTTATTAAATCTATGCATATAATTAAATCTTTGCTCTTCCGTAACACCAAAAATCTTTCAGAAATTTCAAAAGTAGGACAGATTACTCTAGGGGTAATGATAGTGATAATGGAATCCTACCAGGGTACTGCTAGCGACAACAAAATTGACATAAGAGAATAAGGTTTGCTCTTCCGTAACACCAAGGTGGAAATTTCAGAAGAAGGAAAGATAACTCTAGGGAGGTAAATAATGATCATCATAATAGAATCCTACCAGGATACTGTAGAGCTGGAGATGTGCGTGTGTGTGCGTGTGTGTGAACTGAGATAAGAGAATAAGGATTACTCTTCTGTAACACCAAAAGTAGTTTGGAATTTTCAGAAGTATGAAAGATCACTCTAGTGAGGTAAAAAATGATAGTGATAATGGAATCCTACCAGGGTACTGAATACCTGGAGATGTTTGTGTGTGCGCGTGGGCATGTGCGCATGTCTGTGTTTTAAGAGATAACTTAATTCGGGTTCTTTTGGAAACAAAATAACTTCAGGTTGATAGTTATTATAATATAAATGTACGATAGGAGTTGCATAACAATAAGCTATGCCTATCAGAATCAGATCCTCGCCCTCAAAAACACCCTGCCCCCAATTAGGCCATATGGCACTGCCCCAAATGTCTTTGAATCGTTTGTGTTGGAAGAATTATCCCTCTAGACCCAAACATGTCCTTTGGGTACCTACAAAATCCACAAAGCACAAGGGAAAGAACTTTAGAATAAAATGTTTAAGGGAAAGATAAAATAAAGTGAATAAACCATGAATCAAGACAATGATGACTCCAAATAAAGTGAAGGAACATAGAAACCCCAAAAAACGAAGCGTAAACTACCAAATCAACTTTGGCACCTAAAATCAAATAAGTGCACATAATAACTCTGTTTTGGATAAGAAGATCAAAAGAAATATTCAACTTACATGGATCTATCAGTTGAAGGACCTGGTCAGTTCTCATAGAGCACATAAAGACTAATTTACATGGATGATATTTAATCAGGCTACAAGCATAGGTTCAGAGAGAGCTTCCCAAATTAACAGATGTTCTGGGCTACTTCAATTGACACATCCCATGATGTGTCACTCCACTACTAGAAACCGTAACTAGGGTTGGAAGTGTTCTTATCATCAAAGGAAATTATCCAAGGACCTACATTAGACATCTTAACCCATTCTATAAACATTTTAAACAATGCGTTGTTATCACCATTCTCATCTAAGTCTATTCTTATAAAAGTGGGACAAATATGGAGCACAAAGGCTCAATAAAGTTAATGACAAAAAATAACAAGTTGTCAACTGGTGTTAAATTCTTAGATGACTAGTATGTGTCTTCCAAATTCTCTTACTATACATGAGACATCATGAAGAAAGACAATAACTTCTCCATATAGTCTTTATCCAACTCTGAGCCATTAATAAAATTAAGAGTCAAATACGATACTTTCCAGTGCATTTATACTAAGGTCCTAGTCTAAAACATTAAAGTGCACACAGCATCCCTACATAGACTTGTGAATGATAATAAAGCAAGAGAGAGAGAGAGAGTATTCAAAACTTGCTACTAAAACAAAATAGAGAAAAAAATGTTATCCCCATAAGATCCAATAGCCCAACCTTCCGAGCAAAAGAAAAAAGAATGAAATCAACTTAGTTATTAACTCAAAAACTTCAATCCAATATATATTTACTGTGTGCATAGATGTGTTGTCTGCATGAAGATTTCTCATCAATTTCCTTCTATAAGGTACCCTATGTGAGCCATCATTTTGCAACCTACCAATGTTTCCCGGTGGAGCCATATCCTAAACCCTAGAATGTAGTGGAAACCGAATGTTGGAGGAGTTACATGCCAGGGATATCGATGCAATTGTGCACCACTAGGGCTAATTAAGGTTTCATTGGTATCTGTATTTTTTTTAGTGTAGTCATTGTATAAAATAAGGCAGAACAGAGAAAATAAGGAGAGAAAAAAAGAGAGAGATTGTGATTGCAAGTTGCAACTCTTCCATCAATAGTAGAGTTTTCCGGTTATGCATCTTAACCATGGACGTTGGTTGCATCGATAAAATAACCTTAAATCTAGTGTTTCTTGTCTCTTTCTATGTTGTTTATTCCTTCGTGCGGTTATTATAGCTAATTTTCATTACCTTAACTAGGTATATCAGTTCTCGGAGCACAAGTTTTAGCCACTACTGCTTCAATCATTTCAACAACAGACAACATGCATCATGCCATGAATTGTGAATAAGAGATTACTCCTGCAAGACAAAAAGTGGGGGTTGCTTTATTAGGTAAATTCATCCACGACACATGCTACGCTAAACCCATTCATTAAACAAGATTACCTGTACTTTTTTAAAAATTTTGCAATATTCAGCCTACAGCACTAAATGCAATGCGTTTTGATCAAAACTAGGGAAACTTTCACCGAACTAACCAGGTTTTGGAGTAAAAGCAAACAACCACCTCCAATTTTAATTTGTATCAATAACCCCCTAACATTTATTTGTTGTATCACATCCATCTCCCTAGCTATGAAGCATGGCCACTACTATTTGATGGGGTTTTGAAAATTCATTACACTTTCTCTTCCATCTTATAGAGAACTTGCAATAAGTTATTGCTCAAAATTCGGCCTAATACCGTTTTCTCATAATATCAAATTAGTCCAAAAAATTACCTTTCGGTTTATTGGGACAAAGTACACGTAGAAAAAAGTTAAAACCTGTATGGGGGCAAAATTAAGATAATCAACGTTATCTTAACTTGGAAGGTATAAGGTATGCTAACTTTGGTTATCCTACCTTTACCTCCAACTTACAGTTACCATTCAACTTTGTGTCACTGATGTGAAACTACTTGTGAGTGTATAATGAAAGAAAATGATTCCCTGTCTCTATTTGTCACGCCCCGCTTCCCAAAACACGGAAATACGGGCGCGGGACTAAGGCCCAGCGAATGGT
The DNA here is from genome assembly GCA_017893485.1 of Hemerocallis citrina. Taxonomy (NCBI): domain Eukaryota; kingdom Viridiplantae; phylum Streptophyta; class Magnoliopsida; order Asparagales; family Asphodelaceae; genus Hemerocallis; species Hemerocallis citrina. The sequence continues at coordinate 256,449,036 of CM030364.1, forward strand.
GCGAACACACCATTCATAAGCTGTACAAGTAAACTCAACAACAATATAACAGAACAATCCACGCAGGCATATAAATCACAATGTAATAATGAAAGTTCATGACATAGTTCATAAACATAACCAGCAACTGGGAGGTACAAATTATTACGGGTCAAACAAGCCCGGATTACAATAAATAGTTGTAAGAAATAAAATACAACTAAAGATAACATGAAAACGATAAACTAGAACACTTGGTCAGCGACACCTTCTGGTAACTCTCCATTAGGGCCTGCAAGTATATTATAACAAGAAGAAAAGAAAAGGGAAACAAGGAGACCCGTTAATACAAGTTACGGGCCGCAAGGGAGTACAAGCTAAGGGAAACAGGAACAAAATAAAACAAAGGAAAAACAGGAAAAGAGCAGAGAATCAATAATTATGAAATAGGAACAAAATGCAACAGGTAAACATGATATGAACATGGCGTTACGAAACAAGTGACATGTAAAACAAGTAAACAAGTATCGAATCAACATGAACATGTAACATGTAATTGGATCATGAAAATGCACGTGTTAATCTTATGTCTAATGTTTGATTCTATCTAGGTAGCACTTCATGCATCCATATTTTTACTACATGGTTGCTACAGTCAATACAATTTGTCGTTTAGAATTAGTGGTGGGTTTTATAGGTCACGTACTCGGGAAAAACATGTACATTCAATATTGTATCAAGATACGTGCAAACTTGTAACGTGAAACATGTAGAGTGTAAACTTGTAACGTGCAAACATGTAAACTTGTCATTTGCAATCTTGCAACTTGTAATTGCAACTTGCGTCGGGAAACCACGAGCTCCCGTCCGAGTACGCTCTTCTATATTGCCCACTACTTAAATCTTTCCCTTATACCCCGGCTTGTTACTTTTATTTAAATTGTTAACACAAACATAATGCAATGAGGACAAAGTCAAGATATGGACATGGAATATCTAGGAATTGTGCATGAAATATGTTCTAAGTAAGGAGATGTGAAACATGTAGTTTAGTGTCATAATTGGGTATAATTTATTAATATATATATATGGGTCTGTTTTATTATTTCACATATGGGTCCATAATATTTTAGGGTCATCTAAAATTAACATTTGCAACTATAAGTGGCTAATTACATGTATAAACTAAATCAGAAATTAAGGGATAATATAAACAAAACTTAAATTATTAACAATGGTAAAATAGTCATTCACATCAATATGTATAATCTCTAAAATTACATATTTTTTTGTATTTATTTTTGTGTTTGTGTCATGTGTAGGGTAGCAAAATATTCACGATCTCATGTGAATATAGGATCGGAGGATTAGGAATGAAAACGGGTGTCAATTCGACTTATGAATGCGAATTGGAGTCCAAAGAATAATATACTTGCGGTATTTTGTCAAATGGCTTGTACTAGAAAAATAAAGTGGTACAAGAGATACTTGCCTTAACGATGGTGAGTCCGAACACGAACCAATACGGGATGCGGATCCCGAAAGACGAGACACTAGCACGGACACGCGCACACACGTACGAGATACGTGCAGCCACTGAATCCACTGAATCAGCTCCGGGGGACAAAACAGCAAAACAGCAATAGTTGATCAGATCTGATTCTGATCAGATGAATCGAGCGGTAGGGATTCCTTCCTACACACCGGATCACCCCCAAACAGCAAACGGCGAGTTAAGATCCCCTCCAACAAAACACAGAACACCAATTTTACCCACTCACGCTTCTTCTTCCTCAACGCGTCCGAGAGAGGGGGAGGGAGATCGCGGGAGAACGAGAGCGGCGATCGGCGAGGCGTCTGCGGTGCGAGACGCGCGACTGCGGCGGCGCAGTGGGAGGCGGTCGCGGCGACGACCGGTGGAGCCCTGTTTTTGGTTCGAAAACAGGGGAGGAGACAGGGGAAGGTTTGTGGTGGTTGTGAGAGGCGATGGGTTTCGGTTGGCGAGGCGAGGGGGTGCGGGAGTGAGGTCGACGACGAAGGGACGGCTGCGAGGTGGTGCAGGAGCGAGGAAATGGTGGATATGGGTTCGATGGCGTTATGGGTTGGGAGTAGAGGCGGGGAAGACGGTGGAGGTGGGTGATGGCGTCGATGGTGGATGATGGCGGTGGTTAGGGGTGGTGCTTGAGGGCGACGAGCGATTGGTTGGGTTCGGTTCTGGGTTGAAGACGAACGAAGAGAGGGAGCGAGCGGAAGTGAAGAAGACGATTGTTTTGGGAGCTATGGGTTTTTGATCTGTTTAGTTTTGTTTTGTTTGGTTTTAACAGAAGAAGAGAGAGTACGGGAGAGAAGAGAGGTATATATTAGTATAATTGAAGTATGGAAATAATATAAAATCGGGAGAGATTGTAGGGAGGAGAAAGTTACGGGATTACACAATGAGGGGATTTAATAGGTTCATAATTAGGCATAGAGATTAGGGGGGTTACGGGAGAGATTTTGGGGGTTTAATTTGAGGATTAAAAGAGGTAGGAAAGATTAGGGGAGATATAGAAGGGATTTGTTGATCTGGTCAACAAGGAGGGTTTGGGTTTGGGTTAGCGGATCAAGACCCAATAGGGTGGGCTTGGTCCTTGGGCTTAAAATAAATAATGAAAAATAGATCAAATTCAATTGGGCTTTGAAATAATAATGATAATAATAATAAAGATCAAGAAAAATAAAAGTAATAACAACATCACTAAAATTTAACGATAGCAATAATAATATTACTAATAGTAAAAACAACCAATATTAATAAAAATGATAACAATGACAATACTAAAATAATAGATTTAATAATAAAATAATAATAACGAGGTTATATAAAGAAATTGGCTTTAACAAATAATTAAGAAAGTTCCAAATAATTTTAGTTTGGATAAAATGAAAATAGTCGATCAATCGCAAAATAGAAAGTAAGGTAAAATATACATTTATTCGAAATAAGCATAATTTCCAATCAGAAATATTTTAAATATATAAAAAGTAAAAATGAAATTAACACAACTACATTCATATAAAATTCGAAATACAGAATATTATTCAGAAATTATATATTTACGGAAACGAGGGTTACACTATTGATTGACAAATGTCCATAATATATACATGAATTACAACTTGATATTAGGCTAAGATTGAGGAGACTAATACTACCTGATGGATACAAATCACTACTTTCTAAATATATACATATTCAATCACAAGCTAAGATTGAGGAGAGATTGATGAGATTGATAATACCTGATACAAATGACTACTTTCTAAATATATATATATTCTGTCAACTTTCTAAATATATATATATATTACTTTCTAAATTTATATATATTATGTCAACTTTCTAAATATATATATTCTGTCACACCCCCGCAGTCGAAGCGGGAGGTTGTCGTACGCTGAGACTGTCCCTGAAATCTTGAAATAACACTAAAGGAAGGCCATTTGTGAAAATATCGGCAATCTGATAACGCGATGGGACATGTAGGACACGTACTTGTCCACGAGCAACTTTCTCGCGAACAAAGTGAATATCCATCTCGATGTGTTTAGTGCGTTGATGCTGGACTGGATTCCCGAAAAGATATATCGCAATAACATTATCGCAGTAGACCAATGTAGCCTTATGGATAGGACAATGTAACTCCAGAAGAAGATTGCGTAACCAACATGACTCAGAAACCACATTGGCAACACCTCGGTATTCAGCCTCAGCACTAGAGCGAGATAGAGTGGCTTGGCGTTTAGAAGACCAGGAGAGTAAGTTATCACCAAGGAATACATAATAACCAGAAGTAGATCTCCTGGTATCTGGGCAACCACCCCAATCTGCATCTGTATACGAAATCAGAGAATTAGTCAATGAAGGATAAAGATGCAATCCATAATGAAGTGTACCCTGAATGTAGCGCAGGATGCGCCTGAGAGCCTGCATATGATCATCCATCGGATTATGCATAAATAAACATATTTGCTGTACCGCATAAGAGATGTCAGGCCTCGTGAATGTGAGATACTGGAGGGCTCCGGCAAGGCTACGATAGTGAGAGGGATCCTCATATGGAGTGCCAGCTTTAGCGCAAAGCTTCGGTTTAGTATCAACTAGAGTAGGACAAGGCTTACAAGATGACATGCCAGCACGTTCAATAATTTCTTCGGCATATTTTTTTTGAGACAAAAATAGACCACCAGTATGTCGATTGACGGCGATACCCAAGAAGTAACTCAGTGGGCCCAAGTCTTTCATAGCAAATTCGAAGCTAAGAAGTGACATAATAGACTTGCGAAGAGCATCAGAAGAAGTAGTAAGGATGATATCATCCACATAAAGAAGAATGTAAGCCATATGAGTACCTTTCCGGTAGATGAAGAGAGAGTTGTCAGACTTGCTCTGAGAGAACCCAATGGAAGAAACATAATCGGCAAATCGTTTGTACCAGGCTCTAGGAGCTTGCTTGAGCCCATATAGCACTTTTCGCAGAAGACATACATGATTAGGATGAGCCGGGTCCTTAAAACCCAAGGGTTGGTGCATGTACACTGTTTCTTTTAGTTTACCATGTAAAAAGGCATTTTTAACATCCAACTGATGAATGGGCCAAGCCTTAGAGAGAGCAAGACTGAGTACTGTTCGAATAGTCACCGGTTTAACGACCGGACTAAAAGTTTCTCCACAATCCATGCCAACCTGTTGACTTGTACCATCACCTACAAGTCGGGCTTTATGCCTCTCAAAAGAACCGTCAGATTTTTTTTTTATGTCTGAAAATCCACATAGACCGAATAACATTAACATCAGGTGGACGAGGCACTAAATCCCACGTCTTATTTGTAATGAGAGCATTATATTCGTCATCCATAGCCATTTTCCAATTCGGGTTTTTGAGTGCAGACACAGGGTTACGAGGGAGGGGAGATTTTGTGACATGAGTAAGAAGGCCATGATATTTTGTATTGGGTTTGAAAATACCGTGTTGGCTCCTTGTCACGGGTTTCGTTTCTGAACTCGAAGTGGGCTGGAAAATGGGAGGAAGAGGGGGATGTTGTGTTTGGTCTAAATGTGGGCTGAGATCTGACTGACCAAAAATGGAAGATGATGGTGTTGTGTTGGAAGAGGCGGACTGGGCCGGCTGTGGAGAAGAGAGGGTTGACTGTGCCGGCTGAGAAGGTGGGTGAGCTGACTGGGATGTAGCTGGCGGGCTAGACCAAGAGGGAGAAGGTGAAGGTTGGGCCTGCACTTGAGTTTGTGGAGTGGACTGCTGTTGCAAATGGTTAATCACGTAAGGTGATAAGCCATTGTCAAGAAATTCATAGGATGTGGAATGAGGAGTATGCAACTTTGAGAAGGGAAATTCGGTTTCATCAAATAGTACGTGGCGACAAATGATAATTTTATTTGATGATAAATCATAGCATTTGTAACCACGATGATTTGACGGATAACCCAAAAATACACAAGGTGTTGAACGAGGTTGAAGCTTATTTATCGTAGTAGAAGGGAATAAAGGATAACACAAGCAACCAAAGACTCGTAGGTGAGAGTATGATGGGTCTTTTTGATATAGAATTTTGAGAGCCGATTGATAAGCGAGAGTTTTACTTGGTAAAATGTTTAGAAGATACGTTGCCATTTGCAAAGCATGGTGCCAAAAAAAATGGAGGTAGTGAAGCATGAGCTAATAAAGTTCGAATGATATTATTAATGGAACGGATTTTTCTTTCGGCCTTTCCATTTTGGGATGAAGTATGCGGACAAGAAAAACGAAAGGAAATTCCATTAGCTTCACAAAGACTCTGAAAAGGACCATTATCATATTTTCTACCATTGTCACATTGAATATTTTTTAATTCCTGTTCAAATTGAGTTTTGAAGTAGGCTCTTAATTTGAGAAAAGTTGGATAGACTTGAGATTTTTTGGAGATAGGGAAAGTCCCCAAAAATTGCGAATAGTCATCCAAATAGAGCACATAATATTTGTGACCTAAAGAACTCAAAACAGGAGATGTCCACAAGTCACTATGCAAAATATCAAAAGGCATATAAGTGGAGTTATGAGACTCAACAAACGGCAATTTAACATGTTTACCAAGAGGACAAGAGTGACAAAAACTTGAATGTCTAGTTTTAGTACATTCAATCAATTTATTCCGCCTAAGGGAGTCTAAAGCAGGTACTCCTGGGTGACTTAAACGGTCATGCCAAAGGGAAGAAGACAAAGCTGCAAGAATGGATGGAGAAACAGCTTGATTATTTTTGGTGGTGGTGGTGGTGATGGGATATAGCTCGCCCCGACTATCACATCTCATTAGAGCCATCCCCGTCTGAAAGTCCTTCACAGAAAACCCAAAAGGATCAAATTCAACAGAAACTTGGTTATCCGTAGTGAATTTACGAACTAAAACTAAGTTTTTAATTAAATTTGGGGCGTGGAGGATATTTTTTAACATTAATGGAGGGTGTGGGGGGGGGGGGAGGTAGATTAGCACTACCAAAACCACGAATAGGAATAGAATGGCCATTTCCAACAATTATACCATTATTTTTGCTCAAATTAAAATAAGACGAAAGATTACCTTGCGCGGATGTCATATGTGATGTTGCCCCGGTGTCCATATACCAAGACGGGTCGGGCTGAGCAAGGCTGAGTGTATGAAGGGCTGCTTCAATGTCGGTTGGGTTGGGTGCAGTTGCAGTGAACGCTGACTGTTGTGGTCTTGATCCAAGTAGGCCTGGCTGCTGTGATCTGGGAGTAAAATTGGGTCTGGCCCAATTGTAGGATGGATAGGGACATGGAGGAAGAGACCAAGGAGCCCACTGCTGCCATGGATTGAACTGCTGCCACTGTTGCTGCTGTCCATGACCGGCGCCACTGCTCCGTCCGCCCTTGCCGAAGTTCCGGCCACCGCCAGAATGTTTGTGGTTTTTCTTGCCCTTGTTCCCACGATAATTGTTATTATTATTATTCCGATTGTTATGATTTTGATTACCTGGAGAAGAATATTGGGTATTCATATCATCATCAGAATGTTGGGAGTTTGCAACAAGGGCAGCCGGAGATGAAGATGAGCCAGATTCACGAGTGGCCCGTTGAAGAATAGTCGACTCTTCCAGTTCCAATCTCGACTTGGCGGTATCAAAGGGCGGTAAAGGATCATGTTGTTGAATGTACGTCACAAATCCTGCATAAGGATCAGTTAGTCCCGAAATCATCTTCAAGACCAAACGAGTATTAGAGACTGGAGCATCAACATTCGCCAATTGATTGGCTAGAAGTTTGAGGCGGTTGCAGTAGGCTTTGGTGGTGGGGAAATCCTCCAAATTCGTGTTCGTGAATTGGTTTTCGAGGTGGACAGCCTTCGAGTGTTTGTTGTCTTGGAAAATAGCAGTAATTCTTTTCCAACACTGTTCGGCTGAGTCATCTATCACAAGGATGGAATTGAGAATATCTTGTGATATGGTGGCGTACATCCATTGTAACACGGCCGCATCAAGACGATGCCAAAGATCGGGGTTGGCTGTTTTGGCATCATCTGCCGCCTTCTTATCCTTTTCATCGGTAGGAGGAACGATGTGATCAAGCACGTTATGGACACGGGCTTGAACTTTGAAGAGGGCTGCCCAAGAAGTGTATAGGCTAGAATCATTGTCTAACGTGACTGGAATGAGGGATTTCACGTTGGTGATTGCTAAAGCCGAGTGAAACTTGGGTTGTTCTGCCATTGAGGGCTAAGATTAGGGAGGAGGGGAGCTGTAGAAAGTAAATAGAGGTGGTAGCAATGGTAGTTAGGAGGAGGAGAGTAAAGAAATGGCTCTGATACCATGAAAGAAAATGATTCCTTGTCTCTATTGATTGACAAATGTCCATAATATATACATAATATTGAGGAGACTAATACTACCTGATGGATACAAATCAATACTTTCTAAATATATACATATTCAATCACAAGCTAAGATTAAGGAGAGATTGATGAGATTGATAATACCTGATACAAATGACTACTTTCTAAATATATATATATTCTGTCAACTTTCTAAATATATATATATTATGTCAACTTTCTAAATATATATATATTCTGTCATATAATTTATCCAAGTAAATTAAAGCAAGTAGTATTCACCAACACGTTTAAGCATAATTATAGAATGAAATTTAAAACATTTACGGTTAATGAATTTTAGAAGAGTCACATGTTCACTAGCAGTTCTATTTAATAACGTAGATAACATTATTAACAAAGCTAAAGTTGTGCAATTTAAAACCGACAATAGTTTATAAGCTACGGGCATGTAGAAACTCTCACTCTCATATACAGTAGCAGAGTCAACAGATAATAATTTAGAGATAATGAAAGTGAAATTCAAATGACATAATTACCTGAAAAACTTACCAACTATGGACATGGATGAACAATGGATGAGAAGAGGAATGGTAGAGGAGGCTTGTAACCTTGAAGATGATGAATCAATAGAAGAAAGAAGGATAATAGTCAGTTTCACACCTTGCCTTAAAGTTTCACACATTCAAGACATGAACATAGAGACATCACATTCTCTTTGTTTGATTTTTTTCATTCACCAAATCATATCTTTTTACAATAACTCAAGCCTTTATATAGGCTACTACCACTCACACATACTCACACACACAACTGCATAACTGATGCACAACTGCCTATTAACTGCACACACAACTAACTGCACACAACTGCCTACCAACTGCATACACACAACTGACACACACTGTTAGGGTTATATACTGAAAGCATCACTTTTGTATTAACTTTATTTCCTTATTTTTTTTGAATGAGAATCATATGGGCATATGTTTGCATATTGTGTTTATTATAATATTAATGCAAGTGTCTGATATTCTATAAGGTTGATAATATGGTGTGAGGTGACACACAGAAGATCATATTATCAGTTCCCTATGGAATATATAAATAGTTCACAACCTAGATGGACTTGGACAATCCATTGGAAAGGTTGTAGTGTAATCTGGTATTAGTCTGTCTTGACTATAGGTTTACACTAGTACACTTTGTGTGTATTGAACAGGACCACTTGAGGTTGTTCTCTTTGTACTGACTACAAAAGAGAACAAACACCTCTGTTATTATGGATGCTTATGCTCTTAATCCAGATATAATAACAGACATGTATATGCAGTGTGCATTACTTTGACTCATAAAAGAGTGAGATTCATTATGGATCAACAACCTCTATGAATTGGGTAATAGCATTGTATGTATGATGGGCTGTTGATTGTAAAAGAAATCCATGTCCCGATACGTCGGGTTGATGATGTCCCCTTAAGGAGCTCATAAGGATTGTCATGTAAACCCTGCAGGTGGATTACATCCGACATGACAAATAAAGTTGAGTGGTACTACTTAAGGATAAAAGATGTTGATCAATATAGTTGTCAGTAACTTAATTTGATCGACGGACATTCGATATCTTAACATGGGGAGTTGAACGAGCATATAATAAAAGGAACCTATAAATATAATTTGGGATTAGGAAGGTAGTGCAACAATAGCTCCTTAGTGGACCGAGCTATTGTTAATGGGTCTGGGTTGTGTGTTCGGGCTGAACACGGGATACCCAGATTCGTTAGGAGACCTAACTCTAATTTCTCCTCATGGTCCTTGTCGTAGCCTTATATATATCCTCTATTCTCTGGCCGTCATTGACAATCAAAAATATAAGATTTTTCTCTAAATTCGTGATACACGTAAGGAGAGAAAGAGAGGTCAGCCAAGGAGAAGAAAGGTTGGGAGATCGTCGCCCACATGACGCCCAACCCGAGGAAGGAATACGTGCAGAAGATCTTGGGGTCGCTGTCGTCTTCTTCTCACCGCATGTATAATTTGTGAACCCTAGATTCTGCTGTATAGGGTTAGATCACATTTTTAATCTGTTTATATTTAACGATCGATACGCACACCAATCTGTAGTCCTGGGAATCATCTCAGTTCCATCAATTGGTATCAGAGCCGGTATTGGATCTGCGTATTGATTGTTACATCCATGTTGTCCAATAAAACTTGTGTTGTATGATAGTCGGTAGATGTAGATCTGTTCTAACTCGGTTTTGCAGGCATCTTAGATCCAACTATTATGGTCCAATGCATGTTTTGTTTGTGTTGTTGTTGTTTTGTGGATGTAATTATTGTGTTGTTATTGTTTTGTGGATGTAATTAATATCACGAGGGTTGATCGTGCTTATAATTTTAATTTTTCAATCTAGATTATGTGTGAACTCCTTCGGGAGGCATAGGATTGATGTAATTTTAATTTTTCAATCTAGATTATGTATGAACTCCTTCGGGAGGCATAGGATTGATGTAATTTAATTTTTTTTGATCGATCGTGATGGCGGTGGTGGCTGTTTCTGACACAGGTCGAACCCCGTATAGCTCCGCGCAGGGTCAGATCTGGGCTTCGCACAGTCGGGGAAGAATCAGGAAGGATGGCCATAATAGTTGGATATTTTTTTTCAAATTTATTGCCATTATTGCTTATTCTGATTATGCATGCTTATTATATTGTGATGTTTTTTTTGAAAAACTAGGATCACATTAATAATGGACAACATGGACATAAATTAACTAGTAGAAAAACCCTCATTGTTAAATAACTAAGTGGGAGAGGGAATTCATTTAACATGAATCCCACGGTCTCCATTGCTGGTTTGTAGGTGATATAATCATACTTGCGTGTTGGCTTTAGTGCTTTCCTCCATATCGGATGAGTATAATTATGGATCACCAGTACAGACTTCCTTAGGGATAATTGTAGAAAGTTACCTAGTATGTGTTCACTTCTCCATCTGAAGGAACTCAATACAAGATAATGGACTTAGTATTAAGCAATGGTATACACTTAGATACAAATAATGGTATCCTCCCCATCGGAGTCACTGCTATTATTTGTAGGACCAGAGCAAGACCAACAGATTAATTTTATTTGTCAAAAAGTTGTGTTGACATGATAGTAAAATTAATAGGAAAAACCTACTTGAACAAATATTGAATTTGTATACGTCCACACTATCGTGGCATGCTAAATTCATGGTGTTTAAGGTGTTGGTAAATTTTTTTTATTATTGTTTTGAGGGAATCAATATTTAATTAATTCAAAAAGTTTTGCCCTACATAATTTTTTTTATGTGATTCTCAGGATTTCAAAAATGGGTTCTTTCAGTCCACTTATGGTGATTCTTAAAGAAAACAAACTTACTGGCCATAATTATATTGACTGGAAACGTAACTTGGATATTGTCTTAACTGCTGAAGAGTACAAATTTGTACTCAATGAAGTATGCCCACCTAAGCCTGATGCTGACTCTGATGAAGAGGCCAAAGAGGCTTATAAGAAGTGGAACAAGGCAGATGAGATGGCGCGGTGTTACATTTTGGCATCTATGTCAAATGTACTGCAGCATCAGCATCAGGCCATGTCCACAGCTTATGATATGATGTACAACCTTAAGGAACTCTTCGGACATCAGAGTAGAGCAGCTAGGCAATTTGCTATAAAGAGTTTGATGAATGCATCTATGGCTGAGGGGACACCAGTAAGGGATCATGTTCTCAAGATGATGGGTCATCTAAATGAGATGGAGATCCTTGGTGCTGAAATCGATGGGGAAACCCAGGTCGATATCATTCTCGGGACTCTGCCTAAAAGTTTTGACTCGTTTTGCCTTAATTACAACATGAACAAAAGGTTGTATACTTTGTCAGAACTTGCAAAAGAACTACAGGATGCTGAAGCTCTCTTCAAGCAGAATGCCCATGTTTATGTGACTGAAAAGGACTCTACTTCTAAGCCGAAAGGTGGTAAGAAGAAGAAAGTTCAGAAATAAGTAAACTCAGCAAAGAAGGGCATGGGACCTCAAAGCGCTGTGAAAAAGCCGAAAGGCAAGTGTTTCAAGTGCAAAGGGTCAGGACATTGGAAGACTGACTGTCCACTTCTCAAACAAAAGAACAAAGAAGGTATATCTCATTTACTAGTTGTTGAAACATGTTTAGCGGTGCTATCTACCGACACCTGGTGTGTAGATACAGGAGCCACTAATCATGTCTGCAATACATTGCAGGGGTTCCAGGAAACCAGATGGCTCAGTGATGGAGAGATATGCTTGTTTATGGGTGACGCTACAAGAGTAGCAGCCGTTGCAATAGGAGATGTTATTTTATCTTTTGGTAGAAATAAGTCTTTGACATTGAGAGATTGTCTTTATGCACCTTCACTTAGAAGGAATTTAATTTCTGTTTCCATGTTAGTTAAGGATGGATATTCAGTTTATTTTAATGACAATATTGTTATTAGAAAAAATAAGCATTTTATCTGTTCTGGTGCATTGGTTGATAATCTATATGTCATTAATCCTATTTCGCCCACAATGCAACTTATGGAAATGAATAATATGTCTTCTAACATAAATAAGAGAAAAGAACCTTCTTGTATGAACCAAACATATCTTTGGCACTTGCGATTGGGGCATGTTAACCTAAGAAGGATTCAAAGACTGGTTAAAGATGGACCTTTGAGTTCATTGGAAGTGGAGGCACTACCAGTCTGTGAATCCTGCTTGGAAGGTAAAATGACCAATAGGCCTTTCAAGGCAAAGGGGTATAGGGCCAAAGATGTGTTGGAATTGGTTCATTCTGATTTGTGTGGGCCCATGACTGTCCAGGCTAGAGGTGACTTTGAATATTTTGTCATATTTACTGACGATTATTCAAGGTATGGATACATTTATTTGATGCGCCGTAAGTCTGAGTGCTTTGAGAAATTCAAAGAGTACAAGGCAGAAACGGAGAAGCGTCATGGAAAATGTATCAAGTCATTACGTTCAGATCGTGGTGGCGAGTATCTCTTTGGGGAGTTTAGGGACTATTTGTCAGAGGCTGGGATTACATCCCAATTATCAGCACCTGGAACACCCCAACAGAATGGTGTAGCAGAAAGAAGGAATAGGACTCTTATGGAGATGGTTAGATCAATGATGAGTTATTCAGATTTACCAGATTCGTTTTGGGGATATGCCTTAGAAACTGCAGCTTATATTTTGAACTTGGTTCCTTCTAAGTCAGTACCAATCACTCCCACAGAACTGTAGACTGGGCGTAAGCCTAGTCTGAAACATGTTCGGATTTGGGGTAGTCCAGTACACGTGCTGAATGGGAAAGCCGATAAGTTGGTATCACGTACAGAAGTACGCTTGTTTGTAGGCTATCCAAGAGGAACGAAAGGTGGTTTATTTTATAGTCCTAAGGATCATAAGGTCATTGTTAGCACCAATGCTCAATTCTTAGAGGAAGACTATGTAATGAACCATAAACCCATAAGTAGAGCTGTTCTAGAAGAACTGAGAGGTGAGATGCCAAATACTTCAGTACCAACAGAACAACAGGATGTACCACCAGTAACTGCACAACGTGTCACAAATGTTGCACCACAACCGATAGTGCCTCGTCGTAGTGGGAGGGTTGTGATACAACCTGATAGATATATGTTCTTGGGAGAGTCGTCAGACTTTGTCCCTGAGGAACAAGATTATGATCCCTGTACCTACAATGAAACACTCCAAGATAAAGATGCAGAGTCTTGGCAAAAAGCAATGATATCTGAAATAGAATCTATGGATTCTAATCAAGTCTGGGAGCTTGTAGAATCACCTATTGGTGTAAAAGCCATTGGATGCAAGTGGGTCTATAAGAGAAAAAGAGGATCAGACGGTAAGGTTGAAACCTTTAAAGCTCGGCTTGTTGCAAAAGGTTTTACTCAAAGAGAGGGTATTGATTATGAGGAAACCTTTTCGCCAGTAGCCATGCTTAAGTCTATCCGGATTCTTTTATCTATTACAGCTCATCTTGATTATGAGATTTGGCAAATGGATGTCAAGACAGTTTTCCTTAATGGAAGTCTTGAGGAAGACATCTATATGCAGCAACCAGACGGGTTCATTGAAAAGGGCCAAGAGCATCTTATTTGTAAGCTCAAGAAGTCCATTTATGGACTCAAGCAAGCTTCCAGATCTTGGAACATATGTTTTGATCAGGTGATAAAATTCTATGGATTTGATCAATGTCAAGATGAATCGTGTGTATACAAAAAGTGTGACGGAAACGTAGTGGTATTCCTAGTACTTTACGTGGATGACATCTTGCTCATTGGAAACAATGTGAAGGTATTATCTAACGTAAGGGTATGGTTATCCAAACAGTTTGATATGAAGGACTTGGGAGAAGTAGGTCACATCCTTGGGATCAAAGTTCTACGAGATCGCAAGAAAAGGATGTTGGGCTTGTCCCAAGCTTCCTATATCGATACTATACTAACTCGTTTTAGCATGCAAAATTCGAAGAAATGTTTCTTACCTTTTAGGCATGGAATTGCGCTATCAAAGGAGCAGTGTCCGAGGACACCTAAAGAGATAGAGAACATGAAAGCAGTTCCTTATGCTTCAGCAGTAGGAAGCTTAATGTATGCAATGCTATGTACGAGACCAGATATCTGCTTTGCGTTGGCATGGTTAGCAGATATCAGTCTAACCCAGGATAAGAGCACTGGACTGCCGTAAAGCATATTTTGAAGTACCTGAAAAGGACTAAAGATTACATGCTAGTTTACCAGGCAGACAGTTTAGTTGCCTTGGGGTATACAGACTCAGATTTTCAGTCAGATAGGGATTCCAGGAAATCAACCTCAGGTTATGTATTTACTTTGGGAGGTGGAGCCACTATATGGAGGAGTATCAAGCAAAAATGTATTGCTGATTCTACCATGGAAGCCGAGTATGTGGCAGCCTCTCAGGCAACCAAAGAAGCGGTTTGGCTCAGAAACTTCCTATTGGACTTGGATGTGGTACCTAATTTGCCTAAGGCTATTACACTTTATTGTGATAATAGTGGTGCAGTTGCAAATTCGAAGGAACCACGAGCCCATAAGGCAAGTAAACACATTGAGCGCAAGTACCACCTGATACGAGATTTCGTAAAGAAAGGAAAAGTTGCTGTGATCAAGATAGCATCAGCAGACAACCTAGCTGATCCCTTCACTAAGAGCTTACCAGCTAAGGCTTTTGATAGTCATGTTGAGGGAATAGGAGTCAGATGCGTAGCAGCATGGCTTTAAGTATAAGTGGGAGATTTGTAACAGTATACTGAAAAGCAATGCTTTGAGTATAAGTGGGAGATTGTTAGGGTTATATACTGAAAGCATCACTTTTGTATTAACTTTATTTCCTTATTTTTTTTGAATAAGAATCATATGGGCATATGTTTGCATATTGTGTTTATTATAATATTAATGCAAGTGTCTGATATTCTATAAGGTTGATAATATGGTGTGAGGTGACACACAGAAGATCATATTATCAGTTCCCTATGGAATATATAAATAGTTCACAACCTAGACGGACTTGGACAATCCATTGGAAAGGTTGTAGTGTAATCTGGTATTAGTCTGTCTTGACTATAGGTTTACACTAGTACACTTTGTGTGTATTGAACAGGACCACTTGAGGTTGTTCTCTTTGTACTGACTACAAAAGAGAACAAACACCTCTGTTATTATGGATGCTTATGCTCTTAATCCAGATATAATAACAGACATGTATATGCAGTGTGCATTACTTTGACTCATAAAAGAGTGAGATTCATTATGGATCAACAACCTCTATGAATTGGGTAATAGCATTGTATGTATGATGGGCTGTTGATTGTAAAAGGAATCCATGTCCCGATACGTCGGGTTGATGATGTCCCCTTAAGGAGCTCATAAGGATTGTCATGTAAACCCTGCAGGTGGATTACATCCGACATGACAAATAAAGTTGAGTGGTACTACTTAAGGATAAAAGATGTTGATCAATATAGTTGTCAGTAACTTAATTTGATCGACGGACATTCGATATCTTAACATGGGGAGTTGAACGAGCATATAATAAAAGGAGCCCATAAATATAATTTGGGATTAGGAAGGTAGTGCAACAATAGCTCCTTAGTGGACCGAGCTATTGTTAATGGGTCTGGGTTGTGTGTTCGGGCTGAACACGGGATACCCAGATTCGTTAGGAGACCTAACCCTAATTTCTCCTCATGGTCCCTGCCGTAGCCTTATATATATCCTCTATTCTCTGGCCGTCATTGACAATCAAAAATATAAGATTTTTCTCTAAATGATACACGTAAGGAGAGAAAGAGAGGTCAGCCAAGGAGAAGAAAGGTTGGGAGATCGTCGCCCACACGATGCCCAACCCGAGGAAGGAATACGTGTAGAAGATCTTGGGGTCGCTGTCGTCTTCTTCTCACCGCAGGTATAATTTGTGAACCCTAGATTCTGCCATATAGGGTTAGATCACATTTTTAATCTGTTAAATTTTTAACGATCGATACGCACACCAATCCGTAGTCCTGGGAATCATCTCAGTTCCATCAATTGCACACACAACTGACTGCATATACACTGACAACTGACTGACTGCATACATACTGATGCCCACATCATTCTCTCCCGATGGGAGAGAACTAGACTCTGTTGAGCCAAATCTGATACTGCTGTGGTGCATGTTCTGTCTCAGAAATATATGGAAACCATATGTCGCCGGCGCTGATAGGTCTTGCCAAATCTCTAGAATGAACTCGGTGTCGGTGCATCAAAGCTAGGGTGGCTCTCATACTGCTCCAGCCTATCTGGATCAAGTCTCTGAAGATCTGAACGGTCCAGCCATGTGTCCTCAGTCTATGGTTTGTTTTTCCACCTAATTAAGTACCTGTGAATTCCACCATCTCCTGTAGAGATAATCTCATCATTTAAAATATTATCAATATCCTCTACTGAGGGGTATGTAATGTCAGAGAGTGGGGGTACTGGAGGAATCTCACCACTAAGCTCTTGGGAAGGCACTTCTATCAATGGGTTGCTAGGGTTAAAATTTAAGCCTTCGTAGCTTACTAAATCTTTGATATTGAAAGTTTTGCTAATGCCGAGACCTTCAGGAAGGTCGATAACATAAGCATTGTCATTAATTTTCTCTAGGATCTTAAATGGACCTGCACAGTGGGCATGCAACTTCTTAACGGCTCCAGTGGGTAACCGTTCTGGACGAATCCGGACCATTACTTCATCACCCACCTTAAAAGTTTTAAACCTCCTTCTAGCATTTGCTTTCAACTTGTAGTTAGCATTATTTTCTTCAATTTTCTTGGATATTTCTTTGTGTAATTCGTGTATGCGAGATGCAAATGCAGATGCAGACTCAGACTCTCTATGAGGTTCTAACATAGGTGCTAAGTCTATAGGTTGTCTAGGTCGATACCCAAAAACTATCTCAAGCGGACTCATACCAGTGGTTCGACTCTTAGATGAATTATATGCAAACTCAGCAATAGACAATTTCAGATCTCATGTTCCCATGTTTTCGCCTACTAACGATCTCAACAAACTTTCTAGACTCCTATTCACAGCTTCGGTCTGTCCATCAGTTTGAGGGTGGAAGGTTGAAGAAAACTTCAATTTTGTCCCCATCTTGTGCCACGGGGTTTTCCAGAAGTAGCTAGTGAACTTAACATCCCTATCAGACACAATAGAATTTGGGAGTCTATGAAGTTTAATGACGTTGTCGAAGAAAATTTGAGCAACACGTGAGGCATCGTAGATCTTAGAACAAGCCAGGAAGTGGGCCATTTTTTTAAAATGGTCTACAACAACAAGGATGGAGTCATGCTTCTTTTGGGTCTTTGGGAGACCAAGTATGAAATCCATACTGACGTCTTGCCATGGGCAGTGAGGGACAGGCAACGAAGTATACAAACCAGTGTTTTGCTTACGTTGTTTGGCTAATTGACAGGTTTGACATCGGTTAAAGCCTTACAACGTATTTTTTTTAAACTGGACCAAAAGAAACGATATTCGACAGCATCAGTCATCTTGTTATGCCCAAAATGTTCAGCAAGACCACCAGCATGCAATTCCCAAACAAGATATTCTCGAAGAGAGGTGCGGGGAATGCATAGCCTAGATAAATAAAATAAATAACCATCTCTAAGAAGGTAGTTATTTATCACTCGAGTTACGCCATCCTGTCAAAGAGAATAAATTTCTTGGAAATCATGACAGGATTCATACTCATCTTTGATTCTCTCAAAGCCAATGACTTGGGTGCGCATAAAAGATATAAGCATGTGACAACGACTGAGTGCATCGGTGGCCTTGTTTTCAACTCTCTTTTAATGCCGGATAGTATAGGAATATTCCTGAAGAAATTCAACCCATCGACCATGTCTGGGTCTCAAGTTATGTTGGGAGTTTATAAACCTCAAGGCTTTGTGCTCAGAAAAGATAACGAATTCTTGCGGCAGAAGATAGTGATGTCAGTGCTTTAAAGACTGTATCACCGCATAGAATTCCTTATCATAGGTGGAGTAATTATGTTTTGCTGCATTTAATTTTTCGCTGAAATAGGTAATGCGATGTTTTTCTTGGCTAAGAACACCGCATATGCCAATACCAGAAACATCGCAAGTCACCTCAAAGACATTTGAAAAAGTCAGTTAACAGCATAACAGGAGTTTGGACCATTCTTTTCTTAATCTCATTAAATGCTTTTGTGGCAGCTGGTGTCCAAACAAAACTCACATTTCTTCAAACAGTCCGTTATAGGAGCTGTTATGCTGCTGAAGCCTTGTACAAACCTTCAGTAAAAGGTTGCGAGTCCATGAAAACTTCTGACATCTCTAATATTACGGGGCTCGGGCCAATTAACAATGGCTCTCACCTTCTTTGGGTCAACTGATACACCTTTAGCAGATACTATAAAACCCAGAAAGATGACCTGGTCCGGAAAGAAAGTACATTTGGTGGGGTTAGCATAGAGTTCTTCTTTCCTTAAGACACTACAAACCTGCCTTAGATGGTCCAGATGACTCACTACAGATCGGCTGTAAATGATAATATCATCAAAATATACAACGAGAAATTTTTCCATGAACGGACGGAGGACCTGAGTCATAATTCTCATAAATGTACTCGGGGCGTTGGTCAACCCAAAAAGGCAAAACCATCTTTGGCCTTACATGAGTCTTCCATTCGTCACCTGGACGGACACGGATTTGATGGTAACCACTCTTAAGATCAATCTTAGAGAAGATTATGGCACCTACCATCATGTCTTGCATATCATCCAGTCGTGGAATGGGAAAGCGGTACTTCACTGTAGCGCCCCGGATCCCCGTTACCGGACATCCGTGACACTCACCAGAATCTTTACCTTCAAATGCATCTCAACACAGTAATAACACGGAAATTTAAAAACTTTCTATTGCCAAATAAAGTCATTACATTATTGATTACAACCAATGTCTTGTTCTTGAACAAGAATACAAATTACATTAACTCATTACATCTTATTACAAACATACATCAACTCCTGTTGTAAAGTTAACAACTGTCTCTCGGAATGGCAATTGACGGTTCACTGTCGAAGCTCTGCTGAACAGTCAGTCTGCTTCCCTGGGACTTGCTCCTCGGCTTGAGTCTTCTGCTGCGCGACTCTGATATCTCTACACTACTCGAAAGGTAGAACCGGTACCTAAAAGGTAGGGAACGTCAGTACTTCGACTGACGCAATACTGATAATAACAGCGATCCTCCAAACTGGCAACCACAAACCATCTTGAATGGAAAGAGAAACGTGCATTCTAAATTATGTAGTGCTCGTGTATGCCATGATCTAACAACTAAATGACCAATCACAAGCCTATTCTAAAGTAAGCAAGGCTTGGGAATCTGGATCTGCATGCATCCCATACTACATGCGTTCCAGACCCAAACATGGCCTAATCTAATGCACAAACAAGAATGCACACGATGCACCTACTCTAATACAATTCATTTGGGAACGTATGCATCCTATACTACATACTTCTCCAAAATCAACTTCGATGGAAACGTATGCATCCCATACTACATACTTTCCAAGGAGTTCGTCTCTTCTGATTGTAGGGTTCAATCCCTCGCCATGCATCCTACCCTTGTACTCATCCAGTTCCCAATAAATTGTCCGTCGCCCAAGGAAGTTGCAGTTGGTCGGTCTAGTTCTGCCACTGCAGTGCCAAAGTGGTGGTCGTATTTGCCACTTGGTACCCGCGTACGGACCTCTTCAGAAAGCCGCGTTCAATCCGGTTGCAAGACCGTGTGATTCCCATGTCCACCCCTAACCAAGGCTATGAACTGACCCATGCGTGTTCACCCCTACTCCAGGTTAAGAACTTATATATATACCAAAACAAACAACAAAACCCACATGCATAAGGACGTGAGCACCTCGGGAGGTTAGATCCTCCTAGCCTCCCGTACCTTACTCCGGCAAAACTTTGATAATTAACAGATTGAGATACGAGCCGAGGACTCACTCATGAGTACCGAAAATGTATTCCTACGACTGGAAGGTACAACACCGACTATGGTCTACTAGAACTAATACAATTTCCTAACCTCTTAATATGTCACTCTAATCCCAGCCTTACTTTATCACTTTGGATAAAAGACAAGATTGCTTTCCACTTGTTTATCGACCTCTGGCCCTGGCGATACCGGTCCGGTTCGCCACTTCCCCAGCTTGGAATTGTCCAACATTACGGCCAACATTCGCCGCTACCCCAGCTGTGACTGTGAATGTATGTTCACCCCTGACCCGGGCTATGAACTTATATTAATGGCACGGCTCGGATGTCCTATGCTTCGGCGGAAGTTTATAACTTAGGGTCGACAGGTGCAGGGTATCCCTTACCCTAGTGACTAACCTGAGTCATGCATCCCACTATGGGAGTCAACAACACCAACAACAGATACCAAACGTCCCCATTCAAGAATTATCAACACGATAGTACATTGGGGAACGAGTCCTTACAATGCCTAGTCAACGCTCCAGACTAAGCAACCTACGGGGTTTCTGCCCGAAACTTAACATAACTTCCTCGATACAACTCCGATTGGAGTGTACGAGCCTAATCCAGAAAGTTAAGAACCTAGGCTACAACTTTCTAGTTGATCACTTTCTAGTTGATCATAAACTCAATTTCAATCATCTAGATCCCCAAAACAGCCTCTCAAGCCTCAGCCTGTGTACTTCCTGTACACGGGCTGCACCTTACGGGTAGCACAAAATACTATTCACTCATCAGAATGTCACAAACCCAAGTTCTATAGAAGGGTGTGGGTGTCCTCAACAACTCTCTAGTTGGTCATGAGTCCAAAATCCACCAATAGATCACCCTAACACTCACATCTCTCACAAATGCACCAAGTCACACACTAGGTCTTTCTAAATCAGAGCACTCAGATCCATTCTTGGTCTCTGTCCAGTATTACAAAAATTACAGTAAATCAAGCACTTACTGGAAATACCTCAAATAGGTCTTGTTGGAAAGGTCTTGGTGTCTACTAAAAATCTTTAATGAATCAGTCCCTCAAATTTTGCTCTTAAGGAGCCTCAAATGTACAATCTCTACAGGGTATCAAAATTGGCTGAAACAAGCACAGTATATGCTAAATAAATCATTATAAATTCTATACTCATCCAAATGACACAAAATTTACAGTGATAAAACTAGAGATCA
Organism: Hemerocallis citrina; assembly: GCA_017893485.1. Taxonomy (NCBI): domain Eukaryota; kingdom Viridiplantae; phylum Streptophyta; class Magnoliopsida; order Asparagales; family Asphodelaceae; genus Hemerocallis; species Hemerocallis citrina. The sequence continues at coordinate 256,470,696 of CM030364.1, forward strand.
TAATAAACAATATACAAAAGGTTTCATGTCAAAACTCCAAATATACACTGAGTTCTCCCCATTTCAACTTAGCACAGAAATCAGCATGTTCTTCAGTTCAATTCTAGCTACTGTTTTAAAGATAAATTTTTCACATGCCTATAAATTCATCCAAATATTTCCCTGATTTTACTGTAGAATCTAGATATAATTGGAATACAAGATAAAAATTTCAGATTAAGAACATGCTCCAATAAATTATGAAAATTCCAACAATCTCAGGCATCCTGTTAACCAACTGCTGATTTTGCCTTACGACACAGTTTTACAATTAGATTTTATTAAAATATCAAACCTTCTCAAAAAAACCTGAAATAAATCATGAACCATATACACATACATAGGAACAATCTCTGAAAATTTCATGGTCTAATTCCTTGTGGTTTGCTCTCGGAAAAATCTAGAAATTAGCATTCAGATCAAGTTTCTAGTTCCAGTTTCTGATTTTATCTTCCAAACTTCTTAGATACTCATCCTAGCACTTACTACCACACATGCAGGCAAGAATGTAATTAAGAAACAAAGAGAAAGGTTTAGAGTAACTCCCCACCCTGAGTTGATATAGAGGAATTGATTTCCTTGAGCTTTCCTTTCCTTGAGAATCCTTCCTAGAGTCCCTTCTTCAATCTCTCTTCTTTCTCTCTTTCTCTTCTTTTTTTCCTTAGTTGAGTTCTGAAATTCCAGAGCAAGAGAGGTGGTAATGAGTGATTTTTGATGGAGAAATGAAGGAGGAAAGAGGGGAGAAGTGGGCCGGTTTTGCTAGGGGGTAGGAGTAGGTGGTAGGGTGGTTTTGGAGGCAAAACCATGGCTTTAGCCAATGGTTTTGTGGTGGGTTGTGTTGGCTGTCCATTTTGCTCTTAAATGGATCCCCTTGATGCGAGACGAGAGGTTTATCGAGCGTACGCAAGATATATCCACCGTAGTATCATACTGTGTTATGTTTGAATAGGCGTCGCACCAAAACTAGTGTTTACACCAGTATCGGTCCTCCTCATTCTCGTGCATCTTTTATAACGCAATCCTCCCATGAACCGCCCCACAAACATGGACTCACTCCAACATTCATATACTCAAACAAAATATTGCAATCATATGCACGCATACAGACAATATACATACATACATACATATATATATAGAAGTGTCGTACAATCCGGGGTATTACATTCACTGTTATCTTGTTAATGGCGCGACTGTCCACACACAAATGCCAAGTTCCATCTTTCTTTGGCGTCAAAAGTGTAGGCACTGCGCAAGGGCTTAGGCTTTCTCGGATGAAGCCCTTCTTGAGAAGTTCATCAACTTGTCGCTTGAACTCAGCATGCTCAGTTGGGTTCATTCGATAATGCGGCAAGTTAGGAAGACTTGCTCCCAGTACCAGATCAATAGCCTGTTGAATGTCACGCAATGGGGGTAGTCGGTTGGGGAGGTCTTTGGGGAAGACATCAGAAAATTCCTGAAGGACAGGAACAACTTGAAGAGGAATTGGCGTCGTAGCTTTCTTGGGGACTTCTCTAGTGGCGAGAAAAAAGACCGGTGCCCCTTCTTATAGCTTTTGACTTAGTTCTTTAATGCCAATATAAGAAATTCCTTTTCCTTTCTTGTCAGTGGGTTTAGAAGCTACTGGACCTGTTCGTGGTTGGGAAGGATTAAGCTTTTATCATTTTGTGGTTGTGCTGAAAGACACATTGATTGGAGCAGCCAAAATTGGTTACGTCGTGGTCAAACAACCATGGTCTACCAAGAATGATATGGCCTACATCCATAGTCAACACATCGAATCAGATTTTATCCTTGGAGACATTAAAGTCAATGGGAACTAAACAGCGTTGGTTGACTTGCATCGAGGTAGCGTCAATCCAAGTTACTCTGTAAGGTTGGGGATGTGATTCAGCTTTAAGGCTAGTCTTGGAAATAACGGCAGAAGATACAGCGTTGACACAACTACTGCTGTCCATGATCACCAATTCTTATCGCCTATCTTGGTGAAGGTGTGAAAATGTTAGTGCGTCTCCAATCATCTTGTTCTTTTGGTTGGGAGAAAGCGCACTTAACAACTAATAGACTGGGAGAAGGCTCAAAATTGATGCAGTTGAAGTGATTATCTTCCTCAACATCGTCAAATTCAGCACTATCATTCACTTCGTAGGTGTACTCTTCGGTGTTTGATTCTTCGTTGTCAAGGACGGGATTGTCGTCCACGATGGCTACCTTGACTGGGCTAGAACAGTTGGCTGCAACATGTCCATAGCCTTGGCATTTGTAGCACTTGGTGAGTGAGCTAATCTTGGAAAAGTCTCTATCATGCTTCTTTCCTTTGGGGTCACTCCTAGGCTGCGAAGTGTTTGGGGTAGACTTACTAGGGTAATGAGAAAAAGATCTGGATCCATAATTTTGACTTAGGGTCGACCTAGAACTTTGACTCCTAGAATCATTTGACCTGTAAGATGAATTTGCTTTCGTGTCATCAAGATCTTGCACAAGAGCATAAGCTTTCTCTAAAGTTTCACATCTCGCTGGATGAGTTCATTGCGGAGGTCCTCTCGAAGTCCAGCTCAGAATCGAGACAGGGTCTAGACTTCAAGCTCAGAGCCTAGAGCATTGCAACGAATCAAGAACTCATCAAACTTGGCAACATATTCTTTCGCTGATTTGTTGCCTTGATATAGCTGGTTCCACGAGTCGAGAAGACGAGAATGGAAAGAGATAGGCACATATTTGCCCTTGAGTTCGTCTTTCATCGCTTCCCAAGTGGCAATGGGGTATTGGGCTCATGCTCGTTGAGTGCTTCTCACGTTAGTCCAATACTGGGGAGCTTGTCCAGTTAGTTTCATTGTTGCAATATTAACTTTTCGCTCTTCAGTCACATCGAACCACTCGAAGTAGTGGTCCATGGCTTGGATCCAATTGAGGAAGGCTTGGGGCTCCAAATGATCGTCAAAAGTGCCAACGTCGGGTCTAACCTAGGTAGTCAAAATCGGCGATTATTGGCAATTAATCGTTGATTAATCGGTAATCGGAAGTGTCCCGATTATTTTTGAAGCGATATTTGCAAAATGGGCTTCCAGCGATAATATCGCTATTATCGGCCGATATGTGTACTAATCGGCCGATATTCATACATCCCGATATGCCGATTAATCGGTTCTATTTAAAATGGGTACAAATTAGCATACACCCGACCCATTCCCAATCAGACTCGCAAATCCCCCCATCCTCTTCAATCGAATCCTCTCCCCTTCCACCCAGTTCCATTCTAACCTAATTTCCAAATCCCCTTCAGCTCCGTTCTCTCTCTCTTTCTCTCTCACTCCGACACTCCGTTCAGCGACAGCTCTCTCTCTTCAATCGAAAGCTCTCTCTCTCTTTCACTCCGTTCTCTCTCTCTTTTACTCGTTCTCTCTCTCTTCAATCGAAAGCTCCGTTCTCTCTCTTTCCCTAAAAGGACAGCGGCACGGTGCTCTCGAAAGCTTCAGGTCATCAAAAGCTTCAGATGGTCGGCAGCGACAGCTCTCTCTCTCTTTCACTCTGTTCTCTCTCCCCCCCTAAGACGATAAAGACAGCTCTCTGAAAGCTTCAGGTCATCGAAAGCTTCAGATCGTCGGCAGCGACAGCTCTCTCTCTCTTTCACCTCCAACTGTCCAACATCATCTTCACTAATCAGGTCGTCGAAAGCTTCAGATCACTCAACTTCTGTTTTTTTTTCATCACATTCACAGTAAACAGTAAGGAGTAGGACTTGTATTCACTAATCAGTAATCACTATTTAGTTCTTGTTCTTCAGTTCTTGACATCTTGTTTACATTTTTTTATTAAGTTACTGTTAGTGTTAGTATTATTATTAAGTTAGTATTTAGTAAGTTAGTTTTTTTTTTTTGAAGTTAGTAAGTTAAGTTAGTAATCAGTATGTGCTTTTTTTCAATTACCTGCATTAAGACAAAATATACATTTTATTAACAAAGTCAAATAGATACTAAATACACGATAATTTAAATTTAAGATCTTCTTAATCATATATACTAGAGATAATAATTTTTTTCCCATACATATATATATATATATATATATATATATATATATATATATATATATATATATATATATATATATATATATATACACACACACACACACACACGAGTTTCCCGATTTTATCCCCGATTTTTTTCCGATTACCCGATTAGTCACTAATCGCTCCTAGACCGATTAGTTCTGAAAACCGATTTTAACTGCCAAGGGTCTAACACTTTTTAGGTATTGTTCGTCGGGGTCTCGAGCTTGTCTGTGACGATCTTGACCGTCATGTAAAAATTCTGTACAGTCGGGAGTTGGGGAATTGGCTTGAGTTTGTTCAATTCTGGCAAGCCGGTCCATAATTTCAGTAATGGTTACTTGAAGGGCATCCATTGAGAGGTTGGATGGAAAGACACTAGAGGTATCAAAGAAGGGGAAGAACAAGGAATGTTTAAACTAGACTCTCCTAGAGGTGTTATCGTCCTAATCCTACGTCTCCTAATTGAGTGGTTCGGATTAGCTAAGAAAGGTTCTTCGGGGTCCTTAACAGTGCTTCGTAGTCTCATGTGCTAGGCAGGGACGAAGGAGGGACTGAGAGGAAAATCATAAAGTATCTAACTACTGAAATTCCCTAGGAAAATAGCTAAATGTACCTAAAACTAAATGAATTTAAGGCCTAAGATGAATGCACAAACTAGAAAATAAATCAACCTAGATGATTTTTTTATATACTAAATGCTTGCTGAAATTGAAACTAAATGACCTAAACGGAGTGATGCAAGAGCCGAATTACGAATAACCTGGCTCTGATACCAAAATGATGTGAAACTACTTGTGAGTGTATGATTTATCCAAGTAAATTAAAGCAAATAGTATTCACCAACACGTTTAAGCACAATTATATAATGAAATTTAAAACAATTACGGTTAATGGATTTTACAAGAGTCATATGTTCACTAGCAGTTCTATTTAATAATTTAGATAACATTATTAACAAAGCTAACGTTGTGCAATTTAAAATCGACAATATAAAAGTTTATAAGCTACAGGCATGTAGAAACTCTCACTCTCATATATAATAGCAGAGTCAACAGATAATAATTTAGAGATAATGAAAGTGAAATTCGATAGACTTAATTACCTGAAAAACTTTCCAACTATTGACATGTAGGAATGTTGGATGAGAAGACGAATAGTAGAAGAGACTTGTAACCTTGAAGATGATGAATCAATAGAAGAAAGAAGGATAATAGTCGGTTTCACACATTGCCTTAAAGTTTCACACATTCAAGACATGAACATAGAGATCACATTCTCTTTGTTTGATTTTTTTTCATTCACCAAATCATATCTTTTTTACAATAACCCAAGCCTTTATATAGGCTACTACCGCTCACACATTCTCACAGTGGCGGAGCCAGGATTTTCATCCAGTGGAAGCGAAATCATTATTGCCTCCGCCTCTGACTGTCACCAACCAAAATCACTAATTACTCAAACACAACAAAATTGATCTTTAGTTCTTTACTTACCTTGTCAAACAACAAACCATGGTCAAACTCAAACAACATAAAAAAATAACTTAAATCAACCATCCACAGCATGAACAACTAACGAAAACTGCTTAACAACAAATGCATTATTAAACAGACACCAAAAAAAGGTTTCTGTGATAAGCAATATTACCCTATGTTATCCTCCTTATTCAGAACCTCCATCAAATTATCCACCCCACTGTACCTAACTCCAGTCACAATCCCATCCGGTTTCGACAGCATAAGTTGCATTATCCCATTATCAATCACCACCTTCAAACCTATATAAATATTCACAATCAAAACCAAACAATCTCATTCAAAAATTCAAAATAAATAACCCAGCATGAGTCACATATCGATCTAAACATACAATGAACAAACCATGGTCAAACTCAAACAACATAACAAAAATTCTCACAAAAAAAAATCACTAACCTTTGAGATTCTCAGAATCCGACGACATCTAACGTCCACTTGGGAGGGGATTGGGCTTGGCCTAGGCTTTGACTTGGCCTGGGCTTCGAATTCGATGATGGATTATGATTTATGAGCTAGGTTTCGGTTTGGTAGATGATGGAGATTGGAGCATGGAAAGAAAGAAAAGAGAGGTAGGGAGCCTAGGGTTTCGGTGGAGGGCCTGGAGGCTAGAAGGAAGGAGAGATTGAGAGAGGCTGAGAGCTAGGGTTTCAGATTTTGAAGCACTGAAAGAAAAAAAGAAAGAAAGAAAGAAAAGAAGAAAGAAGGGGAGGCATCGAAGTCGGAGAAGGGAAGTGGGAGCAGATTTTCATTTTGGGCTGAGTGGGAACAGATTTGGGCTTGGGTCTGGGAGGGGAGCGATTTGGGCTGAGTGAGGTGGAGCAGATTTTTTTATGTACTGGGCTTTTTGAAAAGCCGACGAAATTCAGGGGGAGCGGCTGCTCCCCCTGGCCCTTCACTCCCTCCGCCACTGCATACTCACACACACACACTGCATAACTGATACACACAACTGCCTACTAACTGCACACATAACTGACTACACACAACTGCCTACCAAATGCATACACACACCTAACACACACAACTGACACAACTGCCTACTAACTGCACACACATAACTGACACACAACTGACACACACAACTGACTGCATATACACTAACAACTGACTGACTGCATACTGCATACATACTGATGCCCACATCAGTCAGGTAAGAAAAATTAGATAGTAGCAGAGTTTAGACAACTGCGGTCTATGTTGCAGGGGTACTTCTATTTGGAAGTTGTATCGTGTCAGATTCCCTGACACGAAATTTGATGTTTTAGGGTAGTTTTATCAAATCTTCTTCGTGTCGGTGTGTCATGTCACAGTGTCCGTTGTAAAATCGATTGCTATTAACAAAATGAGACTCTTTAGAAGATTAAAATATGTGCATTACACCTGCTCATAATCTAGTATCTTCAACCTCACATCCCCCCCCCCAACCCACCCGAAAAAAAGGGTAAAAATCTAACTTTTACCAGGAAGAAGAAAAAAACCCACATACCAAGGCAATCGTAAACTAATATGTAAGTGCATTTTTCAATCAAATTAATTTCCCAAAATCCTATCAACAAAAAAACACTAAAAATCAAATCTTTATACATACCACAACAATCTCTTCAACTCCGCTTTCCCGATCCCTACGAAACTAACAGCCTCCCCTTCAACAGCCATAATATCAGAGTTCGAGTTCTGCAGGATCCTAGATCTCCCCATTCTTGAGCTTCAGATGGAGATTTGGTTAGAGAAGAATGAGGAAGATGATGGAAGAAGAAAGGAAGAAGAGAATGGAATCAAAATTTTCATTAAAATCTCTAACTGATTACAGTTCGTTTATATAGGGACGAGGGAAGGTTGTTACGCTACAGACAAAACACACCAAGCACGTGCGTAGCGCACATTACAGTTTCCCGCCCCCCTCCCGCCAACTCTGAATATGAAAAAAAAGGTGCGCGCAGCATGTACAATCAAAGAAAAAGAAAAAACAATGAAAACAAGAATAGTGAACTAATCCATCATCCTCAATCCCTTGCTCATTAGAGTCGACTCATGCCTCGACTCATGCCCTGGCCTTATTGGTTCCTTCATCTAGTGTCATCCCTGACAACTCTCCCCTCTTAAGGACGAACTTGCCCCAAGTTCGAAGCTTGGGAACCTGCGACGAACTTCATCAACATCAACCCAGGAAGCGTCCTCGACTCTAGAATTTTTCCACTTGATCAATAACTCGATTCCCACTTGATTTCTCTTCTTAAACACCCTCCTATTGTATAACCCCGTATTTTCAAATATTAATTTAAAGATTTGAAAACGAATTAAAATGATTTACTGGAAATTTAATAAATATTTTCTAAAAGAATTATCTTTCTACACGTGCGAAACATGTGCAAATAATTTTGGTGTAAATATAAAATTTTATATTTTTAATAAGTTCTCATACTTGTTATGGAGTGTATTCTAAATTTTGGGATTTTTCTGAATAAAGAAACTATTTTTATAAATATCTCGAAAGAGAGGGGCTTTTATGTAAAAAAAAGTCGTTTGGACCTTAAATAAACTATGAAAATTCGTTTTTTCTGATATTTTGGTTTTCCATGGTTAGCATTTAAATTTAAATATATTTAGATTTTATTTAAAGTCGATTTGGTGAAGATTTAAACAAAAAGGGGTGTTTTTGCAAATATGGAATTTATGTAGAATCTTGTGCAAATATTTTTTCTGGAAGTAAAAGTCAAATATTTTGATTGGAAAATATAATATGTATTATTAGATATTATTTCTGATTTTTCTGGATTTTTATAAATATTTTATGATGTAATTGCAAATATTACAAAAAGGGAGGGTTTTGTGCAAAATTACCACCCTGAGTGTAAATCCGGGATTTTCTTATCTTTGGGCCGCGCTGGGTTGTTGGAAAACTTAGTGGTAAAAGGATTTTATTTAGTTTTGATTTATTTAACTTATTCTAACTAAGAAAGGTTATATATGTGAAGAATAAATCGAAAAGTGACCATTTTGCAAAAGTACTTCAAAAACCCTAATTCCTCTAAATCCCGGCCTGTATTTAAAAGGACTTTACAGCCGTCATTGCTGAGAATATACAGAATTTTGGAGATTTGTTTTGGTGGAGAAAGAAGAAGTTTGGATCTAACAAAAGGAAGACCTTTTCGTTGAATCTTCTCAATTAAAGGTGAGTGATATAAATATGTTTTGTTATTTGATTTATGTGAGTGACATTATGTGTTTGTTTTGTTTTGTGAATGTCATAAATTTGTCTTGTTGTTGATCTATGTATGTGAGTGGCAATATCGTTTGATTTGATGTTGTGAATGATATAGATCTTGTATTGTGGTATGATTCATATGAATAATGATTATTGTTTATGCCATGTTGTGAAATCTAAGAATGATTAGTAGATCCTTGTTTATAAAACCGGGTTATTAAGATTTGAGTATGAATTTGATCGGAAGAGGAACATCCGGATCTTATATATTGTAAATCAGATTTTGATTTGGAGTTGTGAAAGATAATTAGTCTTGAGAAACCCTAATAAAAGAATTAGTGATCTAGAACATGAGAATTAGAGTTTTGATATATTTGATGTTTTGAGTAATATATCCATAATGAAGAATCTTTGAGATTTGTCATTTTGCCTGAATACGAACTATTTTCATAAACAAAGAATCCTTCGAAAACCTCAGTTTTGATTATTGTAATCAGACCTAAATTTTGAAAACTGTAGGCCGACAGTCGACTGGCCTACTGTACAGTCGACTGGTACGAGCCTGCTACTGTATTTTAGAATCTATGAAAAATCGTTCTGGACAGTCGACCTAGCTTGTAGGCAGTCGACTGGTTCAATGAGGAATTTATTTTGTAAAAATTATGAGTTCATTCTGGACAGTCGACCTAGCTTGTAGGCAGTCGACTGGTTCACTGAGGAGTTTATTTTGTAAAAATTATTAGTCCTTTCTGGACAGTCGACCTAGGACTCCTTTCAGTCGACTTACATACTTAGAATATATTTGATTATTGGAAATTACCTCTGGTATGTCGACCGATTCTCTTACAAGTCGACTTATATGACTTAGTTTATTTTTGTGGAATTTTGGATATTTATCCTTTGGACAGTCGACTTATCACAGTATAAGTCGACTGGTACTGAAGGATCTTTGTAAACTTAGTGTTATTTCGAATGCTTGGTTTTCAGATAATTTAGTCTATACTTTGTCTTCAGTTAAGCTTTTGATTAGAGATGTTCAGTTGAGCTAATTTGTTTAGTGGGAAGTTGTTTAAGACTTTTTGAGCTTAAGTCTCTAGAAGTGAGTGACCCTAGTATACCGGTGTTGAGTTATTTTGTTTTTCAGGTATTCAGTTTTGATTTTAGTCCGGCAGGGTACACTACTCTAGGAGATTCGTTGAGTAATTAAGTAACCCAAAAATAATAAGGACATGCACTAGTGGTGATATGATGAACGGGAACATGGGTTATGCACCTCAGTATGGCTTTAGATGTGTGATTCAATCTCCGGAATTATCCAAGTAACTATCTTGAGATGTGGGATTTATCTCCGGAATTATCCAGGTAAATTACCTGAGATGTGAGATATATCTCCGGAATTATCCAAGTGGTTTGCTTGAGATGTGGGACTGATCTCCGGAATTATCAAAGTCGAGGCGACGCACATGGGGTATTCATGTGATGATGTGTCTATGTCTAGATGTGGGATGATCTCCGGAATTATCCAGGTAAAATACCTGAGATGTGGGATCCATCTCCGGAATTATCAGGCATGGGCTAATTCTCATAGTTTATCTTTATCTCGTAGTAGTCATCGTGATAGGATTAGTTGCATAGCGGGGGATTGAACCCTATGAAGTGAAGACATTAAGGGCTTGCACCGAACCTATGTAGAATGGGATGCATAGACTTCGACAAGTATACATTAGAGAGTCCGCATATAGACTTTGTGTTGTCTTGACATGGTTTTATGCATGTGTTTTCCAGTTTTCCTACACTTGACACCTAGACTAGATGCACTTGTTGTTTTCATTCTATGATGTTTCTATGCTTTACTTATTTGTTATTTCTCATTCCTTTATTCTTGTTGATGATACATGTTGTTGGTAACTTTATGTTTTCGATTAAATTATGTTGTTTGCTTTTATGTCACTCACACCATTTATGGCTGACCCCTTTAGTTTGGGGGTTAGGGATCATCTCTAGCCTCATATGTTGCAGGTTGCTGCTTAGAGTTTGGGGGTTTGTACGCTTGAGTTAGCTTTGGAGATTATAAGTAATGTAATAGAGTCTTGTGTAATTTTTGTAAAAAGAAGTATTGTGAAAAGAAAGTTGTAATTCAAGGTGTTTGTAATTCCGCTGTGATTGAAAAAGATTATTGTAATAAAAGTTTGGAAGAAAATTATTTATGTTTTTGGGCTATGTGTACTATTATATTGAAGTTGATGCTAGGATTGTGCCACGTATTTTCTAATTTATTATATTAGAAATTCGAGGCGCTACAGATTGGTATCAGAGCATGCTTCAGTAGTAATAATAGACATAGTATGAAAACCAACCTAGGTGTGGACACTAGAGCGTGAGTACCTAGGTGTGGACATTAGAAGTGTGAGTACACAAGTGGACATTAAATACAACCTAGGTGGACATTAGAAGTGTGAGTACCCTGGTAGACATCTGATGTGTGTGATTTGATTGTTTGGTCATGAAGACCTGTAATGAGATTTAGGCAGCTTGTATGCTTAGACTTGAATGAAATCTCTTTATCGCAAATGTATTTATTATTTTTGCATAAAGCAAATATTTTCTCACTATCTATTTTGACATCTTTGTTCGCTTTGTGTATATGATATTTATTCATGTAAGGTGTTACCCTTTCAACTTATATAATTTCTATTTTACTTAATCATGATCTACGATATGCTTTGCTATCTTACCCACTGCATATAATTTCTGAATTATATGATTTTCGCCAAAGGAATTTTCATTTATTTAATCCTAGTTATAAAATTTAATTATCCTCCGTCAGATTCTTTTAATTATTTGCTCTCTTGTATATTTTGCGCACCTCAATTTTGTGCTCACTCTTATATCCTATCACTCTTACTGTTTTATATTTGTTTGCTTACTAAATAACTTTTGTGAAAATTAACTTATTTTACTTTTATTCGGTTTTCTCTATTGTCAGCAACTGAATTTATTTCTTGTTTCTATATCCCCAACCGAGCTTATGTTATTTCTATTCATTAGTGCAAACACTAAATTTTGACTAATTGTCTTGTTTTCTTTTAAAACTGTTTCTTCAACTTTACTATTGATTTCTACTTCTTATTCTTCTGTCCAAGTTATTATTTGGCAACTTTTGCTGTAATTCAATAGTGCATTCTTTAGCATATCACAAGCTTACTTTATTTTGTGACCCTTACCCATTTCTTTCTCGACGTCTTATTTATCCTACTTTCATGTGCTTTTTCGTTACGTGTATACTTTGATATTACTTTTACAGATTACATTAAAGTTTTGAATTACCACGTGTTGAGTTATTATTGCTACTTCTATTTCCTTTCCTTATTGTTTTGCTATATTATAAACTTTGCTTTGCATATTTACTTTCATTTTATATATACTTTGATTTTTCGATACTATATTTTCCATTATTTTGTATTGTCTTATTTATTTTGGAGCATTTAAACTTGAATGCAATATTTTACTCATATAAATATGATATATTTCTGCACATTTAAATCTTTAATATGTATTTGCACCTTATATTCGATACCCTTATTATTACTTATAGTTGACCGCTTTTGTTATAATTTATTTCCACTATTTAAAATCTACTTATTAAATTTGTTGCTTCATACTTTTCGAAGGTACTATGTGCACCCACTACTTAAATTTTACTTAAATTTTATTATCATTACATTCTTAATTACTATATGTACTTCCTACAAATTTCTATATATGCACCACATATTTCAACATACTTACTATGCATGTCATTTTACATTTGTTTAATTCCTACATTATTGTATATTTTATGATATATTCCTTATGTAAATTTACTATACTACATATGTATTCTCTCATTCACATTTGTATTTGTGCCTAGGCATATATTTCATTTCGTTTGAAACATGATGATCTGGTTTGGGGTACGGTTATGGTTTTGCCATAGGGTATGGATGTGAATGCGAAAGGTGTGTGATGCTCTAACTTTACCCTCGCTTTGTAGTGATCAGTATGGTTGCATCCAGACCCCGGGACGAGGACAACAATGAGGACAGATCTGGAAGTTCTCAAGGAACTGGAATTGACCTTGAGGCTGAATTCGCCAAGGTGTATCAGACTCTGGATGCGCTGATGGCAGTTAACTTGGCGCAGATTCGGAACCAGAATCGGAATCTTAAGATTGGACCAGTGTTTATTAATGCTGATCCCATCAAGCAAGACGAGTCTCTCAAGAGGAGGAGGCCAGCATCAGATCAGAGTGGGAAGGAATCCCCAGCGAAGCAAGTCAAGTCCAGTGACCCAGAGCAGAAGGCACCAACAACTCGGGAAGTAACTTGTTATTTCTACAAGGAGGCGGGTCATTACCGGTCAACGTGTTCGAAGTTGGCGAAGCAAACCTGTTTCAATTGTGGAGAGACAGGACATCATCGAGCAGCATGCACCAAACCTGGGAAGACGTGTCATCATTGTGGCCGTGAAGGGCATATTCGACCGAACTGTCCGTAGCTAAAGAAAGATGGTGCCGGGAAGGGCAAGGATCTGAAGAGGGGCGAGAGTCTGCATTGACTGATGAGGATACTCAGGATTATGACTCGTGTGTGCAAGAACTTGGAAATTCATTCTTTTGTATTAAATAAAACTTTTATTTGGAATAATTGAAGATTGAGTATTTTTCTTCATGTAACAAGATTTATTTGGATTAATGGAATAAAGACAAAAGCTTTAATTGATAATGATTTCTTGCATGCAATTGTGTCGCCCAATTCTTATTAGCCTCATTGTGGAGCTTAAGGTGTTTCCAGGCAAGGTCTTGAGGTGGCCATCCTTAGTCATGTCCTTTCTAAGGAGGGAGTGACCACTGATTCTTGGGACAGATGTGGAAGGTCAGAGTTGGATGCAGGAGTTCAGTAGTTGTGGCAGCATGGCTTCCGGTGGCAGCTATCAGAGTTGCACAGCGGAAGTTTGACTTCTAAATTCTTTTGCATGATTGTGTTTCGTCTGCATGTTGTACTTCTTTGTTGAAGTGCATTCCCTTGTGTGATTGTATTTCTTTAAATTATGTTTCCATCCATAAGTTTTCATTCCTTCTTGATGTGTTTGTTTGGACCCCATTAGCAGTAGTTCTGAGGACATAACTCTTCTAAGGAGGGAGTGATGTAGAACCCCGTATTTTCAAATATTAATTTAAAGATTTGAAAATGAATTAAAATGATTTACTGGAAATTTAATAAATATTTTCTAAAAGAATTATCTTTCTACACGTACGAAACACGTGCAAATAATTTTGGTGTAAATATACAATTTTATATTTTTAATAAGTTCTCATACTTGTTATGGAGTGTATTCTAAATTTTGGGATTTTTCTGAATAAAGAAACTATTTTTACAAATATCTCGAAAGAGAAGGGCTTTTATGTAAAAAAAAAGTTGTTTGGACCTTAAATAAACTATGAAAATTCGTTTTTTCTGATATTTTGGTTTTCCATGGTTAGCATTTAAATTTAAATATATTTAGATTTTATTTAAAGTCGATTTGGTGAAGATTTAAACAAAAGGGGTGTTTTTGCAAATATGGAATTTATGTAGAATCTTGTGCAAATGTTTTTTCTGGAAGTAAAAGTCAAATGTTTTGATTGGAAAATATAATATGTATTATTAGATATTATTTCTGATTTTTCTGGATTTTTATAAATATTTTATGATGTAATTGCAAATATTACAAAAAGGGAGGGTTTTTGTGCAAAATTGCCACCCTGAGAGTAAATCCGAGATTTTTTTATCTCTGGGCCGTGTTGGGTTGTTTTAAAACTTAGTGGTAAAAGGATTTTATTTATTTTTGATTTATTTAACTTATTCTAACTAAGAAAGGTTATATATGTGAAGTAATAAATCGAAAAGGGACCATTTTGCAAAAGTACTTCAAAAACCCTAATTCCTCTAAATCCCGGCCTGTATTTAAAAGGACTTTGCAGCCGTCAATGCTGAGAATATACAGAATTTTGGAGATTTGTTTTGGTGGAGAAAGAAGAAGTTTGAATCTAGCAAAAGGAAGACCATTTCATTGAATCTTCTCAATTAAAGGTGAGTGATATAAATATGTTTTGTTTTTTGATTTATGTGAGTGACATTGTGTGTTTGTTTTGTTTTGTGAATGTCATAAATTTGTCTTGTTGTTGATCTATGTATGTGAGTGGCAATATCGTTTGATTTGATGTTGTGAATGATATAGATCTTGTATTGTGGTATGATTCATATGAATAATGATTATTGTTTATGCCATGTTGTGAAATCTAAGAATGATTAGTAGATCCTTGTTTATAAAACCGGGTTATTAAGATTTGAGTATGAATTTGATCGGAAGAGGAACATCCGGATCTTATATATTGTAAATCAGATTTTGATTTGGAGTTGTGAAAGATAATTAGTCTTGAGAAACCCTAATAAAAGAATTAGTGATCTAGAACATGAGAATTAGAGTTTTGATATATTTGATGTTTTGAGTAATATATCCATAATGAAGAATCTTTGAGATTTGTCATTTTGCCTGAGTACGAACTATTTTCATAAACAAAGAATCCTTCGAAAACCTCAGTTTTGATTATTGTAATCAGACCTAAATTTTGAAAACTGTAGGCCGACAGTCGACTGGCCTACTGTACAGTCGACTGGTACGAGCCTGCTACTGTATTTTAGAATCTATGAAAAATCGTTCTGGACAGTCGACCTAGCTTGTAGGCAGTCGACTGGTTCAATGAGGAATTTATTTTGTAAAAATTATGAGTTCTTTCTGGACAGTCGACCTAGCTTGTAGGCAGTCGACTGGTTCACTGAGGAGTTTATTTTGTAAAAATTATTAGTCCTTTCTGGACAGTCGACCTAGGACTCCTTTCAGTCGACTTACATACTTAGAATATATTTGAGAAATTATTGAAAATTTCCTCTGGTAAGTCGACCGATTCTCTTACAAGTCGACTTATATGACTTAGTTTATTTTTGTGGAATTTTGGATATTTGTCCTCTGGACAGTCGACTTATCACAGTATAAGTCGACTGGTACTGAAAGATCTTTGTAAACTTTAGTATTATTTCGAATGCTTGGTTTTCAGATAATTTAGTCTATACTTTGTCTTCAGTTAAGCTTTTGATTAGAGATGTTCAGTTGAGCTAATTTGTTTAGTGGGAAGTTGTTTAAGACTTTTTGAGCTTGAGTCTCTAGAAGTGAGTGACCCTAGTATACCGGTGTTGAGTTATTTTGTTTTTCAGGTATTCAGTTTTGATTTTAGTCCGGCAGGGTACACTACTCTAGGAGATTCGTTGAGTAATTAAGTAACCCAAAAATAATAAGGACAGGCACTAGTGGTGATATGATGAACGGGAACATGGGTTATGCACCTCAGTATGGCTTTAGATATGGGATTCAATCTCCGGAATTATCCAAGTAACTATCTTGAGATGTGGGATTTATCTCCGGAATTATCCAGGTAAATTACCTGAGATGTGAGATATATCTCCGGAATTATCCAAGTGGTTTGCTTAAGATGTGGGACTGATCTCCGGAATTATCAAAGTCGAGGCGACGCACATGGGGTATTCATGTGATGATGTGTCTATGTCTAGATGTGGGATGATCTCCGGAATTATCCAGGTAAAATACCTGAGATGTGGGATCCATCTCCGGAATTATCAGGCATGGGCTAATTCTCACAGTTTATCTTTATCTCGTAGTAGTCATCGTGATAGGATTAGTTGCATAGCGGGGGATTGAACCCTATGAAGTGAAGACGTTAAGGGCTTGCACCAAACCTATGTAGAATGGGATGCATAGACTTCGACAAGTATGCATTAGAGAGTCCGCATATAGACTTTGTGTTGTCTTGACATGGTTTTATGCATGTGTTTTCCAGTTTTCCTACACTTGACACCTAAACTAGATGCACTTGTTGTTTTCATTCTATGATGTTTCCATACTTTACTTATTTGTTATTTCTCATTCCTTTATTCTTGTTGATGATACATGTTGTTGGTAACTTTATGTTTTCGATTAAATTATGTTGTTTGCTTTTATGTCACTCACACCATTTATGGCTGACCCCTTTAGTTTGGGGGTTAGGGATCATCTCTAGCCTCATATGTTGCAGGTTGCTGCTTAGAGTTTGGGGATTTGTACGCTTGAGTTAGCTTTGGAGATTATAAGTAATGTAATAGAGCCTTGTGTAATTTTTGTAAAAAGAAGTATTGTGAAAAGAAAGTTGTAATTCAAGGTGTTTGTAATTCCGCTGTGATTGAAAAAGATTGTTGTAATAAAAGTTTGGAATAAAATTATTTATGTTTTTGAGCTATGTGTACTATTACATTGAAGTTGATGTTGGGATTGTGCCACGTATTTTCTAAGTTATTATATTAGAAATTCGGGGCGCTACACCTATCTAGGACTGCTTCTGGGGTCTCTTGTTCATCATCTTCTACCCACCATGTGGGAATATCAGCAGATATATTGGGGCTATGGTTGCCGTAACACTTCTTAAGTTTCGAAACATGGAAGACGGGATGAATGCTGGTTCCTTCCGGTAGCAGTAGTCGATAAGCTACAGGCCCCACTTTCTCAATCACTCTATATGGTCCAAAGAATCTCGAAGAGAGCTTCTGGGGTGTATGACTGCGGATGGACACTTGCTTGTAAGGCTGTATCTTCAAGAGTACCAAATCCCCCACTTCAAAAGTCCTCTCAATGCGCTTCTTATCAGTGAAATGCTTCATACGCTTCTGAGCAAGAGTAATATTATCCTTTAGTAGATTTAGTATCGCGTCCCTGGACATCAATTCTTCCTATCGTGCTGGCATACTTGCCGTGCCTCACACATATTGTAGCAACGAAGGTGGAGGTCTTCCATACACACCCTCAAAAGGTGTTATGCCTGAGGACACATGCCAATTAGTATTAAACCAGTATTCTGCCCAAGCCAACCAACACATCCAATCCGAAGGCTTCTGACTGCAAAAACAGTAGAGATATAGTTCCAAAGCTTTATTCACGATCTCCGTTTGCCCGTCGCTCTGAGGATGGTAAGCTGTAGAGTGGTTAAGCTTGCAATTCTGCAGTTTAAAAAACTCCTTCCAAAATCTGCTAACAAAGATGGGATCTCGATCACTTACGATACTCCTTGGCATGCCGTGGAGTTTGTAAATGTTGTCAATGAACACCTAAGCAATAGATTGTGTTGTATAGGGGTGTGAAACGCCTATGAAATGGGAGTATTGAGTCAGTCTATCAACTACTACCATAACCACAGTTTTACCCTCAGACCCTCAACAAAATCCATTGAAATATCATCCCATACACGATCGGGGATAGGAAGTGGATGTAGCAATCCAGCAGGATGTAGTGTCTCATGTTTATTTCTCTGACACACTAAACATTCTCTAATCCAGCTCTTCACCTCCCTGGTCATGCCTTCCTATTTGAAGTCTCTCTTAATGCGCTGCAAGGTCTTATGAAGGCCTGAGTGACCCCCCACACTAGACGAGTGAAGATCATGGAAAATCAGTTGTCGCACACTTGCCTGCGGACTAACCAATATCTTCCCTTTATAGTACCAAACACCCCCCACCAATTTATACCACTCTTTATTGATCAAGTTTTCCTGCAGCTTCTCTTACAATTTAACGAAGTATGGATCTTCTTTCACCATTTGTTTTATGCCATCCAACCACTCTGGAACAACAAAAGTAACTTCATAACAAGTTTCACTCTCTCCCAGCCTTCTTGATAACCCATCAGCGACGGAGTTGTCAATCCTTCTCTTGTATTCCACAGTGAAATTATACCCCAAGAGCTTCCACAACCATTGTTCCTGAATTTCTATGGTGATTCTTTGATCCAAAATATACTTTATACTTCTTTGATCTGTCCTAATAACGAATGTACTCCCAACAGATACTGCCTCCACTGTTTAACAGCTTGGAGAATGGCAAAGACCTCTTTTTCATATGTCGAGAGCACCTGCAAACGTCCTTTAAGTCCTTTACTCATATAAGCAATTGGTCGGGATTCTTGCATAAGCACTGCGCCGATTCCATTTTGAGATGCATCAGTCTCTAAAACAAATGGCTTAGTAAAGTTAGGTGACTTCAATACTGGCGTGGTGGTCATAGCTTCCTTCAGATTGTTGAAGGCTAGTGTGGCTGCAGAACTCCATTTGAATGAGTCTTTCTTCAAAAGCTGAGACAGAGGAAATGCGATCCCACCATAGTTCCTCACAAATCTGTGATAATACCCAGTTAATCCCAAGAACCCCCGTAACTCTTTAATAGTGCTTGGCTCTGGCCAATCCAAAACTGCTTGAATCTTCTTAGTATCCACTGCAACCCCTTCCTCATTGATGACATGTCCCAAAAACCTACTGATCTTTGGCCAAAAGTGCATTTACTGGCTTTAGCAATTAGCTTATGTTTACTTAGCACTGATAATACTATTGATATATGATGAAGATGGCTCTCCCAACTAGGACTGTAGATAAGGATATCATCGAAGAATACTACGATGAACTTGTGCAGGTATTCCTTAAAAATTTCATTCATTAGACATTGGAATGTTTCTGGTGCATTTGTAAGTCCAAAAGGCATGACTACAAACTCGAAGTGTCCATGGTGAGTGCGGAAAGCTGTTTTGGGAATGTCGGTGTCCCACACTCTGATCTGATAATAACCAGATTTTAAATCAATCTTAGAGAAAAACTTTGCCCCATTCAGCTCATCCAGGAGTTCATCCACCAAGGGAATTGGAAACTTAGCTTTGATGGTTTGGTTGTTGAGTGCTCTATAGTCGACACAAAGGCGCCAGCTACCATCTGACTTTTTAACCAATATCACTGGTGACACATATGGACTGTTACTTGGTCGTATAAAACCAAAAGTGAGCATCTCTTCAATTTGTTTTTCAATCTCACCCTTGTGATAATGTGGGTGTCTATAGGGCCTTAAACAAACAGGCTTAGAGTCTGCGAGAGTGGGAATCTGGTGATCAATGGTTCTTTGTGGAGGAAGGTTAAGTTTTTCGTTGAACACTTCAGGATACTTGAGAAGTATCTATTGAATGTCAGTAGCTCCATTAGACTCCTGAGTAGAGAATTCTTTTTCCCCATTTTCAGTTACCATCTCTTATAGCTGGATTAAGTATGCTTGACAAATGCAATGGTTTTTTTAAAGAGCTCCTGTGCATCCATTAACTTCATCTGCGCATTAATAATCCCTTGCAATCTCCTCCTTTTTCCTTCTACATCAAACTCCATAGTCATACATGAGAAATCCATAGTTACTGGCCCCAAGGACCTCAACCAGTGGGCTCCCAACACCATCTGTGCAGGACCAAGGGGTAGTAGTAGCAATTCGGCTTGATGTTCCACACCCTGGACAACAAAATTCATGCTAGAAACTTTTCCTTCGCTGTACATACACTGACCATTAGCAATGGTTACTTTGTATCGAGGTTCTTTCATAACAAGGAGGTTAGCTCTAATAGCAGTTTGAGGGTCAAGGTAGTTGTGTGTTGATCCAGAGTCGATAAGGATATTAACTTCTTTCCCATTCACCCTTTCCTTAACTCTCATAGTTTGGGGATAGACTTGGCTACCTGCAAGGGCATGGAAAGAAATTTCGGGAAGTAAGGTAGTTTGTAGGAGTTCTTGTGTCAATGTTGAGGTATTTTCTTCAACTGGTGGTATATCTAACTCAGCTTCTTCACCCCCCTCCTTCATCTTCCTCCAATCCTTCCAGATAATATAACCTCTGTGTCTTGCATAGATGCCCAGGAGTATACTTCTCCTCACAATTAAAGCAGAGACCCCTAGATCTCCTCTCCTTTAACTCCTGTGGGTTCAATCTTCTAGGTACAAAGCTAGATGCAGTGGAGGTTGCTGGTGAAGAGGTAGGATGGTTGTAGCCTGTAGAATTTTGGGAATTATATGGAACTACTAGGGTGGGGTGAGATGAGGTATGCAGGGGATTGGTTTGTGAGTACAATTTGTGTGCAGGTGTGGTTGCTCTAGGTGGAAGTGTGTTTCTGAAGTTTCTCTTTAAGCATGAAATTTTTTCCTCATATCCCCTCGCCAATCCAATCGCCTCATTGACGTTCTTAGGACATTGCGACTTTACATCCCAACGCATCTCGTCTCTCAATCCACTAATGAAATTGCTCAGGAAGTGTGACTCTGTCCATCCTTCTATAAAATTTGAAATCCGATCAAATTCTTGGATATAAGATTCTAAGTCACTCTTCTGTTGTAGCTTAGATAGGATCCCTTCGTAATCTTGAAATTCCGTAGGTCCAAATATAGTTAATAATTCTTCTAGAAATTTTGGCCAAGTTACTTCATGAATCTTTGGTTTTAAATGCCTCCGGAACCATTGCGCAGCTTTCCCTATCAAGTTAAGCGTTGCGTATCGCAACTTTTGGTGCTCAGGGACTTCATAGAAGTCTAAGAACTGTTCCACCCCACAAATCCACTCAGTTGGATCTCCTTCATGGAACTGGGGAAATTCCACCTTGAACGGAGTTCTATATACTACGCTGTCATCGCTGTGATTAGAAGATTGCAATAAATTGGAGTTAGAAACAGCTACCTCTCTTTGCAACGGTGGATTCGGAAGCAGAGGTGGTTGTGAATTGCGAGATTGAATCCGCTGCATCATCGTCATCATGGAATCCATTCTTGATTCGATCGACGAAAACCTCTCTCCAATGCTAGCAGCGACCGCCTCGACCCTCTCCGTGAGGAAATTGGTTTGGATCTGACCGTCAACTATTTGGCTTCTCAGATCAGCCACTTCCCCTTCGAGAGCTGAGCTGCTTTCCTCACGCCCTTCGTCTTCGAGGTTGTCAGGCTCTGATACCAAATTGTCAGAGTTCGAGTTCCGCAGGATCCTAGATCTCGCCATTCTTGAGCTTCAGATGGAGATTTGGTTAGAGAAGAATGAGGAAGATGATGGAAGAAGAAAGGAAGAAGAGAATGGAATCAAACTTTTCATTAAAATCTCTAACTGATTACAGTTCGTTTATATAGGGACGAGGGAAGGTTGTTACGCTACAGACAAAACACACCAAGCACGTGCGTAGCGCACATTACAGTTTCCCGCCCCCTCCCGCCAACTCTGAATATGAAAAAAAAAGGTGCGCGCAGCACGTACAATCAAAGAAAAAGAAAAAACAATGAAAACAAGAACAGTGAGCTAATCCATCATCCTCAATCCCTTGCTCATTAGAGTCGACTCATGCCTCGACTCATGCCCTGGCCTTATTGGTTCCTTCATCCAGTGTCATCCCTGACACGTAACCCTTTTGATGACGACCATCCTAGGGTTCTGCGGCAACCGGACGCTGATGACGTGGCCCTTGTCGACGGGGTCCCAAAGGAGGGAAAGGTGGTCGATTAGGACTCGGTCGCTGGTGATAATGAAGGTGGGGAGCATGCTTGGGCCCCACGGTACTGAGGATGTGCCTGTTGGTGACGTGATGAAGCAGCAGGCTTTGGCGACGCAGAAAATGCGGTCGAATGCCTCGGAGGTGAATTGCCGCCTTGGCAGGGATTTGATGCGCTCCCATGCCATCGTGGTGGTGTTTTGTTGGAACTAAGATTTTGGGTTTTTCTTTTCCCGGTAGTTGTGGAGTCAATTCAGGGTTGAAAATTTTTTTACGAGGTATGTGAGCATGAGCATGTATCATGCAAGTGTCATATTTATGTAATTCTTATGTGAGTTAGCTCATTTGTGTCTGTAATACAACATACTCTAGTTGTGTGGTTGTAATATTTGGTAAAGGTAGTAAGAAACTGCAAGTAAGACTTATCTTTGACTGACATTTATATTTTGATCACTTCTATAAATATGTATATTAAAATCCGTCATTGCTATCAAGAAAGTAAAAAAAAAGAAAAGACAGAAAAGAGAAAAAAACTAGAGAGATGGACTTATAGAGCGATTGAGATTGCTCATTTGTTAACCATCATCGATAGAGTTGAGATGACTGGGGTGCGTACTTTGTCATAGATGTAGATAACATTGACTGAACCATATAAATATGGTATCTTCTTCTCTGTTTTTGTTATTTATTTTTCTTGTTGATTTAATGTTGTTACATTTTTAAATACTTAAACAACTAAATAATATTACTCAGTTTTACTTGTAAATCCATATGCATCCAAAATAAGTGTCAGTTGAAAGTTGCAGGTGAACTATTTTTAACAACTAAAATGCATAATACAACTTTAAAGTTTTTTTAATAAAAGGAAATACAACTTTAAAGTTTCTTACCATATATTGCAACTAGGCTTCATTTTGCAACTCAGTTGCATTTCTAGCCAAGTTACAACAAATTTGGTTGTTTCCAAATATATCTCTTAATTGTTAAGGAGGTAGAGCATGTGCAATGCATGTGTCATAAGTGTGATAATAAAAAAAAAAATTAGTTATTTAGGAAAATTTTGCCGTACTGCCCACTTTTTTGAAAATAATTAGCGACCTACCCTACTTTCGAAAACATTTAGCGAGATGCCCTTGTCTGTGACACGTCAGCAACAAACGTTATTGGGAAACGCGGCATCAGCTATTTGTATGCCGTTCTTCCCAATAACGGCATCTCTTTTTAAAAAAATTGTCATGCCGTTATTCCCAATAACGGCATTGCTTATTTTTTGTAAAGATCTCTACTGTATCAATCTTGACTCGAGATTGAAATGCAAAAAAGAAAATAACTGATGCCGTTCTTCGAGAGAACGACATCGTTTATACTGATGCCGTGTTCCACAATAACGGCATCAGTTATTATCTTTTTGCACTAGTCCGTATAATCGAAAAACCCCTTCTTCTTCCCCTTTTCACTTGCGGTTTGTTTCCTTCCCCACTTCGGCTCCGAAAACCTTAAACCCTTTAAAGAAAAAAAAAATTCCTAAAATCTTCGGCTGTGTAATCGATTTGAAGTTGGGAGTCTACTATTCAATCTTTCATTAAGGGTGTCAAATCATTCCGAATCCGAAAATATTGTAAGTATCCAAAAACCCTAATTTGTAATTTGTAAAGTTGATTTTGATAGTATGATAGATGTGTGCATTGGTAGTATAGTACAAGTAATGTACATATGCTGTTATTGAAGTAGTAATTTTGGGAATAACTTTATGTATTGTTAGTGATGTAGGGTTTACAAACTATTGAATTGTTGAGAAAGGTGGAATTGTTCATTTTGTTAGGAAAACAATGAATTTGGAGGGATATTTTGTTGGATGAATTATACTTAGTTTCTTTTGAAAATTCTTTTACTAAAATTGTTGTTGATTACTGTTTGTTATTATTGACAGGACAATGGATCCTACACAACCATCTTCTTCGCATGGTGCCGGTGCTTCTTCTACTTCTTCATTTGGACAACAGGGACATCCTGGTCCACTAGATCCTACGGTTCTATATTTGCAACCAGACCACAGATCACAGGCCGTTTGGACCGGGAATGTAGACAAGATGAGTTTCCGGATGCACAACATCATGCCGGTGATCCCCGGTATTGAAAATTACTTGGTCAACAGCGCATTCTACGGGATGTCGAAGCTGGTGAAAATAAAGTGTGACCACGCTCTACTTACCGCACTTGTGGAGCGATGGAGGCCGAAGACTCACACGTTTCACTTGCCGGTTGGAGAGATGACGGTCACCTTAAAAGATGTAGCTGTGATTGCGGGTCTTCCGATTGATGGGATGGCTGTCACCGGCAATTTGATGTTCAACAAGGTTGCATTGGTACTAGACTATCTCGGCTTGGATGTGCCTGAAGAGGACCACGGCATATGGGTTGGGGAATCCATTAGACGTTCATACCTTGGCGATCAGTTCACTCATCGAATGTCACCTGTGTCGACGGACATCCAACTCCGGAACTATACGCACGCATATCTACTATCGTTGATTGGAGGGATCCTATTCCCTAACTCTTCAGGTGACGTAGTCCACCTAATATACCTTCCTCTCATAGCTGACCTACAGACGGCCGGCCGATATAGTTGGGGAAGTGCGGCTTTAGCCTCCCTCTACCGTGCACTTTGTAACTATTCTATGGGGTCGATGCAAATGACCGAGCCGATGTCCATCCTGCAAATATGGTGTTGGGAAAGAATACACCTCGGCCGACCCCGTGTCACGGTATTATCAGAGAGTTGGAGAGTACTACAGGATAATCCTGTGCTGAAAGCTCCTCTCAGTGCCTACTGGGCGGGGAAGCGTACATGGAGGGATAACCCACGTGGTGTCCTCACCTACTACAGGGACGAACTCGATCAGTTGAGGGAAGAGTTTGTCAATTGGACCCCGTACACAGACGATAGGCTGCAGCGTCTACCACTCATTTGTACCACCAGCAATCAGTTGTGGTTGACCTTAGCTCCACTTGTGAACTTCTCCGTTGTGGAGTTTTATTACCCCGGACGTGTCCTTCGCCAATTCAATGCACAACAACCCGTCCGGCGAACTCATTGTACGATCGTAGGCTACACAACATCACGGGTCAAGGTCGTTTACCGAACATGGATTGGGCAGATCACCACCGTGCTTATGTTGGAGCTTGGAATGAGCGGAGGTACGAGTTGGTAGTTGAGGGTATTGTACAGCCGTATGACGGATCGATGCACACAGCTTATATGGCATGGTACAGACGCATCACAAGATTGTATGTCGCACCAAAAACTGATCTTCCCGCGGGTGTCCAACAACCAATACCCGCGCACCAGGTTGAACAACCACCTGCACATTCATCATCACAACCCATGTATCAACCAAAAGTATCATCATACTGTTTAATAGTAAATAAGATTGTTTATTTACAACGGCGTTGTCGAAGTCTTCCAAAGCAATACCAGCTACCAAAAAATTTTGTGGCAATGGGGTCGGACGTACCTGCTCGTATTCGGAGGAAACAGGTTTCGTTGGAGTTGTGCTAGTATCTCCAATTGTATTTGAAATCCTTGCATGTGACTCTGCAGATGGTTTCAAAATCCTTGTGGGTCTTGGACTTTCGATAACAACTCTTGTAGTATTTGGAAGTCTCGTTTGATCAATATATAACTCAACTATATTCCAACCACAACTTGGATGAAGTGTCCTAAGCAAGACAGACCTCAGAGAACTGTCACTGTCTATGAGTACCAACATGAAGTACTGCCCATCCCCTTTACCAGCAGAATAACGGGCTCTCAGTTTCAAGCTCATTTTACTTCTATCCCAATTAGTGACTTCATATATCTTATCTATTAATTCTGCGTAACCAAAATTGGGGGTAGCCCAAATAATTACCGGATCAACATCACTATAAGAATATCCAATTTTTGGATCCTTAATTACTTCACCCCTATAATATAACCAAATAGGGATATCAAATTCTATACCTATGCATAAAAATAAAAAACATATTCAAGTCATTCACTACTCACAATAAACAAAACATTGAAATAAAAATCAAACATAAGGTTAAGCTGATAATACCTTCAAATTAAACCAAAAAAACTACTGGCAAAAATTTCGTTGTGGAGGAAGACTGAAAATGAGAGTGGGGGTGAGGAGGTTGGATGTATGGAATTTTACATGACTCAAATGGTTGAAATTTTTGGATTTTGAGATCTAGGGTTTGTGGGTAAAAGGAGCGATGCGAGAGAGAGAGATGTTTACGAATCAGAAGGGGAAGAAAAGGGGAAGAAGAAGGGGTTTTTCGATTATAGGGACTTGTGCAAAAAGATAATAATTGATGCCGTTATTGTGGAACACGGCATCAGTATAAACGATGCCGTTCTTCGGAAGAACGGAAGAACGGCATCAGTTATATTCTTTTTTGCATTTCAATCTCGAGTCAAGATTGATACAGTAGAGATCTTTACAAAAAATAAGCAATGCCGTTATTGGGAATAACAGCACGACAATTTTTTCAAAAAGAGATGCAGTTATTGGGAAGAACGGCATACAAATAGCTGATTCCGTATTTCCCAATAACGTTTGTTGCTGACGTGTCACAGACAAGGGCATCTCGCTAATTGTTTTCGAAAGTAGGGTAGGTCGCTAATTATTTTCAAAAAAGAGGGTATTTCGGCAAAATTTTCGTTATTTAGCATGTAACATGCATATGCGGAAAGATAGGTAGTAAAGATCTTTTTTTTTAAAAAAAAGGACAAAATGGAGTCTCATTTCTCTCTTGTGTATTCTTTTTTGAAAGTTCAAATCTATCACTTAATCCGATGAATTTAAAAGAAACACCCAATCAATGAATAATTGTTTTAGGAAACTGTGTAAAGAGTTTCTTCTTCAAACTAACCAGTCGGAGCCGATTTTGGATAACTTCAAGTATCAAACTACTTTGTGATTTTTTTGGTGACATTTGACCGGTGTATAGTATAGATAATAGATAGTATAAATGAATTAGGCATGCATGGTATATAGTAGAGATAGTAGAAGTGAATTCGGCGTGCATCTTGTGCATGAGTGTGCTTTCTAATTTAAGGGCAAGGTAACCGTACTTCACGCTCATCATCGAGCCATCATTCATTTTGTTTGGTTACTCTCAAATCCTTCGGTCAAAAACTTGACAGTGGTTATGACATTTTTAAAAAAAATAACACTGGAAACTAATGGTAAATCTCAAAACCAATTACTCTCTGATCTATTCCAGACTTTCCAATCAAGGGACGACTCGTACACTGTTGGCTTCAATCTTTTTAAAGAAAACAAAGGGTAATATTAATTTCGAAGTTAAAAAATTCATAAAAAATGTGTGCAAAAAAGGAGTAATGAGAGAGAACGTCCCAGCCCCATTTTCAGGTGCTACATTACTTGAAAACCCAAAACCCTAATAACGCCAAACCCACCGCCGTCGCCTCCACCTCTAAACAGCCAACACCAACCTCACCTACACCATCTCACCACCTTATCTACCTACTCCAATCCATACTCCAACCAAACACCTTCCTTCTCCATCTTATCCTCAAAACCTTCCTACAACTCTCACCTTCAACACATTAGCTAAATAATAACAACCTCTTCAAGCGGAAGGAAAACTTATGCAACATAAGAACTGAGAAAGAAAGAGAACGAGGGAAAGAGAGAGGGTGGGAGCTAAGGGACATCAGCAATGGTGAGGAGAGGAGGCACCCACACAGCCACCAACATGCAGCCTCTCAGTGGGGCAGCAGGTACAAGGACACCCACCGGGAAAAATCACCGGCGAAGCAAGTGGAGGAGAGAAGGGTGGTCGGGTATTCTTCTCCTAAACTGGGCACCGCAAAAACCCCTATTTAGAGGAGAGAATATGGTGACAAAGGAAGGAGGGAATATCGTCGCAAGAGGTCTAGATCATCGACGAAGAGAGCAAATGCAGTGAGCTGTGAAGGGAAGGGGAGAAAACCCAATGAGAAGAGAGGATCCCCATGCACCCACAGGATCATTCACCTCTTTGGAGATCCCCTATCAACCGGAGATCCCTAACAAACACCAAGCCACCTACTCCCCGCCTAGGTCTCCTCGGACTTTCTCAGTGCAGGAACTCCTCTCGGCTTTACTTGATATATGAAGTAGTGAACGTGTTATGATAGGGAGGGAGGATAGAGAGGAAGCTCCTTTGGAAGTATACCATTCCCACTCCACTAAGAAACAGGAAAATTTTAGGGTGAAGGCAAGGCCAGAGTCATGTCTGTTCTACGGCATTTCCCACCACAAAGAGGATTGTCTGTTTGGAATTTTCATTTGCTTCGAGTGTACAAAGCCTGGCCACAAAGTGAACACTTGTGTTATTAAGGGTGGGAAGCTTGGTCGGAGGACGGCGGAGGAGAGACGACCACCACCGAACATGAAAGAACACGCCTATGCAATCGTAATGGTTTCAGCTTCGATTAAAGCTAACAAGGATAGGCTGAAATCGATGTTTGGGGTGATTCGGACGGTCACGGGTTGGTCATCCACGGAGGAGGTGGTCATAAGGCTGAGAACTTTGTCAAACTCATTCAATCATTGGGCTTGGGAGCTCAACAAGGTGCAAGACTATTGGGTTGCAGAGTTTTCCGACCTCTGAGGGTATCATTGCCCTAGCTAGAAGGGAGGAAATTATGATTATCGGGGGACGGTTCGATGTCTCTATCGAACATTGGATGGGGGAGGAGGGGGCAGTTGAGCAAGGGCTACCAGTGGACGTCTAAATTAGGTCGGTCGGTCATCCACATCACTGTTGGGAATTGGGTGGGGTTGCAAGACACTGTGCGCAAATTTGGAGTGGTTTTGAAATTTGATAACCTAACATCGAGGTAAGTTGCCAAAGCACCGATAAGATTCTGACGGTGATTAAGATGATGGTGGAGAATAAACTTTACCACGTCAAAATCCTGATTGAAGGAGAGACTGGCAAATCAAGGGAGGTATTGGTGACCAAGTTGCCGACCAACATACGCTTATTTCCCAATGAAACGAAGGAGAGAGCTATAACATGGTTGGCAGCGGTCGGCGTAGGATAGGAGGTGGTTCGCGTACAGTGTGCAAACAAAAAAAAATCGGTCGGGGCTATCCATCCGGCTTGTGTTCATCCATGGTCGTTGATTAGTTACAATAGGGACGAGCATGACTTGAGAGGAGATCAAAAGGAGTAGGGGGGAGGTCGAACCCTTCTCTTTTGGGAAGTCTCTGCTGCTAGTTAGCCACGTGGTCGGGCCCAGGGAGGAGGCGTTGCCAGTAAAGCTCTTGACAATGGGCCTCAAGCACAACAACGAGCAGCTGACTCTAGGAGTGGCTACGCACGTGGTGGGGCATGCTGCCAACAAGCACAACACAGAAAAGATAGTACGGGAGTCATAGGTAGAGGTTGACAGAAACAAAGGCTTACAAGGAATCGAGTGAAAAGATGGGTAATTTGAATTTGAATGGGGAGAACTTTGCAGCTGATATGGGATTGGAATTTCACTTCTTGGGCCAAATAAAAGATAAAGGGAAAGAAAAATTGGCTGAGGTGGGCCTGGGAGACTTGGGGCAAAATAAAGTAGGGGGGATTGATCCTATTAAGTTACGGGGCCTAGAGAAAGTGACACAACAGAAGGCATTGGGTTCAGAGAAGATACAAGTGCTTATCGGAGAGGAGTTGGAGGTAGGGGAGTCGCACGCAGCCAAGAAGGACGAGACTAAACAGGGAGAGTATAGGGAAGATGAACAAGAGGGCGATATTATCGAGAAAATGATGAAGGAGGAGGCTGAAAGAAAAGTGTAGAGGGAGGTGAAGAAGGTGGTAAATGCCATGTTAGGTAATTGGTCAACGGAGAAGAAATGGGATTCATACAGGTCTTTGGAGTCGAAAACGAGTCCATAGGATTAGGGGAACCGATCGAAGTCAGGGAAAGATATAGGGATATCTGATGATACACCGACGGAGAAACCAACACCAAGGAGAAGAGCCGTCAGGGCTAAGGAAGGGCAGCGTCACAGCGATAAACAATCAACAAAGGGGGTAAACCTATGACAGTGAAAGAAATCTATCAAAAGGTGGGGAAGAGGAAAAAGCCATGCGAGTTTGGTAGGTAATGATGCATCCCTTTCAGTTTTCGATTCTATTCTAGATTCCATATTAATTCATCATGCAAATGTCTATAGTATCAACTTGTATCATACTCACAACACGTACACAAAATACATTGACATTATTAGGGCTAGGGAAGTGGACAATGTTCGTATTGTCTAAAATGTCATAGGAGGGGGAGACGGATGTGGATTGCGTCTCTCGGGAGATGGTTGAGCAGATTGGTGCTTAAGTAAGGGTGGGGGGGGGGGGGGGGGGGGGTTTACAGAGTTTTAATGTCTAAAATTATATTTTTGAATGTGAGAGAGCTTGGCAAGGCGGTCAAGCATAGGATGATAGGGAAGGTTATTAAGAGTCAAAGGGTTGATATTGTTTGTTTGGATGAGACCAAATTGTCTCAACCAACCGATAGATTCCTTAGGGCTCTGAAAATAAACCACATTAGTAAGTGGCAGGTTAAAGATGCTCAGGGAGTGTCAGGAGGGGTTATGGTTAGTATTAATACCGGTAATTTCAACTTACTGGATTGTTGGGTCGGGAAATTCACTATATCGGTGGTGGTTCAAAGAAAGATGATGGTTGGTAGGAAACGATCATGATAGTGTACGGGCCGAATGAGAGAAGTCGAAGGAAAGAACTGTGGGATGAGTTGGTTGACATCAACAGTAGATGGAGTTTGCCCTGGGTCATAGGTGGAGATTTCAATGTAGTCAGGCACATGCATGAGAGGAAAGAAGGAGAGTGAAGTGGTCACGACAGGAGAATGTTCAATCAGATTATTTCGAGTCTCATGTTGATCGAGCTACCAGTTAACAACCGTCATTTCACATGGTCTAATAAGTGTAGATCACCTGCCCTCGCAAAGTTGGACAAGGTCCTTGCTCCTCTGGATTGGGATAGTCAATTCCATTTATCTTGGCATGCATTCATAACACTTCTGACCACGTTCCCATCGTTGTTGGCACGAGAGAAGAGGACAAAAGGTGCAACAAAGTTTTATGTTTTAAGAAAATGTGGCTTATCAGTGGAGACTGCGATGATCTGGTTAAGGCCAGTTAGGAGGAGGAGGTTAACCATACGGAACCAGTGGCAAGACTCATAAGGAAACAAGCAAGACTCAGAAAAAGATTAAGAAGATGGAACAAGGTCACTTTCAGAAAAGTGCTGCAAAGGAAGAAGATATTACAGGAGATAGAGGAATTGGAGAAAAATGAGGAAGCAGATGTTCTGGATGACAACCAATTCCAGCGGTTGGCAACGAATAAACAAAAGGTTTTGGAGGCGTATCTTAAGGAAGAGGTGATGTGGCGGCAACAGTCAAGGGTGAGATGGCTTCGAGAAGGCAATGCTAATACTAAGTACTTACACAAGGTAGCCAGTATACGACGTAGGAACAACTACATCACTCTTTGGTTATTGTAGGGTTGGTGGTGTCATGTAATCAACGGATATCCGAGCACATACATGAGACGTACAAGGAGTTGTTCGGTAATGCTGTAGTGCGAATGTGCGGATGACCTTTGGGAGACGTTAGATGATGATATTCAGCATAGAGTTATGGCCATCCAAGAGCCATTCACTACGGAGGAGGTAAAAGCAACAGTTTGGGGGTTGGGTCAGGATAAAGCACCGGGACACGATGAGTTTCCTGTCTTCTTCTACAAGCAGCAGAGTGACATTGTGAAGGAGGAGATTATGGATGTCATGAATGCTCTCTACGAGGGTACACTAGAAATGGGAAGGCTTTATTACACAAATGTATGTTTGATCCCTTAAAAGAAGACGGTAACAGAGATCGGGGATTTTAGGCCCAGTAGCTTGCTAAATTGCTCCGTTAAGATTATTCCAAGGTGCTGGCCAATAGGTTGAAAGGTCTAATTGGAGATCTCGTGGAGGAGTATTAAAATGGGTTCATCACAGGTAGAGATATCTTAGAGGGCGTGACATTAGTACAGGAGGTAATCAAAGATTGCCAAAGGTGAGGAAAGGCGGGCTTTCTTCTCAAACTAGATTTTGAAAAGGCATATGACAAAGTGGAATGGAAATGTCTGTTGAAGATCCTTAACAGGTGAGGCTTCGGGAATAGATGGATTGGATGGATAGAAACTTGGTTGCAGACTGCTAAAGTTCATGTCCTTGTTAATGGAGTACCAGAAAAGGAAATCAAATGTAGAAGGGGACTGCGACAGGAGGATCCTCTGTCCCCCTTGTTGTTCACACTATTAGCAGATGACTTACATATGATGTAGAAATCATATAGGGAGAAACGTCTGATTAATGGACTAGGCGGGATGAGGGGGGTTTCAACCATCATGAATGTTCAATATGCGGACGACACCTTAATTTTTGGAGATTGCGATAGTGCACATGCAATACTCCTTAAGTGGGGACTATATCTTTTTCAGAATTGGTTGGGACTAAAGGTCAACTTCCATAAGAGCTCCATCACCTTTTTGGGCGACATGAGAGAGTTTAGTCCAACGGTGGCAACAATTTTGAACTACCTGGTACGGACGCTACCACTAAAGTACTTGAGATTGCCGATTAGAAGCAGGACTGTAAGGAGAGAGGCCTGGAACAAACTCATCAAGAGAATTGCCAATAGGCTGGAAGGTTGGAAAGGGAAGATGCTCTCCTTTGGGGGAGGCTTAGTTATGCTAAATTCGGTGATTAACTCAATTTCACTCTACTTCTTGTCATTCTTTGTGATACCGGCTTCGGTTATCAAAAAGGTTGATAGGTTGACACGGCGGTTCCTCTGGAATGGTTCCCGGGGTAACGAGAAAGGATATACACTTATCAAGTGGGAGTTGGTTTGCAGACGAAAAGAGTTCGAAGGGATGGGAGTTTACAACCTTCCACAAATGAATCAAGCACAATTATGTAAGTGGTGGAAAATCACCACACGGGAAAAGGCTAAATGGGCAACTTTAGTAAAGGCGGTCTATTTTAGACACAGAAGCTTGCATCAAAAGCAGAAGAATATTGCTTCCATGTCTGGATTTTGGCGGGGAGTCTAGCGCACAAAAGACATCTTCCTGGCAGGAGTAATTTTCTCCATTGGAAATGGCGTAGAGATTGGCTTTTGGAAAGACAGATGGTGCGGTCCAATTAACTTAAAAAGAAGATTCACCGAGGCATATAAGTATGCAGCAGACATGAACGACTGGGTGGAAAGCCCGTGGCGGAACGAAGTATGGAGGTCAAGAATGAATGACCAATTGAGTAGGGAGGCAAGAAACCTGAAAAGAGAGCTTAACTAATTTTTGCAGGACTGGAAACCAACGTGTCAGGATCATCAAGATAAAATTGCCTGGGAGAAGGAAATGATGGATAACTCTCGATAAGAGTGGCATATGACCTAATCAATGATGGAGGAGTGCGAGTGCACGACCCAGTCTGGAAGGTGAAGGCCCCACTGAAGGTTCGTGCTTTCAACTGGCTGTCAATTCGTAATGTCATCCTAACTTACGACAGCTTGGCCAAAAGAAAGTGGCAAGGCCAAGGAGAATGCATCATGTTCGATCAAAACATGAAAACGGTGGATCACATGTTCATGACATGCCAGTATGTTATCCCGTTGTGTGAGGATATGTTATGCAAATTCTATATTTCTACTCCTCTATCGGAGTCCGCTCAATTCGTTTGGAGAGTATAGCG
Source organism: Hemerocallis citrina (assembly GCA_017893485.1). Taxonomy (NCBI): domain Eukaryota; kingdom Viridiplantae; phylum Streptophyta; class Magnoliopsida; order Asparagales; family Asphodelaceae; genus Hemerocallis; species Hemerocallis citrina. The sequence goes on from CM030364.1 coordinate 256,504,789, forward strand.
GGAACTTAATGTTTGCAGGTGCAACATTGAGCTTTTGGGGGGTTGGGGTAATAGCGACTTGTTCGGCTATATGGTTAGAAAGAAAAATAGAATCTTTAGATCCACACTCAGACATCTCATTCATCAACAACTACTACACATGATTAAAGCTAATACTGTCTTTTGGACTCAAACAATAGTACTGAGTGTAACGATCTGCCCTGATTTAGCAATTTTTCTAACTACCCACAACAGGCTTACCTCATAAAAGGTGCTATATCTAATTGGTGACCTCTAATCCCAGGCAAAATAATATATATATATATATATATATATATATATATATATAACACTGAGGCCAAAAAGAAGATCATTGAGATGTACGCGTTGTGCGGAATACGAATCAAACAACCAATCAAAGAGAGAAATAGCGAAGAAAAAACCAGAAAACAAACAAACACAAGGACACACAGATTTAATGTGGTTCGGCAAACAAGTGCCTACATCCACGGGGCGCTTGGGGTTTCTTCTTCAAATAATCACCAATGGGTGAAACAAACCCTTACAGAGATGACGGCTGCAAAATCCGAATTAGAGGTCTATCATTTACAAAACCCTAATTGGTGTATTTATAGGGAAACTACTGGGCCTTTCGAAATGGGCCTTTTCTAGTTCACAAACCCGTCTCCAGTCGACTGGTCTTCTTACCAGTCGACTGGTCTTTAGTTCTGGACAGTCGACTGAGACACATCTCCAGTCGACTGCTGCTGCTGTATCCTTAGCCTTTGAAACTTCTCTCTGGACAGTCGACTGGTTCCCATAGTCAGTCGACTGATGTGCTGCAGATACGATGGATATAAACAAATTGAACCAGAATCGAGCCATTATCCTACAGTACGCTGATACTTCCACATTTGCGGGAGACTCAGAGCATAGGCAGAGCATAGGGCAGGGACACAAAATGACAAGTGACCGTCATGCAGGGAGCTCTTGGCCACATAACGGGTGCGCGGTCTTTCTGACAAGTTTGTGGCTGCCTTGCTACGCTCTTTCTGACAAGATATTAAAACCAGCAACAAAGCTCAGATTGCGAACATGGATTCAAATTTCCCAGATGCTCTTAAGAAACAAAACAAACAACTTTGTTTTTGCAACATTCTCTGGCATTTGAGCCTTATTGAGACAGTTACATTTAAGAAGCACCAAACCAACTTCTTATAACTTGCACAAGACTTGCAAAATATGACATTAGATGTCAAAACCAGCAACAAAGCTCAAATCGCGAACATGGATTTAAATTTACCAGATGCTCTTATGAAACAAAACAAACAACTTAGTTTTTGCAACATTCCCTGGCATTTGAGCCTTATTGAGACAGTTACATTTAAGAAGCACCAAACCAACTTCTTATAACTTGCACAAGACTTGCAAAATATGACATTAGATGTCAAAACCAGCAACAAAGCTCAAATCGCGAACATGGATTTAAATTTACCAGATGCTCTTATGAAACAAAACAAACAACTTAGTTTTTGCAACATTCCCTGGCATTTGAGCCTTATTGAGACAGTTACATTTAAGAAGCACCAAACCAACTTCTCTCAGTCTCACTGAAAAAAACATACTGAGAGGATACCTCCCCCAATATTACTTATTGTTGTTTTCGCAGCGTTCCTTCAAATTTTATTTACCCTTAGTGGCAACCTCTCCATCAGTAGCCAAAGGAACAGACATTGCCTGAAGAAATACGCAGAAAATTAATCATGGCTAAGAGGATTTTGCCTGGAAAAAGTAATAAATGTAGCAGAGGGAGGAAAACTCACCAAATCACGGTACTTGAGCGCATAAAGCATCTCAATGTAACGACGAGTCTCACGACGGTCCAAGTTGGAAACAAACTTCCAGAAGCCGTAGACTCCAGCCAGTGTCATCAGCTTCTCAGAATACTTCTTCCAGGTGTACCTAAATGAACAAATCATAAAAAAAGTGTACTAAGATTCAATGGAGAAAAGCATGGAGCAGCTTACTTCTCTTCGATCCGCCTCAATCCTGCTAAGGAGACCTTGTTCCAGTGATTCGAGTCCTTAGTGCACTTCTCGAAGAAATTTGCAATGAGGTCAGCTGCTTTGTCTCCTTGATAAGGATCGATATGGTAGCCTGAAACTCCGTGCACGATTATCTCTGCTGGTCCACCATACATGGTTGCAAACATGGGCAGGCCACAGGTCATTGCTTCGACAACAGTGAGTCCAAAAGCTTCATAAAGGGCAGGCTAATAGCAAAAGAATCACAAAGATCTTAGTATAAATTAGAACTAACATCAGTGTGAAACGCAAGAGAATCTAGACCTCCATTATTTGGATATTCGAAATCATGTGAACATAATAATTCTAATTATATTACAAACATCAAAGTTATAAAGCATGAAAAAACTTTCACCTGGACAAAAGCACCTTTGGTATCGGCAATGCAACGGTAGAGCTCTCCATTACGGACTCGGTTCATTTGGGCAGAGATCCATCGGATATGGCCCTCCAACTTATACTCCTCAATGAGCCGATACATCTTCTTCTTCTCCTCTATCTCTTCTAGATCTTTTGATTCCTTTCCATGATCTCCCGCCACAACCACGAGGTTAACTAGACCCTTCAAACGCTCATTCTTGCCATACCACTCCACCAAACCTGTTATGTTCTTCACCCGATCCAACCTTGCCATAGAGAATATAATAGGCTTACACTGATCCTTCAAATAGCCCCTAGAAAATGAAGAAAGACAATCTAGTTGTTATTTGATTGCATAAACCAGTAAGAATCTAAAGGCTCGTTTAGAGTTTTGATGAAGTTAACATAGCTAGAGTGAGTTTGCAAACTCACTTGTGCTCAGTATTATCGACAGGGTTGTACAGTAATTCTTCAATCTCTGGCTGGAGAGCAGTAAGCCTTCTTGATTGATCAGAGAAAGGGAAGTAGATGGACATGTCAGCACCAGGAGAGACAATGTTGAACTTTGGATCAAAAACATCAATCCCGTGTACCACCCGATAAAGCCCAGGAAGGGTGAAGGCAGTATGCGACTCGTATTGCCCCACAGTATCCTTGCTGAAAAAATAAACAAAATTTAAGATACAGTATAATTTGAAAATAATCACTACAAAAATACGTAAAATTCAGAAATTGAAGAACAAACCTTCCAGCGATCTCTTGGAAGGTACTGGTGATGATGAAGTCAGTATGGTTCATGGCAATAAGGTCAGCTGTGAATTGGCAAGAGAAATGGTACTGCTTCTCAAATTTCTTCCAGTAGATGTCTGAATTCGGGTACTTGGTTTTCTCCAGAGCATGGGCAATAGTGCACTGTATATAAGTGTGAACAAAGGTTCAAGTACAAAAGGGTTTTAGCATTAACCTTATGTTTTTCGGTTATTTTGCATATATAAAATTCTGTCGGTTACTAATCAACAAAAAATAACATCTGCCAAATTTCAATGATTTAAACTAATGTTCTAAATCATCATGATTTTGTTTTCGTTAAACATTAAAACTGTTCTCTGATTAGAAAAAATTTCCAAAAAAAATCATCTATTTATGAAAACAATTTTCTCAAATTATTCAGATATTTGTGGTTTTATTATGCAAATTGCCGGTAAGATCTTGTATCCAAACCTGAGTAACGCCTAGTTTATTTGCCAACAGAGTAGCCACTAGGTTTCCGTCACTGTAGTTTCCTATGATAAGATCAGGCCTTCCTTGCAATTCTCCTGCCAACTCATTGGCCACATCCTACAGAGGAAAATAAAACCTCAATATATTTCAAACTCGAAATTGAAAATAAAAAGTGAGCATCATGAAGATAGTAGTGTAGATAATAGACTTACATCAGCGTAAGTCTCCAAATACGGCCAGACTTCAAAGCGTGAAATCCACTTACGGAGTATCCCCCTCTCAGACCTGAAGGGGACACGCAGAATGCTCGTGTGTTCAGTTCCAAGGACCTTCTCTAGTCTCTGGCCGCAGGTGGTCCCTACCGCATCAGGTAGTAGCCGAGTGACCTACACAAGTCCAACTTAATTAATTATTTCTCTTTTTGGATGGCTAGCTATCTATTCCCTTAAATAAATAAATTTAAAAAAAAAAAAAACATTGCTCTTCAATTATATCTAATGTCATAAAATTTAAACTAAATCTTTGGAAATGTGGACAGCGAGGGCCAACAAAAAATCCTATAATTACATATAAATATATAGGAACATTTTTATAATTTTTATGGGGCAAATCATAATTTTTTAGGGGTTTTTTAAGTTTTCAATAATGTGAAGGGAGATTTTAAAATTTTTAGGGGGGGCCGGGCCTCCCTGAGCCCCCACTAAGCTCCACCACTGTGCACAGCCACAACGTGTGTTTTTCTCCTTCAGATTTACCATGACTCATCCTCAAAAATGTTCACTAGTAGAAAAAACACATACATTGCACATCAAATGAATACTCACAATTAGGATGCGAGGAGTGATGTCGAGTCCTTGTTGCTTGATTCTAAGGAGCATCTCGCTCTCCAGGGCACGAACTTGATCCAGGATATAAACAACCTAGAGGTGAAACGAATCTTCAGCAAGTTGGAGAGGAGTAAAAGGGTAAATATAAAGATAGAAATGGAATTGTTTCAGCTATCTTACTTGACCACCAGTGTCGGGATAACCCAAGACATTGGCTTGTGCAAAGTAGCCATGTGGAGAGAGGATAACAACGTTAAAAACCATAGGAATCCTACCGAGAAAATTCTCAAGGGTATTCGGATCTGGTGCCTCGAGGAGATCAAGGAGTAGGTGGATTGTCTCGTACACACGCTCAGCAGTATCTCCCCATCCCCTCTCTAGACCAAGCTCTTGGAATCTAGTAGTAGATAGTTTTAAATTGAATTTTACTCTTTCACTTGTCCAAATTTCTAGTATTTAGATGGTAAATAGAAGTATTTAGATGGTAAATAGAAAATTGACTTACCGGTGGTGGAATTTGGAATATGGAGTATCTGATGAGAGGTTCATGATATGTTTCTCTGCCTTCCTGAGTGCAGATCGAAGAGCACTCAGGCTCTGAATTCTATCATTGAGCATCATAGTCTACATATTTTGAGTTCCATTAGTTAGAACATGCAATCGAGTAATCTAACAAGTTGAAGGATCAAATTTACCGTCCCCCTGTAGCTATGCACCCGAAGAAAGTTAAGCAGTGGGTACATGCTTTCTTTGTCCTGGAACAACTTCGAGGAAAGGTGGCGATTAAGGAACTGCACGCCATTTCCAATTGATTTGGAAAGTGATGGACGAGGGAAAGAAGCATTGAAAGGCTCAAAATCCAACTCAAGTTTAAAAGTTTCCTGTGATCTGAAACAAAGAAAAAGGATATAGACTTATTAGTTGGTTAGGCTCAATTTTTATTCAAAATAGAATTATATCACACTTATTTAAGTTTATGACACCCACGTTCCATCTGCGAGCTCTTCCTTGAACTGCAAATATTCAGGCACGCTCAACTCCTCGACAACCAGTTCGCTCACATTCACACGAACGAATTCCCAGACTCCAGGCCTTGGGCGAATGGCCAGAGCAACATATGGTGGCAAAATTATTGCCTCCTATATAAAAAAAAAAAAATGAAATTTTGCAATCAAACTAAGAAAATCAGAGGAATAGAAGAGGAATTTAAAATCAGGAATAACATTTGCAACTGGTTTCTATTGACATAATGGACTAGTTTCAGTGCAACCAAAACACATGGATCATCATCCGTCATCATCTAGAACAAAAACATTTTCAAGTCTCTATATCAATTAAGGCAGAAGAATATTATTATCTATTCTTTAGTGTTTGGCGGCAATCTTTTATCTATGTTCAGATCATGCTGTTTTCCATATTATCGTTTATATTTTTTAATAGCTACTACATTGCTACTGTGCATTCTTCTGCTAGCATTGTTAATGGTCTATTGAATCCTCCTCTACGTTCACCTCCTCCCACTCCGATGTTACTGTTAACATTTGTCGTTAACTTCCTTGGATTATCTTCCTTCCTCTTTGGCTACTACTATTTTTTCTGAGTCGACTTCTATTTTAGAAGGGGACTCTTCTTCCCGTCTATCTCCTAACTCCTTAATATCTTCCACTTCTAGTACTTCTTCATCCAAAAGGAAGTACTCCGAGAATAAGTATAACTCTCCTTTCATTCGATCCAGTGCTCGTATTAGAGCTCAGAATGAAGCGCACCTATCTTCCACATCTAAAGCTTCCTTTGCTGCTCAAATCCGCAACTTGGAAATTCCTCCCATTCCGGTTGATCTCAAACACAATGATAAGCTTGGTTAGGTTTATCAAATTCATTTTGATACCTTTTCTTAATCTCGCTTCTTGTAAGGGCATTTTCATTGATCCATCTATCCAGATTGTATTGATTATATTCGTAACTTAGAAATTTCTAGAGTTAGTGAGAAGATCTGTCGTTATGATTATTGTCTTTTGGAATATTCGTGGGTTGGGTAGCACCCTTAAACAAGAAGTTATTCTTCAACTTATTTCAACTAATTGTTGTGATTTATCTATCCAAGAATCTAAAATTAATTCTATCTCTTCTTCACTTAAACGTTCTCTGGGAGGCTCGATGATCACCCAATGGGTTAACGTGGACGCTAATCATTCATGTGGGGTATCCTTCTTGGGCTCAAATCTTCTATTTATAACCTTATTTCGGTCCAACGACTCAAATTCTTCCTAGTCGTTAGAGCCTTAAATGGTTAGAATTTAATCGTACCCTTATCATGGTTTTGGTCTACGGTCCATCTTCCTCTGACCATCGCCATGAATTTTGGGCTGAATTTATGTCCTTCTCTGGTGCTATTAATGGTTTATGGATCTTTTATGGTGACTTTAATGTCACTCGCTTTGGTCATGAAAGGCTAGGTAATGTCTCCCGTATGAGTGATTCTCACAAGTTTAATGATTGTATCCGTTCTCTTGACCTTATTGATGTACCTATTAATGGTAGGTCATTTACTTGGTCATATTTACGCCTTTTATCTTCGATGGCTAAATCAGACCTCTTTCTCGTTTCTCAAAATTGGGTTTCCTGCTTTCATAATTCTTTCGTTCAAGCCCTCCCGAATCCTTGTTCTGATCACATCCCTATTGCTTTGCATTCTAACTTTAACGTTTCCAAATCCTTCAAATTTCGTTTTGAAAATTTTTTGCTAGAAAATCAAACCTTTGTTAATCTTATTACCAATTGTCTTTCTCGGCAGTGGGGTCTCATGGCCTTGGTCGTATTTTGCTTAAACTTCATGTGGTCAAACATGAGTGCAAAATTTGGCGCAATGAGAGATTTGCTCATTCACAGTCTGAATAATTACTTTCTGACTACTATTCATTCCATTGGTCACCTTGAAAAACTCGGTCTGATTTATGATTCCATTCGTATGGAGAGAAATGACTGCAGAATCGAGTATAAGTCTCTTTTCCACCTTGACCATATTAAATGGGTCAACGGGCAAAACATAAATGGCTTCTTGCCGATGATGCTAACACTTCCTTCTTCCATAATTTCGCTTCTCACCGGAAGAGATGTAACCGTATCACCTATATTATTGACAATAATGTCAAATTAGGCACCAATTCCTAATTTCATTCCGTGTTTCTCTCTTTCTTTAAAAACCTTATGGGTTCCTCTGGATCTAGCCCGATCCATCTTGATTGGATAAGCTTTATGCTGATGAGAACCATGATTTATCTAGTATTGAAACTCCCTTCTCATTAGAGAAATTAAATTGGTTGTATTCTTCATGTGTAGCGATTCTGCGCCAGAGCCCCACAGCTTCCCCGCCATTTTTTTCCAAAATTATGGGATCTGCTAAAGGAAGATCTCGTAGATATGTTTCTCGGATCTTTTCAATGGTCAATTTTCTTTCGACCGGATTAACTATGAACCCATTGTGCTTATTCCCAAATTGATGGGTGCCAACAAGGTCTCTGTCATCTGACCGATTAGTCTGCTTAACACCCTCTTTAAAATTGTTAGTTCTTTCTCACTGTCTAATCTCGGGTATCTCGCCTTTGATTGATCCGACTCAATTCGGGTTTATTAAAAATAGATTTATTTTAGATGGCGTGGCTTGCACTCGAGATTATTTCCGGTTAGTGGCGGACGCAGGAATTTTAGTCAGGGTGGGCATAAGTAAATAGTAATTTTTAAAATTTATATTTATTTATCAAAAAATGTAAAAGAAAAATACTGTGTATATATTTTATGTTGAACGAGAGTTTTTTACTTTTAGCAATTTGTTAGTTATATGAAACCATCAATTATGTAACTATGGGATATTTAGTGATGAACTCTACTATTTTCTACCATATGGTTGAGTAAATATCTGCATAATATGTATAAGTTAAGTTGCACGCCTAATGAGAAGAAGTCAAAAAACTCATACTTGTTTAATTAGACACTCATTTAATTTGAAATGATAAATATAAATATGCTTAACACCCTTTTTAAATTTTTTATGAAAGTTCTTTCTAACCGTCTTATCTCACCTTTGATTGATTCGGCTCAATCTTTATTAAAAATAGATTTATTTTAGATAGTGTGGCTTGCGCTCAAGAGATTATTTCCGGTCAGCGGCAGACGCAGAAATTTTAGTCAGGGTGGGCATAAGTAAATAGTAGTTTTTAAATTTTATATTATTGATCAAAAAATGTAAAATATTGCATATATATTTTATGTTGAACGAGAGTTTTTTACTTTTAGCAATATGTTAGTTATGTTAGAATTAGGAATAAGAAAAAATATTCTTTTATTGATTGATTAAACTGAATACAATAGGCTCCTATATATAGGAGAGAAGAGAATACTAAACCAATACATTATTCAATGTGGGACTAAACTAATCTATCATCTAACACCCGCTCTCAAACTCAAGTTGGTTCAAGCAACAAGAGTTTGGAATAATGACGATATTGATATGGAAGAAACGGCAAACTGTGATGCAGAAACGGTGCTTGATGGCGCATGTGACAGAAACTAAGAAGTAGACTGATGGGATCTCACCCCTGACTTGAGACAGTCGATGCTGGGATCTCACCCCTGACTTGAGACATAGTCGATGCTGGGATCTCACCCCTGAACTGAGAAATAGACTGATGGGATCTCACCCTGAACTGAGAAATAGACTAATAGAATCTCACCCCTGACTTGAGACATAGTCGATGATGGGATATTATCCCTGAAATGAGAAGTGGATGCTGATAACACCCCCTATCAAACATACGATCGATCAACCGGAGTAAGTTAATGACTTTTTTTTTAAAGAGAAAATCAAATCAAAAGAGACTAAGATCTCTAGACAATTACATCCAACAATCAAATCTAGATCTGAGACGAAGAAAATTTCTTAAAGGCATCCAGATCTGAGACTAAGAAGAAGAAAATGAAGGATCGGGTATAGAAGCTTGAATCATTGATGGTTTCTTCTAGTGCACTGGTTCATGATCCTCTTGACAAAGCCACTAGGCAAAATTTTGGTTCAAATCATTTAATTTACCTAATTGGAGGTTTTGATGGCTCTTCATGGCTATCTTCACTGGAGTCTTTCTCACCGGAACTTGATATTCTAACACCTTTGAGGTCAATGAGTTCTGCTCGTTCCTATGCATCCACTGTCACAGTAGATGGCCTGTTGTATGTTTTTGGTGGCGGCGATGGAAACTTGGGGTTTGACTCAGTTGAATCCTATGACCAGAGGAGTGACGAATGGACAGCACACCCATCCATGCTACACGAGAAAGGAAGTCTAGCTGGATACGGCGATGGGAGGAGGGACAGCGAGGGGCGGCGCTCGGAGACCAGGGTGAGCGTCGGGGGTCGCCGGAGAAGAACAATAGGGGATGGTCGGGATTTGGGGTTGGTGAAGATGAAGCTACAGTAACCTGGGTTCAAAATTGAACGGGGAGAGAGAAAGTTGGAGGAGAGAGAAAGAGGATCTTGTTGTTTGATGACGGCTAGGGTTTTGGGGGAGAGTAGGATTTTGATCAAAAATCAGGAGAGGAAAAAAATTTTGGGAGGTGGAGTGATTCCGATAAAGACGAGAACCGCTCCACCTCGACGACGAGGATAAAATTAGTATAGGCCTTATAGGATTATTGGCTCTGATACCATGTTATTCAATGTGGGACTAAACTAATCTATCATCTAACAAGTTATAAGAAACCATCAATTATTTAACTACGGAATATTTAGTGATGAGCTATTTTCTAATATATGGTTGAGTCTGCATAATATGTATAAGTTGAGTTGCACGCCTAATGAGTCAAAAAACTCATACTTGTATAATTCGATACTCATTTAATTTGAAATGGTAAATATAAAAATATTATTAAGAACATAAATAATGAGATTAAATTCAATTATATATTTTCAGTATGGAAATTTTATAAATATATAATATAACTTTATTAAAGACATTAATGAAAGTTTATTCAAAATCCAAAACCAAGTTCTATTTAAAACAACATGAAAAATTAGTTGCTACTTAAGCGAATTGAACCATGGTAGTGGAGTTTGAACCACCTAACCAAAAAGTCGAGTCTCTATTTTGTCAATAAAAGTATATAGAATAATACCTATACATATAAAATAATTGTATAAATACCAAGGTGGGAATACCTAGGTATCTATACAATTATTTTATATGTATATGTATTATTCTATATACTTTTATTGACAAGATAGAGACTTCTTTTTGGTTAGGTGGTTCAAACTCCACTACCATTGTTCAATTCGCTTAAGTAGCAACTAAATTTCATGTTGTTTTAAATATAACTTAGTTTTGGATTGTGAATAAACTTTCATTAATGTATTTAATAAAGTTATAATATATATTATAAAATTGTATAATCTCATTATTTATGTTCTTAATAATATTTTTATATTTACCATTTCAAATTAAATGGGTATCGAACTATACAAGTATGAGTTTTTTGACTTCTCATTGGGCGTGCAATTCAACTTATACATATTATGCAAATATTCACTCAACCATATGTAAGAAAATAGTAGAGCTCATCACTAAATATTCCGTAGTTAAATAATTGATGGTTTCATATAATCAACAAATTGCTAAAAGTAAAAACTCTCGTTCAACATACAATATATACACAATATTTTTCTTTTACATTTATTGAGAAATAATATAAATTTAAAAAATTATTATTTACTTATGCCCACCCTGACTAAAATTCCTGCGTCCGCCAGTGACTAGAAATAATCTCTTGAGCGCATGCCACGCTACCTAAAATAAATCTATTTTTAATAAATCCCGATTGAGCCGAATCAATCAAAGGCGAGATAACCGAGATAAGACGGTTAGAAAGAACTTTCATAAAATTTTTAAAGAGGGTGTTAAGCTGATTTATATTTATCATTTCAAATTAAATGAGTATCGAATTATACAAGTATGACTTCTTCTCATTAGGCGTGCAACCCAACTTATACATATTATGCAGATATTTACTCAACCATATGTTAGAAAATAGTAGAGCTCTTCACTAAATATCCCTAGTTAAATAATTAATGGTTTCATATAACTAACAAATTGCTAAAAGTAAAAACTCCCATTCAACATAAATTATATACGCGATATTTTTCTTTTACATTTTTTGATAAGTAATATAAATTTTAAAAATTACTATTTACTTATGCCCACCCTGACTAAAATTCTTGCATCCGCCACTGCTTCTTTATTATATTAAATTCTGGGCTTCTATTCTGAATCATGTTAAAGCATCTAGGCTTGTCTTCTTAATCTTGATAATGATGTTGCTTATTTTACCCAACATGGTTTTCCGCCAGCCTTGAGTTAATTTCCTATTAATTATTTTCTAACGTTTTTTATTCTATCTTTCTTGCAGAGCTGACTTTCTGCATCAGTCGGGGAGTTCTTTTGGGATTTTTGTCTTCTCTTTTGATTTTTTGTGTGCAGGTTTTTGCACTCTTATGCCAGGAGCTCCCCATGTCAAGGTAGGTTTTTGTGTTTGGTGGTTCGCTACACCTCGTGCTTGACGAAGGACTGTTCTGCCTGCTATACCATTCTCCCTTCTTCCGCTTGTTTATGTGTTTCCTTTATTCTGCTTACTTTGTACTGTTCTAAGTTCTACTTAGTGATGTGTTACATTATCTGCTGCTTATCTCATGGCTTTTTCCTTTTCATGTTTTGAGTTGTGGATGTTGTTCTGTTGTGTCCTACTGGTGATGTGTTGCTATCTGATCCATGTGGGTATTGTTGATTTTTGGTGGCAACTAGTTCATCTGTGTTTGTCATTGGTTGTTACTGGCTGTAGTGGTGTACTATTGCTGCTTTGCTCGCTTGCGGCAGTTCTGACAGTCTGTGATTTTCGGTGATTTTCGGTTGTTGACTTGCTGTAGCTGATTGCTGCTCGATTTGATTTTTGCTGGTTGTATTGGCTGTTTGTTGAAACTAATGTCTTATTTGTACTCAGGGTTTGTTGTTTAGAGTATTGTTTGTTCTTCTACTGTTGCGTTTGCCAGTTTGCCATCTTGTAAGTTGTCTCTTTGTATGATACTCTTTCTATTTCATATATTTATAATATTTTGGGCTGGAGTCGTTTGACTCTATCCTTTAATTTTTTTTAAAAATCACTATATTAATTAATATTCAACAAAAAAATATTTAAAATGAAAATGATTAGGCAGAAACCATATCCGTATCACACCTGTGCCGCTTTCAGAACATCGTCAAAGACTCCATCCTTGAGACTCTCGCGGTCTGCTTCAGGAATGACATCTTTATACTCCGCTAACAGCTGATGGGGCTGCAACATTCCCTTTCCTTGCTTGATAAACCTGGAGATTTATCGAAGAACAAATTGATACAAGATAAAATGCAAAATATAAAAAAGGCAGGAAAGAGACAATGTTGACCCTGTTTAGAAACGGAGGTAAATGAAGGGGAGGACATATAAGTATTTATGTTCTTCAGCTCATCCATTCTATGGTCCGTTTCGAGACCTTTTTCTTAGGTGAGTTACCTACAAGTATCCTAACTTTTTTGCTCCAAAAGGTAAGATACGTGGAGTTATCTCAACTTCCAAAAAACTTAATCCTTTTTTACCCAAGTATCTTTTATATGCCCTGTTAAATCAACAAAAGCACCAAGTAGTTTTTCCTCTCTTTAAAAACAGCTGCCACCAGCAACCATTCCTTGCATTTCAAAATAAAGCACCAAGTAGTGCTTGCATTTCAAAACTTAAATCCTTTTTTGCAGAGATTACTTCATTTTTGAAGATTACTTCATCCTTCTGTAAATTTAAACAAGAAACTAGAACATAAATATAAACCTTGAGAAGAGGGCAAGCAATTCATTGGTGTGGGCCGACAAAGTGTCACTCAGGCGATCCTTAACAGTTTGGCCGATGTTGAGTGAACCCATGGTTTCTTGTCCCCTTCAGACTCTAAAGAAGGGCCAAAACGACTGCAATATGACAAGAACGGAGAGAATAAGCTTAAACATGATTATAAGAAAATAGATTAAGGCAGTGGATTATAAATAGAAATCATCTAGTTGGTTTATAACAAGACATCAGATCAAAGCTTCAGTCCACCATCAGTACAATAAAAACAAGAAAGAGCATTCAGGAATAATTTTTCAACAAAACAAGAAAATGTTTTTTGAACATATATAGAGTTTTTTTGTTAGTAGTACCGTCGAGTACTATATGATGTATCTGGAGTTGTTCTATAATCCCGTTAATTATCATTAATGAGATTGGTGACTTCGGTCACTTTTATTTCAAAAAAAAAAACATATATAGAGTTCATCTTTGAAGTTAGTTAATTCTGAAAAAGAACTTTGAACTTTAGTTCACTGATTTAGTTGTTCATGACATCATGGTGAACCGATCTAAATAGGTAGCAATAAAGGAACAATAAAAAAAAGTTAACTAAGTTAGCATTAAAAAGAAAAGCCAAATGGTTCTGGATAGATCTAAAGTACGTAGACAAACTTTTAAAATCTTATTAAACAGGATTTCTTCACAAAAATTTGAAATATAAGGTAAAGAGGTATAAAAATGTTGTACATTCTCCAATAAAATGGATTCGATTAAAATGTAGACATGGAAATCCATAACAATAACAATTTTTATCCCTTTTTAACTTAGAATTCACATTTTGATATCCAGACTAGAAAGAACTGCACGCAGAAGAGATAACATTAAGAAATTAATACTAGGAGACCTGAAATTTAGATTTGGATCAATATTAAGAGGAACAGTGCTAACAACATCACTAATGAAGGCAGAAAAATCTAAGAAAAGGAGAAGAGCTACTATTAAATAGATCAAGAGGGACTAAAGCTCGAGCAAATATGGGAGTTTTTCTTTACTCCTCTATCCATGATAAAGCAGTCTAAAAACCCGTAATTTTACTTGTTCACAACATAAACTTGTCTCTTTAGATAACTATGCGACAAGAACATTCTACTTTATGAAAAGAGGCCATGGAAGACAGAATTGCCAACTCATGTTCAGTGGGCTAAATGTACCACATTATCCGTTATTTTATAGAGAGAGATAAAAAAAATTTGAAAAAATGTGTAACGTGCGGATATTATGGAGCCTTGTTCACTTCAGTTGCACAAGAGAACAATTATATTTAGTAATCTTATTGCGAGCAGGAAAAACAAATACATGGAACTAGAAACACTCTTAAATCATCGATAAAACAGGAAAAATAAGATCATCTCAGTAATAACAAAAGACGGCAATATGAGGAGAATGGATATTGCAAGCTTAAAGATGAAATGAATAGATAACTAAATAAACAGGCATTGAAATATAAACATAAAACACTCTAGTGGTTTAACAAAAGAACATATCAAAGCTGGCAGTCAACAAAAGCAAGTAACAGCGTCCAAGAATAAGTTTTGCAGAAACAACAAAGTCTTTTACGATACATGGTCAACTTTGAAAATGAAGAATAAAGGCATGAAGATTATAAATATCATTAATATATTTCTGCCAAGAAAATGGAACAGATTAAAATGTAAAATGAAAAACGATAACACATGCATGAATAGTCCCTAAAAAACTAAAATTATCGCAATAACATAGATCAAACTGCATGCAGAAGACATTGCTTATAGAAAAAACAAAAAATTGAAGACAGGAATATTAAGAAGGACGAAGACAACAGCATCATTGAGGAAAAGATCCTACAAAAGTACCAAGTAAACCTTAAATTTGAAGAACAAAGGAGGAGCTACTCTTAATTTGGTATCAATGGGGACTAACAAACTTAAGCAAATATTGGAGCTTTCTCTTCTTTTATCCAAGATTAAAGTTGTTAAACAGTCATAGCTTAATTAATTTGCTCACAAACAGACACTTGCCTCGTTAGATAACAACACGACAACAGAAAGTCTACTTTACAAACAAGAGGTTACAGAAGGAAACAGAGTTGCCAACTCAGGTTCACTTATGATCCTCATCTAAAAGTAATCCATTTTGTAAGGAAGAGAGAGATCTTCTGACAAAAGTTTGGAATTTTGCAGATATTCTGGAGCTTGCCCAAGAAAATTTAAGCACTTCAGTTGCACACAAGACAATTATCCATTTATCCTGATTAATCATATTTTTCTTGACTCAACAACAATCTTATTACAGCTTCCACAATGGTGTTTCTCATTTTTTTAGAAAATGGCAGCTAGAGTAATAGCAAATAGGAAATTTGCGTGTAACGGTGGTTTGCTATAATTTTGCTAAAATTTGAGAAAGACGAGACATGTTGTTTCGTCCGGTTTCATTTTTTTTAAGAGTTATTTAATTAGTGATTAGATATTAAAATAATTTAATTAAATAAATTAAATACTTAAATATTACCTAAACCTAATTAATTACACACTAACCTAGTTTAAGCACTAACCTAAGCCAAAATTAGCCCCCCCATTTCTAGGATGGGACATGTTGTCCCGTCCCAGCCATTTCGGCTTGGGACAAGACAACATGTCTCGTTCGAGGCAATTTTCGGATTTTTTTTTTGTTCAGACGGTACAACAATTTTCGGATTTTCGGATTTTTTTTTTGTTCAGACATGTACCGTCTGATCGTTTTTTAAAAAAAAATAATAACTTAGACGAAACAACTGATCACATTAAAAAAAGGGGAAAAAAAAGGGACGAAACAATATGTCTCGTCTCTTATAATTTGAGAATCGCAATTTCGTCTCTTAAAAATAAGAAGCAACTGTAGCTACTTTGCCAAAATATGACAAAATAGCAAACGACTGCAGTGCCTCATTTCTCAAAATATGAGAAATTGGCAAATATAGCAAAAGATTGTAGATGCTCTTGGGAGCAGAAAAAAAAACACTTAAAAGTATAAAAAAAAACAGTTAAATAATCAATCTAACTGAAATAGTTTGAAGAAGATTAAACTCGAGGAAAGAAAATGAAACATCAAAGAACTTTAACGAGTATTTGCAGATAAAATTGTCAAAACAAGTGTTGAAAATTAGACTAGCTTGATTCCTAGATCAAAGATCAAAGTCTGTTACATGAAAAGAAGTCAAAATATATCAGCAATAGCTTATTGATTATATTGAAAGAAAGATGAAGAGTATTTCAGAAGAGTAAAGCAAACTTTTACTTTCCAAATTACCTAAGTAGGAAACAAAATAATTTTCCAACTAATTTGCCAGGAATTACAAAATTTTCCAGCATTTGTGGCAGTCAAAACTACATGCATGCACTTTCCCAATATTACAGAAGCATGATCTATGATCCTAGTATAAACTAACTTCCCCAATATTTAATTATTCCCAAAAAAACAGAGCAATGCAAGAGAAAAATGAGGAGGGAGGTAGAGAGGACAAGATGGGATTTTGAGAGTTGGGTTGAAATGGGTTTTAGGAGTTGGCAGAAACCCATTAAGGGTTTGAAGAAACACAAACATGCATGGATTTAATTAAGTCATAAGTGAAAGAAAGAGAGAGACTGAGAAGTTTTACCCTTGGTGAAAACCAAACCAAACTTGGAGATGCACAACAGGAAGAGTGAAGAGAAGTGAGAGTGATGAAGAGAATGGGAGTGAGGGGGTTCAATTTATACACAAGCAAACAAGAGGAAAAGAGGAAGATAAGAGTAAAGAATATGAGCTTGCTTTATTGAAGTGTTTTTGTATTCTTCCCTGTTAATGAAAATGAAATGAAATGGTGGCGTTTGATTCCAATTAGTCTTGTCTCTCTCTCAAACTGCCATTCGTCCATCTCTCCCTCTACTGCACGTATAGGCAACTGACCTCTCTCTCTCTCTCCCTAGCTACATTTGTGCTAAGCATAGTGACCTACATAGGGAGTGGTGGGTGGGCTGTATTACTGTACATTGGGTCAGTTCTAGTTTGACCCTAATATGTGCACGGCTTTTGTATCAATATAATGCCCGTGATCCCCACCTGTATGTTGTTTAAAGTTTGCGTGAAATATGATAATTCTTGTCTACGTCCTCCATTTCGACCAGTCTTTTTTTTAATTCTAGAATAAAGATGACTTCGTCAATATTTTATTAATGATAAATTAATGAAATTAGTATTACAACGAAAGAAACAAAAAGAAAACGAATCCAATAATGTCTAGCATCTCATCAGTATAATGCATCGACAATCAAAAGCTAATGCAAAATACATGAAATTGAGATACAAATTTCGACCAGCCATTGCTTTACTTCTCATTGCGTTCTACTTAGAGCATCCATAGTCGTGTGACATTTATACATATTATGCATATTTTGCCGAAAATTACATTGTAGTCGTGTGATATTTATGCATAATATAGCTTTTTTGATACAGTTGAATGGTATATTTGAGAATAAATATAGCAATATGCATAATATAAAATATTTTATAATTGTTTATTCAATCGATGTTTCGTTTGATGATATTTTGTATTTTAAAATTTTAAAAAATCTCAAACGAAACATTGTGTTTCGCCCAAATCGATTACAACAAGTGAAGAAATGGTAATGTTTTGACCGAGAAAAATCATGTTTTTTTTTTTACTGAAAATTTAGTTAGGTAATTAGGCGATTAATTAGTTTAATTATATATTTAGTTAGATAATTAGTTCAATAATTAAAGTTAGTTCTAATTAATCAAATAATTCCTTAATTAAGTTAATCCCACAAATGGGACCGTCGTGGCAAGAAACATCATGTTTCTTTCCATTTGTGGGTCTCACCAATTTTTAAAAATATATATATATTAATTTTTTTTAATAAAATTATAAAATAAAAATCTTTTAAAAAATCATATGAATTTAAACAGACGAAACATCATGTTTCGTCCATTCATTTTTTATACAGCTTTGCTATATTTTGTCTTTTACTCACTTTAGCGAAACAACAGAATATTATTTTCAATTATGCATGTATGCATATTTTAGCTCTCACGACTGTGGATGCTCCTAAGAACCCCCTAGACTCAATCGCACTAGTTCTTGAAATATTTTCTATCATTTATGTGTGCCTACATAGAAACCTAATTCTAAATATATATAAGTAAGCACATCATCGAAATCGCCTGCACGGAAACCTAATTCTATATATATATATATATGTGTGTGTGTGTGTGTGTGTGTGTGTGTGTGTGTGTGTGTGTCAGTAAATGTATGCATTTATATGTCTATGCATTTCTAAGTCAGATTGCATGCATCTCAGACTGAACACTTCTTCTTAGTTGGTTTCAACAAAGTGAACTAAGGGGGCATTTGGTACACGGATTGGAAGATTTTGGGAATGAGAGAATTTTATGGAATGTGAGGGTGAGAATGAAGATTCTCGAGAATGTTGCATTATCGCATTTTGTATGATACATCGCATTCTCCGGAATCTTTTATTATTGTATTTTTTTTTATTCTAGTTTTTTTTGGATATTTCATTGTTTGTTATGAAAATTTCATGAATTCTCAAATCTCACGATTACACGGGAATTGAAATCCTTCTCAATAAAGAATTTTGATTCCATTGGGAATCCATCATTCATTCTAAAATTATGCTTGTCACATATCAAACAAGGTAATTTAAGGGGGAGTTCTGGATTCTCTTGCACATTCCCACGTATGGGGTGTTTGATACACGGTTTGAAAGATTCTCAGGAATGTGAGAGTGGGAATGAAGATTTTCGGGAATGTTGCATTATCGTGCTTTGTATTCCTGAGAATCCTTTATTATTGTATTTTTTAGGGATATTTTAGCAAATGCCCCCATTTAAAATGTGAAAACTAGCATATACCCCCACTATTTTTAAAAACTAAGAAATACCCCTGATTTGGACAGAACCGTTAAAATTCCGTTAACTTAACTTACGTGCATCACATGTAATACTGTAAAATGACCAAAATACCCCTGAAGCAAAATTGGAGAGAAAACCAAAAGACTCCCGCTCTGTTCTTCACGTCGGAAAAGAAAACTTTTCCCCTAACCATCTACTCCACCTTGTTTTTGAAGAAGAAAGAACCCAACCCTGATCAGCCATCTACTCCACCTGTTATATTAGGGATTTTGAAGAAAAAATATCCCCAACCCTATTCAGTCACTGTAAGTATCTTCTCCAGGGTTATTGATATATTAGATTTGTTTGATTGTTTGAAATTGTGATGTTTTTTCTGATCTTTTTTTAAGGAAAATCGGTGGTAGAAAGAACCATGAATTTGAGAAGGTTCGCACCCGAATCTTTGTTCTATTATTTTATTTAGATTTTAAAATGTTTTAATTGTTGGCTATTGTTGATTTGTGATTTTTTTTCTGATTTCTATTATTTTATTTAGATTTTAGAAGGTTCCTAGAGTTCATGATCATAACTCATTCTCATAAGACACAGATTGGATTTACTTTGAAAACACAACAAAATAGCATGAATGTAATCTGTTGACAAAATGCATAATTATCATGTCAGATTTGCAATGGAGTACTATTTTGATGTGATAAAGATGTATATGCTCGTAGATGAGATTGGGTCATGATATGTAAGGGAATGGTAATCCCACTGTTTTCAGTTCTGTTAATCACACTGAATTGTAATCTGTTAATGCTCATAGATGAGATTGGGAATTGTAATCTGTTAATCACAGTGCGAATTTACCCGGAAATGGTTGGCCACAATATGTTGATGATCTCACTGTTTTCAGTTCTCATGTCCGCAACTGCCAGCGAAGTTGTATTTGTGACAAACCAGTATTTATATTTAGATTCTTCTAATCTTGGATTCATTTATATAAGGCGTCACTCTTTCTTGATCAACAAATATAGATTCTTCTAATCTTCCATCAAGTTTGCTATAATCTGAAACAGTGACCATGCAATCCTCTGTTAATTTGGAAACATCTGAAGCTTCCAGAATAGATGTCCTCTGCTCTAGAAGTTTATATTGCCTTGTAGAATATGTTCCTGAAGATTAATCAGTAAATGTCACTTTCTGCAGTGGATAACCTTTGCATATGTAATCAAGAAAATAAAGGACATAACAACAAAGGGTAGAAACAATATATATAAGTTTGTGAATCTACAAAGTTTAGTATGAATCTTCATCAACAGTTGTGGTTGAGAGAAGATTTCAGAAACTCATTATTGAGGAGATTGAACATATCATGCAACTAAAAGCCCAAAAGGACTAGAATTTCCTCTTCATTTCTAGGCTACATCCTAAAATTTTCTACATCCCTGGTTGCATGAGTTAAATAGGCTTGCTTTGTCATCATCTTTTCTAATAGAATACTATATAATGGTTATGAAAAGAATAATGAAAATCTACTGGGTATAGAAGAATAATTATGAAAATCTCTTTGATTAGGCTATATTGTATTGGTTCTAAAGATCATATCTTGGATTAGGCTATATTGTATTGTATGAAAATCTGTTGTTGTTTTGAATACTATATAATGGTTATTTTTGGTTTTGAATTTTAAAAAAAAACAATGCAGTGATGGCACACAAGCTGTTCTAACAGTTGATGATACACAAGCTAGTGATGATGCACAACATGATGATGTGGATGAACCATTGTGGCAAGTTGTAGCCACCCAAGCTAGTGTTGTGGAGTGTGAGAGACTCAAATCTAATGTGGGACAAGAAGATGATATAAGTGAATTTGATAATTGGTTTAGTATGAATGTGGACCTAAATAGTGAATATGCGGCTGAACCTGATCAAGTTGAGCCCGAAGAAGAGTATAGAAGTGTGGCAAGTAGTGAAGAAGAGTTAGATTGGACAAATTTAGATGTGTATGACAGTGACGGTGAGGGTGATCCTGACTATGTTGTTAATCTAGACGAACTAGTACATGAGTCAGAAGATGAAGCTGATGATGATCATGACAGACCACCACCCACTGAGTTTGAGGATTTTGTAGAACAGACAGAGGATTTGTACAAAGGAAGTGAAGAAGTGCTAGCTGATCCATGGTTGCTTCATGTGGGGCAGCAGTTTGACACAGGTATAAAAGTTAAGACTTAATTTTTTATTTTATTGTGTTTATTTTCGAAGTATATTTTTATTATTTTTTGTTTGACGTATATATATTTTTTAATTTGTTGTATTGCTGAAGGAAAACATTTCAAGGACTTCTTGAGGTCTTATGCAATAAAGAATAAGTTCTGCTATACAGTTGTGAAGGCTGATAAAAAGAGATACAGGGCCAAGTGCAAGAAGTACAAGAATGGTTGTCCTTGGTTAGTTTATGCCAAGGTAGTCTCAAAGCAGCAACCTACTTTCAGAGTTAGAACCTTCACCAACAAACACCAATGTCAGGCAGATTATCAAGTCAAGAACACTCTTGCAGATGCAAATTGGGTATCACAGGTGATGGACAGGAAAATAAGACATAACGAGAAGACCTACACACCTAGAATCATCATTGATGATATATGGAATGATTATCAAACTTCAATCTCCTATCATGTTGCATGGGCAGGTAGATGTAAGGTAATAGAGAGGATAAATGGTAGCTACACAGAAAGTTACATGAAGGTTCCAGAGTTGTGCAATCAATTGCTAGTGTCTAACTATGGGAGCATAGCTACCTTTTCTAGGGATGACAAGTATAAAACCTTTGGCCATTTGTGTATCTCCTACAAAGCAAGTATTCATGGTTTTATCACAGGATGTAGGCCTATTGTAGGGTTAGATGGCTGCTTCCTTAAAGGGAAATTTGGGGGTGTCTTACTTGCAGCAATAGGCCTAGATGCAAGAAATGGTATGTTTCCCCTAGCCATCTACATTTGTAAGGCTGAGGATACACACAACTGGACTACGTTTCTAGATGAGCTGAGAGTACATTTGATTAGACACCCACTAAAGTTGACTTTCATTTCTGACAGACAGAAGGGGTTGATCAAAGCTGTGTCAGATGTATTTCCTGAAAGCAATCATAGGTTTTGCTTCCGACACATGTTCAAGAATTTTAAGAAATACTATCAAGGAAAGAAACTTGAATCCCATGTATGGAATGCAGCAACAGCCTTCAAGGTTAATGATTTTAATAAAGAAATAAAAAAAGTGGAGGAGTTATCAAAGGATGCTCATGATTACTTGTTGAAGGAAGATGTTAAGAGTTGGGCAAGGTCTCATTTTGATCATTCCACCAAATGTGAGCACATCACAAATAATTTCAGTGAGTCATTCAATAGCTGGATTCTTAAGTTGAGAGACAAACCAGTTCTTATGCTTGCTGAAAAATATCATTCTATGATGATGACCATGTTTTATAAGAGAAGGAAGCTTGCCAATGAGTGGGAAGAAAATGCATTGGTCCCTAACGCACAAAAACTAATCGATAAAATGATAGGTGATGTGCACCTTTACATTTACAAAGGTTCAGATAACAACACATGGGAGGTGGAGAACTATTTGAATGCCAAGTGGATTGTGAATGTGAGAGAGAAAACTTGTTCATGTGTACAGTGGCAGCTCAGAGGGATCCCATGCATCCACGCAGTTGTAATATTAGTGTTACTAAGAGCAAACTGGCCTGAGTAAGAGATTTAATTACTTTCATGCTAATTTCATTTTAATAATATTGTAGACAACTAATTTTAACTATGTAAATCATCTTTTCTGTTTTGTAGTTACTGCAGTGAATACTACACTGTGAGGGCTTATAGGAGGAGTTATGCAAAGGCTATACTCCCACTGGCAGACAAAGACGACTGGGGTATTGTAAGTGGTTTATTACAATAAAAATGCATTATTAATATGTGATTTAATAGGCTGTGGTTTGTTTATGACATTCTTTTTAAATGTCTGGTAGTACAATTTAGTAAGAAGTTCCACAAATTATGAAATTGTCATTTTATACTTTGTATGGTATATCATTTTATACTTTAGTACACTCTGTATGGTATATCATTTTATACTTTAGTACCTGTAAGACTCTTATAACTAAGTACTCCAACTGTAGACTGAAGAAATATTGGAAAGTCAACAATTTTCATTCATGTGTTTGTTTAAGGTTTTCATTCTTGTGATTTTTTTTTTGTATGCAGCCACACTCTGATGTTCTTCCTCCTATATTTAAGAGACCACCAGGTAGACCAAGGACAGCTAGGAGAAGGGACCCAAATGAGACTACTACTGCACCAAGAAGACAGAATAGATGTGGATCTTGTGGAACTTTGGGCCACAACAAAGCAAAATGTAGGGGGCAGTTTGGATCTGCAAGTACACAACCTAGGACAAGACCCAAAACTAGAGGAGGGTTTACACAGATCAATTCCAACCAAAGTGGAGCTACTTAAATCTTAAATCTTGCTTGTTAGTTTCTTATGATAGCTACGGTTGTTGTGTTTTTTGGGTCAAAATCAGACTTGGTTTCTTACTTATATAGTTTTGTTGTTTGAATTGTCAAAAGTTCGTATATTTGAATTGTCATTATAACAATGAGCCAAAAGTGCGTACTTTTTGAATTGTCATTTATCTGACATATTCAAAGTACATGTTGCAAAATTCTAAATTCTGATTTATAATTGCTAATGCATTTTAATTTTGGCTGATATATTGTAGTTAGACATAGCCAAGAGTGCATGCAACAAAACTGGGAACCTCTGAATTGACACAAAACTGGGAACCTCTGAATCAAAGATAGAAATCTAGTGTCATTGTTTCATAACCTTAAGCACTAAGGTAAAGAATGCTAAGAGAAAACGTATAAGCTACCTATTGAATAGAAAATTAAACTAGGAACAAACTTGATTTTACTTTTTTGTTTTCAAACAGTAAATGGTTTACGGCTTTTCACAAAATCTGATCAAATCTGATCAATCTTTGAACAAATCTGATCAATCTTTCACAAAAGGTATGATGCATCTAAATGGTGATTGATTGATAGCTCAATTCTTCTCTCCCACTATTCCTCTATATCTTTTTAATCTTATCGTATGTGATTTTCTTTTATATCCATTTATCTTTTAATTTTATGTTCAATTTAGGATATTATCTTAGTTTTTTAAAATAGTGAGGGTATATGCTAGTTTTTAAATTCTGAATAGGGGTATTTGCTAAAATAATTTTATTGGGGGTATTTTGGTCATTTTACAGTATTACATGTGATGCACGTAAGTTAAGTTAACGGAATTTTAACGGTTCCGTCCAAATCAGGGGTATTTCTTAGTTTTTAAAAATAGTGGGAGTATATGCTAGTTTCCACATTTTAAATGGGGGCATTTGCTAAAATATCCCTATTTTTTATTCTAGTTTCTTGGGTTATTTTACTGTTTATTATGGAAATCTCATAGGAAGCCTTAAATCCCATGATTTTAGAGGGAGTTTGGTACACGGATTGGAAGATTCACATGAATGAGAAGATTCTCGGGAATGTGATGGTGAGAATGAAGATTCCCGAGAATATTGCATTATCGCGTTTGGTATAGCACATAGCATTCCCAGGAATCCTTTATTATTGTATTTTTTTAATTCTAGTTTTTTGGTTATTTTATTACTTATTATGAAAATCTTACGGGAATCCTCAAATCCCATAATTTTAGGGGGAATATTTTTTTTATTCTATTTTTTTGTTATTTTATTGTTTTTTATGGAAATATCATTAGAATCCTCAAAGCTCATAATTTTGGGGGAGAATGAAAATAATTTCCAACAAAGAATTTTGATTTTCTTGAGAATCCATCATTCCTCTTAAAACTATGTTTGCCACATATCAGATAAGGTAATTTAAGGGAGGATCTGACACATTCTCATGCACCAGTTAAGGGAAATTATTTTTTTTTATTTTAGTTTTTTGAGTTTTTTTATTGTTTGTTATGAAAGTCCTATGAGAATCTTCAAATCTCATAGTTTTGGGGGAATGGAAATTCTTCTCAAAAAAATTTGACTACCTTAGAAATCTATTATTTCTTTCAAAACAATGTTTGTCACGTAAATAAGATAATCTAAGAAAAAAAAACATAAATTTTTTTGCACATTTTCACGTACCCAAACACCCCCCTAAGTTGGACAAAGAAGAAGCGACATGCCCAAAAGAGCATATAACAAAATTTAGTTTAATCCCCAGTAATCCAATAAAATTTAGTTGAACCTGCAAAACTATGCAAGTGGAACTGCTCCTCAACCATTAATTCATTGCATTTCGGAAATCTTTATTATTGTATTTAATACAAGTCAATTCAATCCCAAGAATCCTTCACCGCAACCGCAATCCTCCATTTTATGTCCTTTACTTTTTTAATGCGGGGATTCACAACTTCCATACTTTTTGGTGGGAATGCAAATCCATATCAACAAAGATTTTTAATTTTCACACAAATCTAACATTCTTTTTTAAATTATGTCTGTCTTTTACCAAACTAGATAATCCACACAGGAATTCCATATTTTCTTGCAGATTATCGTATATCAAACAACCCCTAAAAACTTTCTTCAAAGCTAATTTTTATTCCTTTTCCTCAATATCAACATGATTTATTTAGGGCTCTAGAGTTGTAACGAATTACTCTGTCAAATGCTTGTATTGTTAATTAATTTTATAAAAATTAATTGACATGCAAAAGTATGTCCCCTTTCTCCTCTCTCTATTTTGAAATAGAGCAAGGAGATAAAAAGTATGAGTTCACACCTGTAAATCGCACATTTTAATATTTAAAAAAACAACAAAATCCCCCAAAACCTCAGTCACGATCTGTTCATCTCCCAATTTATCTAAATCCTACCCGACCCATTGCCTCCCTATCAATGCACGCCGCCCACCGCCCACCGTCGTTGCCTCCATGTACCCCCCCCCCCCCCCCTTCCATCAACACTCGAAGCCCACCGTCCGCCGCCCTATATTGTAGTACAATGTACAAGACAAGAAGATGAAGATTAAATCTCATTGAAACCCTCGAAATTTCTTCTATATTATTCCTTCACTTAATTTAATTATTTTGTTGAAAATTATAATCGAATCAGATTTTGTTTTTTCAATTTATTTTATTTTTTATTTATCTGATTCCAGCAATTGACTCTGATTAAGTTTCTTTTGATTAGTAGTCATTTGCGATGGAATTTTATTAACTGCACTCTAATCCGAACGATTTATTGCCATAATTGCTTAGTAAATTGTCACCGCCCGATGCCCATCGTCATCGCCCGCCACACCATATTTTACAAGATAAGAAGAAACTCTGAGAAGTAAACAACTTCTATTCATCTTTAGCATACATCAATCGAATTTAGTTCAGTTGAAATTGAAACCTGAAAATCAGTTTTCACATAAAGGAAGGTAAGAATAAGAAAATACCTTCTTCAATGAAGAAAATTAGCTAAATATTTAACAAACGATGGCAACAACGGCTTCTTTTCTAAGCTCTAAGAAGTAAACAACTTCTATTCATCTCTAATATACATCACTCGAATTTATTCAATTGAAATTGAAACCCGAAAATCAGTTTTTAACTGTACACATAAAGGAAGGTAACAAATTAATTCATATATATGCATACTTCATTTACAGCCAAATGTTTCATACATGAAGGTCTTTCCAATTTAATTATATAAATAAGTTCCATTTCAATGCAGTTTACAAAATTTGAAATCATACTCTTTGATACAAAAAAAGCTGAACTTTGGTGCAGATTACAAAATGAGAACCCCCAAATCTCACAGTGTTAATGAGAACCCTCAAATCATACAACAACACTATTAAGCTTAACATAAGTGAAGGTCACATAAATGCCGTGCAATCTCCATCACTGTTAGAAATTTATGCGCCGAATCTTGAAGAGGTAAATTCTCATAATTCTCTCACATTTTTTTTTAAGTTTATATAATTTTATGAGTTCCGCAAATTTATTTTTTTAATCTGTATAATTTACAGAGTGTAACACTAGTCATCACCTTAAGCTTAAACAAATGGAACAGGTGGCTTTAAAAAAGAAAAGTAAATGGAATATCAAATCCATTTCTAATTCCCATCGAATCAAATTAGAATCATGGGCTCATGAGTCAACACAGTAGAACCTCTGTTTTTTTACTTTTATGCACCAAATTTACATGCAAACAAAAAAGGCTGGTGTTATTAACGTGTACATCTCTACTTACCGGTTGCCAAATGTGTAACGCCCCGAATCCCAAATACACTGAATTCGAGATGTTTTACATGATCTTTTCACTTTCTTTAGTACAATTTTACAGGAAAATTTAAACTTTTCATCTTACATCAGAGTTTACATCAATATTACACTTTTCTTTTGCACAGCAGAAGTAAAATACAATAATTAAATAAATGTACAACAATATGGTACATTCTTTAAGCATCCATTCCTCTTTAACATGTCATTTACCTGCATATAAGACTGTGGGTACGTCAGTTTATTCAACCGACGATCATTATACACGGCCATCCTCTCTATGCCGGAAATAGTATAACTCAATTTTCCATATTTAGCAAACACAAACTTGTCACATTTCAAATAAAGGGACTACCCTATTGATGTCGTGTTGTGATTGTGCACTTAATCCTTAATGCGTTTATTTATGTTACATGACACTAATGCGCACTTGTTCGGATTCTATGCATCCCATACTACATAGGTCCGAGGGCAAGCCCTTATTCGTTCTTCATCTTTGTAGGGTTCAATCCCTCGTTACGACTTAGTCTACTACTGTAACTACGGTAGTGTCTTAGATGTCCTATGATCTATGAGCCCATGTCCAGGCAGCTTGGAGGGGAATCCCACGCACTGACACGACGCATCGAGCAGGCAACCTATGGACAATTCAGCCTCCGCCATGGAACAATGGCACCACCCATAGCCACTCGAACATCCCACGAGCGTCGCCACCGGGACGATAATTCTGGAGTAGCGCCCAAGCCATGTCTTGACGCATCAAGCAGGAAGCCTGTGGATCGCTCTCACACCGCTATCCGATGGCCCCCATACCCATGTTTTTCTTCTACTTTCATCACGTCTTTACTATGTGCTAATCCTTAGTTTTATTAAAAATCATGAACAAAAATTTAATCTATAGAGTTAGCCTCTCCACTAACCGGACTTATTCATTCGTTTCAACATGACCAACCTTGGTCTAATTTCATTTCATTTCATTTCATTTCTCAATGCCGGGGGAGACTTAGCTACTCTATTTCAATTTTCATTTCACAATCTTCAACTTATAAATTCCACATGTTGAGTGATGTGTCTAATTTATATACAAATATTTGTACTCATTTACCTATTAAAATGGCTTGTTTTCGCTGATATTGTCTATAATTCATTATATTTCTATATGATTTCATTTAATTAATTATTTTTGAAGAAATAATATTTTTGATGCAAAAAGTAAAGAATTGTAGAAAAAATCAACAAACAGAGTAAAATAATAGATTTATCAATTTTTATTGTTTTGTTGACTTAAAAGTGCGTTAAATAATTTGTATAAGGATTTTTATACGCTAATATCATTTATAGTTAGTTTAATTAATTTTAAACTAATTAAATTTATTTTATTTAAAAATCCTAATTTCAGGTATTATTTTGTGTATGCAGAAGCACGTGGTGAGCAGAACAGACAGAAAAGAAGGAACGAGAAACAAATAAAATTCTGCATTATAAAAGGAAGAAAATAAAGGAAGAATGAGGACTTTTCTGCAAAAGTGCAAACCCTAATTGACCACTCCGTTCTCTATAAATACAAGGCAAAGAAAGAGGGTACAATTCAAGAGGTGACGGCTACAAATACAAAAAATAAATTAAACACAGAACAAAGAAAGAGAGAGAACTATTGTGCACGGCATCCAAGGAGTACAAGGTGAATACTGTGCGGGCAGTAGTAATCCTCTTCATTTGGGGTTTTCGAAGTGCACCCGACAGTGGACCCTGTGCTGGCTTCTGACTTCTCTGACGTGGCGCGCGGCTCCAGAGGCGACAAGACAGCCAGGAAGTGACCAGGACCTGCTGCTGCATCCGTTCGGTGACGTCACGCGCTGCACAGCTGAGTTGGCGACGCAATCTTCAAAGCTCTGTTCGGTATTTGAGAAGGGAACAATATGTATAATTTTTTTATATATTCTCTGTGTTCTTCTTCTTTAAATATTTGTAGATGCAACCTGAACATTTTATTAATCACAATTCGAACATGAACTGAATTTAAATGTTCTAGAGGGTGAGATGTAGCCAAGTTTTGAACACAGATTTTAATTCCTTGTTCTTACTATATTTTTCCTGATTGTGTTTTAATTTTTATTATTTATGCATACAACATGGTGGATAGACATTTGTATGATTTCTCAAATCATAAAGAGACCGAATAGGTAATTTTGTGATTAATAAAAATTAAGACCGTATATTGGAGGACGTGACCGTTAAAAAATCCAATTTTTCAATTAATAATTTGGTGGATAGACGAATGATTAATTGAGAATAATTTGTAGACTACGTTGATAGAGTGGTTAATATCTTTAGGATTTTGGTCGACAATTGGGAAAGATAATATTTTTTTATTTATAAGGAATTATAATTTGTGTGTGTGATAAACGAGGTGAACCAAGAGCCCTAGAACTATTTTTAACATTAAACAAAGTACAAGTGCTTCATAGTTTCACAGCCCTCTCCCTCTTCACAAATTTAGTTAGATTAAATTAGATTAGAATAATTTAGTTGTTTTATCATTCATAAAATTTGATCTTCCAAATAGTGATTCATCTAGCGATATCGGTACTCAGTAAAATATCTAGTCCCTGTGGGTTCGACACTCTATTCACCTATCTATATTACTTGTGCGATTTTGTACACTTGCAAATATCAACAACATTGAGTTCTCATACTCACATATATATTCTCTTTTCAATTCATGATTCCTAATTTGTTCACAAGTCCATAATTGTACATGAATTTCATGCACTTAATCAATTATCACAACGAATCAAATCTCACTTTATTAACAAATGTGCATACTTCGTTTTGTTCCACAATGAGAAATAAAATGCATTAAGTCACACAACCAAGTTTCTTTTGCCAAATCACCTTCTAATACATCATTATTATTCATTCTTATAAGCTATACTTTTTCACAAATACATAATCTAGAACCATAGTTCCATTTATGCCTTTTGCTCACAAACCATAGTGTATTTTATTCAAATAATGCCCAAATCACTCTTATAAAATTCCTTACATTTTTATGAGAATAACCATATTTTTTTCACAATTTTTGGACATCTAGAAACCAAAAAAAAATATTTTTTTTATATATGCCGAAGGTAGGAATCGAACCCAGGCACACGGAGAACAAAGCCAAGAGCACCCGCCACTAGGCCAATCTGTGCTAGCGGTATAAAGGGGGCGAAAATTGTATTTATGACTCTCGAGTCGGAAGTTATATGCTTTCAAAAACGTGGAATATATATGCGGCTACAGGGGTTCGAACCAGTCACCCCCAAGAACACAACCGCACACAGTGACCGCCTGAGCTACATGCTCAGGTTGTCACAGTACCAAATTAAAACCCATATGAATCATTTTGCCACTGTTTGTTAAAAATACTCGATGTTCAATTAATCTTGGTTCAAATTGTCTTTGTAAAAATTACTGAAAAATTTCAGATTAACTTCCCCTCACATGATCTTCATATCAGCATGTATAAAATAATTTTTGCACTAATAAAAATATATTTTTCACCCAATTCAATGAATCTTTTCATTATAACCACTATATTCTTCATTTTCGACATTGAATAAACAATTAGTCTTCAAATCTTTTCTATCTAAAATTTCTTATACTAATTTTCTGATATTAATCTTTTATTCAACATACAAATCTAATTTCTTTGAATTTTTCCAACCCCAAAATAACTCAAAAAGATCTCTTCATAAATTAGCACTAACAAAGTACTAATTTTTACATACAATTAGTGATGGTCATAAATGTATTTTCTTTAAATCAACATATGCTTCTAGTCCAATCATGTACATCACAAAATATATAGCCACTTATCAATTAACATGCTCACACATCAAACATTCAAGAAGTTACTCTTTCCAAAAAGCGTGCTCTTTCTTAATCAATTTGATGTTTCCAATTTTCAATTAAACTAGCATTCTTATTAGTATTTTCAATCATCAATACTAGCATCATTCTTAAGAAAATTTAACCACTATCATTCATTTATTCTAATAAGCATGGAGAATTTTACCCACAACTTAGTTTAACAATAGAACCACATGCAAATTGTTCATTAACATACCAATCAATTTATGAACTAACTTTCCATTAAAATGTATTCTTACTAATATTTTCCATGCATCATTTCTAATTAGAAATAAAGGAAATCAAACTACTTTATAGCCACATTCTTATTGCACACAATCACACATAATTCGCACATTAATAATTCAATCAACTAGAGATCATCTTTTCAATTAAATGTGCATTCTTATTAATCATTTCCATGCAACTTTTTGCTAATTAAATCTAGCATATATTCCTATGTTAGAAATAAAGAAAATTCTACCCACCTTGTATGGAGAGAAAACAACACAATAGCAACAAAGTCCTTGCGAATGAATGCACCTCCTCCTAGACGATGCGCGCACAAGCTCCACAACACCACCACCGAATGCTTCCTCCTTGGAATGGCCGACCTCTCCTCCTTGGAAAATGCAAGCAATCCCACACAACTCTCACTCTTTTTTAACTCACACTATTACTAAAATAAGACTATAATTTGGAAAGATATAATTGCATATGAATATAGCCATGGGAGGGGGTATTTATACTAGAAATCAAGTAAAATGGAGGGCTAGGATTGACTAGTTGGTTGTAGGATGGAGGGCCAAGATTAGAGTAGGAGTTGTAAAAACTACCCACAACTATACAACCACCTCCATGATCACCACTCAATTATTTGAAAATCCCTCCAAAAAGAATGCAAACCGGCCATGGAAAAGTGTGCATTGCACGTGTACGTGTATTGCACGTGCATGCAACTAGGACCAAATTTGTACATTTTAATTTGTACAAAAATAAAATAGTTTTTAAGTTGTCTTCTACATGACAAGTTAAATAAAAATAGGTTAATCCATGGGCTTTATTTTGGGCCAAAATAGTTACTTTAAAATAAAATAAAAAATCACATTTTGGGCTTTAAGAAAAAGGCCTTTTAATTAAATTAAAATAAGGCTTTCTATTTGTTTAAAGAAATGCTTTTTGTACAAAATAATTTGAGAACACATATTTAAATATTTATACACATCATAATAAAATAATTATAAGATTTAATTCAATCAAAATATTGCACGTGCACACTACATGCAAAATAAAATAATTTCATTAATTGAAAAATCAGGGTATTACAAAATGGATGGCTGAGATCTCATCATCTCATCATCGATCAAATATGATTAGTCCCTTTTCTTTCCTCGCCTAGATCCGGCGCCCCTCTTCCCCTTCTCCCACCTCTCCCTTCATTAAATCTCCCCTCCTCTCCAAGCTCCCCACACCCTTTTCATAGACTGCTCTGATTCTCGTTTTCCCCCCCTTGCGTTTCTTCGCCGAGCTTCTCCACTCTCGACATCTTCAGGAGGAGATCTACCTGTCTTCTAGGGTCTTTTGCTGGTGGTTTTCTTCCTCTGGCCTGCAGCCTTCGGAAGGAGGCTTCCCCCATCTCATCTTGCAGAGCGCGATCTCCACCCATCCAGTTCCTTTCCCTCATCTGGCGTCTTCGCCCTGTTTCGTTCCCGCCATCGCCAGAGCCTCCTGCCTCTCTAAGGGGCTTGCTGCCGGCCTTCTTCCGCCTTCTCGCTTCGTGGGCTGTCCTGCTCCTCGGCAGTGTGCGTTTCCCCTCAGGTGCTTTCTTCTCCGGGCTCCTCTTTTCTTGCTCCCCTTCCGACCACTGTAAGTATCCCTCCTCCTTCGCTTATTAGTGTTTATTGGATTTTTAATTCGTTTTTTCGAGTGTTTTTTGTTGAATTGTGTTATTGCTGCGATTTCTGTGCTTGGTTATTGGGTTTGGCATACCCTTGTTGGTTTCGTACTCTCGTGGTTGAGAGTCTGGTGGCCGTAGTCTACCGCTCTCTCCTCCTTCCCCTTACCTCATTTTCTCATCATCCCCATCTCTCTTGTTCCTCTCTCTTCCCCCTCTTCTGATCTCCTTCTCCTCTAGCTTACTTCCCTTTGTTCTCTGCAAAGGGCGCCTGATCGTTTGGCTTAGTGACCGCCATTGTTGCAATTTTTCTGTCGTGGGCTTTTGTTTGGCCCATGGAGCACTCTTGGGTTGAGATTGTTAAAAAAAATAGATATAAAAATGGTATTACTCCAAATATAGCTTCTGGATCTCGAGTATCTGGCCTAAGGCCCAAGAACCCGTACCATTTACCCCTTCCAGATCTTTCTTCCACTAGAATTTCCCGCCCTCTTCTTCGTTCCACCGCCTCGTCTTCCTCTTCCTCTCGTTATCTCTCTCTCCGCTCCTCTTCCTACTGTTTCAGGTATCTTCAGCCGGGTCACCTGAAAATCTCCTGTGTAGACAAAATGAAGTGCTTATTCTGTCTCAAAGACGGCCACGCTCATCACCGTTGTTTCTCACTTCAGAAACTCTTAGGCATGTCTGTGGGTGTTCCGATCGCTGATTCGGTTTTAGAGGCCCTAGATTTTCTGACTCTTCAAAAGAAGTTGGCTGAGCTGCCTTCCTCTAAGGTGAAGAAGCAAAAAGCCCTTCTCGTTCTCCTCTCCTACCCACCCCTGCTTCCGTTCCCCATCGGTCTACCCCTGATGCACCTACCCCCTTGCAGTTGTCGGCATCATCTACCCCTCCAGTTAAGCCTCTTGCTACTCAGGTGTTTTTACCTAATACAGAGCTGTCTGATCGCCTGAAAATTTACCATAATTATGGTGCAATTTCTTTCTCCGGAGGTTCCATCCCTTTCTATACTCTCAATGCATTCCTTTGCAATTACTATAATGTTAAAGAATGGGAGTGGGTTCTCTACTCTTGTACTAACAGAGACGCGATTATTCAGTGCCCCTCATCTAAGGTTCTTGACGAACTCTGCGCCAACCAGTCGCTATCTATCGGTTCAATTTCTATGACCATCCGTAAATGGGTTTCCTTTTCCTCCTCCTCTAAAGATCTAGAACTCATCCCCACCAAAGTTTCATTGGTTGGTCTTCCACCTTTCTGTGATTCGCTGAGATTAGTGGCTTCTTTCTCCAAATGTATTGGAGAGATCATTAGTATCGCTTCATGCGCTCGTTTGGCTTCGGGCAGTATTCAAGTTGAGGCTTTATTTCGTTGCCCGTCCCCGAAAGAGCGTATTGAAGCTTACTGCCTGTACGATGGTATTGCGTCCTTCACTGTTTCAGTTCAGTATCATGATTCCTCCACCTCGCAGGACTCCTCGAAGCCTGGATTCGTCCTTATTCCCCCCCCCGGAGTTTCACCAGGGCAGTTCTTCGTTTGGCCCCAAGTCCTTGCCCTCCTCTGGGAAGTCGATCCCTCCTCCTCTTGCTAAGAGGTCTCTTACTCTCCCTCGTAAGCCTTCTGGAGCTGCTGTTCCCCCTAAGATTTCGCCGGCTAAGTCGCCCAATCTAGTGTGGATCAATCCTGATCGGTGTTCGCAGCCCCCTTCGAAGTCATCTTCCCCCTCCGCTTCTCTCCCGATTGTTCAAGCGCCTGTGCCTTCTTCAAGTACTGTTGTTCCATCCCCATCTCCTTCCAAATCTGAGAGCTGGCCAGCTTGGGAGGTCAACCCCGCTTTTGCGTCTGACTGGGAAAACTTCCAACGCTCAGCTCACTTTCCGACTTCCAGCTTCTCCCGTCCCTCCGATGCCTCTCTGTCTTGTAAGGCTTCCCCTCTTGCTAAGGCCTAGGACTGGACAGCTAAGGATGACCTGCTTGGTGAGGAAGTCGCTGAGCTGGATTTCGCTCAAGTGCCTAAACAGGTTCACTTTTTCTTTTCTTCTTATTTTGATTACAGTCTTTTCTATTGTTTATCGATTGTTGCTAGTCATTCTATATTGATGTTAGAAATTGCTTTTCCATCCTTTAAGATGGTTTCTTTTGGTCTTATTAAGACCTTGTGCTCTATCTCTTCTCTCTCGCCATCTCGCATTAAACTTGCTCCGGACTTTCTGTCCAATTGCGTTATCTCGCGTAAGGCTCTGCCTTCCGAGTTATTCTCGGTTACTAAGGGTCGCAGTGCCCTTGGACCGTACTATTTGTCGCCCACCTCTCCCCTTAAGGATCCCGCCGTTCCCCCGGTGTTGGATAGTTCGGTTTCACTGCCTCCCTCCACTCCGGAGCCATTGTCTTCTAGAAATTTACTCTCCCCCGTGTCGGTTTCTAACCCCTATCGTTTAATTAGATCGAGTGCTCGTCTTAAGGCAAAACGATCGGCTCACTCGTTTACCGTTTCTCCCCCCGACCCCAACTCTCCACCTCCTCCTTTGGGTTCTCTTTATCATCACCAATTTGATGATCTTTCAGACTCCGAGATTTTATCTCTAGCCCAATCCCTAGGCTTTTCCCTCTCTTCCAATTCTTCTATCCCGATCTCCAGCATTAGAGAATTAGAACGTTCTCGCGTCCAGGAGCACATTATTTTCCATGATTAGTATCTCCTGGAACATCCGGGGCCTCAACTGCCCCGCCAAAAAAAGGGCCATTTTTGACCTTATTGTCTCTTCTCACTGTGATATTATCTCTATTCAAGAGTCTAAGATTGAATCTCCCTCTCCCCGCCTGTTCCGTTCATTAGGCGGTTCGTCCATTACCAAGTGGATCTCTCTAGATGCTATAGGTTCTAGAGGCGGGATTCTCTTTGGTTTTAAGGAATCTATCTGATCCACCGTCTTAATTTCTTTCTGATTGTTCGACTGCACTGGCAGCTGTTCGACTGTGTCTTAACGGTTATTTCTGTCTACGGCCCGTCGACTTCTAATCGTCGCCCTCTCTTCTGGCATGAATTCCATTCCCTTCCCCAATTCGTTCAAGGTCTCAGTTTTTTCTGTGGAGATTTCAACTTTACGCGTTTCGCCTCGGAAAGGTCGAACTCGGTCTCCTCGGATTCCCAATCGTGTATCTTCAATGATTGCATTTGCGATCTCCAATTATCCGAAATCCCTATCAATGGCAGGGTTTTTACTTGGTCGAATCAGCGCCTTAACCCTTCCTTCGCCAAACTAGATAGGTTTCTGGTTTCGCACTCTTGGTTCACCAGATTTCACAACTCCTATGCTAAAGCCCTCCCCAATCCTTCATCGGATCACGTTCCCATCGCGCTTTTCTCGGACTATCACTTTCCCCATCACCACCAATTCCGTTTCGAAAAATTTTGGCTTCAAGATCAGCTATTCGTTAAACTGATTGAGGAATGCCTCTCGTCCATCTCTGGATCTCGTGGCCTTAGCAATTTGCTTCTTAAGCTTCACGCCATCAAATATGGCTGTAAGATTTGGCGCCGCGAACGTCAATCCAACACCAATTTCCTCAAAGAATTTCTTCTTGGTTCCATTCAGGCTTTTGATCTGATGGAGAGCAAGCTCCTCTATCTCTTCACGCTCATCAAGAGCGTCTAGCCTGCAAGCGTGATTACGCTGATATTCTTCTTCAAGATCACTCTAAATGGGCTCAAAGAGCCAGAGTCAATTGGCTGAAAGAGGGTGATGGTAACACCGCTTTCTTTCATCACTACGCCTCCCATCGCAGGCGCTGCAACCATATTTCGGTGATTCAAGATCAAGGGGCGGATCTGCACTCTGATCCTGATATTCACCGTGCTTTCCTATCTTTCTACAAAAACCTAATCGGTTCCTCTAAACCTCGCTTGATCTCTCTTGACTGGCAGCAACTCTATGGGCCTCCCTCCATAGATCTTTCCTCTCTTGAGGCTCCTTTCTCAATGGAGGAGATTAAGTCTGCTGTCTTTGCTCTAAAAAGTGATTCTGCGCCTGGTCCAGACGGTTTCCCGGCTTTCTTCTTCCAAAAATTCTGGTCTTGGATCAAGGATGATCTTTTTGATCTTTTCCAAGACCTGCACCAAGGTTCCTTTTCCTTCGATCGCATCAATTATGCCCATATAGTGCTTATCCCTAAACTGGCAGATGCCAAGTTGGTGGCAGATTTTAGACCCATCATCCTTATCAATATCTCGTTCAAAATTATAATGAAAGTTCTTGCGGCCAGACTTAGTGCGATTATCCCGCCTCTGATTGATCCGGCCCAATCTGGTTTTATCAGAGAGCGATTTATTCTTGACAGCGTAGCGGCTGCTCAAGAGATAATCTCTCTTAGCCACCATCACAAATTAGAGGGTATCCTCCTCAAGCTTGACTTTCAAAAAGCGTACGATAATGTTAATTGGGACTTTCTTTTAGATATCATGATTCATCATGGCTTTGGTCCGAAATGGATCGGATGGATTAAATCCAGTTTGATTGCGGGTACCTCTTCCATCCTTATCAACGGGTCAGAGGGTCACAAATTTAAAGTCAAATGTGGTCTCCGCCAAGGAGACCCACTTTCTTTCCTTCTCTTCTCTCTGGTAGCGGACGTTTTCAGCAGGTTGTTTCGCAACGCTCGCGAAGTTCACGCCATTGAGGGTATTGGTCGATACTGTCATTTCGACGGTATCCTCAACCTGCAATACGCAGACGATACCATTATTTTCACCAAACCGGAGCGAGCTTCATTGCGCAATCTTAAACTTTTGCTTTATTGCTTTGAACAGGCTTCCGGTCTGGCCATCAACTTCAACAAATCCTCGGTTTATTGGCTCGGTGGTAATGATCAACGCCATATTGAGATCTCTCATTTTTTAACTGCCGCATCGCCTCCTTCCCCATCTCTTACCTGGGTATCCCACTGAGATGGGGTAAGCTCCACAGAGCGGACTGGTTCCCCATTATCGATAAGATTGAATCCAGACTGAATGTCTGGACTGGCAAATTACTCTCCCGAGGAGGAAGATTAATTCTTCTCAACTCGGTTCTTTCTGCCATTCCTCTCTATATGATGTCCTTCTATTTTCTCCCGTCATGGGTCCTCAAAAGAATTGATCAAATTCGTAGCAATTTCTTTTGGTCTGGCAATGCTCTTTATAAACAGGGCTCGCATCTGTGCAATTGGAACATCATCTGTTCTTCCAAGGCGAGCGGGGGTTTGGGTGTTTTGAATCTTCGTGACCATAATCTGGCCCTCTTAGGTAAATGGCTATGGAGATTTCATAAATCTCCTCAGCTATCGTGGGTCCAATGCATTAAAGAGTATTATTTTGGCTCCTCCCCTTGGTGGCAGTTCAGTTCCCCTACCCATCGTTTCGCTTCTCCTTTCTGGAAAGGAGTCTGGAAAACTGCCCCGGCCTTCCAGTCCAGTATTTTTAGACTTTGTGCGGATGGATCGAGAACCAAACTCTGGACCGATCTTTGGCTAGGCAACACCTCCATTGCCTCAGCTTTCCCCTCTCTTTTCAGTTTGGCTGCCAATCCAGGTGCTTCAGTAGAGGAATCGTTCGTCTGGATCAATTCTTCCAGAGTCTGGACAATTCCTTTCTCTATCCAACTACCTTCCCATCTCATATCAGATCTGCAACACCTGCTAGCATCTCTCTCCCTTTTCGAGTGGAAACACTCGGAGGACATTGCTTGGAGATGGCATGCCTCTGGAACCTTCACGGTCAAATCTTTCTACAAGTTCCTCAATTTCAGAGGCATATTATCCCCTGCTGCTGATTTCATCTGGAAATCCTGCGCTCCCCTCAAGGTTAAAATTAACTCTTGGTTGGCCCTCAATAACAAGCTCCTCAATGTCCAAGTGCTGAACAAGAGAAACCTTGCGTGGGGGCAACTCTGCCCATTCTGTTCTGCAACCTCAGAAGATGTTAATCATCTTTTCGTTGGCTGCACCTTCGCTCGTCCCCTTTGGAAATTAGTGTCGCTTGCTTGGGTCAACCCAGCTATTCCAATTAATCTTCTCTCCTGTT
Organism: Hemerocallis citrina; assembly: GCA_017893485.1. Taxonomy (NCBI): domain Eukaryota; kingdom Viridiplantae; phylum Streptophyta; class Magnoliopsida; order Asparagales; family Asphodelaceae; genus Hemerocallis; species Hemerocallis citrina. Next base: position 256,544,266 of record CM030364.1, read on the forward strand.
GGAAATCTCCTTCGTATCTCCAGAGATATAGTAAGGGATGGAACCTTTCCGTCCACATTATTATATGGATCGTCTGGTTGGAAAGGAATCGCAAAGTCTTCACGCTAAAAGCCTCCTCTTGCTCTTCCCTCATTGAAGATCTTTATTCCTTTATAAATTTTGGTCGTCACAGATTAACGATGATAATCGTCAGTATTATTATTATCACCGCTTAGATGAGTCCTTTAATGTTCTTTCCCGACTCAATGCTCTATGAGTTTTTCTTGAGGTTAAGTATCTGTATTACTTCTTTCTCCGCTTTGATGTTTCCCATCATGTTTCTTTCCAGTACCTAGGATCTATGAAAAGTTCTTGCTTTCTATGATGTGTTGCTCTTTTATTCTAGCATTAATTTGTTTTGGTTTCCGTTTCTTTGCATTGCAGTCGATATGGTTGTTTCTTTCCTTCTAACCTCTTTATTCTTTCCCGGTTTCTTCTCAGCAAAGTTTTGAGCTTGCTATATTTTCGGTGTTGTTTCTTTATTCTTTTATTGCTTATATAGTTCACCGTTTCTCTGCAATGTAGATGTATGGATTTAGTCTTTCAGCTTCTTACTTTGCTTCTTTTCGGCTGTTCCGAGTTTCTTGCAGGTCTGATCACTATGATTTTGGTCCCCTTTTGATGGTCTTCTGTCACATTTTGCTGCTGGCGTTGTTCGGATGAGTCGCTGACTCATCCTTTTTGGCTTGAAGTCTTGGTCTTGGTCGGGTTTCCTCTCTGGCGCTGTTCGCTGTCATCTGGGCTACTCCTTCATTAAGTTTCTATGGCTTCTCTTTGGTTGGTTCTCTCTTTTGATGGTTTCCAGTGGTAACAAGTTAGGTGGGTGAGCGTGAGTTTGTATCTAATTGCGTTCTAGCTCCTTTATTTGTAATCTGTTCTGTTGATAACTTACTCTGGTTTCTCTCTGATATGTTTTAACTTGTATGACTTTGGGGGCTGGCTCCTTACCCTCCTCTAATGCAGCTTTTGCTCTGTTGCCTGTATTGTGTTGGGTTTTATGCTCTTGGTTCTGTGATGTTCATCTGTTGGCTTTCTATGAGCTTCATGTGCCTTTCTAGGCTACTGTACTATGGTTTGGTTTTCCTGCTGTTATATTTATTTATCATGCTGGCTGTTTGTTTGGTTTGTTCCCTGCGTTACTATACCTTCGTTGCGGGACGTTTGTGGTCTGATTCTGGAGCGCGTCCCTGTTTTACTTTGGACTCTTGTGGCTCCGTGTATCTTGGCCTATTTCCGACATGGCGTCGCCGTCTCCCTGGCCCCAGCCTAGCCGGGAGCGACTGGCTTCCCCTTGCCAGTCGCGAATGGTGTTGGACGTCCGTCTGTCAGAGAGCGTTTTCCCTTGTCCCTTGATGAGGCGTCTCGAGCTTACCCGTGCTTGCTTGCGTTCCTGAGTCCCTACCAGACCGACTTCATCGCTGCTCTATTTGTTGTCTTTGTCTGTATTATTTCTTTATTTTCCGCTTGTTTTATTTCCTATGTTTGGTTTCAGCATAGTGTTAGGCTGTCGAGTTTGTTTTACCCCTTGTAAAACCATCGATGATCGTCTTGTACAGTTACTTCTTGTTATTAATATATTTTTTTGATCGGGCTGGAGTCGTTTGACTCTATCCACTTACCGCTTACATCAAAAGAAATTCCATTTTAGTTAGTCTACATCACGAGTATGTACTAAACTACTCATGCGGTTATTATGCCTTGAGACCATAGGTATAACGTACATATTCTTTTTCTTGCTCACTAGTAAAAGAGATTTATTACACTGTAATTAAATGACACTTAATTTAGTTTTTTTTCTTATTTTGAGTAATTACATATTGACTTTAGTTATCTACTGTACAGACTGCAGGGACACTTACCAAATTTATAAGGTGGTCATGCAGGTGCCAATGTCCAATGCCCAAAATCTAGGTGATGATCATAGGTGGCAGACAAATTCTTGCCCATGTAGAGAGAATAGGATAAAGTATAGTACTGATCTTATTGGTGTGAATAACAAATTAAATAAAAGAAAAGAATCAATAGCTTTAGGAAGAGAATCACTCTGGAAGACAATCACTGCAATTTTTTTTCTTTTAAAAAAATTGTATAGCATGACCACCATATGTTATTAATAAAAAAGTTAATAAAACTAATAACTGCATGTGTGATGCATGTTCCAGTTTTATATATTTACTAGATTTATCCGTGGACACGTGCCTAAGACACGTATTCAGAACGATACAACATATGAAAAGTCTTGTAAATAGTAAATCAACAATTATATAGCTCAAGTTTGAATAGTATGACAATAAATAGTTGTAAATAAAAGGCCATGTTGTCATTAGTATATGCTGAAAAATAATTATAAATTGGGATATAAAAGTCAATGTTTCCATAAGTGTGTGTGTGTGTGTGTGTGTGTGTGTGTGTGTGTGTGTGTGTGTGTGTGTATATATATATATATATATATATATATATGAAAGTCTTCTGTTGTACACCACCTATGGTGCACTCGGCCTTCCCGCCTTCGTATCGACAATCCGAACCGTTCATATTAATCTGCACATCTAAATTAGTCTAAATATGTAAAATCAAATCATTTGAAATTCATATTCCTATCCATTGAAGTGTTACAAAATTGTATGGCTGAAATTCATTGTTTTTTATAGTCACATGATGGATGGGTAAATGAATTTCAAATGCTTTGATTTTACATATTTAGACTAATTTAGATGTGTACATCAATGTGAATGGTTCGGATCATCAATACGAAGGCGGGAAGGCCGAGTGCACACGAGTGCACACGGAGGAGTGGTGCACAATGGAAGATTTTCATATATATATATATATATATATATATATATATATAGAGAGAGAGAGAGAGAGAGAGAGAGAGAGAGAGAGAATTAAATAAATAGAAAAGTTGTTTTGGGGGGATTTGAATTTGAGTTTTGGGGGAAAAAATATGTTTTGTGAGGTTAGATCTGGGTCTTTAATTTTTGGGAAATTGAAGGAGAGCCACTTGATAACTTTCTTTGTGTTTTATTATATAAACTAGATTTGCCCGTGGCCACGTGCCTACGACACGTCTTCAGAACAATACAACATATGAAAAGTGTTGTAAATAGTAAACCAACAATTATGTAGCTGAAGTTTGAATAGTATGACAATAATTAGTTGTAAATAAAAGTCCATGTATGTATGTATATATATATATATATATATATATATATATATATATATATATATATATATATATATATATATATATATATATATATATATGGGAAAAAGGGTTATGAGCAACTTGCTCATTTAGTAAATAAGCAATTGATGATGTGGCATGCATGTGATTGAAAATTTCTTAAAAGAGTTGTCCAATGTATCACATGCATGCTACATAATTAATTAGTTGTCCAATGTATCACATGCATGCTACATAATTAATTGCTCATTTACTAAATGAGCAAGTTGCACATATCCCTTTTACCCTATATATATATATATATATATATATATATATATATATATATATATATATATATATATATATATATATATATATATATATATATATATATATATATATATATATATATATATATATATATATATATATATAAAGAGAGAGAGATAGAGAGAGATAGAGAGAGAAAGAGAAATAATTAAATAAATAAATGAGTTATTTGGGGAGAGGGGGGGGGGGGGGGGGGGGGGGTGAATTTGAGTTTTGGGGAAAAAATGTGTTTTGTGAGGTTAGATCTAGGCCTTAGATTTTGGGGGGATTGCAGGAAAGCCACTTGATAGCTTTCTTTGTGTTTTATTATATAGATATAATAAATAATAAGATGTAATCTGGCATCGAACCTGAGATCTCTTTTTACTCATCACATAATCTTTACAAATTATTCATTTTAGCACAAACTTTTATTTTATATCAGTGACACTTTTGTAAATAATTATGTACTAAATAAATTTGAACTTTGAGGGTATAAGGTAACTAACAACAGTTGAGTAAATGAATGGTTAATATTACTCTCACTTAAAAATAAATGGTTGAGATTAGATGGTTGAATGAATGTCTATAAATTACAACTTGTCTACAAATGACAACCACAACTCTCCTATGATAATATTAGAGATAAACTTATTGTAATGAGCAGAATACAGAGTCCTACAACACATAAATAAAACATAAAGTCTCCCCCGAACATGGGAGGGTGGGGCAACCATAGAAACATACAGGCATCAAAAGTACAAACAAGCAACCAGATCTCCCAACCGGCCTTTGGGGTGGGGATTTATCAAAAGTACAAGAGTACAGTAAAGACTCATCCCTCAGTCAAAGATAGGACTGATCTCGATTTCATTGTCATCGTACTAGGAAGACAATCACTGTTCCCGTGTAAAAAACTTCAAGAATTATAGTTTATACAGTTGATCATCCATGGCAAACTGGCAATCAACTAACTTTATTTAATTGGCAATTAGCGGGAAAAAAAATCCATTCAATTAGGATCACATTTTTTGTGTAATTAAAAAAGATGTCTTTGTTTGAGAAAACAAAGTACTTTCATACTCCTTGCCATATATATTTACTAATCCAATTTGGTATGTAATCAAAATTTGTTCATTTTGCGACTACTTGTAATCAAATGAATGAATACCACTTTTGACTTTTAGTTTTTCTTCTTTTTCAGCATATAAACAAATACTTATATTATCTAGCTATAATATAAACAAATATTCTATAACATAGATATCTCGATCAACGTTTCAAGTTCATTCTCTTCAAAAAAAAAAAAACGTTTCAAGTTCATGACAGACTACAACCTAGTTCTTTATTTAAAAAAACATAGCTCTTTATTTTAAAAGTTTGTAGTAAGTTCACAAAATTCTGCCCAATTAATTAAGCTACAACTATTATAAAGAAATAATGGATGAAAACAATGGTACCAAAATGTGTGGTTTTGAAGTCCTTTGAAAAGCAATAGCTCAAAATTGACATGAGATTCTTCTCCTTCACAAGACAGGAGGCCTTTTAATTGGCACATCTAACGTGGGAGCTCCAACTTTATTTGTATTTATGTTTTTTTTTTTCTTTTCCTTTTCTTTTAGGAAAAAAGTAAGAGCACTTTTTGAGATTCTTTGATGACATAACATATAACATATAGCTACAGCAAGTCCACGTACAGATTTGAGTGGGGCAGTGGCACATGAGCTTAGACTTTTTTTTTTTTTTTTTTTGATGATACGGATAGAGTCAACCGATTCCAGCCATGCATTAATAGATCACATGAGCTTAGACTTAAAAGGAGTTATCTATCTCATTGCATCCTTCTACTAAACCCATATCATTATAACAAAATTCGAATTTTTGGTCTATTAATAATATTTTTTATATAGAATCAGAGCAATTTAGATTTGGCATATTGTATAATATCAAATACATATTTTTTTAAAGTACCTTCATAAACGTATTAGAATATAAGTATTAAATTCTTAATCCTTACCACAACTTCAAAGTTTTGCTCTATTGGTGGATTCTTTCACCGGGTATCGGAGAAACTTAGATTTTAATTTATTGATGGGGTCATTAAAAAAAACATGACACAATATTCTTGTGATTATTTAATATATATAGTTAGATGTAGATAACAATTCGTTTAGATATTATTATGTCATATCTATAATCTCTACTATTTTAATGGGAGAGTTGAGGTTGTAAACAAACAAACCCTAATTTTGTAACTGAGTAAATACGTGCAATATACGGCAAACTAAATCCACCAAACATACCCGTGTGATGCACGTGCAGCTCCTAAAAAAGGGATATTTTAGCAAATGCCCCCATTTAAAATGTGAAAATTAATTAGCATATACCCCTATTATTTTTAAAAACTAAGAAATACTCATATTTCTAATATTATAATGGGAGAAGAACTTAGTGTCATTTGTAAATGTTTTGTCAATCTACCAACCCGTGCAATACACGTGCATAACTATTATAAAGGAGGTTCTAAGTTCAAATCCAGATTATGTCTAAATTTTTATTTTAAAAAAACTATATTTATTAAGACATGCATCGCACGTGCAAATTACTAGTAATATCATAATTTGAGAGTTGGAGTTGTCGTTTGTAAACATACACTAAAATGAAGGAGGTCTCAGATTCGAGTCCAGACTACATAGCATTTTTTATTTTTTTAAATATTTATTAAGATGTGCATCACACACGTGTAAATTACTAGTTTATATAAATAAATCGTTTTGGTATTGGTTCATATATAGAGCAATGATAAGCTTAGCTGTGACACTTGTTAAAATAATATCGGAGATAGTGTAAAACACCATGTGAATAGAGTGATTGTGCGAAAATTTAAAACTTAAAGCAAATGTGTAAGGAAAATAAATAGAGTTAGAGAAAACAAACACAGTGAAGAGACATGATACATCTATTTAAATGGTTGGACCCCCAAGCTTAATCTACTAACCCCTACTTACAACAATTTTCTACCACAGACGTCCACTATACTTAAACCTCGTACAGTGAGTTCTTAGTATTCAGGCCAAGATTCTTATTACACCTACATGACTTCTATATATAAGCGTCGTAAGCGGCCTTGATCCGAAGCGAAAAGAAAGTGAAAAGGTAAGATTGACTTCTTGACTAAGAAAATAGTAAAAACTTTTTTCTCTTCTGATCTTTAGAAAATGATAAGTTCAAAAGTATTGAGTCAAAAGAGATGAAGAAAAAATATTATTGATCCATCTTTATAAATAAGAAATCGTATTTCCAAACTAAGAATATTCATTCTCTTTCTGAATTGATGGTCGACTTTAAATTAATCTCGAGAAAGTCGAGAGTAATTGACAGTCGACCTTAACTAATTCCAACTACGTTTGGCTTAGTTTGGAAGTAGTAATTATAATACCCCGGATTTTATGGTAATTATTGAAAATTCAATATTACAACTTTTTGGATTGATCTGTAATTATCAATGATTTTGGGTTTAAGTGCAAATATTATAAATTTGAGGATTAAATTGTAAATTTGGATTTATGGTGTTATGTGAAAATGAAATATGGGTTTCTCCTTACGTTCTGTTTCTTCTACTCGGGCCGCCAGAAAGAAAGAAAGAAAGAAAGAAAGAAAGAAAGAAAATAAAGAAAAGCAGGAGGGGGGAGATGATGATGATGATGAGCTATGATGATAAAAAGCATGGAAAGAAAGAGTGATTGAGGATGCCGTCAATGTCGACAAGTTAAATATAATCTTATATTTCTCAGTTAAGCTGAGTGGTGATTCGTATGCCTTACTTTTGATTTGATTTCTTTAATAATTATTGTGATTTATATATTATTTTGGTAATTGATTTTTCTTTCGTGATTCTAGTTATGAATATGAATTATTGATAAAAATTTTCTAATAATTTTGTTTACATATATGAATGGTTGATGCGAATTCTATTGAAGGTTTTGAAATATGTTATTCATGTTTCTTTTGATATTTTCATCATTGGTTGATGACGGTGTTGATTATGCGGAAAGTTTATTTTCATGCATCCAGTGTCTGTCATATAATCTTGAGTTCTAATGCACACGGTTTTGTGAAGTTTATACATATTGAATCTAAAAGTTACGATTTTGAGATTCATTGAAAAGATCTATGTGTTATATGCATCCCATGTCAATATACCAGTATATGGCGGGAACTAAGTAGTCAACTGGCTCTCAATTTTCCACTATATGAGTGATGAGATTTGAGAATTTGTTTGTTTCAACCATGAACGATAGTAGGGTATGGCGTATCAACGGGAGTATGAAGCGTTGACTGCATTTGGTGGTGTACGTGCTTAAATTCCATTGCATGAAATTGAATTTATAACGTGCATATTGTATTTTAGAAGTGAAGAATTGTTGTTGAATTTATGAGTTGTAAGTGTAACGCCCCGCACTCAGTCCGTACGCACACAATTAATTAAATTCTAGCCACGCCCACCACAGGCTGCCTCAAAAGGGTGTCCGGACAGTTGGGTACCCATTCTCATTGGCTTTCCTAATATATGTATATTTCTTCCCTATTGTATGGCCGATATGGGATAATATTTCCCTAGGTCAATTCCGGTCAAGGTATCCAACCAGCACATATACACATCCATACCATCTTATTTCATTCATTTAATTATCCCATATGGTCAACTTAGTCAAATACCACACCCACTTTCAACTTTCTTCCATCTTTCTCCACGTCACCATATATCCACCACCCATTTTCTATTCTTTTCTTTTCTTTCTTTCTAATTATATATACTACTATATATATATATATATACTATACTATAGTATATTATACTATAATACGGGGTCTCACAGTAAGAGAATTTGTATTTGAAGTTTGGTTTTTGAGTTTTTATTAAATTTTGGATATTTTATTTATTTTATGGTATATGTTTAACTCACTAAGCGAAAACTTACCCGCACCATAGTTTGTTTGCAGAATTAGGGTGCATATTGTGAAGCCATTGATTTTTTGGACTGAATGTTGAAATGTTTTAGTTGCTTTTAGTATATATTATTGTTTATGTTTTAATAAAATGAGAATTAGGATGATGTCAAATTGACTATGTGTACAATATATATTATTTGTGAGAATAGTTGTTGGAGTGAACATTCGAGAAGATAATTTATAGGATAATTTCTTATTAATTGTTGGCTACGTTCCAAATTATATGTGATCGGGCTCGGGTGTTACAATAATTTTTAGGGAATCAACAATATATATTTCCGAACTTATCATTTGTCAATGACATGTTTACATAATAATTCTCACCAAAATAATAATAAAAAGATCATTTATTGATAGGCTTGATTCTTGATGATTTGCACATGGCTTTCTTTTGTGGAATTTTTCTTGATCTGATCATCTTTCTATGTCGAGCATAATTCTTTCTCCTTGGGTTCTCATTTGTTGCTTTATTATTAAATGTAGAAATATCTTTGTTTTGAACTTTGAATTTCATCTTATTTCTTTCTATGTTTTCCTTAAAAAAATTCTGAGATGAAAATATTAAATAACATGTGAATGTTCTGTATGCATCAAACATAGGGTCAACAATTTTCTCCTCTTGGTGTAGACAAAACATGACGAGAATTTAAATCATGCTCCCCCTTAATCCATGCATACAAATAACAAGAGTGTGTATGAAGACAATTTTAAGAAAATGCACTAAATACAACCATAGCACATTGATCGGTCACTTACTAAATGAAAGATTAGAACAGCATGCATATGTTTTGTCGTTACCAAACTTAGGGTCAACAATATCTCGTTTTTGGTATGGACAAAACATGACGAGAATGTAAACCACGCTCTCCCTTAATCCATGCATACAAATAATAGGTGAGTGTATGAAAACTATTTCAAGAAAATGCACATGAGACAATCATATCACATTTATTTATCACATAAAAAATTAAAGAGCATAACAACATGCACATGTTTTGTCAACACCAAACTTAGGGTCAACAATCTTTCCATTTTGTTATGGACAAAACACGATTAATAACTCTAAAATACTCCCCCTTAATATGTGCTCTCCCTTAATGCTTACTTCCATAAAGATATGAATTTTACAGTTAAGCCTAAGTGAATAATTTCGTCATATGGATAAATACATGTCATTTACTAAAATAATAATAAAATAGGTAGAACATAATTAATGAGTTTTGCCTACATCAAAACTAAGGTCAACAATCTCCTCCTTTTTTATGTAGACAAAACACATATAAAAATGAATTGCTCTCCCTAAAACTATTCTCCCCCTCAGTCAAGGAAAACATATCCAATTTAGTATGTATCAATATGAAAATCACATATAACAGCTAATATATAAATGATCATAACAACTATTAAAACCATCCTCATTTCATTGTTCAGCACTTTCCCCATGCTTGTCTTACGTTAATAAGAGGCATACAAATTAACCAGAAATTAGTAAACCAAAAATAACGGCTAGTATATAGGATAAACTAGTAAACCGAAAATCATTTTAAAAAACTCTAAATTGGCTGAAACGAGTTTTATTTAAAATATCATTTCGAACTCTTACAAAATAATACCTTATTTAACTAATTTAGTAATGAAATGACATAGATATTAGTTCTACAAAATCTACCTATCAATAAATCCAAAAATTGCAAATTTCAATCAAATCAAAATTAGATGTTAAGAATCTTTGGTCTAGTTTGAGCTCATTTAAATTCTGAAAAGTAGTTGTCAAATTATTATACTATATCTTAAGCTAATAGGCCTACCCCCCCCCCCCCCCCCCCCCCACTCCTTTCTCAATTTTGAAATGGAAAAAGGAGAGCAAAAGTAGGGACTAACACATGCTAATCCCGTGTAATCAATTTATAGAAAATTTATATAAAAATACCCTCATCTTTTGCCAAACCCTAACCCCCCCCCCCCCTCAAATTCCGAAATCCATGGACCCAAATCCAGACCCCCCCCCCCCCAAATTCCAATCACAAAGAGCCTCAAAAGATAGAGGAGAAGGAGCTGAAGCACGACGTGGAAGAAGAGGTCGGAGCCGATCCAATTCACGATACACCACCACCCTTGCCACTGCTGATGTGGATGCTAACGTGGCGGAGCGGAGTTGGAGGTAGAGGTGGAGGTGGAGGCGGAGACTGCGCCGGACGTGGAGGTTGAAGCAGAGGCAGAAACAATGCTGGTGGTGGAGAAGAGGAAGCGCAGCAGGCCGAGTAAGGGGGCTGTGGCGAGTGCGGCGGCAACGAGGAAGGACGAGGAGGGAGTTTGGTTTGTTGTGATAAGAGGTAAAGTTGAGTTTTTGTTTTTTTTTTTTTTTGGGTATTAGGGTTTGGAAGTTTTGAAATTTTGGAGTTTCTGGGGTTGAATTTGTGTGGTTTGGTTGGTTTTAGGGGGTTTCCAAAGGTCTGCCTTGCGGCAAGTATTAATCGGGAGGACTTCTTCAAGGCCAAGGTGAAATGGAATTGTGGTAAGGTTTCGTCTCTATGTGATGGTTTTAAAGTAGTTTGTAATTTTATTACAAGGCGAAGGGCAAGTGAGGTTTTCGACGTTATGTGATGTTTTTAGTTTGTAATTTTATTGCGAGGTTGAGGCTTTTGGGGGCATATGTAGCAAGAAGCGCCAATTATTTTTTTTAATATTTTTAAATGACTTCTTAAAGATAGAAATATGTAATTGAAAACAGGGATGCTAACGTGGCGGAGCCGGAGTTGGAGGTGGAGGCGGAGACGGCGCTTGTAACCCTTGTTTTCCATTTTGTGTATTTTTGTGTGTATTTTTCTCTTTTGGTATTGTATCCTTCTTGTATCTCTTTTAGACTATATATTGGATTTTATTTTCAATATAATAATTTTATTATTTTTGTCGTCCTTTTATTTGATTTTCTTGATCCAATTGTCTCATTTGTTCGTCTTTGTTGGATCGAACTATTTCTTTTTTTGATCTCCTTGATTCAATTGTTCGTATATTTTATTTGTTCATTTTCTGTGCCGTCTCATTTTTGTATCACCCTATTTTTTTCTTGTGGATTTGTCCTATTTCTTGAACCCATTGTTTAAATCTACTAATACCCAAATCCCTATCCATTATTATACCCAAACCCATTAACTAATTCACCTAATACCAATTTACCAAAAATTACCCATACCATCTTCATTAACCCAACTATAAACAAATCCTATATACTAAATCCCCTACACCCTAACCCGTTAAGCCTGGACCCGATACCGTATTACCCCCCTACCCCGCCGTCATCAATCTTAACCCTAACTCCTGCTATACTTATTTAAACCCATTGTTTTCTTTTTACCCATGCACCATCCGCCGCTACTCTCATCCCCTCATCTTTCCCTCACCCTGTGCTTCCCGAGCCCCTACCTTCCCTCTCACAACCCTGTGCTCCTCTGTCCCGGCGTCGTCTTGCTACAGTCGTGACAACAGCACAATAACGTGTGTTGTGTCCCTTCGTAGTAGTCAGCCGCACCGACAGCGCTGCGACCCCGTGTCTCCGCTACCGTCTCGCCGTCGTGCTCTCTGTCCGTCGCCCTCCCCTTTCGCGGTGATCATCTTTTGCCGTTGCCTTGGTCTTTGGTTGTGTTCGTGGGTTTTGTTCGTTGTTGAGTTCGTGGTTCCCGTTCTTTGTTTGTGTGTTCTTTTGGAGTTCGGTGTGTTCGTTTTTCGGGAATCGGTTCCCGTTATTCTTACTTTTGCTTCGTCGGTTTTTGTCGTCGGTTAAGGTAAGTAACTTGTATTCTTTTTTTGGTGTAATACAAGTACTAAATACCGCATGTAGTGTAGTTGGGTTCTAGAGACAATTTGTGTGTGAATTCTCTGTTATCTATTGTCTCTATTGTGATGATTTGACCATTGTTGCCTCACGACATATATGACATGAAACAAAATAGGGATGACCACTTTTTGGATGTATACATGCATGCTATTTTGTGAAATCGTGTGCTTGATGTGTTGTTCGTGATATACTTGTCGAATACTTATAAAATACCCTATACCATGTTTTTTTGACATCTAGTACACCATATTTCATGTTTGATTATGATTTGGACAATTTCTGTATGACCCATGTTGATTTGTGTATGAAGAACAAATCTGTATTTTCGGTTACCCTGATGTTGTCCAGTATTTTAGACCCTATTAAGGTCAGTATTTGAAAATATTTTGTTAACATCAAATGTAGAGAAATCTATCTATTTTCCAACCCTTCTGACATATCTCAGTTTCGTTTTACGAGTTGTGAGTTATGCCTATTTTACTACAGAGGTGTAGAAATATTTTCAGATTTTGTTTTCTATGAATTCTGAAGAGTAATCTATTTTTATTGTAATGTTAAAAGTATTATTTTGATCCAATATATTGCACAGTACAATTAGACCTGATTGGGATTAACCCTGAATTTTTGTGGATTTATTTGATGAGTTTTACAAACTGTTTTATATTTCCAAACAATTACTATACATGCAGAAATTTCATACTGTTCAGTAAAGAACCTAATTTTCGACCTAATTCTACTTGATTTTTGTAAAATATTTGTGAAAATGAAAGTTATCCTACTGTATCTATTTTTTCAACCTTTTAGCGGATCTGGATTTCGATTTATGGTTTGTGAGATATTGCTGTTTTCGTACTGCAGTGTTTGTGATTCCAGATTTACAAAATCGTCATGTCTTATTGTTTTCTGATTTTACTTGACTACTCTATTTTTGTTGGAAAATTATAAAACTTTATTTTCTGTTACTATATGTATAGTTAAATACCCCAGATTTTTCGAGGATTTAATTAATGAGTTTTCATGCTATTTTCCTGACTTTGAATACAAAATACTGATTTCTGACTGAACACATTTTCTGGATTCAAATCAGTTTTGAGACATGATTTTGTGAAATACTATATGACTTATATATTTTTGCTGGATTCGGCCGGAAGTCTATTTTCCAGATTCTTTGACGGATCCAGATTTGCATTTTTGTAGTAACGGGAATCCCTATTTTAGTACAGTACTGTCTTGCTGTTCTGAACTAGCATTTGCATTGTTCTATTCCTTTATGAACTGTCTATCACCTGTACATGTTTATCTGTCACCCTGAACCTGTTACCTGTTTCTACCATGCTATTCTTACTCTGTTTTATGCACATACATGCCTGTCTGATAATAATAAAAAATAACCAAGCCGGGGTTTAAGGGAAAGATCTAGTAGTGGGAAATAATAGAAATGTGTACTTGGAAGGGTGCCTGTGTTTCCCATACTGAGCATCTGTTATGTGATACGATACTGTTATACTGATTACTTGACTGCACACTTACCTATAGAAAGGTGTACTCGGAGGAGGACCAATAGGTTCTGACTGTCTGATTACTGTTACTGATTACCTGACTGCACACTTCCCTATAGGAAGGTGTACTCGGAGGAAGACCACTAGGTTCTGACTGTCTAATTACTATCTGATTACTGATACCTGAGTACACGGACCTATATGATCCTCTATGAAATCTAAACAAAATTGTTTGAATGTAGCAACCATGTAATAAAAGGATGGATGCATGAAGTGCTACCTAGATAGTAATGAACACAAGACTGTAAGAACTGACATCTGTTACACTGTTATGTGTTACATGCTACTGAACACTGTTATTTGTTACCGTCTTACTGTTATCTGATACTGCTATCCGTATACATGTCTGCATACTGTTGACATTTGACACATGTTATTTATACCTGTTAGGATTCTGATTTGTTTTCCTGATGCATGTTGGATATTATATTATGTTGATTTCCTATGCCATGCTATGTTTGTTCTGTGGTTATTCTATATTTTGTTATTTATTCCCTGTACTTGTATCTTGCACTACAAACGGCCCGTAACTTGCATTGATGGGAGTTTGTTTTCTTTTCCTCTTCCTGCAATTTATTTAATTGTAGAATAGGATAATCAGCTGTCAAATGGAGTTGGTGATATGAGATATTAGTGCTGGAGTTTTACTATTATTTCTGTTGCTTATTTGAACAATTGTATTTAATACTTGGATTTATTTGTATTTGGGCAATGTGACCCAGGATATTATTAACTTATTCAAATCTGATTTATTTGAGATTATTATATTTTAGTTTCAAGTAAATTTCTGTTGGTATATTTGATTCGATTGTGCATATGTGGTTGATTTCTCTTACTTCCGACTCTGATTATTTCTGTGAGATGTTGTAATGATTCTAAACAGCTTATGGATGATGGAAATTATTCGCTGGGCTTAGTCACGTATCCGTATTCCATATTCTCTTTTTGGAGAGCGGGGCGTGACAGCGCTAGAGGTGGAGGTTGAACCAAAGGCGAAGACGACGCCGGTGGTGCAGAAGAGGAATCACGTAATAGGGCTGTTCATCGGTGCTAAACCGAACCGAACCGAACCAAAATTTTCGTTTTGGTATATTTGAAACCGAAATCCGAAGCGAAACTGATAAAATTTGGTTTGAACCGAACCGAATTTTATCGGTTTGGTTCGGTTAATAACCGTACTAACCGAAATTTTTAGTACATACTAATTTTCTACTATGACTCAAAAGAGTGGCAGAAGAGTCAGAAATATTCATGCTTTTCGCTCTCATCCATTAGACTATCTCAGAATGAAAATGGTGCTGGTCCTCCATTCGAGAAGTTGAAGATTGAACCACCGTCTTATTAGGCTAAACATCAGCGTGGCTCACATGGTAATAATCTATTCTTCACTTAAAATAGTTCACCCTAAATCAGGATTCACATTTCACACACATAGCCTTGGTAGTATTTTGATTTCATTTTGATTTCATACACATAGTCAGGTATGCTACTATTAGCTGGAAGTGCAGTTGCATAGCAGCTTAGTTTGAGATGGATCCTAGGGGTATAATTTATTTTGGTCCAAAAAAAATTCGGTTTTTTGTTCGGTTCGGTTTATTTAGAAGCCAACCAAAAACCGAACCGAACTCTCTAAAAAAACTTCGGTTTGGATCAAAACAGTACTGAAAACCGAAAAATCGAACCAAATTGGTAAATTTCGGTTCGGTTCGGTTTGGTAATCGGTTTAAACCAAAGTATGAACAGCCCTATCGCGGGAGGCTGAGGAAAGGGGCTATGGTGAGTGCAGCGGTGGAGAAGAGGAAGGACGAGGAGGATGTTTGCTTCGTTTTCTTTGTTCGTGGGAGTTTGGTTTCCTGTAATAGGAGGTAAGTTTTTTTTTGTTTGAAGTTTTGAAATTTTGGGGTTTTTTTTGGGGTTGACTTTGTGTGGTTTAGTTGGTTTTAGGGGGTGTCCGAAGGTTTACCATGGGGCATATATTAACCGGGGGGGGGGGGGGGGGGGGGGGGGACTTCTTCAAGTCCAAGGTCAAATGGAATTGCCGTAAGGTTTCGTCTCTATGTGATGTTTTTAAAGTAGTTTGAAATTTTCTTGCAAGACGAAAAGAAAGTGAGGTTTTCGACGTATGTGATGTTTTTAGTTTGTAATTTTATTGTGAGGTTGTGGCTTTTGGGGGCATTTGCAGCAAGAAGCGCCGATGTTTTATTTTAAAATGTCTTCTTAAATATAGAAATATGTAATTGAAAACAGGGATGCTGATGTGGCGGAGCCGAAGTTGGAGGTGGAGGTGGAGGAGGAGACGGCGCTGGAGGTGGAGGTTGAAGCAAAGGCGGAGACGACGCCGGTGTGGAGAAAAGGAATCGCGAGAGGCCGAGGAAAGGGGCTGTGGCGAAGAGGAAGGACGAGGAGGACGTTTGCTTCGTTTGCTTTGTTGGAGGGAGTTTGATTTGCTGTAATAGGAGGTAAGTTTGTTTGTTTGTTGGAAGTATTGAAATTTTGGAGTTTTTTTTGTTGAATTTGTGTGGTTTGGTTGGTTTTAGGGGGTTTCCGAAGGTTTACCATGCGACATGTATTAACCCGGGGAGGGGGGGGGGGTTCTTCAAGGCCAAGGTGAAATGGAATTGCGGTAAGGTTTCGTCTCTATGTGATGTTTTTTAAGTAGTTTATAATTTTATTGCAAGGCAAAAGGGCAAGTGAGGTTTTCGACGTTATGTGATGTTTTTAGTTTGTAATTTTATTGCGAGGATGAGGCTGTTTAGGGCGTTTGCAGCAAAAAGTGCCAACATTGTTTGTAAAATGTCTTCTTAAAGATAGAAATATGTAATTGAAAATGGGGAAAAAACTAAAGAAGTGTTACCGCTGAATCTGGTGTGGGGGTAAACAGATAGTATTTGTGAATTCTTAGGAAACTTTGAATAGCAAACCTATTACCTGTTCCGCCGGAGTTTGATGCTGACTCCCACCGTACACCTGCAAAAAGTGCGAGACACCGGGGTTGTTCTCGGCGACGCACCCTCCGACGCTCAAGTCAGTAATCAGAAGTGATTATGAAAGAGCGTAAACTGGAAAAAGATTGATTACCTCTTAATGGAGATGGATGGGGGGTATTTATAGGCGCCTCAGGGATCAGATTAGGCATGTAATTCCTGTGTATAGATAAGGAATGTAATCCCTAATTTCCAGTGAAAGGATAGATATGAATCAGGGCCGTTAATTAGGATTAATCAGAAACCCTAATTCTATCCTAATGGACCGGGCTTGCTGCGGGTTGTAACCCGCACCCAGTTGGGGTGGACCCGTTCGCGGGTTATAGGATCTTTAGGAGAGAGATCCAGCACCCGCTTCAGACCCATTGGTAGGTGAAATTACCATTTTGCCCCTAGGCTTTAAGATTCGTTCCTGATTTGGACGGTTCCGATTTAACCCCATTTTTAGCCATATCACGAGCCCCCCACTCCCGAAGACTGAGCTTGATCAGCCTTTGAGGAGTAGTTTTACTGTTTTAATGGCCTGCGGAGTTGTATCGGAGTCCAAATGAATGGTTTCGAATCTTTGTGGGAGGCAGTATGGTGATTTTCTGAGTTAGTCGCACACTCAGAGTTGTTCTTGACCTCTTCTGGACATTTGGTGATTTTTATCTATTTTTTTGTAATATTTACTTAATTTTGCGAAGTGTCGGTTCGTCGTTCGGGGGTCTTAATAAATGGTCTTAGGCGATAATTATTTACTCGGGGGCTCAAAAATATTTTCCCGATTTTATAATTATTTTCTAGGATTTTTAATTAATTTTCCCGAATTTTTAATCATTTTTTCGTAATTTTTTAAATAAATAAAACGATTTTAATAGATAAAATACCGAATTATGGCGTGGCGCAATCTAGACTTTTGATCCTGAGCGAGCGCGAACTTCTAAAAGATCGGATGGACCGAGTCGCTCGGCAGGGATTTCCTCGCTTTTGTGGGTCGGATGGGCACTTGCTCGGAATCCGAGCGAAGTGGCTCGGTTCTTCCCTCGCACAAGAACCGAGCCCTCGCGCAAGTGGCTCGGATCGCTAGTCGCTCGGCTCGGAATACCGAGCGACGTGGAGCGATCTGAGCCGTTGGATCTTGGCACGAATCTTGAGGCAGGCGCGGTTCCCAGGAAAACACTATCTTGTCGTTTAGTGGACGTGGCGCTATCTGGATCGTCCATCTTCTGTGGCGAGAATTTCGTAGCGATCCAACGGTCGGAGACGCTCGGCAGCAATTTTCTTCACTTTCGAGGGTCAGATTGGCACTTAATCGGAATTCGAGCGATATAGCTCGGTTCATCCCTCGCTCAAGTGGCTCGGTTCGCTAGTCGCTCGGCTCGGAATACCGAGCGATGTGGAGCGATCTGAGCCGTCGGATCCTGGCACGAATCTCAAGCTGGCTCAGTTTCCAAGAAAACACTATCTTGTCGTTTAGTGGCGCTGGCAAGATCTGAGCCGTCTGATCGAAATCTAGCACGAATCTTGAGGAGAAAGTTGTTTTTCTCCATTTCGTAGCTCGGATTGGCACTTGCTCGGAATCCGAGTGATATGGCTCGGTTTTACCCTCGCGCAAGTGGCTCGGATTGCTAGTCGCTCGGCTTGGAATACCGAGCGACGTGGAGCGATCTGAGCCATCGGATCTTGGCGCGAATCTCGATGCTAGCTCAGTTTCTAAGAAAACACTATCTTGTCGTTTAGTGGCGCTGGCGAGATCTGAGCCGTCTGATCGAAATCTAGCGCGAATCTTGAGGAGAAAGTTGTTTTTCTCCATTTCGTAGCTCAGATTGGCACTTGCTCGGAATCCGAGCGATATGGCTCGGATCGCCTGTCGCTCGGCTGTTGGATCCGAAGGACGTGGGGCGATCTCAGCCGTTGGATGTGGAGTGCCGAGCTGCTTTACTTAGGGGTCGAAACGTTGCTCCCTTTGCCATCAATCGTGTCTCTTCATTACTTAGCCGTTTGGGCTTTTGTAACGGTTCAAGGGAGGCCCAAGAGTTGCGCTCTTACGTTACAAAGCCCAAGAGGCATCGCCTTTACTATAAGTTTTCACCCCCCCAACGCTTCACCTCATTTCTCACTTTCACTTTCTCACTCTTGATTTTTTACTTGCAAGCGAAGCTGTTAGCTCTCGAGCGGCGCTACTAGCTGTCGCGGCCAGGCGTTTTAATCTCCGGTGATCTTTCCGGCCGTAATAGTCACTTCAAGGTCAGTCCCTCTCCCCATCTTTGTAAAAATGGTTAAGTTTTCTTCCACGGACGAGACCCCCTCCTCGGACCTAGGCGTCAGCCGAGTGGTCAGGCCGAGCAAAGATAAAGGGAAGAAGGTCATGGAGTCGACCGAAGGGGTTTTGGTTCGGCCGAACACAGACGGGGAGGTTGCCGAGCCACTTCAGGAGGTTGAGGCCCGGTCTGACAAGGGCAAGGGTGTGGAAACAATTATTGAGCACCCGAAGACAGCAGGGGAGCTGGGTCGGCAACCGTGCGTTTTGTCGAGCGTCGGCGGTGTGCAGAGCTACTCTGGAGAACTGTTGGAGAAGGAGACGCAGGGCACAGCAAAATCAATCGAGGAGAACGAGCCGAGGGAAACTTCCGAGGTGGATCATATCTCCTCGGTGCTGACCGAGGCGGATCTGCATCGGATCCGGAGCGGGTTCCAAATCCCAGCAGAGTACGGACTTCTGCTCCCTGGTCCCGGCTTCAGAGCGTGCACCTCGTCCTCGGCCGATGTTTGTGTTTTTCCCGTCGACTCACTAAATGCCGGCCTTCATCTGCCGCTACACCCTTTTGTGGTCGAGGTGCTGCAGTGGTACGGCTTGTGTCCGGCTCAGCTGATGCCGAACACGTGGCGGCATGTTATGGCATTTGTTCTCCAATGCCAAGAGGTCGGCGCCGAGCCGAACATGTTCATCCTTCGGAGTCTCTACCGACCTTGCCAACCTAGCAAGAACGAGCAAAGGTTGTACCTCTCGCCGAGGAAGGGCTTGAAGCTGATCGAAAACCCGGACTCGATGAAGCATTGGAAGGAAAAGTACTTTCTCGTCCGAGCTCCCGAGCCGTGGGTGATACCGACGGTGTGGTTGTGGGATGGTCTTCCGAAGCGGGCGAAGAAAGAGCCAGTGCTCGGTAATGAGGAAGCGGAGGTCGTGGAGAAGTTGTTCGGCCTTTCGACCCTCAGTCGGAAGGACATTACGGAGGAGGCATTGTTCCGAGGGGGTCTCAGTCCGATCGACTCTAGTACGCCTCATCTGTACTAGTTTTTTCTTTGAAGTTTTTTTTTTGGAAAATTTCTTTAACTCTTTTCGCTCGGTTTGTGCAGAATCCTCCGGCATGGATTACAAAGGTTTGATGGCGAAGGCCCGCGCAGCTAGGGAGCAGGAGACGAGGAAGAGGAAGAGGACCGTGTCCGGAACTCAAGGCCGCCGAGTGCCCAAGGTACCCTCGGTTTCTCCGACCCCCGAGCGTCCGGTTATTGAGGTTTCTCAGGCCGAGACCGAGCAAGACCTCGTCGCACCGATCGTCCTACCTACCTCGGATGTGCCGACCCCGCCGGCGCAAACGGATGCTCCGGGGTCTTCTGGCGAAGCGTTCAACATCGGCGCGCTGCTGGCTCTCGACTTTCCACCACTTACCGCCGAGGCGGAGCGGATTTTGACCGAGGTGCACAAGCGCATCTTCGTCCCCGACTGGAGGGTGATGAAGGTCGACGGGTTCTTGGGGGACGGAAACATTTGTATGCAGGCGGCGAAGCACCTGCCGACCCCCAAAGACCGAGCGGCGTTGAAGGCACGTGAAGTTGGTAACGCTGCGATGCAGATCGCTCGGAATACCATGTCGGTAAGTAATGAATCACTTTCTTGAAAATTTTTCTACGTTTTTGTGCTCGTTCTTGACAGTTTCTCATGTTGCCTGTAGACCCTCTGCCACTTCAACTATTTGCTCGAGGAATTCGAGAGCAAGGAGAAGGAGATGACAATTCCGAACGATCGCATACGGTCAGAACGTTCTAAAGCGGTGAAGAAGCTGGAGGCCGAGCAGCTGCGTTCTACTTCGCTCGAGGCCGAAGTTGCCAACTTGAAGGCTCAGCTTGCCGAGGCGCTGAGGAGCTCGGCCGCCGAGGCCTCCAAGGTCGAGGCCATTGAGAAGGAGCGGGCTCGGCTTGAAGGGGAACTGTCTGAAGCTCGGAAGGTGACGGAGGAAGCCCTGAGCGAGCAGGCATCGAAGGTGGCTGCCGCCGAGAAAGCAGTTCGGGACGAGGCCGAAGCTCATATGCTGACGAACATGGAGGAGGCATATGGCCAAGCTCTGAAGCACATCGTCGCTCGGAACCCTGGGTTTGACATCTCGGACTATTATTTCTACGACTCTGTGGAGGGCGAGGAAGAGATGCCCTTGGCCGCGCTCGCTCCAGGACCGGAGGGCGAAGATGCCGAGGGCGAGGGTGGTACTGGTCGTGTAATTGTAACTGTGCCGACCGATGATGAGGTCGACCCTTGACTTTATCGTCTTCTTTTCTGTTTTCTTTTTCCACTTTTTTGTAACGCCTAACTGCGGACTGGCCACCGCCTTTTGTAAACTTTTAACTTTCAATGAAAACTTGTGGTGTTTTGGCTGAGGATTACGAAATTTTTAGAAAAATGTCTCTTTTTGCTCGGATTGCTTCCCTAAGTGTCGAAGACTTCTCTTGATATTTCTCCGCTTTTCAAGTTGAGTTGAGTCCAATTACTGAGGTCTCCTATCTTCGCACTGAGCTGGAGAAAACGAAGGAGGCTCTTTCTCGTAATCGGAACAAAGCGTTTTATGACTTCTTGAAATTGGAGGACATCAAAGCAACGGCGAGAGGGTACTTAGGCGAGTTGAGGCAACTGCGGAAGCAGTCTCAAAAGACTCCTCTCGAAGGCGAGGTAGAGTTGATCCGTAAGGGGCTTTTTGATGTCGAACAAAGAAACAGTGAACTGTTGGCGGAGATTCCCCAATTGGAGGTGACGGTGAAAGAACACTCGGCCGAAGAAGAGGAGTTAGCTTCGAAGGTGGGGATGTTGATGTCCGAGCGCGACGAGTTGTTGGCCAGGATCGACAAATTGAGGAGAATCACGATCGACAGGGGAATCGAAGTGACTCACCTTCGTCATATAGTGGCCGGTAGCACTAACGTCGCAGGCTCGTCTAAACTTCCTCGTCTCAAAGCATCGGCAGCAGACGAGATTCTGACCAATGTTCGCAGTACGTCGTGTACTCGCGAGGAAAGTGAAAGAGGAATACTCGTTCGCCTGTCGTTAGACGGAGCCCAGCTGATGCTCAGAGCGCCGTTGCTATTTCGTCTAGTGGCGCCTCGGTTGGGGCCACAGCTAGAACTAGCGGCGATGGGGGTTCTCGCGTCGCTGGTCTGGAGTCGAGCGCAGAGACGAGGCGACGTCGCCCTCGCGTGTCTCTGAACCGAAGCGTTCCCCTAACAAAGAAACGCTAGAAAAGTTGTATCATGTTCTTCAAGTTATTGTAAAAATCTTGTTGTAGTGTCGGCTTTGTCCGGGCCCTTAATAAAAAGGTTTGTTTTGCTTCCTATGTTTGAATGTTGCGTTGGCTGGTTAACTAATAAGTATAACTCCTCCATCTTTTGACAACTACTCAGAATCAGAAGCAAATCTTCTTTCTTACTGGCTACCCGCTCCTAGCTCGCTTTTAAGACCGAATTGCGGAGGAGAATCGAACCAAGTGTTGGACTCCGAATTCGCCGTTAGAGTTAGTTCAACGGTTGTGGGAGCAATTCTGAATGGTGACCCACTCCTAGCTCGCTTTTAAGAGCGAGCTTGCGGAGGAGAATCGAACCAAGTGTTGGACTCCGAACTCATCATTAGAGTTAGTTCAACGGTTATGGGAGCAATTCCGAATGGTGACCCACTCCTAGCTCGCTTTTAAGAGCGAGCTTGCGGAGGAGAATCGAACCAAGTGTTGGACTCCGAACTCGTCGTTAGAGTTAGTTCAACGGTTGTGGGAGCAATTCCGAATGGTGACCCACTCCTAGCTCGCTTTTAAGAGCGAGCTTGCGGAGGAGAATCGAACCAAGTGTTGGACTCCGAACTCGTCGTTGGAGTTAGTTCAACGGTTGTGGGAGCAATTCCGAATGGTGACCCAATCCTAGCTCGCTTTTAAGAGCGAGCTTGCGGAGGAGAATCGAACCAAGTGTTGGACTCCGAACTCGTCGTTAGAGTTAGTTCAACGGTTGTGGGAGCAATTCCGAATGGTGACCCACTCCTAGCTCGCTTTTAAGAGCGAGCTTGCGGAGGAGAATCGAACCAAGTGTTGGACTCCGAACTCATCGTTAGAGTTAGTTCAACGGTTGTGGAAGGAATTCCGAATGGTGACCCACTCCTAGCTCGCTTTTAAGAGTGAGCTTGCGGAGGAGAATCGTGGACTCCGAACTCGTCGTTAGAGTTAGTTCAACGGTTGTGGGAGCAATTTCGAATGGTGACCAATTCCTAGCTCGCTTTTAAGAGCAAGCTTGCGGAGGAGAATCGAACCAAGTGTTGGACTCCGAACTTGTCGTTAGGGTGAAGAGTAAAGGCAGAGAGATGCAAGCACTTTTACAAGTAATATGCGAAAAAAATTTCTTTATTAATGACTAATCGTCGGCTGCTTCTAAAGTTGCGAGCCGTTATTACAAGAGAGAAATAAAGGAAAAAATACAAAAAGAGAGGAACGGTTCGACATCTCAGAATACTTAGGGAGGCGTTAGTGCTCTCTCTTGGTATTTCAAAAGATGGTCGGCATTCCAAGTCCTGGGAATCTCCCTGCATTCGAGATCTTCTAGTCTGTATGCCCCGGGCCGAACTACTTTGACGATCCTGTAGGGTCCCTCCCAATTTGGAGCAAGTTTGCTCTTCTGACAAGGAAAGGAGATGGCTAACTTTCTGAGGACCAAGTCTCCTTCTTTGAGGCCGGTAGGACGGACTCTCTTGTTATATGCCAACTCGATCCTTCTTCGGTAGCTTTGTTGGCGAATGGCAGCTTGTTCACGGATCTCATCAATTAAGTCTAGATTTTCTTGGAGCTCTCTGGCATTTTGTTCTTCTTCATAAGCCATTAGTCGAGGAGAGGGTATACCAACTTCTAGGGGGATCATAGCTTCGGACCCATAGGTGAGATTGAATGGGGACTCTCCTGTGGGGGTCCGTTTTGTGGTTCGGTAGTTCCACAGCACGTTGGGGAGCTGATCGACCCATAAGCCTTTAGAGCATTTTTCCAACCTCTTCTTAATACCGGAGAGGATCTGTCGGTTAGCATTCTCAACTTGGCCATTCGACTATGGATGGGAGACGGAGGAGAAGCGTTGTTGGATGGCGAGGTCTTCACATAGAGCTCGGAAGGCAGCCCCGGTAAACTGGGTTCCGTTGTCTGTTATGAGGACCCGAGGGACTCCGAATTGGCAAATTACGTTCTTCCAGAAGAATTGAAGTACTTTGTTCTCGGTGATGGTGGCCAAAGGCTCGGCCTTTATCCACTTCGAGAAGTAGTCGATTGCCACGACTAAGAACTTGAACTGGCCGGGAGCTTGTGGGAATGGCCCTAGTAAATCCATCCCCCACATTGCGAAAGGTATAGGACTTGATAGGGAGGTGAGTGGACCTTGTGGGAGGCGACGGATGTTGGAGTACTTCTGACATGAGCTGCATTGCCGAACGTGCCGTTCAGTGTCTTGTAAGAGAGTGGGCCAGAAATATCCTTAGTTTAACACCTTGCGGGCTAGGGATCTGGACCCTGAATGTGCCCTACCGATGCCTTCGTGAAGTTCTTGTAGGGCGTATTTGGCTTGCTCTGGGGAGAGGCATCTCAAATAAGGCCTGCCGTCTACCTGTGTGAAGGAGCGCTTATATAGGATGCCTCCGATTAGTGCGTATCGCTCTACTCGGGTTTTCACTCTTCGAGCTTCCTTAGGATCTTCGGGGAGGAGCCCGTCCCTTAAGAATTCGACGAGGGATTTCATCCAGTTATCTTCAAGCAGGACAGGCAGCGACTCCATAGAGTCGGAAGTTTCATCCTCTATACTTGGCTTCAGTAGGACCTCTATCAAGACGGTCTGCTCGAGACCTTGGAGGGAGGAAGAGGCTAGCTTGGAGAGGGCATCGGCCTGGGCATTTTCTTCCCGGGGGATCCGATGGATGAGGGCTTCTTCAAATAGTGCCATGAGGCTCCTGACCTTGGCTAAGTACTTAACCATCCGGTCATCACGTGCTTCATACTCGCTGAGGACCTGATTTACGACTAGCTGAGAGTCGCTAAAGATCCGGAGGCGTTGTGCCCCTGCATTGCGAGCCATTCCCAGGCCGGCTATGAGTGCCTTGTATTCTGCTTTGTTGTTAGAGGCCTTGAAGTTGATACGGAGGGAGTATTGGAGGATGAAGTCATCTGGGCTTGCCAGAATGACCCCGACCCCGCTTCCCTCGTTACAAGAGGAGCCATCCACATAAACCGACCAGACAGGTGGTCCCTTCATTGCTTGGCTGAACTCGGGGATGGTACTTTCAACTATGAATTCTGCTAAGGCCTGAGCCTTGATCGCGGTCCGAGGCTGATAAGTTATATCATGCTGGCTCAGCTCGATAGACCACTTCATAAGACGACCGGAGGTCTCCGGCTTGTGGAGCACTTGCTTCAGCGGTTGGTCGGTAAGAACGACCACCGAATGGGACTAAAAATACGGGCAAAGCTTTCTCGCGGCCATCACCAAGGCATAAGCCATCTTTTCTATCCTCGGGTAGCGGAGCTCGGCATCCCGAAGTACCTTGCTCACATAGTAGATGGGCTTTTGAGCCCGGTCTTCTTCCCTTACTAAAACGGCACTGAGGGTCTGCTCGGAGGCTGCCAGGTAGAGGTAGAGGGGTTCACCAGGAATTGGTTTGCTAAGGAGAGGAGGGTTGACGAGGTAAGCCTTGAGCTGGTCGAACGACTCCTGTTGTTGCTGACCCCATTCAAAACCTTTAGCCCCCCTGAGGGCCTTGAAGAAGGGGAGGCATTTCTCCCCGGACTTCGAGAGAAAATGCCCTGTGGCGGCTAGGCGGCC
The DNA here is from genome assembly GCA_017893485.1 of Hemerocallis citrina. NCBI lineage: Eukaryota > Viridiplantae > Streptophyta > Magnoliopsida > Asparagales > Asphodelaceae > Hemerocallis > Hemerocallis citrina. The sequence continues at coordinate 256,570,252 of CM030364.1, forward strand.
TGTTAGCCTCTGAACTTCCTTAACATTCTTGGGAGGGGCCATGTCTAATATGGCCTTAATTTTCTCAGGATTAGCTTCAATTCCTCGTTGGCTGACCATGAAGCCGAGGAACTTTCCTGACGAGACTCCGAACGCACACTTGTTCGGATTGAGTCTCATGTTGTGCTTTCTCAGAACATCGAACGCCTCCTGGAGGTCGGTTACATGATGGCACCTCGGATGCTTTTTACAAGTATGTCGTCAACATATACCTCCATATTCCGACCGATTTGAGCTTGGAAAACCTTGTTGACGAGGCGTTAATATGTGGCGCCTGCATTCTTCAAACCGAAGGGCATAACCCTGTAGCAGTAGAGGTCCTGGTCGGTCACGAATGAGGTCTTCGGGATATCTGGGGGGAACATCCGGATCGGGTTGTAGCCTGAGAAGGCGTCGATGAAGCTGAGGAGTTCGTGACCTGAAGTGGCGTCAATCAGAGTGTTAATACTTGGAAGAGGGAAGGGATCCTCGAGGCAAGCCTTGTTGAGATCGGTAAAATCGATACAAATCCTCCAAGTCCCATTGGAATTCTTCACCATTACTACATTCGACAACCATTCGGGATAGTTCACCTCTTGTATGAACCGAGCCTTCAAGAGCTTGTCCACCTCCTCTTTTATAGCTAGCTGGCGTTCGGGGGCAAACTTGCGCCTCTTCTGTTGAACCGGTTTGGACCCCGGAGCAAAGCTGAAGTGGTGGACCAAAAGCTCTTCGAAAATTCCGGGCATGTCTGCGGCTGACCAAGCAAAGAGGTCTCGGTTCCTTCGGATGCACTGCACTATGTCGGAGCATAGGGCGGATGGGAGGGTCTTGCTAATAAAGAACTTTCGGGTTGGATCCTACTCAGAGATGAGCACTTCCTCCAATTCATCCACCGGCTCGGACGTTGGTCGGGCAACATCTTGGAGGATTTCCAGAGTTTCTAGGGGGAGGACTGGACCGAGGGTAGAGGTCATGTAGCACTTGCGGGCCGTTTCCTGATTTCCTTTTACTTCCCCTACTCTGGCCCGAGTGGGAAACTTCATCTTGAGGTGATAGGCGGAGGGGACAGCTTCAAGGGCAGCGAGGCAGGGCCGACCCAAAATGACGTTGTAAGCTGCAGGAACATCTACGACCATGAAGTCCATCGACTCCGTTCGGGTAGTAGGAGTTTTGCCAGCGGTTACATCGAGGGTGATCACCCCTTCAATAGTCACTGGCACTCCCGTGAACCCATGAAGCGTGTAGCCGGCGGGCTTGAGTCTGTCTCGGGAGAGTTTGAGGCCTTTAAAAGCGGCGAGGAAGAGGATGTTAACGGAGCTGCCATTGTCCACTAGGATCCTTTCTACTTTGAAGTTCGCCATATGGAGATTGATGACGAGTGCGTCACAATGGGGGGGTGCGGACACCTTCAAGATCTTCGTCTGAGAATGTGACGGGCACTCTGAGGCCTTTAGGAGGAGGGGTGGCGCAAACCGAATTGACTTCCCTAATGAACGCCTTTCGAGAGGAGTTTGAGGGGCCCCCCATTGGGCCCCCATGAATGAGGTGGAGGACACGCTCCTCTTCGAAGTCGGGCATTTCATCGCGTTCAGGACGCTTGTTAGCCCCCCGAGGCGGAGGAGGAAGGTCGGCTTGGTCCTTTCTCACGAACCTGGTCAGCTACCCCCTCTGGATGAGGGCTTCTACCTCATTCTTCAAGGCCCGACAATCATTGGTGTCGTGGCCATGGTCCCGGTGATAACGGCACCACTTCTCTTTATCGCTCTTCTTGGCAGGGGTGTTCATCCTCGGAGCAGGAGGTATAATCCCTTCCTTCTCAACTTCCATTAGAATGGTGGAGACATTGGTGGTGAGAGGAGTAAATTTCTCAAATCTGGGGGGAGGTCGGCACTGGCCGCCATTATCCTTCTGGAGCTTCTTGGCTCCTTCCTTTCTTGTTCCCTTTCTCTTTGACCCGAAGAAAGACCCCTCTAAGTTGGGGCGGTGCTCAGCTTCTTCGTCTCGAATAGACTTTTCGCTCCGGAGGAGGAGGTCAAAGAAGTTCTGCGGAGGCTTCTTGGCGAGGGAGGAGCGGAGGCTAGAGTTGAGAACATTGGACTGAAATGTTGCTGCAGCAACCGACTGGTCGAGGGATGCTATGGACCTGGCTTCAGCTGTGAACCTTTTCACATAGTCTCTCAGCTTCTCACCCTTCTTCTGGTCGAGGTAGAGTAGCGAGATGCTGGTCTTCTCAGTTCTGCGGCTACTTACGAAGTGGGTGACGAAGAGGGTCTCGAATTCTCGAAGGAGAATATCGAGGATGGGGCAAGGCGAGAGTACCATTCTCGAGCTGGACCCTTGAGAGTTGCGGGGAAGGTTTTGCAGAGGAGGGCATCGGAAGCTTGATGGATGAGCATGAGGGTCTTGAAGCTTTCGATGTGATCGACGGGGTCCGTCTCCCCGGAATAAGTCTCGAATTGAGGAGGCTTGAAGCCGATTGGTACGGGTGCATCCATTATGGTTCGGGAAAAAGGAGGTCGACTAGGACGAAGAGTCCTTCCTCTAAGCTCTTCTTCTCAGTCTAACTGACCCAAGCGCCTCTCCATTTCGTGGAGACGGCGGTAGACAGCGTCATCCGTTCGACGGTAATCAGCCGAGCCTCTAGACTCGTCTTCGTACGAGGGAGAGCGGGGGCTGCGACGATGGTAGCTCCTGGAGCGGCGAGGACTTGGCATATGTCGGGAGTTGCTAGGAGCTGGAGGAGGAGTTGGAGACCGTCGGCGAGGACTTCAGACCAGAGGAGGAGAGGGAATCTTTGGAGCATTGGTGTTGGGACGGAGATTGAGAGCTTGTAGGACGGTCGCTTGGAACTGCTGGAACTCGGCACGGGTGATGGGTGCCTCATCGTTCCTAGGCTGTTGCGGACCAGCAGGGGAGTGTGGTCTTCTACTGTGATGCTCGGGGGACTCTCTCCGCCCCCTTCGGGTAGGGGACCTCCTGTATTCTCGGTGGTGAGGAGATCGCTCATCCGGACGGTGTTGGCGAGAGGCTCCCTCTCAGGCCCGCTTTTCATCCAGACGGCGGCGAAGATCCTCATCCTTCTGCCGATTAAGGACGGTGTTGCGGAGGTCGGAAGCTTGGGAATTATGGGAGGCCATAGAATCTGAAGAGGCATTGTGGATGGAGACGTGGTCCGGATGGAGAGGTTGTTTCTGCGGGTTGGGACCCTTAGGGGGTTGTTGATGCTGAGGAGGAGGCATGTCCTGTTGGAGTGTGTCCTCTGCTTGAGGCGGAAGTTGCCCCTGCTGTTGAGCAGGTCGAGGGGGGACTTCCTGTTGCTGATCGGGGTTGGGTCCTCGGTTGGACCCTCTGGATCTGGCTTTCCTAGGAGGCATGGCTGGAGAAGATCTGACCAACGGGAAGAGGGGAAGCTGCTACTCGTTGTTTCCTACAGACGGTGTCAATCTGTTACCGCTGAATCTGGTGTGGGGGTAAATAGATAGTATTTGTGGATTCTTAGAAAACTTTGAATAGCAAACCTATTACCTGTTCCGCCGGAGTTTGATGCTGATTCCCGCCGTACACCTGCAAAAAGTGCGAGACACCGGGGTTGTTCCCGGCGACGCACCCTCCGACACTCAAGTCGGTAATTAGAAGTGATTATGAAAGAGCATAAACTGGAAAAAGATTGATTACCTCTTAATGGAGATGGATGGGGGGTATTTATAGGCGTCTCAGGGATCAGATTAGGCATGTAATTCCTGTGTATAGATAAGGAATGTAATCTCTAATTCCCAGTGAAAGGATAGATATGAATCAGGGCCGTTGATTAGGATTAATCAGAAACCCTAATTCTATCCTAATGGACCGGGCTTGCTGCGGGTTGTAACCCGCACCCAGTTGGGGTGGACCCGTTCGCGGGTTATAGGATCTTTAGGAGAGAGATCCAGCACCCGTTTCAGACCCATTGGTAGGTGAAATTACCATTTTGCCCCTAGGCTTCAAGATTCGTTCCTGATTTGGACAGTTTCGATTTAACCCCATTTTTAGCCATATCAAGAAGAATAAAATGAAAAAGTTGTATCTCATAAAGAAATTCATAAAGTTAACTTCAATAATTAAAAATGTTGCTATAAAAGGCAATTTTAGAAGACATCATTTATAGAAATCTAAAAGGGGATAAAGTGTTGCAAAAAGCTATAGAGAACTGAAAATTATGTTGTTTTGGGCTTTTTTATTTCATTCTTCTAAGTTCATCTAATTTAGCATGTGAAGTTGTAACGCAGAAAGTTCAGATACTTTGAGGAAATATTTGAGGAAGCCAACTTGAGACTTCAGAGTACTAATGATGGGCGAGTTTGGTTCAATTTCAATTCAAAATAGTGATTAAGTTGTTCTTATGTGTCTAAGTGTGTAGTAGAACTGTAGAGGGAGCTGACATGTTACTTTGTGGAAATAACATTACTTATGGTTATTGATACGACAAATTTTGTGGAGCCGTGTGAATAGGGATGGCATTCGGGCCATTCGGGCCGGGCCAGGTCGGGTTTGACCGGGTTTTGACCGGTCCCGAGCTCACCCGGGCCGGGCTCCTCGAAACGCGGGCCGGGCTGGGCCGGGCTGAGGGTAAGGAACCTTGGCCCGGACCTGGCCCCTAGCCCCTAGTGGGGGGGGCCGGGCCGGGCCGGGCCAGTTCGCGGGCCGGGCCGGGCCTGGCCCTTGTATGATTTTTTTTTCCATTATTAATTGAAGTGCATAAATTTGTAATTGTATAACAAGTATATGATTTTGTAATTGTATAACAATTGCAAAAAATAAAATTTCATAAATAATTGAAGTACATCTTCATCAAAAAAAATAAATAATTGAGGTACATGAATAAATAAAGTACATGATTAAATAAATTTGAACTTCTAGAATAAAATTAAGTACATAAATAAAATTCATACAAATTTGTCTATTTAGCTCAAATCATAAAATTACAAATCAAGGGAATTACTTGAATTTAAAGATCGAGATGGCCTCTACTTAGATTGAAGAGAAGGCAGTGGACTACTGTCGTGCACTTCAACTTAACCTAAATATAGAATCTCATCACTCTAAATTTTCCCATTAATTACAATTAATTGAACAACATTTTAATGTAAATTAACTAAATTTAATCGTTCATTCATCGCTGCTTGTTGATCCACCTTCAGCTTGTGCTTCAAGTAAGTCTTGGGTCCTCTCTTCCGCTTTCATCCAATCTTCGGCGCACACTAGTATCTCCAAATTTTTTGCAGTCAATCGGTTCCTGCTCGGGCTCATTATCCTGCCACCATTAGAAAAAGCACTTTCCGATGCAACAGTTGACACCGGTGTTGTTAGCAGATCTTTAGCCATACAGGAAAGAATATTAAAAATTGCTTCATTAGTCTTCCAATATTGTAACACATCTTCTACATCTTCAACTGCACTTTGTGCATTATACCAATTCAACTCATTTGGTGAATTGGTCCTAGCCTTTTTCGATTTAATAAGATTTAAAATACCAATACTAGCTTGACTCTTTCCCTTTGCTAATGTGGAGGAAGAAGAAGAAGAAGATTGAACATTTTGTGTTTGTGTTTGAATAGTGTTAGCTGAATAAATCCTATCATAAGAATCATATAACCTAGTCAAAACATTCTCAAATTTATGAGTAAAAGCAATATGATCAAAATCTAGTATTGCATCGTGTGGGGCATAAGTGTAGAAAATTTCTATTAAATTTTTTGTACCTTCTAATTTAATCATAGGATTCATTACACTAGCTAAACAATATAACATAGGAATTGGATGAAAATATTTCAAAAACTTAACATATGCCGCATTAACCATATCTCCAATAAAAGGGTCATTTTGTAAATCTTTAATTGTTGTCATCATAGTCACAATTTCAAGTAAAATACCACTAGATGTAGATGTATATGTTTTCGAAAATTGCAAAGTTGCATCGTTAAAAGGTTGTAAAAATTTATATAAACTATCGGCAAAAAACCAAAAATCATCATCTAACATACAATTTTGCATACCCATTGCGACACAAAAATCTCTAAGACTATAACGATAATGATGAACAACACCTAATAATTCAAAGGTAGAATTCCAACGATGTCGTACATCTCTAGGAAAACGTCTACATACAATGCCCCTAAGTTTACACCAATCATGAAAAGCTTGATAAATTGGACCACTCAATGTAATATAATGAACACAATCTCTCATAGCTTCTAGTTTATCATTTCCATATTTTAGTGCATCTTGCACACAAAGATTTAAAATGTGGCAAGCACACCTAACATGAAAAATTTCGGGTTCCACAGGATCTAAAGTAATTTTTAAACTCTCAATTGCCTTAGTGTTATTGGATGCATTATCAAAACCAATAGCCAACACTTTATCATAAATATAAAAATTATTGCATGCTTCCATAATGTGTTCGGCTATAATTTCACCCTTATGTGGGTACCTAACATATCCAAAAGAAATTATTCTCTTTTGAAGTAACCAATCCAAATCTATCCAATGACATATTACACACATCATTGGAACCCCGTTTACTCCTACCCATCCATCCGATGTCAATGAAACTCTAGTGTTTAGTGATTTTAGTGTTGCTATCAAAAAATCCTTCATCTCATTGTAAACTAATTTACAATCACCCTTAACAACATTCCTAGCAATTTTTTTAAAATGGGGGGTGAAGGTGTCTTGTACAAAATCCTCTACATATTTTTGTTCACCAAACGAATACGGCAATTCACCCCTAATTACCAATTTCGCGATTCCCTTACGAACGTGATCGTGATCATATGTACTACTATCTACTTGACCGGTTTTAGGATGTATTTTTAGTTGTGTGAGATGATCTTTCGAAAATTGTGGTTGACATTTATTTAAGTGACGTTGAAGTGTACCCGTGCCCGATCCTACTTTAAACTTATACGGGGTTTGGCACTTCTTACATATTTTAAGTCCTACACTCTTATCATTTTGTGAAGGGACAAAATTGAAAAAATTGTGTACTTCCGAAGTAGTCCCTCTAGTTTTCCTTGAGTTTAGAGAAGGACCTTGTTCCGATTGTTGTGGTTCTACATGATCTTCTATTTCTATAGGATTTGAATGTGTTTCATTCAAATCGGGAAAACTATCATAATTAATAAATGTTTCTTCACTATCTATATATTGGTTAGGAATGGAAGGAAGGTGATGACTAGTAGATTCTTGACTACTATGCCTACCACCACCGCGTGATCGATTAGAGGCCATTTAACTTTGAAAAAATAAAATTGAAGTAGTGAGTGAGTAGTGTATGTTTCTTTTACCACTTTACCAAAATTAAAAATAAAATCTAAAAAAATTGAGAGAAAGAAGATCAAGAAAACACAAATTATATGACAATAAAGAAGTAGTATGTTATGTTAATTCTAAAAATTAAAATTATACTAAAATGAGTAGTGTATGTTTCTTATACCACTTTACCAAAATTAAAAAGAAAATCTAAAAAAATGAGAGAAAGAAGATCAAGAAAACACAAATTATATGACAATAAAGAAGTAGTATGATATGGTAATTCTACAAATTAAAATTATACTAAAATACCGTAAGAAAGTTGAGATTTGAGTTGTTGTTGTAGAGAAAGATGAGACTTGAGTTGTTGTTGTTGAATGAGTTGATCACTTTGATTGTTGTTGATTGCCCTCCTTCAAACTTGAACTTGATCCCTTGAAAGATTGTTGAAAGAATAGTAGAGAGAAAGATAGTTGAGTGAATTGGTGAAGAGAAATGAAAGGAATGGTGTTGTATTTATAGAAAATGTAATTTTTTTGATTTCCTAAAGTACCCCCCAAAACTAGCCGTTATAAATCCGTTAGGGGGTATTTTGGTAATTTTATTTTTTTTTTTTTAATTTTCTGGAAAAAAAAACCCCAACGGTCGGCCCGGTCCGGCCCGAGCCCGCACGGGCCGGTTCAACCGGTCCCGGTCCACATGCGGGCCGGGCTAGACCGGGCTGGCCTGGAAATTTTTGGGACCGGACCTGGCCCACCAATAGGGGGGCCGGTTCAGGGGTTGGACCGGGATTTAGGGGGGCCGGGCCGGGTATCTAATTTTATCTCAGGGTGAAGGTCAAGTGATATTTTTGGATTTATGTGTTGTTTTTAGTTTTTAATTTAATTGCAAGGTTGACCCTTTTGCTGCAAAAAATTCCATGTTTTGAAAAAATGTCTTCTTCATAATAGAAATATGTAATTGAAAATAAAGAAAAAGGTATAATAAAAGAAGTTGAGTAAGTATATACTAAAGGAAGTCATAAAGTTAACTTCAATAACAAACTCTAAAAGGCAATTTTAGACGGCAACATATATAGGAAATTCAAAAGAGGGCTAAAGTGATGCTAAAAGCTATAATGAAAGCATGACGAAATTGGGGCTCTTTTGTGCTTTTTATGTCATTGTTGTGTTGTAAGTTTATCTACTTTAACTTCACCATGTAAGTTATTTCTTCGCCAGTTTCGCCCAATCTCCCTTCACCCTCTAATAGCTTTAACAAAGTCGACTCCACCGGGCCTGTCCATGGCAGATCCTCGCTCCCGCTGGTGGGAACAAATCCTCCCCCCGCTAAGAGATCTTACAAGAAGAAACTTTATTCTAACTTGCCTACTCGCGTGAGTGCGCGTTTATTAGCTAATAAAGTATCCTCAGTGTAGGCGCCTCTTCATGCGCGCATCTGAGTTTTAGCTTTTTTCTTTCACCTTGGAGTTGGCTATCTGGTTTGTCGTTGCAGGCTGTGCCTTATGCGGTTGAGTGAGGCAGTTTAGTCTCCCGAAGTTTCGGACCTTATTTTAGCTGTCCTCCTCATTTTTCGCTCCCATCATCAAGCTTAGTGGTGGCCCTGGCTTCTTTGTCGTTTGTGATGCCTTGAGTCCAGCGTCTTTGTGAGCGTAGGTTCTCCGACTTGGTGCGGCTGGACGTTATCCTTTCTTATTGCGTCGTCATTCTTGGGGTCTCTCGAGTGAGACGGTCTGACCTTTGTTCTCATGGCTGGCTTCTCCGGGCCGTTTGCTCCGCTCTCGGGTTTTGGCGTGGCGCGTCTTGCTGTGTCGCCTCCCTCTGCTTTGCTGATCTTGAGTCTGTCATTGTAATTCTTAGTTGCTCGCTTTACTGTATTTCTTATTTGCTCGCCTATTTTTGTTTTACATTTTGTAAAACCCTTGACTATTTATATTACTTTTTATCTGCTTTATTAATTAATATATTTTTTGATGGCTGGAGCCGTTTGGCTCTATCCGATTCATCAAAAAAAAAAAAAACTTCACCGTGTAAGTTGTATCAAAGTTCAAACAGTTATTCGAAGGAAAATTTGAGGAAGTCAACTTTAGAGTTGAGTTTATTACTGATGAGCGAGTCATAGTCACATTTTAATGAAAAATAGTCACTAAATTGTTTCTATAAGTGTGTAATGAAAGGAGGTGACATGACATGTTAACTTGTGGTTAGAGCATCTGTAGTCCATTTGCTAAATATCGATACAATAGATATTTGGCTAAAAAATGCGCTGCACTCATTTGTCAAATATCTATTTTATCCATATTTCGCTACAGTCGTTTGCTATAAATGAGAATGAGTTTGAGAATTATCCATATTTGAGCGACGGCACTTCAAGTGCCGTTGCACGATTTTATTTTATTTTTAAAGTTGTCGGACGGCACTTGAAGTGCCGTCGCACAAAAAAAAATTATTTTTAATGGTCGGACGGCACTTGAAGTGTCGTCCCACCAAAAAAAAATTAATTTCGGTAATTAAAAAAACAAAAAAAAGCCCAAAATGGTCGGACGGCACTTGAAGTGCCGTCCCACCACTTTTGGGTTTTTTTTGTAATTTTTGAATTGTTTTTGTAATTTTTTGTAATGTTTTTGTAATTTTTTATTTTTTGTAATTTTTATAATTTTTGTGTTGCACTTCGAATTTTTTTTCTCCGATGGCACTTCGAGTGCCGTCGCTCAATTTAATTTTTTTGTTTTTTTTTTTTGCTCGGACGGCACTTTGAGTGCAGTGCCGTCCCACAAATTTTAGCTGTTTTTTTTCCTCCGACGGCATATGAAGTGTCGTCGCTTATTATTTTATTATAAAAAGCTTTAAAATAGCTTTTGACGACTGCAGCAAAACTTCGATTGCTATTGCCATTTATGCATATATGCATATTTTCTCCTCCCAACGACTACAGATGCTCTTATAATCTTACTTATGGTCGTGAATAAAGCAATTTTTTGCGGAGCTATGTGAATAATCTATGAGTTTATGTGTTGATTAAAGAAGTCATCCTTATATGACTTATATGTGTTACATGGCATCAATATTTTGTGCTTATATGTTTGTGATTTGTGTCTACATTTGTTCTTAGTGTTTGCATGAACTTTATTTGTATATCCAAAGACGTAGGTCTGCCTACTTGCCTACTGGTCCCTATAGGGTTTATTTCAGGCTGTTATATGGACCAGTTGCTTTGTCTAGGAAATAGGCACTAATTCACATATTTTTTATGTTGGCAAACTCTTTAGTTTCTTATCTTCAAATTATTCTGCTTACACTGAGTAAGCAACCACATTTTGATGAGAAAAGGCTTGATGGCATTTTTTTGCTTCTTTTACTGTGGTTAATATATAACCATTGAATGCCTAACACTCTGAATTTCAGGTTGAAATAGTTAAGGGACATCTCTAAATTTAGGGACCTAAAGTTTACATATATCTTGGTGTTGTGTCAGTGTTGAATATACCACCTCCATCCAATTAAGACATTTATGTTTGCGTTTAAGAACTAAAGTTACTGTACATATATGAAAGCATGTACATGATGATAAAAAAAATGAACTGCTGAAATCTCACTTAGTGGTTTCAAAGAATATGACCGAAATAAATTAAAAAAATCATTTTTGGGTTTTCAAGACAAGAGCAACACATGTTAACGATACATATCATCATTGTATTGTTTGAGTTCCATATACTTTTATGAGTCTGTAAAAAATTATTTTTTTCTGTACAATTTGCACAGGATAATACTAGTATAGGTCAGTTAGATAAACATTTTTATAGATTATATAGTAAACAAATTTGATTGAAATCCTCTATTTGTTTGAATACAAATCTAGTTTTGATACATTTGGATATCCATAATACATCCAAACTAATTCCAAATCTCTAATATTATAATGGAAGAGTTGGGGTCATCATTTGTAGACAACCTGTAATTTATAGGCATTCAATCATCTAATCTCAACCATTCATTTTTAAGTGGGAGTTATATTAATCATTCATTTTTAAGTGGAAGTTATATTAACCAGTCATTTACTCAACTATTGTTAGTTACCATAACATCCTCAAAGTTGAAATTTATTTACGACATAATTATTTACAAAATTGTCATTCATATAAAATAAAAGTTGGTGCAACTATGGGTAATTTGTAAAAAGTATGTGACGAGTAAAGAGATGTATTAGGTTCGAGGCCAGATTACGTCTTAGTATTTACTTTGAAAAATATATTTATTAGAACATGCAAAGTACGTGCAAATTACTAGTAATAATCTTCTATATATAATGGGAGAGTTGGAGTCGTAATTTGTCAACATACAAACCCGTGCGTTGTACGTACAACTCAAACTTTCCCATTAATTACAACAAAAACTAACAAACAAACAAAATTTCACCTATTTAAAATGTGCAAAATAAAATTTTAATTTTTTTAACACCAAATATATACATGTTGCACGTACAACTCAAATTCTACTTATAAACACGTACATTGCATGTACAAATCGTAGCTTTTTCTTCAAAATATTTTTTCCAATTATGTGCAACGCACGTCCAACTCCAAAATTATTTCTTAACACATATCACACGTGAAAATCCTCCAAATCTTATCAAAATGTGCATCGCACGTGAAAAATACTAGTAATATTATAATGGGAGAGTTGAGGTTGTAATTTGTAGACAACCTGTAATTTGTAGACATTCAACCATCTAATCTTAATTCATTTTTAAGTGGGAGTTATATTAACCATTCATTTACTCAGTTGTTGTTAGTTATCATAATATTCAATGTTTAAATTTATTTACGATATAATTATTTACAAAAGTGCCACTCATATAAAATAAAAGTTGGTGCCACTATGGGTAATTTGTAAAGAGTATGTGATGAGTAAAAAGATGTCTCAGGTTCGATCAGATTACGACTTAGTATTCACTTTAAAAAATATATTTATTAGAACGTGCAAAGCACGTGCAGATCACTAGTTCCAAATAATGCAACTCTACAAAATACTCCAAAAGAGATCGAAATAAGAATATAGGTCATATAAATGGCATTAAATCAAATGCCTTGCAAAAATGATAGTAATTTAAAATGAAAATATAAATCCAAATTTAAGCATGTTATTAAAACATGATTTTCAAAACATACGGTAAAATAAAACAAAATATACAAGAGCATAAATATATATGGATATAATTTGCCCCTAATATGAAAAACGATACAACATAAATGAGACAAAGATGAATTAATTAAAAATACTGAATGGTCTACAATTTTTACCTTAACCATTGTTATCCGACAATAACTTCTCAATAGGGTAGCAAGAAATTCGTCATTTTATTATTGGCAACCACTATTAATATGGCATCTTTCTTCAATGATCAATTGTTGTCGCATCATTATCGATATGAGTAGATGCAACTTTAGGTATCCAAGTTTGTGTGTCACCTGCATTGTTAGTGATTCTAACCCAAACAAGATTAGTACTTTTCTTTATAGCACAGTTATAAGAAATATGTCATAATTTACAACAGTAATTGTATATAATGCAACTATACCTTGTATCATGCACATTTGAATAATCATGTACATGTGTATGTGAAACTTGCTTAGGATTTTAAGTTTTGGTGAATCACTGTAACCAAGACCTCTTTAATCATAGACCATCCTTGATTATTTTGTTATAAATAAGCGAGCCCTTTTTCGTATTTTTCAATAGTTGCTTCGAGCTCAATTATTTTACGATTATGCGATCATCATCTTTGGTATCCTAATGAAGATTATCAAGTGTACAATCAAGTTGTCTATTTTGTTTGAGGGCTTGTTCACAACCTTTCACCAATTGAACAAAAATAGATCTTGTGGAATTATATTGAATAATTGACAATACATTCCGTACCATGTGAAAAAATCGATCCTTGTTTACCAACCACACATGGCTTCCTTATTGCTTATACTGTCAAATTGCTGATTGTACCCTTACATACATGGCTACCAGATACCCACGGAGAAGCACATTACAGTACGTGTGCCACCAAAAGGAATGATGATTTTGGGTTGTACCAACTCCGAAACCAACTGGATTTACCTTTTGTCCTATATTTTTCGTGCATAATAGATTGATATGAACATCCTGAGTTGCACCGTAATAAAACCAGTTGTTTCTGCTACCTCCTTCTCGGTTCCTTCTTCCATAATTGCTTCGACGATCTTTGATGGTTATACCAATTTGATATTGTTGGTTAATCATATATTTCATTATAGTTATATGATTCAGAGTATCAGTTCGTATGGATTCCTATTTGAAGAGTGCATAACCGCATGGATAAGCACACACTAACCTGTCAATTTTGGATTTATTCGGTTTTTTCCTTGGAAGGTATCAGGAATGAATAGGAATGTAATAATATTGATTCATATTCTCTATATTCTAATCTATTTACATTTATTATAATATAATAAAGGGTAAATTGTGGAAAACACTTCTGATCTATACGGTTAAAGCAAAAAATCCTTAAATGTACCGGTGAACGTGATAAACCCCCCAACTCAGAATTGCAGTCAACTCCTGTACGGAAACCCTAAAATTATGTGAAATGTCTAAATTTCCCTTATATTAATACACTGTTTTAAGACAAACAAAAAAACTAAAAATAATCCCCCCCCCCCAAAAAAAACAAAATCCAAAATCCAAAATCCAAAATCCAAAATTCAAATCACCACCAAACCCGACCTCCACCATCCCCCGGCCTCCTGATCACTACCACTGCCCCATCTCCATCCCCTGGCCTCTTCATTTTCATCATCATCATCATCATACCCGACCTCCACTTTTGGATTAAACAGGTTACTTCCGAATTTAACTCTTAACATATGTAAGAACTATGAGTCAATATGTATAAACTAACTCAGGTTTGACAACAATCATAATGGATAATGAAAACTGAAAACAAAAGAAATCAAAACTAATGCTTCTTTTTAATATATTTTTTTCTTGCTTTGGTTGATGAATTTGTTGAATGGTGAGGAAGAAGATGAAGATGATAGGAAGATGATGATGAAGGAGGTGAAGATGATGGGATGGAGGCCGGGTTGGAGGCCGACGGAGGTCGGGTTGGAGGCCGAAGGGTGATGATTATAATGGTGGAGGTCGGGGATGATGATGATAGAGGTGAAGAGGTTGGGGGATGGAGATGGGGTTGTCGGTGGAGGTTGTGATGGAGGTGGGGATGATAGAGATGAGGTGGTTTGGTGGTGATTTTGATTTTGATTTTGATTTTGGATTTGGGGGGGGAGGGGGGGGGGGTTGAGAGTGAGTGTTTTTTTTGGGGGATTTTTTTAATTGCTTTTTTGTTTTTGGGAAAGAGAAAGAGAGACAATGAAAATTTAAGGGCAATTTGGACATTTCACATAGTTTTTCTGGGTTTTCGTATAGGGGTTGACTGCAATTCTTAGTTGGGGAGGTTTATTGCGTTCTCCGATAGATTTCGGGGTTTTCGTTGGGGTTGCAGAGGGGCTGGTTCAGCCTGGGATCGACCCAGCCCGACCCGCTCCCAAACTGGGCCAACCTGGACCCTAACCACCAAGACAGCCCGGGCTTGGCTGGGCTGCCACTTTGCCATCGAAAAACTGTGATGACCCTGCCCGGTTGCCGCCTGACTCGCATTGAATCGGGACTAGCTTGAACCAGCCCGGTCTGATCCGGACCGAACCGGCAGGTCATGGTGCTTGTTCATTGAAGATGCTTCTTCCTTCATTGCGGCCTTCGATTTCGCCATTAATGAAAGAGAGAGTGGTTTTTGAACTTGAGTTCAATGAAAGAGAGGGGGGGGGGGGGGTTATTTATTGAGGAATGATTTATTTATTGAGGAATGTACCCAAGACGATTGGTGATATACCCAAGATGTTGAATTGAAATCAGTGGAGTTTGTTGACTTCATTAGGAACCAACTGAATGGTTTATTTATTGAGATTTGATGTAATACCTTGTATGAGATGGGCCTTCATGGTGGGCTTAGTAATTAATTCATGGTTAGATGAGCATATAGATTTGGTTGTGTGTGTATAGATCCTATAGAAAGAATGAATTAATTACTATGGGACCATGGTTCATGGTAGGTGGTAGTGACTTAGTCCCACATGGAATGTGAGTTAGGATTGTGTGTGTATATATTAGGAAGCCTGATATGGCTAAAAACGGGGATTAATCGGAACCGTCCAAATCGGGCACGAATCTTAGGACCTAGGGGTAAAACGGTAATTTCGCCTACAAGAGGGTCCAAAATGGGTATTGGATCTTCTCCCCAAGGACCCAATAACCCACGGATGGATCCACCAACAAGAGGGTGCGGGTTCCAACACTTGGCTCGACCCGATCCAACAAGATAGAATCAAGGTCCCTGATTAATCGCGATCAACGGCCCTGATATACATCTATCTTTTCACTGGATTTGGGGATTAAATTCCTAATCTGCTTACAGGGAATATACCTTATCAGATTACATTCCTAATCTGCTTACAAGGGGAATATTCCATATCAGATCACGGGGATTACATTCCCAATCTGTTCCCTGAGACGCCTATAAATACCCCCCATCCATCTCCATTAAGAGGTAATCAATCTTTCACCAGTTTTTGCGCTCATTCATAGTCTTCCTAGATTACTGACTTGAGCGTCGGAGGGTGCGTCGCCGGGAACAACCCCGGTGTCTCGCACTTTTTGCAGGTGCACGGCGGGAGCGACGATTGAAGCCCCAAGGAACAGGTATACAGGTTTACTATTCAGTTTCCCTAAGAATCCACAAATTCATCTGATTGCCCCCACACCAAATTTAGCGGCAACAGATTGGCGCCGTCTGTGGGAAACTAACGAATAGGAACCTCTCCTCTTCCCCGAAAACAGGTTTTCTCCAGCCATGCCACCTCGAAAAGTCAGGTCGAGGGGGTCCAACCGGGCACCCAACCCTGACCAGCAAGAAGTCCCTAACAATCCTGCTCAACAACAAGCGCAACTTCCCCCTACGGCGGAAGACCCGCTCCAACAGAACCTTCCCCCTCCTGATCCAAAGGGTCCTAACCCTCAGAAACAACCCCTTCACCCAGAACAGGTCTCCATCCGCAACGCCTCCACTGACTCCATGGCCTCCCATCACCCCCGAGCCTCTGGTCGCCACAATACAGCCACTAACCGCCAGAAGGAGGATGATCTACGCCGCCACCTGGAAGAAAAACGGGCCCGAGAGGGAGCCTCCCGCCAACACTATCCGGGCGAGCGGTCTCCTCGCCACCGGTATCACAGGTCGCCCGTCCGCAGGGGGAGGAAGGAATCCCCCGATCATTACCGAAGAAGGTACTCCCCCGCAGGTCGGCAACAGCCCAGGAACAACGAAGCACCAATCACCCGTGCCGAGTTCCAGCAGTTCAAGCAACCGTCCTGCAGGCCCTCAACCTCCGTCAAAATCCCAATGAGCCGAAGGTCCCGTCTCCTCCTCCAGTCCGAAGCCCTTGCCGACGGTCCCCATCTCCTCGTCCTGCTCCTACCAACTCCCGGCGCACCCCAAGTCCTCGCCGCTCCCGAAGTTACCATCGCCGCAGCCCTCGTTCCCCCTCATACGAAGACGAGTCTCGTGGCTCGGCAGATTACCGTCGGAGAGATGACACCATGAACCGCCGTCTTCATGAAGTAGAGAGACGCCTGGGTCAGATAAACCGAAAAGAAGAGCTCAGGGGGAGGACCCTACGTCCTAGCCGACCCCCTTTCTCCCGAACCATAGTGGATGCACCTGTCCCGTTCGGCTTCAAACCTCCTCAATTTGAGACTTACACCGGGGAAACCGATCCAGTTGATCACATTGAAAGTTTTAAGACCCTGATGCTCCTGCATCAAGCTTCCGATGCCCTCCTCTGCAAAACCTTCCCTGCAACTCTCAAAGGACCGGCCCGAGAGTGGTATTCTCGTCTGGCCCCCTCCTCGATATTCTCTTTCGAACAGTTCGAAACCCTCTTCGTCACACATTTCGTAAGCAGCCGAAGGGCCGAGAAGACGAGCATCTCCCTATTGCACCTCCATCAGAAGAAGGGGGAAAAATTGAGAGACTACGTGAAGAGGTTCACTGCCGAGGCCAGATCCATAGCCTCCCTCGACCAGTCGGTCGCTACGGTAGCATTTCAATCCAATGTCCTCAATTCCAACCTCCGCTCCTCCCTCGCCAAGAAACCACCACATGACTTTTCCGACCTTCTCCTTCGCACTGAAAAGTATATCCGGGCCGAAGAGGCTGAGTAACAACCCAACTGGGAGGGGTCTACCTCCGGGTCTAAGAGAAAAGGAGCGGAAGAAGAAGGAGCCAAGAAGCTCCAGAAGGATAATGCCGGCCAGCGCCGACCTCCCCCTAGATTTGAGAAGTTCACTCCCCTCACCACTAACATCTCCACCATCTTCATGGAAATCGAAAAAGAAGGGGTCTTGCCTCCAGCTCCGAAGATGAACACCCCCGCCAAGAGAAGAGATAGAGAGAAATGGTGCCGCTATCCCGGGACCATGGGCATGACACCAACGACTGCCGTGCTCTGAGGAACGAGATCGAAGCCCTTATCCAGAGGGGGCAACTAACGAAGTTTGTAAGAAAGGACCAAGCCGAACTTCCTCCCCCGCCTCGGGGGGCTAACAAGCGTCCGGAACGAGAAGAGACGCCAGACTTTGAGGAAGAGCGAGTCCTCCACCTCATCCATGGGGGTCCAATGGGGGGCTCCTCGAACTCCTCTCGAAAAGCATTTATTAGGGAAGTCAACTCAGTCCGGACCACCCCTCCTCCCAAAGGCCTCGGAGTGCCAGTCACCTTCTCCGACGAAGATCTCGAGGGAGTTCGTATCCCACATTGTGACGCCCTCGTCATTAGCCTCCACATGGCAAATTTCAAAGTGGAGAGGATCTTAGTAGACAACGGCAGCTCCGTCAACATCCTCTTCCTCTCCGCTTTTAAAGGCCTAAAGCTCTCCAGAGACAGACTCAAGCCCGCTGGTTACACTCTCCATGGGTTCACGGGGGTTCCGGTAACTATTGAAGGGGTGATCACCCTCGATGTAACTGCCGGCCAAACTCCTACCACCCGGACAGAGCCAATGGACTTCATGGTGGTGGATGTCCCCGCTGCCTACAACGTCATTTTGGGTCGGCCAGGCCTCGCAGCCCTGGAAGCTGTTCCCTCAGCATACCATCTGAAGATGAAGTTTCCCACCCGGTCCGGGGTTGGGGAAGTACGGGGAAATCAGGAGCAGGCCCGAAAGTGCTACATGACCTCAACCCTTGGGCCCGTCCTCTCCTTAGAGACTCTGGAAATTCCTCAAGACGCTGCAAGACCGACCTCCGAGTCGGTGGATGAACTGGAAGAGGTGCTCTTCTCTGAACAAGAGCCGACCCGTAAGTTCTTCGTAAGCAAGACCCTCCCATCCGCCCTATACTCAGATATTGTGAAATGCATCCGAACCAATCAAGACCTCTTCGCATGGCCCGCAGCAGACATGCCCGGTATCTCCGAAGAACTCCTAGTCCACCGCCTGAGCGTTGATCCGGGGTCCAAACCGGTTCAGCAGAAGAGGCGCAAGTTCGCCCCCGAGCGACAGCTCGCTATCAAAGAGGAGGTAGATAAGCTGTTGAAAGCCCGATTCATACAGGAGGTAAACTACCCAGAATGGTTGTCTAACGTAGTTATGGTGAAGAAGCCCAATGGGACGTGGAGAATTTGTATTGATTTCACCGACCTCAACAAGGCCTGCCCCAAAGATCCTTTCCCTCTACCGAGCATCGACACTCTGATTGACGCAACCTCGGGACATGAGCTCCTCAGCTTCATGGATGCCTTCTCAGGTTACAATCAGATAAGAATGTTCCCTCCAGACATCCCGAAGACGTCGTTTGTTACCGACCAGGGCCTTTATTGTTACAGGGTCATGCCGTTCGGTCTCAAGAATGCCGGTGCAACATACCAACGCCTCGTCAACAAGGTGTTCCAGGCCCAGATCGGCCGAAACATGGAAGTGTACGTCGATGATATGCTTGTAAAGAGCATCCGAGGCGTTGATCATGTGGCCGACCTTCAGGAGGCCTTCGAAGTCCTAAGAAAGCACAATATGAGACTCAACCCGAACAAGTGTGCGTTCGGCGTCTCATTAGGAAAGTTCCTCGGCTTCATGGTTAGCCAACGAGAAATTGAAGCAAATCCGGAAAAGATCAAGGCCATATTAGACATGGCCTCTCCCAGAAATGTCAAAGAAGTTCAGAGATTGACTGGTCGCCTAGCTGCCATAGGGCGCTTTCTGTCGAAGTCCGGGGAGAAGTGCCTCCCGTTCTTCAAAGCCCTCAGGGGGGCTAAAGGATTTGAGTGGGGGCAGCAGCAACAAGACTCCTTCGACCAGCTTAAAGCCTACCTCGTCAATCCACCTATACTCAGCAAACCGATACCTGGCGAACCACTCTACCTCTACTTGGCAGCTTCCGAACAGATGCTTACTGCAGTCTTAGTCAGAGAAGAGGAGAGGGCTCAGAAGCCCATTTACTACGTCAGCAAGGTGCTTCGGGACGCCGAGCTCCGGTACCCGAAGATTGAGAAAATGGCCTATGCCCTGGTAATGGCCGCGAGAAAGCTTCGACCCTACTTCCAGTCCCATTCGGTGGTCGTCCTTACCGACCAGCCGCTGAAACAGGTCCTTCACAAGCCTGAGACTTCCGGCGCCTCATGAAGTGGTCGATCGAGCTGAGCCAACATGATATAACTTATCAGCCTCGGACCACAATCAAGGCTCAGGCACTGGCCGAATTCATAGTTGAAAGTACAATCCCTGAACCCTGCTAAACAGTAAAGGGGCCGCCGGTTTGGTCAATTTATGTTGACGGATCTCCTTGCAATGAGGGAAGCGGGGCAGGAGTCATCCTGGCAGGCCCAGATGACTTCATCCTCCAATACTCCCTCCGTATAAATTTCAAAGCTTCGAACAACGAGGCCGAATACGAGGTGCTAATAGCCGGTCTAAGAATGGCCCGAAATGCAGGGGCACAACGGCTACAGATTTTCAGCGACTCTCAGTTGGTTGTCAACCAGGTCCTCGGTGAGTATGAAGCCCGCGATGATAGAATGGTTAAATACTTGGCTAAAGTCAAGAACCTCATGGCGCTGTTTGAAGAGGCCCTCATCCAAAGGATCCCCCGAGAAGAAAATGCATAGGCCGACGCCCTATCCAAGTTAGCCTCCTCTTCCTTCCAAGGTCTTGAGCAGACCGTATTGATAGAAGTCCTCTTGAAGCCAAGCATAGAGGACGAAGCACCAGACTCCGTTGAAACATTGCCAGTCCTCCTCGAAGACAACTGGATGAAACCCCTCGTCGAATTCTTAAAGGACGGACTCCTCCCTGAAGATCCGAAGGAAGCAAGAAGAATCAGGACCCGAGCCGAGCGTTTTACTTTAATCGAAGGCATCTTATATAAACGCTCCTTCACCCAGGTGGACGGTCGGCCTTACCTAAGGTGCCTTTCCCCCAGGCAAGCTGACTACGCCCTGCAAGAGCTCCACGAGGGCATCGGCGGAGCTCATTCAGGCTCCAGAGCTCTAGCACGCAAAGTGTTGAACTACGGGTATTACTGGCCCAGTCTCCTACG
This sequence comes from Hemerocallis citrina, assembly GCA_017893485.1. Classification (NCBI taxonomy): domain Eukaryota; kingdom Viridiplantae; phylum Streptophyta; class Magnoliopsida; order Asparagales; family Asphodelaceae; genus Hemerocallis; species Hemerocallis citrina. The sequence goes on from CM030364.1 coordinate 256,591,233, forward strand.
GGACGCCGAACGACACGTTCGGCAATGCAGCTCCTGTCAAAGGTATGCAGACGTCTGACGTCTTCCACAAGCACCGCTCACCTCCCTATCAAGTCCGATTCCTTTCGCTATGTGGGGGATGGATTTACTAGGACCGTTTCTCCCAGCTCCCGGACAGCTAAAGTTCCTAGTCCTGGCAGTCAATTATTTCTCTAAATGGATAGAAGCCGAGCCCCTGGCTACAATCACCGAGCATAGAGTCGTTCAATTCTTCTGGAAAAATGTGATTTGCCGGTTCGGCATTCCCCGAGTCATAGTCACGGATAACGGAACGCAGTTCACTGGGGCCGCCTTCCGAGCCTTATGTGAGGACCTCTCCATACAACACCGATTCTCCTCCGTCTCCCATCCCCAGTCGAATGGCCAGGCCGAGAATGCCAACCGACAGATTCTTTCGGGTATTAAGAAGAGATTAGACAAGTGTTCCAAAGGACTGTGGGTCGATCAGCTGCCAAACGTGCTCTGGAATCACCGCACCACCAAGCGGACCCCAACAGGCGAGAGTCCATTTAATCTCACCTATGGGTCCGAGGCCCTCATTCCCCTAGAAGTCGGGATACCCTCTCCTCGTTTGACGGCCTTTGAAGAAGAGCAGAATGCAAAAGAGCTCAGAGCCAGCCTAGATCTGATAGACGAAATCCAAAAGAGAGCGGCCATACGTCAAAAAGCATACCGAAGGAGGATCGAGCTAGCATACAACAAAAGGGTCCGCCCAACGGACCTCAAAGAAGGGGATTTAGTCCTCCGAAAATTGGCCATCTCGTTCCCCAGACAGAAAAGCAAGCTGGCCCTGAATTGGGAGGGACCGTACAAAGTCTCGAAGGTGATCCGCCCCGGTGCATACAAGCTAGAAGATCTCGAAGGCAGAGAAATCCCCAGGACTTGGAATGCCGAACATCTTTTGAAATACCAAGAGAAGGCAGCTATGCCTCTCTAAGTAACTCGAGATGTCACACCATTCCCCCCCTTTTTTACTAGTAGTGATTTTTCCTTTTATTTTTTCATTGTGACAACGGCTAGCAACTTTAGAAGCAGCCGATCTTTGGATATTAATAAATAAAGTTTTTCATATTTTCACTGCTAGTATATCTCTCTGCTTTTAACTCTTTAAACTAACGATAGTTCCAGAGTCCAACACTTGGCTCGATTCTACTTCGCAAGTTCGCTCCCAAGCGAGCTAGAAGTAGCTCGCCATTCGGAACTGCTCCCACAGCCGTTGAATGGTTCGGAGTCCAACACTTGGCTCGACTCTACTCCGCAAGTTCGCTCCTAAGCGAGCTAGGGGTAGTTCGCCATTCGGAATTGCTCCCACACCTTTAAACTAACGATGGTTCCGGAGTCCAACACTTGGCTCGATTCTACTTCGCAAGTTCGCTCCCAAGCGAGCTAGAAGTAGCTCGCCATTCGGAACTGCTCCCACAGCCGTTGAATGGTTCGGAGTCCAACACTTGGCTCGACTCTACTCCGCAAGTTCGCTCCTAAGCGAGCTAGGGGTAGTTCGCCATTCGGAATTGCTCCCACACCTTTAAACTAACGATGGTTCCGGAGTCCAACACTTGGCTCGATTCTACTTCGCAAGTTCGCTCCCAAGCGAGCTAGAAGTAGCTCGCCATTCGGAACTGCTCCCACAGCCGTTGAATGGTTCGGAGTCCAACACTTGGCTCGACTCTACTCCGCAAGTTCGCTCCTAAGCGAGCTAGGGGTAGTTCGCCATTCGGAATTGCTCCCACACCCTTAAACTTACGATGGTTTCGGAGTCCAACACTTGGCTCGACTCTACTCCGCAAGTTTGCTCCCAAGCGAGCTAGGAGTAGCTCGCCATTCGGAACTGCTCCCACAGCCGTTGAATGGTTCGGAGTCCAACACTTGGCTCGACTCTACTCCGCAAGTTCGCTCCTAAGCGAGCTAGGGGTAGTTCGCCATTCGGAATTGCTCCCACACCCTTAAAACTTACGATGGTTCCGGAGTCCAACACTTGGCTCGACGCTACTTCGCGAGTTCGCCCCTAAACGAACTGGAAGAAGCTCGCCGTTCGGAGTCCAACACTTTGGAAGCTTCGACATAGCAGACAACAGTCACAAGAGTAAAACACGCGAGTTCGGCAACAACACTTTTATTAATGAAACAAATGCGATACAAAGACAAGCACAGCAGGATTACAACTCGCCAAAGAAAAAGTTACAATGCCGACTTATTACACTTAGCGAAAACAAAAAATACTCAACCACCAGCAGAGTCGACCACTTTAGCACTTTTTTGGAGTCGGGGCGTTCCGCTTCAAAGACACCCGAGGGTGGCAACGCTTGTCTCCGGAGCGCGACCCCAAACACGCGAACTGAGACGTGTCCTCGGCACCACTCCTAGTGGCCACTCCGACGGACGCTCCGCTCGACGAAATTGCCACCGAGCTCTGCGCGTCCCCCGGACTAGGTTGGCCGAGCCACTGACGGGTCGCCATCTCATAAAAGGTAATGCCCCGCTCGCTCTCAGCGCGAGTGCACGACATGCTTCGAACATTGATCGGCCCTGAATGCGGCTTTAGACGGGCCACTTCTGCCTCCAACTCCGAGATCCGATCCCGCAACGAGTCGTCCTTGACGTCGACTTCGAAATGCGGGGGTATCGCGGAGTCCGGGATGCCAGATCGGCTGGCGATGAGGCGCCGAAGGTGGGTGACCTCGATGCTTTTATCCACCGTCGCTCTCTTCAGCGCTTCGACCTCGGCAGACAGTTGGACCCGTTCAGTCGTCAACTTCACCACTTCGGCCGTGAGCCCCTCCCCCTCGCTCCGAAGCTTCGCCTCTACGGACTGAAGATGTTGTATCTCGGAAAGCAAATCATCTCTCTCCACTGTTAATTTGGACAAGTTATGACGAATGCACTGAACCCGAATCTCATTACTGAAACCAGTTGGCGAATATTCACCTTCGAGGATAAGCTCAGCGATCCTACTCTCCAAACGGCGAATCTCGATATCTCGCCGTCCGAGGACGAGCTGGAGATGGGTCCTCTCGCTTTCAGCTCGGCGCAATCCGAGCTCGACCTCGTAGAGTCTCTCTCGGCACCTCGCTAGACACAGCCTCATCGCCCCTAGGCCGACCTCGGCTCGAGTTTCCTCATCCGAGCGTGAAAGTTCGACGTCTTGGGCGATCACCATAAGCTGCAAAGAGATCGGAGTAATCAGCAAATACGTCGAACACTGCCGAAGCACTACACTTGGAAAAATTTTCTTTTCTAAAGACAAGAAGGGACTGGTCGGCAGAAGAGGGGGCAAAAAACAAAAACTTCCGAACATCAACACTTGCAAAAACTTTCTTTTCATTAATGTCAAAAGTAGCGGTGGCCAGTCCGCTATTAGGCATTACAGAGTCCGAAAAGAAAAACAAAAAAACAAAAGAACAAAAGGCGGAGTCAAGACTCGACCTCTTTCCCCGGGCGACGAGGTGGAGTAGGGGTTGACTTCGCCGAAGGAGACGCCGCCGCCAGCGGAGTGATCGTGGTGCTGGGGACCTCGCCAGTAACCCCAGCGTCGGCATCGGCGTCACCCTCCTCCTCTTCTTCCCCTTCGGACTCGGGGTCGAAGCCCTCGACGTGTCCGGGGAAGAGCCGCCATCCCGAGACATCCATCGCGGGGTACGCCTCCGACACCCGAGTGAGGGCGGCAGCGAAGGCCTTCGCCATGTTCTGCGCAAGGAACCCCTGGGCCTTCTCCATGGTCGCGTCCTCCGCCGCCTTCACGGCTGCCGCCTGCTTCGCCCCGGCCTCGACCAATTGGTTGGCCGACCTCTCCTTCTCCCGAAGGAGCTCGCCCTCCAGCCTCTTCACCTCGGCCTCGAGATGCTTGATCCTCGCCGACCGACCCTCATGCTCGACTCGGAGCTTGTCGAGCTCGCTCGATATCCGAGCCTTCTCGTTCCGAGCTTGGTCGGACTCCTGCTTCAACTCTTTTTCCAGAGCTGTCAGCCTCTCGGTGAGATGGCCGAAGTGGACGATGATCTGCAGCAAAGAAGAGCTAAAAGAGTTAGAATTATTTTTTTTAATTCAAGAAATACACCAGACGAGGAGAAGCTTACCGATACCGCCGAACGAGCGATCTCGATCACGTCGTCGCCTTGTCTCCCCGCCTCCATGGCAGCTCGGTCCTTCGGGGTGGCGAGATGCTTAACAGCCTGCATGCTCGCCAACGAGTTCCCGAGGAACCCATCGTGCCTCCGGACTTGCCAGTCCGGGATATGGATCCGCTTGTGCTCCTCTGTCAGGAGCTCCTCGCCTGCCACGGTCAGCGGCAGTGTCGGCATGGCGAGGGCGGCGGCAATGGGGAACTCCCCCACAGGTGCGGGAGCCGAAGTCCCCATCACGGTGACGACCGGGTCATCGAGGATCTCCACCCCCTCGTCAGGGGCCGCAATCCTCGGCGTCTTCGAGGTCGAGGGCAGCTTCGACGCGACTTTCTTGCGCTTCTTCGGCACCTTGCTCGAAAGCCCAGCCCTGAGCGCCAAGACCACTTCGTAGTCCATGGATTCTGCATCAAAAGCAAAAATTGATTAGCACATAAAAAACACCAAGGCAGGGAGTACGGAAAAATAACTTGACGAGAGCCGCGTACTAGGGTCTATGCGGCAGAGCCCTCCCCTATAGAGGACGTCCTCCGTCAGCTCCTTCCAATCGTACTTCGGCCGGTCGAGGAGGATCCGGACCGCCTCCTCTTCTTCTACTGACAGCCTCGGCACCGCCTTCGCCCTCTTCGGCACCCCTTCTACCCAATCAGAGGGGATCGGCCATTCCTCTCGACTCCGCACGATGAACCACTTCTCTCGCCAGTGCTTAATGGAGTCAGGGCAAACGACGAGTCTGCCGCCGTGCCTCGGAGTCAAATAATACCGGTACTCCGACCTATTTCCTTGGTGGAGCCGGTATAACGCCCGAAGCACGTTCAGCTGCGGCTCGATCCCTGCGGCCTGGCAGTGGAGAACGAAACCATTAATCACCCACCACGCGTTCGGCATCAGTTGGATGGGGCTGACCCCGAACCAACTCACCACGGTAATAGCGAACGCGTGGAGAGGTAGCCGAGCACCGGCGATAAAGGCATCGACCGGCCAGCAACACATGGTCACTGGCAGCGGCGAATTGGCCCTAACTCCGGGGCCCGGCAGCATGATTTCGTACTCCTCCGGGATGAAAAAAGAGTCCCGGATCGCAGCCAGCTCCTCCTCGCGCAGGATCGACGCCGCATCGTCCGCCTCCGTCGTCTCCCTCGCTTCGTTCTCCTCGAAGGACCTCTCCCTCCCATGGACAATTCGCTCGGCCTGATCCCCCGGGAGCTGCCTGACTCTGTGAAGCCCCGTCAACGGACCTGGCAACTGTCCGAACTCCCCCATCCTCTTCGGATCCACTACGATCGAATCCTTGCCGAACACTTTGCCTTTGGTCAGAGTCAGGGTCGAGTCCTCGACGTCTTCAAGGGAGGGCTCGGACCAGGAGACTTCATCTGAGACAGAAGCTAGAGACATAATTGATGATAAATTACCTTAAAAAGCTTTAGTCGCCGGAAAACTTCGCCTGAGTCAAGCGCCGACCACCGGAAAAACTCGCCTGAAGCACAAGAAAACGTCTGAGCAAATGAGAGGAGAAATGAGAAATGAGGGAGGGGGTGAGGATTTATAGAGGGGGGCACGCCAAACGAGGATAATGGGCTCGTACGACCGGCCCATCTAAACCAAACGGCGGAGCGATCCCAATCATCACCTCGTTAACCGCAACGAATCATGAGTTGAATTTAATGCGCATCCCGTCTGAAAGAAGCCCAGAGGTCACGGCAATTAATGAACGTCCCATCCGTCAGGGTTGTTAGAGTCGTCAGAGCTGTCAGAGCTGTCAGAGCCACCAGAGGTTCAAATGGCGCACAGAAAAAACAAGCCCCCAAAAAACGACAAGTCTGGAAGCTCGGCACTCACTGCCGAGCGTTCGTGACACCGACCTTGTTACGGGGTAAAAAACAAGTTCGGCACTCACTGCCGAGCGTTCGTGACACCGACCTTGTTACGGGGCAAAAATCAAGCTCGGCACTCACTGCCGAGCGTTCGTGACACCGACCTTGTTACGGGGTAAAAAACAAGTTCGACACTCACTGCCGAGCGTTCGTGACACCGACCTTGTTACGGGGTAAAAAACAAGTTCGGCACTCACTGCCGAGCGTTCGTGACACCGACCTTGTTACGGGGTAAAAAACAAGTTCGGCACTCACTGCCGAGCCTTCGTTACACCAACCTTGTTACGGGGTAAAAAAACAAGTTCGGCACTCACTGCCGAGCATTCGTGACACCGACCTTGTTATAAGGTAAAAATCAAGTTCTGCAGATCGCTAGACTCACCCCCAGTGCTCGCAGCTATGTCGAACTCGCTTTCCTCTCCGGAAAAGCCTGCCGAACTGCAGGTGGACCTATGTCTAGAAGAACCAGGGAAAATTTTGATTCAAAGTTTTAGGGCATTGCCCTCGGCGAGCACCCCCCAGGTCCCGGGTCTCAGTCGGTATTCCGCTGACCCACGGGCCCCGGTCGAAAGCAGATCAACACTCAGAGATCGGGAGAAGCAAACCATTCCGAGCCAGTTGTTAGCAACTGCAAAGGTTTGGCCTGCTCTAGCAACAGAACCTTCACAGTTGCTAACAACTTGCCCGGAACGCCCTTCATTTCCTCCGGAAGAACGACCGCTCGTCCTTCCGACAAACTCACCCCTCAGATTCGGACATGGGTGACCACCTCTCCCACCATGATCTCTGCCGACCCTGACACCTGCTGCGGAGCAAACAGAGTAGGCAGAAGATCTTGGTGGGAGAACGACCACCCGTCCTTCCGAAGTAGCTCACCCCTCGGATCCGGACTACGGTCGTCACCACTACTGCCTCGTTCCCCCCGGCTCCTGACATCCACTTTGGGGCCGTCAGGAACGAGAGAAGAAGAAGACAGTAGAGTGACCACCCCTCCGAACCTATCGAGGTAAAGACCCCACAAGACTGGCGTCCGCCAGAGGCAGACACCACCGAGATCTAAAACTCAAAATTGCTGCGACTGAAAATGACAAGGGGAATGGGGTACTTATAGTTCTCCTCTAAGATCCAGCCATTATGACCCTCGGAAGTCGAAACGCCACGCATTAATTGAAGGAGCCATACTTAATGGCCTAGGGAAGGCGGAACGCCGCGCAAACCACAAGGCACCATTAATGCCCTCGGAAACCGGATCACCTCGGAACAGATTGTGCCACGTCGCTCGACCCGCAGAGACCCCATGCCTTCGATCGGCGTCTGGACAAGTTCGGCACTCATTGCCGAGCGTTCGTGACACCGACCTTGTTACGGGGTAAAAAACAAGTTCGGCACTCACTGCCGAGCGTTCGTAACACCGACCTTGTTACGGGTAAAAAACAGGTTCGGTGCTCACTGCCGAGCGTTCGTAACACCGACCTTGTTACGGGGTAAAAAACAAGTTCGGCACTCACTGCCGAGCGTTCGTGACACCGACCTTGTTACGGGGTAAAAAATAAGTTCAACACTCACTGCCGAGCGTTCGTGACACCGACCTTGTTACGGGGCAAAAATCAAGCTCGGCACTCACTGCCGAGCGTTCGTGACACCGACCTTGTTACGGGATAAAAAACAAGTTCGGCACTCACTGCCGAGCGTTCGTGACACCGACCTTGTTACGGGGTAAAAAACAAGTTCGGCACTCACTGCCGAGCGTTCGTGACACCGACCTTGTTACGGGGAAAAAAATAAGTTCGGCACTCACTGCCGAGTGTTCGTGACACCCACCTTGTTACGGGGTAAAAAACAAGTTCGGCACTCACTGCCGAGCGTTCGTGACACCGACCTTGTTATAAGGCAAAAATCAAGTCCGGCAGATTGCCAGACTCACTCCCATCGCTCGCAGCTATGCCGAACTCGCTTTCCTCTCCGGAAAAGCTTGCCGAACTGAATATGGACCTCGGCCTCCTAGCCAGCGAGCCCCAGGGGGAGCCTAAGGCGTGATACAAAAGTATGAGACCCACGAACGACGAGTTGGCGCTTCGCAAAGGACAAGAGGATATCCCTGCAAGAATACCACATGCCCATCAGAGCTCATGAGCAACTCGGAGCTCAATCCACTTGGAAAGTCACCTCACTACCCCTTCAAGATTCAAAACCCACCGTTTGAACTCCGATACAGCTCCGCTAGCCATTAAAACAGTTAAACTACTCCCCAAAGGCCGATCAAACTCAGCCTTTAGGAGTGGGGGGCTCGTGATATGGCTAAAAATGGGGATTAATCGAAACCGTCCAAATTGGGCATGAATCTTGGGACCTAGGGGTAAAACGGTAATTTCGCCTACAAGAGGGTCCAAATGGGTATTGGATCTTCTCCCCAAGGACCCAATAACCCACGGATGGATCCACCAACAAGAGGGTGCGGGTTCCAACACTTGGCTCGACCCGATCCAACAAGATAGAATCAAGGTCCCTGATTAATCGCGATCAACGGCCCTGATATACATCTATCTTTTCACTGGATTTGGGGATTAAATTCCTAATCTGCTTACAGGGAATATACCTTATCAGATTACTTTCCTAATCTGCTTACAAGGGAAATATTCTATATCAGATCACGGGGATTACATTCCCATTCTGTTCCCTGAGACGCCTATAAATACCCCCCATCCATCTCCATTAAGAGGTAATCAATCTTTCACCAGTTTTTGCGCTCATTCATAGTCTTCCTAGATTACTGACTTGAGCGTCGGAGGGTGCGTCGCCGGGAATAACCCCGGTGTCTCGCACTTTTTGCAGGTGCACGGCGGGAGCGACGATTGAAGCCCCAAGGAACAGGTATACAGGTTTACTATTCAGTTTCCCTAAGAATCCACAAATTCATCTGATTGCCCCCACACAAAATTTAGCGGCAACAAATCCTATGATCAAGAGACACCAACTAGTCATGATACCTTTTGAGAGGTAGCCTGTGGTGGGCAATTGTTACAATTTGTTTGGGTGGGGCCCAGGGGCGTTACAAATGGTATCAAAGCCGACTTCCGATATCGATTGTGGGTAAGAGTGGGTGAAATGTATTCCTAACTAAGGATAGTACGCTGGTAGAGAGATCAGGGGCAGTACGCTGGTAGGGTACTTCACTCCACTTTGCCTAAAAAGGCGATCTTGTATCAACTTGTGGGTTCCGGGCTCAGTGAGGACGCTGAGTTCTTAAGGTGGGGTGTATGTAATACCCCGTATAAGATAGGGATTCATGGTAGGTTTCATGGTGGGCTTAGTAATTAATTCATGGTTAGATGGGCCTATAAATTTGGTTGTGTGTGTATAGAGCCTATAGAAAGAATAATTAATTACTATGAGGTCATGGTGTTCATGGTAGGTGGTGCTGACTTAGTCCCACATGGAAGGTGAGTTAGGATTGTGTGTGTATATAGTAGGAAGCCTATGATCAAAATGCACCAACTAGTCATGACACATTTTGGAGGCAGCCTGTAGTTGGCGGTTGTTAGAAATTGTTCCACCATACCCGACCACCTCTCCCATCTTCTCCCCCCCTCTCCGCCATCTTTTGCCATCGGCACGTCGATGACAGCAACTAGCAGCAGCAGCAGCAGCGCTGCCGCTACCCCGTCGATCTCTCTCTCTCTCTTCCTCTTGGTTTGCACGTGCACGTAAGTTGCACGTGGGTTGATTGGTTCGTGGATCTTTGTTCATGGGTTCTGTTCGTTGCCCGAGAATTCGTTCCCGTTATTTTTGGTGCTCATTTCGTCTTCGGTTAAGGCAAGTAATTTTTAATCAATTTTTTTTGTATGATATAAGTCATAAATTCCGCTTGTAGTGTAGTTGGGTTCTAGAGACAACTCGTGTGTGTGTTATTCTTGATGAGTATTATCTCTATAGTGCTATTAACCATAGTTTCCTCACGACACATATGACATGAATTAACCTGGGAGTGACCGTTTCTTGATGTGATGTATATGTGAAACAATTATAAGAACTTGTGTGCTTGTGAGATCCATGTGATATACTTATTGTGGACATGTCGTATACCCTATTTCATGTTTTTTGGATACTTAGTGGACTCTAATTCATATTTAGTTATGTTTCGACCAAGTTTCGTGTGATTCATGTTGGTTTTATTCCTAAAGTAAATTCTGAATATTGCCGATAATCTGTCTTGATCAGTAATTTAGACCATATTAAAGTCAGAATCTTAATTTCAGTATAAAACATGATTTTTAGAGGAATTCATCTTCTTTCCAACCCCTCTAATCCTGCTCGATTTCGTTTTCGTATGTGTGAGATATGACTGTTTTACTACAGAGGTGTAGATAATTTCCAGATTTCGTTTCTTGATGATTTTAATGACTAAACTATTTTGATACTTGTGCTAAACATATTATTTTGATCTGAAACTTTGGTCAGTATTTCTATAGCTACCTAGGGATTACCCAGAATTTTGGTAGATTTTATTGATGAGTTTTATATGCCGTTTCATGCTTGTTTATAAAAGCTATACTTGCTGGATTTTGATCGCTGTTCTGTAAAAATTTGTATTTTCACCCTGATTCATTTTACTGTATGAAAAATGTTTGTAAAATATGAATGTTAGAATATTCTATCTATTTTCTTCTCCCTTTGGCATATTTGGATTTCGTTTCACAGTTTGCGAGATACTACAGTTTTCGTACAGGAGTGTTGGGAATTCCATATTTGCCAAACTATCGTTTCTTGATATTTTCTGATTTTTTATGGCTAAACTAATCTTACTGGAAAATTATGAAACATTATATTTTGATACTAGACAAATAGGGGAATACCCCAGATTTTTTCTGGATTCATTTGAGATGTTTTGATGCTGTTTCCCTGACTGTGAATTCGATTTTCTGATTTCTGGCTGAACGTGTTTTCTGGATTCAAATCATTTTTGAGTTATGTTTTTGTGAAATACTATATGACTTATTTATATTCGCTGAATTTGGTTAAGAGTTTATTTTCTAGATCTTTTGACGGATTCAGATTTGCATATAGTATGGTCTTGCTGTCCTGAACTTGAGATTTGGTTATTTCTTTCTTTTGTGTGTTACTTATTACCCGTACATGTTTATCTTACAACTTGAACTTGTTACTTGATCATACCATGATATACTTGCTTGTTTCGTGACACATACTTGCTTGTTTGACCTTAATAATAAGATAAGCATGCCGAGGTTTTAAAAGGGACAGATCTAATACTGGATAATTTAGAAACGTCACTACAAGAAATTTTCCATATACCAACGGACACCTATAGTGACGGATCTCTAAAACTGTGGGTATAGGTATCTGATGCGGTTTATTTCTGGGAGACGTGTGGATGCACCAGGTGTGAGTTCGGACTCAATTTGTATTGGAGGAGAATGCCGCTCGTCTGCCGATCTTCGGTTGACCTTCTGGGACCTGCGATGGGCTCGGAAAGATATTGAAGGCTGGGCTCGGATCGGAAGGGTCGGATCCGAGGTCTTGTGTACCTGCAGACGGTCCTGAAACACCGGGGTTTATCCCGGCGGCGGACCCTCCGACGCTCTAATCAGTCTCTGTGAGAGAGTAGCAATAACTAGGTATATTTAAGTGGCAAAAGATTCATTACCTCAAAAGGTGGGTGGGGGTCTAGTATTTATAGAGAATCCCAACCGGGTTTGGTTCCACTTGGGGGCCGGGTCTGGATCCGAAAGCCCGTGGGCCTGACGTGGCAGAAGGCCCAGGGGGTTTAGGGCGGACGTGGCAATACCAGGAGTGGTATAGGGCTGACGTGGCAACACCCTTGGCGGTATCTGGAGTTGACGTGGCTGATCGTGGGTCTCCTGTGCTGCGGGGGGGGATAGGAAGGCCTAGGTTGCGCCAGGTCATCCTTCTGTCCCGCCAGAGAGGGGGGACGGCCCGGGGGACTGTCCCGGATCGGACTCTGAGGGTTACTGAGGCTCGTCGGTACGAGGAGGCCAGTACTGTAAGGGAAAACACGAGGTTCGGCGCCGACCCTGAAGTGGTTCGGAGCCGAACCAGGTTGCTATCTTTACCTTTCTGAGTGGGAATTGTATTGGGCCCTGGTTGGGCCTCAGGCCATTTTTACCCTGTCACACAAGCCCCCCACTCCTGCGGGGGGTGCGGGAGCTAGCCGGGGAGGAGTGCTTATGGTTGTAGAAAAAATGGGAGGGCGAATCACAGGGCCTTCCCGGTGGTGCTGCCCTGAGGCTCGGATAGGACCTCGAGCTAGTCGAGGGTTTACGTGTAGGTGAAGGCGATGGCGAACCGTTGTCTCTTCCGGAGAAGAGTACCCTGGTGTTCGACAGAACCTCTAGAGGTCGAGGGATTATGTGTCGACAAGGGTGATGGTGAGCCGTTGTTTCTTCCTGAGAAGAGTACCCGGGGGCCAGACCGAACCTCGAGATGAGGGAGAATTATGGGCTGGTAAGGGTGATGGCCAGCCGATGGATCTTCCGAAGAAGAGTACCCGGGTGCCAGACCGGACCTCGAGCTGGCGAGGGATTACGGGTCGGTAAGGGTGAAGGCGAGCCGTTGTTTCTTCCTGAGAAGAGTACCCTGGTGCCATGCCGAACCTCGAGACGAGGGGGAATTACGGGCTGGTAAGGGTGATGGCCTGCCGGTGGATCTTCCGAAGAAGAGTACCCAGGTGCCAGACCGGACCTCGAGCTGGCGAGGGATTATGGGTCGGTAAGGGTGAAGGCGAGCCGTTGTTTCTTCCTGAGAAGAGTACCCTGGTGCCATGCCGAACCTCGAGACGAGGGGGAATTACGGGCTGGTAAGGGTGATGGCCTGCCGGTGGATCTTCCGAAGAAGAGTACCCAGGTGCCAGACCGGACCTCGAGCTGGCGAGGGATTATGGGTCGGTAAGGGTGAAGGCGAGCCGTTGTTTCTTCCTGAGAAGAGTACCCGGGTGCCAGACCTAACCTCGAGACGAGGGGGAATTACGGGCTGGTTAAGGGTGATGGCCAGCCGGTGGATCTTCCGAAGAAGAGTACCCGGGTGCCAGACCGGACCTCGAGCTGGCGAGGGATTATGGGCCGGTGAGGGTGAAGGCGAGCCGTTGTTCCTTGGGGCTGTTTGAGTAGGGTAGTCTGTTGTTTTCGCGGAGCATTTGGGGGCACCCTGGGATCTGTGCAAGATTCCCATTTCCTAGGTGCGTTAATGGCGCCGCCTAATAAATGTATGGCGCATGGTCTTCCGTCGTTTGGTTTTCCCCATGTCATAAAGGCCGGCGTCTGGGGGAGGCTATAAGTACCCCCCCCCCTTTTTCTCGTAGTGGTTCAGATCAAAGTAAGGGTGGTCTGCTTGGCCCTTAAAGGTGTCTGCTTCGGCGGACGCCTGTTTCTTGATAATTCTTACCCCCGGTTTTGTCGGAGAGGTAGTTTCTTTGTCGCCCGATCTTCTCTTGGATCTGATGGCCCTGATGTGGCGGCCAGATTCAGGGGGTATTCGGGCGAGAGGGATAACGACCGAACTTCGAAGGGTGAGCAGTCTGCAACTGTGGAGGTTCTATCCTTCCGAGAGGGATGAAGGGCGTTCCGGGCCGGTTGTTTGCAACTGCGAAGGTTCCGTTGCTGGAGTAGGCTGGACTTTTGCAGTTGCATCAACTGGCTCGGAATGGAGCACTTCTTTCGGCCTTCGGGTGTTGATCTGCTTTTGACCGGGGTGCTTGCCGAGGGGGGCGTCTTGAAGCTTTGGGCCCCGGGTAGATGAGTAGTTCTCCGATTGGAGGCTGACTATTCTGCGTCCCAATAGGGCTCCAGGTTGAGGCGGTTTCTGTCTCACCCGGGAACAGTTCGGGTCTTCGGCCGATGACGCTGTAAGCCCCGAGCTGCTCGCGGGTGAAAGGGGAACCGACCCAGTCTCGGAGCCCGGGGCGTCTGTCTGTGGACGGCGCCTTAAATCTTAAAAATAAAAATGTTCCCTCCTCCGAATACTTCTTCCGCGCTGGCCTCCTTGACTGGCTGCCAGCCTGTCAATGGATGATGTCAGCATCGCACGTTTTGAGGATGTGGCGCGAATTCTTAGGCGGCAGTTGCATGTCAGATAGGTGAACAGTACTTGCGGGAATCGAGGAGTCGCTTCTATCTCCTATAAATAGTCCCCCCTCTCCCCTATCTGTCCACTCCTTTCTTTTTCAAAATAAAATTTTTCAACACTTCAGCGCTCATCTTCGCGTCTTGCTGTACCAGGCTTGCCCTTCCAAAGTAACCCCAGGTGAGTTAGCAAGTCTACTTAGTCTAGGCATAGATGGACAGGGCTCAGTCCGGCTCATCAGCGTCGACGTCTAGGAGGGAGGTGGAGCCTATCTCTGACTCGACGTCCTGGGAGGAGCCCGTATTCGAGGAGGAGTCAGTGTACGTTGATGAGTCTTCTGACACGGTTTCGTGGGAGGAACCGGTGGTTGAGGAGGCGGCATATGGTGCGAGGCGGTCGCGCTCTCGTCGTCCCTTCGTGGTGGAGAGCAGTGAGTCGGAGGAAGCGACTGATGGCTCGGACGACGTCCGTGTTTTGGAGTCGGCTACCGAGGGTGAGAGAGGCGAGGGCGGCATTGTAAGGAGATCCACGGTTCCGGGGGCAGGTCCGAGTTCCATGCTGACTGGTCGGGGGCCCTTATTCACTCCCTCGCCGGAGCGACCCGAGAAGAGGAAGAAGGCCCCGAGGAAGGTAGGGTTGGGGACTGGTGGCTCGAGCCAGGGGACAGGTTCGCCCGCGCAGCCGAAGCATTTCCGTCAATATCCTGACGACCTGTCCGACCAGGAGCTCTTTGGTGTGCAGGCCTCTTCGCCGAGTCGGACGAGAGTGTTGATGGACGCGATTCTGACCGCCTTGGATGGCGGGGATTTGGAGGTCTTGCAGCTGGCGTACCACATAGGTCCTAGTTACGAATTGATGCTGCCGAGCTCTACTCTTCGCCCGACCGATCCCCTGTCTGCGTGGTATTGTGTCTTCCCAGTGGACGCGTTTATTTCTGGACTGAGGCTGCCGGTCCATCCGTTTGTTCGGAAAGTGTTGAACTGGGCCTCCTTGGCGCCGATGCAGTATGGGCCGAACTCTTGGAAGCAGATAATCAGTTTTGTACTGATGTGCGAGGAACAACGGGTACCCCTGCGCTTGAACGTGTTCCGAGCGATGCTGATGATTAGTTCGGCGGCCGAGGGGGTTTACTATATTTCCCCCCGGAGCAGGAGGAAGGTTGTTCATAGCCACCCGGACTCTATCAAGGATTGGAAGAAAAAATATCTGGTGATCCGGAGTGAAGAGCCCTGGGACATTCCGACTCGTTGGAACTACTCCAAGCCGAGTTATCCTGCGCCGGGGCAGGGGGATCTGACGGTCGAGGAGTGGGGATTTGTCGAGCGTCTCCGTTTGTCCCCTAGTATTAATTGGACGAAGGTGACGGAGGTTCGCCTGGCGAGCGTTGGACTGAGCCCAGCCGTTCTCCGTATGTAGTTGTTTCTTTTCCCTCGATCCTTTCGTACATTCTCGCTCATTGCTCTTAATGGTTTTTTTTGCAGATATGGATGAGGCATCGATCCAAGCAAGGAGGCTCGCCATGAAGAAGGAGAATGCCGAGAAGAAGAAGGCGGAGGCGGCGAAGAGGCCGAGGGTGCCGCCCCTTGTTATCTCGGAGGTACCGCTCGAGCCGACTTTTAAGAGGACTCGTTCGGGGATGGGCAAGGGGGGCGCCCCTTTGAGGGGTAAGGGCCCGGCGAGGGCCTCCGATCTTGACAAGGGGAAAGGTCCCTTGGTAGGGGTCGAGGAGGAGGACCCGGTGGTGGAGTTACTGCGGCAGCGGTGGGCGCCGGACTGGTCGGTTCGGATGGGCGACTGTCTGACCGAGGAAGCCCAGGCCGTAGAGGTGGTGGAGAAGCTGGCAACGCCTCGTGATCGCCAGATGATGGAGAACGAGCCCGTGGAGGTGGCTTTCACGCGCCTGGCGCAGGCCACCGTGTCGGTAAGCTTGTCGACCTCCTCCTTTCTGTTTGGTCTTGCCTCAGGAGTTTTCTTCTTTATCTGCTTCTTTCGGTTGCAGGCTTGTATGCAGGGAGCTAACGTGAAGAATCTCTACGAAGCGTCCCTGTTACAAGAGCGTGCCCGGGCGTACAAGAGCGAACGAGAGACGAAGGAGACGCGGATCGAGCTCGAGGGTTCGCGTCAGAGGGAGCAGCAGATGAAGCTGGAGCTCGAGGCCAAGGACACCGAGTGGGGGAAGAGGGTGGCCTCCTTGAAGAGGAAGTTTGCCAAGGAGAAGGGGGAGTTGATAGCTGCGTTCGCCAATGAGAGGAAAGAGCTGACGGATGCGGGCCAGCGGATGGTGATAGCCGCCCAGGATGAGTGCTACGCGAAGGCGCTCAGTCACGTGAGGCATTTCTATCCGACCCTCGATCTGTCGAACTTCGAGTACGATATGGAGATTGATGGGACCCCGAAGATTCCTGCCGGAGAGGGGCTTGTTGACAACCCGGCCGTCGATCGTCCTGTGAACCCGATTGACGCCGAGGAGGGAAATCGAGTTGTATAGTTTTGTCTTTCTTTCTTCTTTCCTCCTTTCGATTGTATTTGCCTCCCGCGGACTGGCCCCCGCCTTTTTGTGTATATATAAAAAGGTAATTCGGACTTGCCAAGGGTTTTGACGCCGGTCGTTTCCGGATCTCCCCGCTTATGTGCTTCGAGTTGGCTCACTTCGAAGGTTGCGGCTTCCCTTCCCGAGGTGGGCCCCGTCGTTCCGACGTGGCGTGCCGCTCGAGACGAGGAGAGTATTTCTGTAACGGCTTTTGCCCCTGTTGACAGTATACAAAGTGATGAAGGGGATGTGGCTCGGCCTTATTGTTTCGAGAGGAATCGGAGCGGGGCGAGGTGACGCCTTGGCGGTCGACCCTCTAACCGGGTATTAGGTCGGGTCTGCCGAGGCGTTTGGAGTACGATACAATGAGATTCTTTTAGTATAAGATAGGGGGGGCCGCTAAAACGGTCCTATACAAAGGAAAGCTTTACAAAAGGTTTACTTCTAGCCAAGTTAAAGTCTAGGCTTGCTCTTTGCAGGAGTTTACTGGGTGCTAGGCATCAAGGGGGAACATTGCTCCTCCGTCGATGGTCATGCAGTACGATCGCGTTGCTTCTTGGCTGCCTCGGACGACGCCGACCCCTTGTGGGGTGGAAAATTCGAGCTCCGGACGGTAGGACGAAGGCATCGTTTGGGGGGAGCATAATCTGGATCGGTCGAGTATGGTGTTGTAAGCTGTCTTGGCATTGTGACAATCCTTTTTAGCACGACAGGGGCGCCGTAGAACCCATGTAAGGTGTATCCGGCCGGTTGGAGCTTGCCTCTAGGTAACTCCAGTTTCTCGAAGGCTTTGAGGAAAAGAATGTTCATCGAGCTGCCGTTGTCGACAAGGATTCGGAGGACTTCACACTTAGCCATGCGGAGGCTAATGACGAGGGCGTCGCGGTGGGGGAGGCGAACGCCTTAAAGGTCCTCCCCTGAGAATGAGACTGGCGCGGTTTGTAGCTCGGGAGAGGGATCGCCTTGGACAGTATTCATCCCTCGGATGAAGGCTTTTCGGAAAGTATTTGATTTCCCTCCTATTAGCCCTCCATGGACTCAATGTAAGATAAATGGTGTGTCCGCGGCTCCCTCGGACTCGGGATCCCGACCCGGTATGCGGCTCGGAGGGGGATTAGGGGGCGAGTGTATCCCGCTCCTAGTTTCTCGTCGACCCCACGGGACTTCTCGGGTGAATTCTCGGAGGTATCCTCTGGAGATAAGTTCCTCAATCTCGTCTTTCAGGGCCCGACATTGATCTGTGTCGTGTCCATGGTCTTGGTGGAAGCGGCAGTAGAAGCGCTGATCTCGGTTCCTGCCGTTGCTAGGTCGGGGAGGTAGTCGAACAATGCCTTTGTCTTCGATTTCTAGGAGGATGGTGGATACGTTGTGCGTCAAGGGAGTGTATTTCTCGACGCGGGGGACCGGCGGGACCTTCTTCATGGCCCCCGGGTTCCTTGGAGCTTTCTTTGATGGTTCGACTTCTTCGGTCTTCCGCTTTCCTTTCCCGGTGGCATCCCTGGTATCTTCGGGGTTAAGGGCCTCCTCAGCCCTAATGTATTTCTCGACCCTACCGAGGAGGTCGGGGAAGTCGACGGGAGGTTTCTTCGCCAGAGAAGCCTTCAGCTGTTCGTGACGGACGTTGTGTCGGAACGCCACTGAGGTGACGCCCGGGTCGAGGGAGGAGACCGACCTTGCCTCAGCGGTAAATCTCCGGACGAACACTCTGAGTGATTCCCTCTCTAACTGTTTGAGTCAGAGTAACGAGGCGCTGGTCTTTTCGGTCTTCCGGCTGGTGACGAAGTGGGCGAGGAAATTGTCCTCGAGTTGGTCGAAGGAGTAAACGGAGCCAGGGGCGAGCTTCGAGAACCACTCACGAGCGGGACCCCGAAGGGTGGCAGGGAAGGCTCGGTATAGCAGGGGATCCGAGGCGCTGTGAATCATCATGAGGGTTTTGAAACCCCCCATGTGATCAGCAGGATCTCCCTCGCCGTCGTAGGTCTCGAACTGAGGGGGTCGGAAATTCCGGGGTATTTCCGCTTGGAGGATGGGGGTGGAGAAGGGAGGACAGACAGGTCTGTACCCCTGTGTCTCTCTTTGGCCGCCGTCCCTTATGTGATCGAGGCGATCCTCCATCCCTTGTAGGCGCCTTAGGAGAACGCCATCATCCTCAGGCTGGATTATTAAAGGGCGGGACGCGCTGGCTTCGGCGTCCGACCTTGTTTGGGAATGGGGGGTTTCCTCCCTGGGGGTCCGTCGGAGGGCTCCCAGAATTTCTCTTCGGAAGTCTTGGAACTCCTTGTGAGTGACGGGGGCTCCCTCGACTTGGTTTGGTTGGTCCGACGGTTGTCTTCCGACTCGGCTGAGTGCGGATCTCCGTACCTCGGGTGGCTGTCTCGGACGGTTCGGGACCGGGTTGGAAGCGGCCCTTCCCCTGCTGCGGGTAATCCTGCGTTGAGGATTATTCCCCGGAGGTCGGGCTGGGCCGGCCGGCCGACGCCCCTTTGGGACTCCCGAGGGAGAGCCTTGTGTTTCGACGTGCGTGGCCTGGCTTTATCAGTGGGTGGGGGCGAGTCCCGTTGGTTGACGGAGGAAGCAGCCCCCTCGCCTTTGGAGGCCATGAGGGTTCGGCTGTCGATGGCCTTTGAGGGTCTGGATCGGATCGGCTTCTGGAGCAGCGGTTCCCACAGACGGTGCCAACCTGATGCGGTTTATTTCTGGGAGACATGTGGATGCACCAGGTGTGAGTTCGGACTCAATTTGTATTGGAGGAGAATGCCGCTCGTCTGCCGATCTTCGGTTGACCTTCTGGGACCTGCGATGGGCTCGGAAAGATATTGAAGGCTGGGCTCGGATCGGAAGGGTCGGATCCGAGGTCTTGTGTACCTGCAGACGGTCCTGAAACACCGGGGTTTATCCCGGCGGCGGACCTTCCGACGCTCTAGTCAGTCTCTGTGAGAGAGTAGCAATAACTAGGTATATTTAAGTGGCAAAAGATTCATTACCTCAAAAGGTGGGTGGGGGTCTAGTATTTATAGAGAATCCCAACCGGGTTTGGTTCCACTTGGGGGCCGGGTCTGGATCCGAAAGCCCGTGGGCCTGACGTGGCAGAAGGCCCAGGGGGTTTAGGGCGGACGTGGCAATACCAGGAGTGGTATAGGGCTGACGTGGCAACACCCTTGGCGGTATCTGGAGTTGACGTGGCTGATCGTGGGTCTCCTGTGCTACGGGGGGGGAATAGGAAGGCCTAGGTTGCGCCAGGTCATCCTTCTGTCCCGCCAGAGAGGGGGGACGGCCCGGGGGACTGTCCCGGATCGGACTCCGAGGGTTACTGAGGCTCGTCGGTACGAGGAGGCCAGTACTGTAAGGAAAAACACGAGGTTCGGCGCTGACCCTGAAGTGGTTCGGAGCCGAACCAGGTTGCTATCTTTACCTTTCTGAGTGGGAATTGTATTGGACCCTGGTTGGGCCTCAGGCCATTTTTACCCTGTCACAGTATCATATACCTACAAATGAGATAAAAGACTGTAGGTATAGTCCTATTTATTTTCCCCCAAAATTTTTCATTTTCCCTCTCTCTTCCCCCAAAATATTTCATTTTATCCCTCTAAAACTCCTAAATCCCTCTCTCCCCAAACCCAATCTCTAAATCCTCCTCTTCCCGCTGCCGTCGCCCCCCTCTTCCCTGCTGCCGTCGCCTCTTCCCACTACCGTCGCCCGCGCTTCGCACGTGGCGGCCCCATCTTTGTCCCTGACCTCATCAGCCCCCTCACCTCCATCCACGCCTTCATCTCCTCCTTCGATCTAATCTCAGTATTCAACCCTTCTTCTTACTCTTTCGATTTCTCTTTCAATTCAAGCAACGAAACCCTAGTTTGATGATTTGGTTTGATTTTGGTTGCAGAGTCTCGAAGCCGAACTCGATTCCACCGCCAATTTCGAGGACGAACTTGGGGTTGAGGAGCTTAGGGTTTACTCGGAGGAGGAGTTGGTGGAGAGAGCTCTGAGAGAAGGGTTTCGGGTATGTCTTTAAAGATGATGGTGATACAAGATTTAGATGATGATGATGAAATATGGTGCAGATAGATAATTTGTTTGTCGGAGGTCCATAGGTCACCCATTTTTTCCTGTGACACTTGCTTGGAAGATGTATTAATACATCTAATGAAGAAGAATATTCTCGGAAATCAGGATAATCATCATAATCAATTCCTTAATGATACTTCATTTCAGCTTATTACAGTGAAGAGGATTTATGGTGTCTTGGTTTGTTGTACTAGGCTCATGGCTTTCAGATTCACCTCTTTTTGAAGCTGAACAGCAGCCTAACTTCATGAACGGAGAGGTCTTTCAGACTTTCTCACACTTAATTTAGAAGGTATATCATCAATAATAAAGATTAAAGATGAGGGCAAAGCGATAGATGCTCACTTTAGTAGTAACTGTCCAATGCTTATATATATAACAACAAAATGGATCTTTAAGTGGCCGTAAGTTGGTTAAAAGTTGCACCCATGCCATAAAAGTTGATAGTCATGAAAACTTTGACACTTGTGGTTTCAAAATGTTATCTGGCAGAAAACTAAACTTGTATTAAGTAGTAAACTTTTTCATTAGTATTATTTCCACTTCTGTTTTGATCAATTTTATTCAGTGCAATTGGCACTATAATTGCTACATTATATCTTAAGTAATTTTTTACCCAAGTTCTTTCTTCCAACTTAGTATGTTGGTTTACCAATGCAGTACTAGATAGTTCTTCCGCTTAGTATGAGTATTAATTATTAGCTATGAATTTCTATTTTGTAGGCATTTTCCACAGTGGGTACACCCGACTATATCGCACCGGAAGTATTCTTGAAGAAAAGATATGGAATGGAATGTGATTGGTTTGTTTATTACTGAAACTTCAGCTAACATTTGTCATCTATCCCTTACAATATTGTGCTTGTTATAGTATAAAAATATAAATCTATGTAGGAATACAAAAATATTTTCCTGAATACTCTCCAAAACTATGAAAGTTTTGGTGCGATGGCATGAGAGTGGTATTGGTATGTGGGCATACTTCCAATTTTAGCTGGCCACACATTTCAAGCAATTTTTTGAAAAAGTTAAAGCTAATTTCAATCAAGGTTCTACTACAATAGTTTTACTAGTATATAAATAAGTAAATCTCTCAACATCACGAATGTAGAGTTTGAGTGAAGGGGGCACTCTGCAATCTACAGTCGCTTTTATAAATGTTTCTTTCTGTTGCACAACATTACCTTTCATAAAGCATTAATGAAGGATTAGTTGTATACCCATTTAAGGTATTATTTTCGTTGCTTTATGGCTGCATGATATTCTATAAGAGCATCCTTGCTTTAACCAAATGCCTTGAATCGATGAATAACTTCCTCCATATCTCACGATCTAAATGTAATTTAGTCAAGTCAAATATTTCATCTCACCTACATATATGATCATCTTATCTTATTAAGAAAGTCAATATAAACGACAAACTTTTTTGCATAAAAGTTTCTGAAGAGTTGGCAAATTAATATCTATTTAATTGATTATTTTTTTTGTGTGTAACTTTTTGTTCATTGATTTTCTAGTCATGCATTTATTATGTACTTGGGAAGAAGTAATCTCTATTTTTTATAGCATCAGTGTGTAGTTCACTACATCTTTACCTTGTTAATGATTGTATATCTCTTATGTTTTTAATTACTTTAAAAGGTAGTTTAGAATATACTATATTTGCTCTTACATTCCTCTTTGATGGATTTCTTGCAGGTGGTCATTGGGTGCAATTATGTACGAGATGCTTGTTGGTTATCTGCCATTCTATTCTGACGACCCAATGACAATATGTCAAAAGGTTTACTCCTAATGTCAGCTTTATTGTTTCTTTATTAAGTTACCAATAGTCTATTATTCTTGAAAATTTCTACTTATATGCATTCTATTTGACACCTTTTAATTTTGTCTCAAAATTTAACAATGATTATTAGATTTTGCGCTGGAGAAATTATTTAAAATTTTCAGAGGGTGCTAGACTGTCTCCCGAGGCGAGGGATCTTATATGCAGACTACTATGTGATGTAGAAAACAGACTAGGCAACTGTGGGGGAGAAGAATTAAAGGTACCATTTAAGCATATAGATGCCTTCTTTCTTTCTATTTCTTCTGTTATTTTATTTTTTAAAATTTGTTTGTTTTCTTTTTAGGCTCATCCTTGGTTTAAAGATATCATCTGGGATGAACTTTATAATATGGAGGCAGCATTTAAGCCTGAGGTCAATAATGTACTGGATACTCAAAACTTCTTGAAGTTTGACGAGGTATGATGCTTAATTTAAATCTTTTCTATTTTCTATTATGTTTCATGGGGATGTATAATCCTCAACTCCCAATTTATCTTGCATTAAATTTTTTTATTTTTTTTTAATTTTTTTTGTGTTGGAAAAATTATGGATGGAATTGTTGTTTTCTCACTTATCATCACTTAGCATATACAAATGAATGGCACATACTTATTTAGATAGTGGATTGGTGATAGGGTTAGGGAGCACCTCCAATTGACAAAGGTTTATGTAGTTTTGAAGCCTTAAAATGAAAACCCTCTTAATTTGCTTTCAGATTTCCATGATTCAAACTGATCTAAAATTTTCTGTTTTTTTCTGTCTCTACATGCAGACTATTATTAGTCTTCAGGAAATTTGAAGGGTTGCTTCTTGATTGCCTAAGCCTAGAAGTTCGTCATCAATTAGGTAATTTCTAGTGTTGACATCAATCTGATTGTTGTCATTTGGTTCAATTTTTCTATAGAGGAGAATCTCAATTCAGATCTAGAGTACGCCGTTCTCTTTTTGACTACGTACTAGTAGACTGGTTCCTATCAATCAGATCTAGAGTACACTGTTCTCTTTATGACTATTTGTTGATGACCAAAGTTGGATCTTTTTGCTTTGTTTTGTTTGTGAAGGGCTCTCAACAAGCAAGAAATGATTGAACTCGCTCAAAATGCAGCCGAGTTTTTGTATGCCAACGATGAAGTGAAGGTTGTAAAGAAGATTTGCAGGATGCTAAAAGAAGATTACTGCAAAGAGAATCAAGATTAATCAAGATCTGGTTGCCGTAAAATAAGAAAATTGTTAGTGTCGTATCTCAAGTGAGGAGTTAATTGAATGTTATCTTATAATGTCATTGAATATGTTGATCGTAGTTTAAAGTATTGATTCTCATGTCTGTACACATGAATTCAATTGTGTATTTGGTTATTAACTATTTTGTAATTTGACATACTTGTAATACTTCATTAATTTTTAATATGATTGAAGTTTATTTTTTTTAATTTTGTTTCATAAACACATTTATCTATTTTATTGTGTATTTAGTTTATAATTGGATTAATATTATAAAAGAAAATATTAAATTATTATAAGCGTAATTAATAAGAAAAAAGTGTGTATAGAGCGATGAGTACATATTCAAATAATTGGATGCGAAAACCATCGCTAAAACCTATAGCAATGGAGTTTCAACCGTGGGTATAGGAAAGCAAAAGGTGTCTTTAAAACCTATACCAACGGATACGAAAGCGTGGGTATAACACCGAGGTTTTGTCCAACGGGTGAAAAAACCGTCGCTATAGGCTATAGTGACGGCATTTTGCCGTGGGTATAGCTAATTAAAAACGACGGAAAAATATGTCCGTTGGTATAGGTTTTAAGGGCTATACCTACGGTTTTTCACCTTTTACCCATAGATTTTTGCTGTCACTATATGTCAAATTCCTTGTAGTGCATGTACTCGGAAGAGAATCTATTGATTCTATGTGATACTTGGCTTGATACTTGAGACTTGGCTTGATATTTCATTACTTGAGGCTTGATATTTCACTTGGCTTGATACTCGATACTTGAAGCTTGATACTTCACTCTTGAGGTTTGTTTACTTGATACTTGAGGCTTGATACTTGAAACTTGATTCTTGAGGCTTGTCCCTGAGTACACTGTCCTATATGGTCCACTATGAAATCTAAAATGAAATTGCGTTGACTGTAGCAACCATATGATAAAAGGATGGCACATGAAGTGCTACCTAGATAGCAATAACTACAAGACTTAATATGTGACACTTGAACATGATACATACTTACTTGATACATGATTACATGATACATGATTACTTGATTCTTGCTACTTGACACTTGTACTTGATTACTTGACACTTGTTACTTGTTACTTGATTTCGTGATACTTGTTACTTGTTTACATGATACTTGTTCACTTGACACTTGATACATGTCACTTATACTTGTTCATTTGCCATACTAGTTGTTATACTTTGTTATCATGCATATTCCATGTTGTTAGTTAGTTTTTTCCATGTACTTGTATCCTGCATTACACGCAGCCCGTAACTTGCAGTTGACGGGTACTTGTTTTTTCTTTTCCTCTTCCCTGCAATTGTTGAATTGCAGATTTTGGAAAACATGTTCCAGATGGTATCGGTGACATGAAGTATTAGTGCTGGATTTTATTATTATTATTTCTTGTAGCTTGCTTGAACAATATTGTATTTTGATACTTGGATTTATTCTTGTATTTGGGCAATGTGACCCAGGATTTTGACTTATTCAGATCATGACTATTTGAGATTTATATATTTGGTTTCAAGTATTCTTGTTGGTATTTTGGTTCATATGTGCATATTGGTCGATACTTTTGCTTCCGACTCTGATTATTTCGTGAGATGTTGTAAAGATTCTTGAATAGCTTATGAATGATGAAAATCATTCGCTGGGCTTTTCGCGTAACCGTATTCCGTATTCTTTTTGGGAAGCAGGGCGTGACAGTTAGTTAGGGTTAGAGTTAGGGTTAGTTCGGGGGGGGGGGGGGTTTATTTATACATCTGTTTAGTTAAGTGATTTTTTTAAAAACACAAATGAAAGATGAAAGTGGTTTTTTTAAACCCT
Source organism: Hemerocallis citrina (assembly GCA_017893485.1). Taxonomy (NCBI): domain Eukaryota; kingdom Viridiplantae; phylum Streptophyta; class Magnoliopsida; order Asparagales; family Asphodelaceae; genus Hemerocallis; species Hemerocallis citrina. The sequence goes on from CM030364.1 coordinate 256,616,838, forward strand.
ACCCAAACCAACCCTAATCCTATCCCTAACTAACCCAGTGGATTTTTTTGAAATTTTGTGTCCTTTTTAAATTAAAAAAAAAACTCAATGCGGTTTTTTTAAACTGGCCCAAAACTTACTGTGGTTTTTTTAAATTTAGCCTATTATAAATCAAAATTATCAAATTCTAAATAAAAATATCTCATTCATTAGAATTCAATTAGAATTAATAAGATCTATTAACATAAGGAAGCTTTCCCAAGGGAACTCACTTTACTTAAGGATGATAAAACGGTATATAATCTCGAAGAAGCCCCCGTTTGGACTAGCCATCTAGGGAATAAGGGAGGCCCTCTCTTGGGAAGTACTCACTAGCTTACTGAAGGAAAGCAAGAACAACTATAAACTCCTCCTTACTTTTCTCCCGCTTCTCCCAAAACAAGCAATTTTGAAATCATCAAGTTTAGTAGTAAGCTTAGGAATATGAGCGATTTTCTCATTGATCACTTTTCGATTCTCAGTATTTATTTATAGAGACTTTTGGATTTGTTCTTTTAGATGTTAGTTCTCTTCTACCAACAAATTATGATCTTTTCTAAATGACTCAAGTTTTTCATTAACCAAAATTTTCGCATTTCTCAATTTCTTGTTTTTTAGCAATGCATGAGTCATGTAATCCATTAGACATTCTCTTATATTGCTTAAGTTCATGACTAACCTTTTTAACATAAACTTTAAATTGGTAGCAATTTAATATAATTCATCATAAATGAGTTTTTCGATTACCCCTTCTTGAAATGACGATTGCCCCTTATCATCTCCAAGAGCCATAAATGTAAATCTCATGTTTAGTCGCTCATATTGATCATCTTCATTACGCTTGAATCAGAGTCATGTCAACTGTCACGTCCCGCTTCCCAAAAATACGGAATACGAGCACGTAACATTGGCCCAGCGAATGACTAACGTCACCCATAAGTTGTTTATCCGATCAACTCAACAATATAAACAATACAGAACAATTGCATAGGCAATAATAATAATCTCATGAACAATAATACTTGGAATGGAGCAATAAAAATATCCAAATACAATAACAATCCAATGTCTGAAAACAAATAACAATATTTGGGACATAAGCCCAATACAATAATAAATCCAATCTCAAATAGTAATAAATCTCAATACATTAAGTTTATTAAAGCAATAAGCAATTAGAAAGTAGTAGTCTTCAGAATGTTTGTTCTCCAATTCCAGTAGGCAATTCTCCTTCATTACCTGCGAACACTTCATCTAAAAAGAAAAAAAAAATTGTCCTTAGAGCAAGTCATGAACAACAAGTAGAGAAAGCAGAGAATAATGGAATAACGGTATAACAATGATGTCAATGGATAAGCAGGAATCAATAACATGGAACAATAATCACGATAATCGATGCAATGGCTATAAGCGATGATTCAATAATCAATAACAATAATCAATGGTTATATGAATAACACTTGGCCAATAATTGATATCAATAGAAATAATAGTGAACAACATGCAATGTCGATGTGTAATCCTTATGTATATTAATCATTTTAATCCTAGCTAATGCATGTACTACTGCATCCCATACTACGGGTTCGATGCATACAATCAATTTCGTTTAGACTCAAGTGGTAGATTCTATAGTTCATGTACTGGGTATGATGACGATAACAATATAACACGGGCCAAGGTGTAATTTCTTACACAATAACGATAACAATAATAACACGGGCCAATGTGCAATTTCTTACACAATGACGATAACAATAATAACACGGGCCAAGGTGCAATTTCTTACACAATGACGATATCAATAATAACACGGGCCATCATCTGAGTACAGTCCCTATATCATCAACTACTCTAGTCAATCCCTTAAACCTCGGCTTGTTAGTTATTTTATTAATGCAACAATACAACATGTAATCAAGACATTTAATGGATGATGGTAACAATAGGAAAACAATAGGATGATAACATTGATAGGACGATTAGAATGGTGACAATAACTCATTGGGATCATGCAATGGAACACACATACATTAATTCATGCAATACTACTATATAGGAACAATTAATTCAAGAAAATCTGAAAAGTATAATTCTGAAAATAAAAATACAGCTGTAGTAAAATGGGCATAACTTTTGCTACAAAACTCAAAATTCAAAAATCAAGATGTTCTGAAAACTAGAAAGATAAGGCTACAATTCATATTCAGAAAGTATTTCATTTTAAGATCGTTTACTGGTTCAAAAACAGCAGTTAATATACAGGCCAGCAAGCAATATACAGTTTTTAGGTTATTTTTCTTGAAAATAAATTAATTAGCATGATGGGCATCGATTATTTAGTCAATAAATTGTGTAATCAACATGATGGGTGTCAAAATATAATAAACAAAATTAGAACACACTCATACATCAATTTATCATCAATCAATCATCAATCGATCAAACAACATACAACCTATCCATTGTCTCTACAATAATTTATTTGTGTGACGATTATATGAACAACCCTATTATCAATTCTATATGCACTCATGAAAGATCCAAACTTTAGAGTCAAAAGTGGCACGATGTCAAGAATATTGGGGTTAGCTCGTGTAAATCCTCAATAGACCCAACGAAGAGATAAACCATGGATAATACGATAACAAAGAGATCTACTTGCAAGAATTTCAATAAAACTTGAATTTGATACAATTAGCAATTCAAGAGGACAGTGACTTGCCTTATAAACGGTGAAACCGAATACCAAGAATAACGGGATAAGGATCCCGAAGCAACGAACTCACGAACTAGTTCAACCCACCAATAATACGTGCAATATACGTGCAATAGAATCCCAGGAGCAATAACAGCAAGAGTACACAGCAACTCAAAGAGACAGCAACAAAACAGTAGCTACAGCCACGACAGCTAGGGGGCGGCATCGCTGGCGGCCAGATGCGGTGTCAATGGTGAGGTCGAGCGTCAGCGCTGTGGGCGAAGGCAGCGTCGTAGCGGCGGCGCGACGGAACAGGGAGCAGCAGCGGCATCTGGCGCTGCTGTCGAAGAGAGTGGAAAACAAAGGAGGAGCAGGGGTTTCGAGGGGTCCTGGCGGCGGCAATGTCGACAGGAGGTCGACGGGAGGGAGTGGTGACGAGGGGAGGTCGCCGTATTAGAGGGATGGCCGGAGAAGACGATGGGAGAGGGGCTTGGCTGAATTGGGCGGGAAATTAGGGGTTAGGGAGAGAGAAAGAGGAGGAGAGAGGGGAGAGAAACTAGGATAGAGATTAGACGGCTCTAGGGCTTCAAAATTGTGCAATTTTTTAGGTTTTGCATTAGCCTTGTATTTATAGGGTACAATTAGGGTACTATGTTGGTGAATTAGGGTTCAATAATAGCGGATTTAGGTAAAAAACAATTGAAATTGGGTTTTAGGATTCAATTAAGGGATAGATCAAAATCAATAGGGTTCCAATAAAAATACCCACAATTAAATAAAAGATAATAGGTTCAACAAGAAAAGCTCAATCAAGAAGAACAGAATTTTTTCATGAACAAATTTAATCAAAAAGAAAATAATCGAGAAAGAACAATAGGGTATTTAAAATATACAATATATATATATATATATATATATATATATATATATATATATATATATATATATATATATATATATGGCAAATGCTCCATTGAAAACATGTCTAGTTTTCACGGGTTGGAAAACACGAATCTGAGCCATTGGATTGCTTATGATCGCGATCAGCGGCTCAGATCGAGCCCCCCATCACTCGTTTCAATTAATGAGCGGAGGGTTATTTTGGGAATTTCATCCCAAATAACTCTTTGCCTCACTGATTTTAAAAAAAATGATATAACCTAGGCTGTTGTTGGGAACAACGGCCTAGGTTATAAAAAATTGAATCATAGGCCGTTGTTTGGAATAACGGCCCTGTTCTCAATTTTTATAACCTAGGCCGTTATTGGGAACAACGACCTAGGCTATAAAATTTTATAGAAATTTATAGAAATTTCATAGCCTAGGCCGCTGTTGGAAACAACAACCTAGGTTATAAAAATTGAGAATAAGGCCGTTGTTCCAAACAACGGCCTATGATTCAATTTTTTATAACCTAGGCCGTTGTTCCCAACAACGGCCTAGGTTATATCATTTTTTTTCAGAACGAATCAGGCGAAGAGTTATTTGGGATGAAATTACCAAAATAACCCTCTGCCACGTAAGTCATATTGGGTGATGGGCGGAGGCGATCTCAGCCGCTGATCGAGATCATGAGTGATCCAATGGCTCAGATTTGTGTTTTCCAACCCGTGAAAACAAACCCGTTTTTAATGGAGCATTTTCCTAGCACGAATGTGTCCTGACTTCTTACATTTGTAGCATGCTTATTGTTTGTCATTATCTCTTCTTCCTTGATACATGTCATATTTTTTTGTTTTTGAGAAACTTACTAAAGATTTGGTTAAGAGCTCGATGTCTTCGTTAGATGACTCGTTGTCTACATCGGATTGAGTGATGGGGTGCATCAGCTTTCAAAGCAAGATGATATCCTCTTGAGTTTTGGGAATGATCCAAATGCTTTATCTAAACATTTTTGTCTCCGCCATCTCAATTTCGTAGGTCTTGAGTTTACTCTGAATAGTATAATAATTGAAACTTTTTTCTTCGCGGGCTTCCCTCATGGCAGCAGCTTTGATGTCCCATTCTGGTGAGAGACAGCTTATAAGTTGACCCACCTTCCTATCACCATCTACGCCCTTACTCAAGCTTTCAAGTTCATGGGGAGTTCATCAGAGCAATCCAACATCTAATATATACTTGCACCTGGAAGCATGCGAAATGCATCCAACTTATAATAGCATAAATTAACTTTTGTTTTTACCTCTGATTTGGTTCTCTCATGACACCATCGTAGATTATTCCAGATTTCATATGCGATATTGCAGCCTCGTGCACATCGTATGAGTTTTTCATGATTCAAGCCTACATATAGTGCGATCATGGTTGTGGAGTTAGCATTCTTTAGTGCCAGTTCTTCATTTGTGAAAGCTTAATTTTCATCACTTACTGGAATAACTGTTTTATTGATACATACATTATAAACTTCTTCTCCATGCATTTTCAAAAAATAATGATATACGAAGCTTCTACACATCATAGTATTTTCCATCAGAATAAAAGTGAGTGTGTAATACTTGACCCATTGGAGTTGGATGACTTCGATGAGTACAAGTCATCTGGTGAGTAAAGGACAGAAATAGAGTTAGATAAAGCAAACACAGTAAATAAATGAGACAACGATTTAAGTGGTTGGGCCTCCAGGCTTAATCCACTACCCCCTACATGATGTAATTCTCTACCGCAGGCGTTCCACTATAATTAAACCCTGTACCATGAGTTCTTGGTATTTTGGCCAATATTCCTATTACAACCACATTACTTCTATATATAAGTCCCCGTAAACTGCCTCGATCCGAAGCAAAAAGAAAGCGAAAGTAAGATCGACTTCTTGACTAAGAAAACAATAATAGCGCTTTTCTCTCTTGATCTTTAGTAAATGATAAGTTCAGAAGTATTGAGTCAAAAGAGATGAAGAAAAAAATACTATTAATTCCCCTCTATAAATAAGATATCCGAATATTTATTTCCAAAAGAAAAATATTCATTTTCTTCTTGAACTAACGGTCGACCATAAATATTGACGGTCGACCGTCAATTAATCTCAAGAAAGTATAGAGAAATTGACAATCGACCTTAACAAATTCCAACTAGGTTTGATTGTCAACTGTAAGGTACATTCCACTATTAAACCATGCAGTCGGCCGTTAGTTCAGAATTCGTAATTTCTCGGGGAATTAATAATTTCTAACTTATCATTTGTCAAGGACATGTTTACATAATAATTCTCACCAAAATAAGAATAAAAATATACTTTCTTGATAGGCTTAATTCTTGATGTTTTGCACATTTCTCTCTTATGGAATTATTCTTGATTTGATCGTCTTTCTATATCGAGCATGATTCTTTCTCCATGTATTCTCATATGTTGCTTTATCGTTAAATGCAACAATATCTTTGTTTTGAACTTTGAATTTAATCATTTTCCTTTTTATATTTTCCTATAAAAAAATCTTAGATGAAAAAGTTAAATAACACACACACACACACACACACACACACACACACACACACATATATATATATACACCCATCACACACACACACACACACACACACACACACAGATATATATATATATATATATACACCCATCAAACATAGGGTCAAACATAAAGTACCGACATGAAATATTCCCTAACAATTTAAATTTATCTTTGTGACTATACTCTTGGGAAAAAGTATTCATCTATATCAATAATCAAGAATTCTAAATCTGCCAACATATTATTTGTCATTTTTTGAAATGTCGAGATGGGTTATCCACATGATAGATCGGATTCGGAAATGTTTCTTATGGAATGATGTTGATGCCAACAGGGGTGGTTACCACCTGATCAGATGGGAAAAAGCTTGTTTGAAGAAACTCCATGGAGGATTGGGAATTATCGTTCTAAGAGACATGAACTTGGTTCTCCTTAAGAAATGGTGCTTGGTGGAAAGTTACAACCCCAATGGCGAGGGATGGAAGGATTCCGTTCGTTCCTATTTGCATGCGAAAAGGACGCGGAACTTGGGTTTCAAGGTGGGGCCAAAAGTTTCCCAGTTTTGGAGAGGGGCCTCTAAGGATTTTGACCCATTTAATAATTGTGTATCATCTTTTATTGGTAACGGTCATCTGATTAAATTTTGGTGGGACAAATAGTACGGCGAGCACTAGCTAAAAGAATTGTTCTCGGATCTCTATGAACAAACGACGCAACCACACAACACGATGGCTAAAACGTCGAAAAAAGGATCATGGAAACCCGCGTTTAAATGGAGACTGAACTAGGAATCCCAAACTGCGTTTAAAATCATGTATCACAAGCAGGGGTGAAATGCTTAGCAGGCCTGGATCTGAATGTTTGGGGGCTGGAATAAGATAAAAATTCCACGGTATGGTCTATGTACAATCAGTTTTATTTTAGAGGGTGTAGACCGAAGTGGTCAACCGTAATTTGGAAGGCCAAAGCACCACTAAAAGTTAAAATTTTCCTTTGGCTAGTGCTTGATGATGCTATTTTGAATAGGAAAAAATCTGGCTAAACAACAACCAAATACGGCAACCTTATATAGTTTATGTAACATTTATATGGATTGCAGAGAACACCTTTTTCTAGAGTGTCATAGAAGCAAAGCGGTTCTAGTCGAAGTTTTAAGGTTGCTTGGCACAAGTGTGTATCCCCTAGTATACGAGACTTACGGATTGGTCTCAAGGTATTTGTCGAGGGAAGGGAGATGAGAGACCCTTGGTATATTGCTATAGTCGCCACGATCTAGGTTCTTTCGCTCGATAGAAATAACTTACATTCATAAGACTAGTAATAGTATTTCTAACAATTTAACTCATATTATGCATCTTTTTTTTCTTTCTTTTTTTGTCACAACAGCAGCTTCACGACCGAGAAAAATGATTGCAAGAGCCTTCCAGGTGGAGGAGTATGATGAGGAGAAGGTAGTGATTGGGACGACCCTAGAGTGAGCTTCAGTGATCGAAGACCCCTCCCTCCAGGGATTTGTTGGAGATACCTCATATGTTATGTTTTACTCTTTTTATTCTATGCTCTTTTGTTTGTTCCCACCCTTCTATGTCAGTTGGAGGTATTATGTGATATTTTCAATCTTGTTATCTTAACTTGTTGTACTTTACCCAGTTTTCTGGGTTATTTTGTTAACATCTTATTTATGAAACAATGTAGCTGCACTCCACTTTATCCCTCCAGAAAAAAAAAAAATCTCAAAATATTCAATCATTATAAACTTACCTCTTATTATTTCTTTCTAAACTTAAAATAGCTTTACTTCTATTCCCTTCCGTTGTGCACTAGTCCTCCGTGCGCACTCGACCTTCCCGCCTTCATATTGACGATCTAAACCGTTCACATTGATCTACACATCTAAATTATTCTAAATATGTAAAATCAAATCATTTGAAATTTATTTTCCCATCTATGTGACTATAAAAAATAACGATTTTCAGCCATATAATTTTGTAACACTTCAATGGATGGGCAAATGAATATCAAATGATTTGATTTTACATATTTAAACTAATTTAGATGTGTGAACGGTTCAAATCGTCAATATGAAAGTGGGAAGCCGAGTGCACTCGAATGCACATGGAGGCCTAGTGCAAAACGGAAGGGGACTATATATCTAGTACATATATATAGGCATTGGATGTTATCTCATATTCATGTACATGGTAAATATACATGAAGTATTATGATCAGACTTTTCTCGCATAATTGGTATATATGTTATATGCACATGCGGAATCTATGTAGATTTAGAACGTAGAGATCCTTTGCCGAACACAAGTAAACAGCCCATACTTTAAATTTGATGAAAAGACATCTCACCAATGGACTAACATGGTTGACATCGACATTCACAAATCAATATAACGAACAACATGCAATGCGACCAATGGGTTCCTCTAATTGAAGAATTCTGTACTTAATAATTGTGATAGATTTGGCACACTTGGTTTCATCCGTGAATTTGATCCAACATCGCAACACCCCTTTCTTTCATATGATAGTGTTTGGGAAAATGACCTCAAAGAATTAGTAGGGACTCTCAAAATTAAATAAGATGCAAGAAGAAAATGCCAAGTTTGTGGAGAGTCTCTCATCATGTTCTCTTCCTTATAGTGAGTGGGGGTCTATATATCCATCATGTTCTTGCTTCGTCCAGATCCCTATTGTTGGTTCTCTTATGGTGTTCTGTTCGCGTGTCAGGTTGTGCGTATTTTATGTTATAAACAATAATATTTGTTAAATTTAGTTTTGGAGAATTGATATACTAGCCAAAACTTCACGCGATCTATATAGTACGAGAAGGCTGTTTGGCCGTGTAATTATATTACGGTGCCACTCCATATATATAATGCACATAACAAATATCTACTTTGCTGTGAATAATAAATAAAGAGGCATAAAATACTGGTGAAAATGCGCTAAATTCACCTTGTCTACTTGTCTTGTAGTATTTTTGGAGATTACTTTGCGAGCATATCATATTTCTAGTCACAAAAGAGTTTTGTTCCAAATTTTACATTTAGAGCTTTATATATACTAGTAATTTACATGTACGATGCACGTTTTAATAATTTCAAAAAAAAAAAAAACCTCTGACGTAGAGAGAATTTGAACCGGAAACCTCTTTTATATTAGTTATGTACGTGCGTTGCACATGTTGGCAGAATGACAAAATGACAAATGACACTAAGGCCTTCTCCCATTATAATATTAGAGATTAGAGAAAAAATAAAAATAAAAACTATGACGTTGGGAGGATTTGAACCAGAAACCTCCTTTATATTAGTTATGTACGTGCGTTGCACATGTTGGTAGAATGACAAAATGACAAATGACTAGCATTGGTATAAATACCAGAAATCTGGACCCGACCCGGATCCGACATTGGACCAGAACCGACCCGGACTATTCGGGTCCGGGTCCGGGTCCTAAAATGGGATCCATTGTACTTTCGGGTTCGGGTCCGGGTCCGGATCTGCTCAAAAGAGATCCGGACCCGGAACCGTTGAAAAAAACCTAAAATATCAACAAAAAAAATAAATATTCTATCATCATCCCTCTCCTCCTTCCTCCTCAATTCTAAATCTTCCTCTTCCAAACTCAAAACTCATGTTTTTTTTCTTCTCTCCTCTATTCTAAATCCTCAACTCACCGCCTCCGCTCGCCGCTCACACTCCCGCTCTTATCCGAACGGGTAGGAATATTTTAATAGGACCCGGACCCGGTCCTCACGGGTCCGGGTCCGGGTCCATTTTTTGAATCCGTAGGGGACTGGGTCCGAGTCCGAATAGTGAAGAACCCAACCCGATTCGACCCGATACTAATGCTACAAATGACACTAAGGCCTTCTCCAATTATAATATTAGAGATTATGTGAAATTGAGAAGAGGCCTAGGTTTTTATTGGATATATATCAAGTCCTTATCTTTCAAGTATCGATCAAATGTTTAATATAATGAAGGAACATCACTTGCCAAGTGTAAGCTGAAGATTGGAGGCACACGAAACTTCCAAAAATCTAGACATATCTTTATGATTTGTGAATTATAATCGAATAAGTTTTAAGCTAAATGTTGCACAACCATTTGATAGAAATAGAATTTGATTATTATATTTTTATCTCAACGCAAGCTAGAATTAAGAATATGCATATATGCTTCTAAGACAAAACTTATGATATATTTATATATGTATGATTTGATCATGATCGAGTGTCAGAATTTTTTTCCAAACTGTCCCACTTTTTAAAAGTTTTTTTCAAACTGTCCTGCATTTTTTTTAAAATTCTAAAAACACCTTACTTGCTTTTCGAAAAAAACAAATTTGGGTAAAACCCCATCGTTTTTTCAGAAAGAGAGTGTGAGACTTTGGTTTTCACTTGCCTACACTCACTTTCTGAAAAAGCGATGGTGTTTAACCCACACTCGCTTTTTCGGAAAGCGAGTGTTGATTAAGGCTTTGGTTTTCAATTGTACTATGTAATTTTGACTTTGTACTAATTTGTATGAGTTTAATTCTGAAGAAGCGTTAATTTTCATTTGTTATGTATGAGTGTGATTGTTGCGTGTTGAGAATTGGTTATGTATGATTTGGTTGAAGAGTTTTGTAAGCAAAATTGAAGTTGTATTTTTTAAGCCTAGAAAGCAAGTCAAGTACTGAGTTCCTCGCTTTCTGGGAAAGCGAGTGCTGAGCCTCCATACAAGGTGAAACCACATCGCTTTCTCAGAAATCGACTGTTGAGTAGATAGTTTTCCAGAGATCAAGCTGAACTCTGAAAAACTAACTACTCCACCGCCGCTTTCTGAGAACACAAGCGTCGGTGAACGCCACGTAAGACGACATGGAGCGGTTACCCTGGTCGTTGGCAATGATCACAACGCGGTCGTGCTGCCACACCCCCACGCACGAGTAGCTGGTTCCGAGGTCGATCCCGATTGCCTGCCCCTCGCTCTTCGCCGCCATTGATTTCCGAATATGAGGTCGAAGAAGTTAGAGAGAGAAAACGAGTAGTTTTGTTCAGATTTGCGTTGGTTGATTATCTATAAGAGGGTTTGATGGGATTTCTACAAGGTTGGGAAACCCTGCAAACTTCATCTCCTAACTCTGCAATCAACACTCGCTTTCCGAAAAAGCGAGTGTGGGTTAAATCTCATCGCTTTTTCAGAAACCGAGTGTAGGCAAGTGAAAACCAAAACCTCACACTCGCTTTCTGAAAAAGCGATGAGATTTTATCCAAACTCGCTTTTTCGAAAAGCGAGTACGGCGTTTTGAAATTTTTTTTAAAAGTAGGACAGTTTGGAAAAAAACTTTCAAAAAGTAGGACGGTTTGGGTAAAAATTCCGACTGTCAAAAGGGTCCAAGGTGTTGGGTTTTAATTAGCTTGAATATTTACACACACAAAAAGGTTAGGTTGGATGTTTTAACATCTATTAATTTAGTAAAGTTTGAAATGATATGGCTTCCATACATATTCCCTGATTTGAATTTTTGACCAAAATGACCCACTTTTTGAAAGTTTTTACCAAAATGAGCCACTTTCGAAAGTTTTTATCAAAATAATTCACTCGCTACCTCAGTTAGCGACCCTAGTAAAAACATGGTCGCTAACTGAGTTAGCGAGTGCAGGGCTGGCCCAACACTTATTGAGGCCTAAAGCAAACTCCGAAATGAGGCTTTTCAAAAGCTTATAATAATATTTTGTTAAAATTAATATATTTTTATTTAAATGTTATCTTTCGGGCTTTTTGAGATGCAGAATCATTTATTATATTATTGTAATCAATTTCGGGCTTTTTGTATGTGAGGAGGCCTATTTCGGCCTCTTGGTATGTGAAGAGACCTTTATTATTATATTATTGTAATTAAAATCTGGCTTTTTGGTATGCGAGGAGGCCTTTATTCTTTAGATAATTTTTTTTTTGGGAGACCTAAAGCCCTAGCTTTGGTTGCCTTACCCTTGGGCCGGCCCTGAGCGAGTGTATACTTGGCCTTTTTCTTCAGAATTTTTTTCAAATGGTGAAACCTGAAGAAAAAAATAAAGTATACACTCGCTATCTCAGTTTGCGACCTTGTTTTCACTAAGGTCGCTAACTGAGTTAGCGAGTATGGTACAAACGAATTAGGTTTAAACTCGCTATCTCAGTTAGCAAGTGTGCTTGTACCACACTCGCTAACTGAGATAACGAGTCTAAATCAAAATATTTTTTTTTCAAGTCAAATACACTCGCTATCTCAATTAGCGAATGTGGTATAAACACACTCGCTAATTGAGATAGCGACTCTAAACCCAATGATTTTTTTATAATTCAAACCAAAATATATTTTTCCTCAATTCATTTGTACCACACTTAGCGACCCTAGTGAAAACAGGGTCGCTAACTGAGGTAGCTAGTGTATGCTTGACTTTTTCCTTCAATTTTTTCTCCAAGTGGTGAAACCTGAAGAAAAAGGCCAAATATACACCCGCTAACTCATTTAGCGACCCTTTTTTCACTAGGATCACTAGGGTCGCTAACTCAGTTAGCGAGTGGATCGTTTTGGGAAAAACTTTCAAAAGTGGGTCATTTTGGTAAAAACTTTCAAAAAGTGGGTCGTATTGGTCAAAAATTCCCCTGATTTTGGGATATAATGCTGGCATTTAATTTCAAAAAAAAAAAAAAAAATTGTTTGTGGCATTTAAGCCTAATACTAATCTCCATAAGTTTTAACATCTATTTCCAATAGTAAAACAAAGATTCAGGCTTGGTCAAGGTAGCCTCGTCCAACATATTTCTAGAATTTGGTTTGTTAAATTGTATATCACTGTCACGTCCATCATAGTTAATATTCATTTTGGACGATCCATCCCTAAATTTGGCACAGAAAAAAAACTACCAATAACACTATGGGAAATAACCCAGCTCAACTCTTTTCTTATAAAAACTACTTGAAAAATCTACCTAATCTACTCCATAAGCAAGCCATCTTTACAAGCTCGCAGTCTAGAACTTACCTCTAGAATCATAAACATGAGATATCAGGTGGACGTTTTTTATTTTATTTTAAATTTTTACCTCTTTTTTTTAATAAAAAATGAATATAACCATCATATTTAATAATTAATGAGAAATTAAGCGAACAAGTCTATAAATTTACTTCAAATGCCTCCAACAAACCTGGGGGATATCCAAGTGAATAATACTTCCCCAAGCCAAACTAGAGATGTTGACTTAGACTGGGTCAAAGGCTCACTAACATAATTAAAATATATTAGTATAAAAAGGCCCACTAAGACTCCAACCCAATCCACCAATGTATGGGCTAATCCAAAGCCCAAAGCCCAAAACCCATTTTGTTAACAAGGGTCAATTTCGTAACCTCCTAATCCCTAGGGTTTTTGGCCGTCCCTATAAAAGCCTCACCTTCATTATCTCTACAGCCTTTGCTTTTCCCAATCGAAACCTTAGCTCTCATTTCCTCTTCAATTTAGGGCTTCAGAGAAGGAAGAGGGCGGAAGAAGGAAGCCATGGCGACTCTTTCTCAAAAGGAGCAGGACATTCAGATGATGTTGGCGGCCAACGTCCACCTCGGCACTAAGAACTGCGACTTCCAGATGGATCGCTACACCTTCAAGCGCCGATCCGATGGTATAAACCCTAACCCTAGCTTAGTTTTTGATTGAATCTTTGTTAGTTTGAGATTGGATTTGTAGTTCTAATGGTAAAATATGAGATTTTTATTGAATTGGATATTTGATGAAGAATGATTGAAGAATCTAGGTAATGTGTGGAATGTTAGTGGTTGATTGCTTGCTTCGGCTGTGAAGCGCTTGACAAAGTTCTTCAACAGTTCTCCGTCTCTTTGTTTCAATTCCAATAGGGAGGTATTTATTTTTTCAGCCTTACGGCTGGTAACGAAGTGCGCTATGAAGAGTTCCTCGAGCTGGTCGAAGGATAATATTGACTGTAGAGTGAGGTGGGAGTATTATTTCCTTGTAGATCCTTTCAAAGTTGTAGGGAATGTTCAACACATGTGTCACGCCCCGCTTCCCACTAAAAGGAAATACAGGCACGCAATTGAGATCCAGCGAATGATATACATCATTCATAAGCTGTACAATTATAAACTCAACAAGATTTTTATAACACATTCACGCAGGTAAATATAATAATCACATGAGCTGAAAATAGAATAACTATCATTTGGATAATACATCAACATCAGGTCAAGATGCCCGGGTATACAAGGTGCCAGAATTAAAATAATATGATAAGCAGTTCGCTATAACAACTAGATAAAATAGCGACTAAAAGGAAAAAAAACATGAAGTAGTAAGGAAGCAGCAACGATCGTCTAGAGAGTCTGCTCGTCGGGTCCATCAGTACCTGTATAATTATTAACTCAAAGAAAAATAGAAAAGTTCCCGTTAGAGCAAGTTTCGGGCAGCAAGTAGCAACAAGCAGTAAAAGGGGTAATATAACAAGATATAACTTGGAAGAAACAAGAAGTAGAAGTACAAATACAATATGGAAGTAAGCAAGGAACTGAAACATATGATCATATAAGTAATAACTGTAACTAGTGTATTCTAGACTTCAAGATATAAGCAATTGATAACCTAGGCTTAGTTAATCGATAATCATGTAATCAGGGATCGAGAGTCATGTAATCAAGAGTCATGTAATCAAGAATCATGTAATCAAGAATCATGCTTAGTGAAGATCTCAAGTTTATCTATTTTATTAACTTATCTAATGCACGCAATCCTGTGTCCCATACCACAAGTTCGGCGCATATCAATCATATGACGTTTAGACTTAAGAAGTGAATTCTATAGGATTATGTACCCGGGTCTTCCAGTGATAGTATCAAAACATGTAATCATGAATCATGTAATCGAGAATTATGTAATCAAGAATTGTATAATCAAGAATCAAGAATCAAGAATCACTATTTCGGAAAACACGGGCCCTTTCCGAGTATACTTCCCTATATTGTCCACTATTAAGCCGTACTCTTATAACCCCGGCTTGTTATTCTTTTATAATTAATTATGAATATGCAGTTGGTACTACTAGTGCAACGGTGTAACCAAATAGTTTAGTCAAGAAAAATATCAAGAGCAGTAATCATGGACATGAGACGTAAAACGAGTACATGTATCGATAGTAGTTATTATGAAATTATCAAGTGGTATAAAATACATTCTATCAACCTATTATATCTATGTAAGTTATTATTATAAGAACAATAATATATTCAGTTCATTAAATATGAAAAATAACGGGTTTATATGCAAAAATGTATAGATAAATTTTTAGACAACTTGACATATCTGCATTCAAATCCACTTTCCCATTGTTACAGAAAAAGCAAATCCGATTCTGTCAGAGATTATAGAAAGTAGACTCTCTTCCGGTTCTAACGCATATTCACATGATACATTCTAGAGACAGTAGCTATGCGTACGAATTCATTCTTCGCTGGTTTCGATGTTTCGCACGCATTCTGGAAATTCATAGTCACAATACTAGAATTGCGATATCTCACAATCTATATATCGGATTAAGAAACTGTAGGATGTTCCGGATATCTAAACTCGAAGGGCTACGATTTTCATGTAGAAAGTTTTTCGATCCAGTATCGAAAACATGGACAAATTCTCAGTACAAGATACCGTTCGTAATCCCGTGCAGGTTCAGAAATTCATTATATGTCAGTACTAAAATCGCGATATCTCATAATCTATACATCTGATTGAGAAACCATAAGATGTTCTGGATTTGGGACTCGATGGGCTACGATTTTCACGTAGAAAATATTCAATCCAGTATTGGGAACTTGGTTGAATTCTTAGTGCAGGTCAAGAAATTTTAGAGATAGTAAGGTTGAATATTCGATATTCGATAACACAATTCGAAATGTGTTAACGGTTCACTCTTGAATTGATATAGCATGGAACAAGTGACTAGAACAGAGTTCGACAATAAAATATGATGATAACTGGACTACTTGCCACGAGTCAAAGGAAAATGCTTGTACGAAAACAAAAAGAGTGTACAAGGTACTTGCCTTATAACGTGACGATTTTGGTGGTGGTGTTAACCACGGAAAGAAGAAGCAACGTCGGCAACGGACGGCGGCACAACGGCGGTAAGAATGGCGGAAAGACGGTAGCTAGCGAGCAACGGTAGCAATGGTGAGCGACGACAACAACAAGGTGGCGCGGCGTCGGGTTATTTTTCGGGGTTCACGGGATCGTAAAAGCGGAGTCGTTGGCTCGAAGGTGGAAGGTAAAGTGGAGCTCGGGTGTTGCTTGAGCTCTCGGGTGTGAAGAAGGCAGAGGAAGAGAAGAAGGAAAAATGAAGAATGAGACGTAGATGTGAGAGTGAGGTGTGATGTGTGTGTGTTTGTATATATATAGAAAGGAAAGGAGATGGACAGCATGGTGCATGCAAGGTGTATGCATGCATGGTGTGTGTATAAAATAAAAGGAGAAAGATATGAGTGTAGAAAAATTAGGCATATGTGTGGAAAAATGAGAAGGAGTTAGGCGTAGAATGAGAAAAATGAGGGGAAGAGATTGGCATATGCAGAAGTGGAGAAGTAGGGAGGGAGAAAATGAAGCGTAGGGAGGAAGAAAATAAGGTGTAGGAGAACAAAGTTAGGTAAGCTATTGGATTAGGATTAGGATTAGGATTAATCATGGTTAATGTTTGTATTTAAACTACGATCGAAAAAATCACAAAATTATAGAATTGATTAGAAAAATATTCTGGCTTTAGATAAAGAGTCCAAAGAGAAAAATAAAACTTATCTGAAAATTGAAGTACAAAAATTCACGTAATAAAATACGTACAACTGGAATAGGGAGTTACAACATGTGTGCATCAGTGACGTTGTGGATCATTATGAGGGTTTTAAAACTCTCGATATGGTCAGTCAGATCTGATTCCCCATCGTATGATTCAAATTGAGGAGCATTGAAGTCCTTTGGGATGGGTGCATCGATGATGATTTTGCTGAAAGGAGGTCGACTGGGGTGATAGGCTCTGCTGAAGCGGTTTCGTCATTCTTCATTTGCTATAGATGATTTTCTGCCTTTCAGATACGGCGAAGGACTTGGTTCTCTTTCTCCTTGGATCAAGTTGAGTCGACGGATTTCTCTTTGGAGGGCTGACTCATATCTTAACTACCTTGGATAACTTGAAGGATGTCGAGCTTGAACTTTTCCAATTCAGCCCTGGTGACTGGGGCATCTTTCTCTTTGACCTGCTCAAGAAACTTTTGACTCTCATGAGTCAAGCTTCGTATTGCGGTGCGCCCCTGTAAGAGTAGGATTGCCTTGATCTCTGTCTATGAGAGTTGCTTCTCTTGTTTGCCTGACGTTCTGAGTGGATTTGTATATTAGTTCCTTGTTGCCTGACGCTGATGATTTTGCAAAGATCTCTAGACCCCCGGGGGCCTTGTGAGGCCATTGAATCAGTTGAAGCATTATGGATCGAGATGCGGTCGTGCGGAGGATGTTATTCATGACGGCTTTGTCGAGAGCCTTCCGGTGCATCTCCCGTTGAAAGGAGCTTGATTAGGCTGTCGGGGCGACTGCTGAGGGGGAATCGGATCTTCCATAAGAGGAGCTGGTTGACGAAGAGAGTTGGTGCGACGGCTTGAGGCCGCGCTCTGCCTCTTAGTTTTGGTGGCATGGCGATAAGTTTGATTTGTGTAGTTTCCCACAGACGGCGTTAATCTGTTGCTACTTATTTTGGTGTAGGAGCAAACAGATAGTGAGTTAATATTTGATGGAAACTAATAAAATCTGACATTTGATCTTTACCGTGAAATGCGGTTAGAACTCCAAAGATTGAATATGGATCGTTGATTGAACACCGTAATATGGATCCGACAGTTGCTGACGCAGCCGACGGACCTGTAAAAAATCTGAAACACGTGGTCACAGACCCTCCGACGCTCAAGTCAAAACCAGAGAGAGGGTTCGAGAGAGAAATTGTTGATTACCTTTTGACTGAGGAGGGAGGAAAATATTTATAGGCCTAAGAAACAGTACATGAGATTGATATGAATCCATTAGATCTACTATGAATTCCTTATCTCCTATTCGAATCTCCCTCTCAAGACATAAGCTCTCTTGTTTGGGGATAAGAGATTTGACTAACAACCTTTATGAGCAAGGTCTCTCTTAGTGAACCTAATGTGTCACTTTTTATAGACTTGAAAGAGGTCCATGTCTTGTAGTGAACCCTGAAAAAGGTCAGGACCTGTTTAAAGAGGTCCGTTATGATTTATCTGCTTGTAAAAGCTTTGAGATATGTGCTGGAATTGTATGACCCAGATTTGCTGCGATTTTTACCATTATCATGGATGAAGTTGATGATGTGACTGTAAGGTTTGGATTTTTTTGGGGAGGTGGATTCAACCAGAGGTGGTGGTTGGGCGGCAGGAATAAAGTTGGGTTGTCGGTAGGAATTTGTAATTGCTAGAGAAAAAAAAGAGAAAACAGTAAGAGAAAAATTTTCAGCCAATGGTTGAAACTAAAAAACATCCAGGTACCAGCACCCTATAATCGAACCCGGCACAAGGAAAATACTACAATCACCGGCAGAATTCTAACCAAGTGTCAACTTGAGATGGATCTCAGATTGTTAGTGGCAAATGTGATAATATTTATTTGTGAGAGTATACATGATATTAGTCTATTTGTTAGGAATATACGGTTAAAAACCCTAGTTAATATTTATTTTGGACGAACCATCCCTAAATTCGGCACAAAAACAAACAAAAATACTAGTAACACTATCGGAAATAACCCAGCTGAACTCTTTTCTTATAAAAAACTATTAGAAAACCTACCTAATCTACTCAATAAAAATTACGGAAATTATGATTATGTATTTTAGCAAGCCATCTTTACAAGTTCGAAGTCTAGAACTTAACATCGTTCTTCCATAGAACTTAACATCGTACTTCCATCACATAACACTGACCTATATTGTTTCTTGCTTTCTACGTAAGCATCTACTACTATTAATGGGATAGTTTTTCACTTTGTCACTTTGAGTTTGTAACCAAACAAATAATTTGTAAATATTTTTTTGTCATAAATGCAACACATACATTACACGTGTAACTCTAATTCTATTTATTAACACGTGCATCATGCATGCAAATCAAAATTTTTTCCTTCACCAAACATATAATTTTTAATTTTTTTTTGTCACAAAGCAAATACGTACGTTGCACGTGCAACTCCAAATCTATTTCGTAACACATCACCGTACGTATAATTCAAGGTTTTTCCTTCAAAAATTTTAAAAAATTGCGTGCAGTGTCCGTTCAACTGCAATTTTTTTTAAAGTTTAAGGCATTCATCACAAGTGTTGATTACTACCGACTTACATGTAGCGCGCGCACGTTCCACTCCAACTTTTTTTTATCAAAACGTGCATCGCACGTGAAAATTACTAGTGAGATATAAGGTGAACGATTTTTTATTTTTACTTTTTTTTATAAAAATAATAGAATATGGTCATCATATTTAATAATTAATATGAAATTAAACGAAACAAGTCTATAAAATTACATAACTCCTCCAACAAATATGGGGGATATCCAAGTGAATGTTAACTTAGTTTGGCTTCCCCAAGCCAAACTAGAGATGTTAACTTAGTCTGGGTCAAAGGCCCACTAACATAACTAGAATATATTAGTATAAAAAGGCCCACTAAGACTCCAAACCCAATCCACCAATGTATGGGCTAATCCAAAGCCCAAAGCTCAAAACCCATTTAGTTAAACAAGGGTCAATTTCGTAACCTCCTAATCCCTAGGGTTTTTGGCCGTCCCTATAAAAGCCTCACCTTCATTATCTCTATGGCCTTTGCTCTCCCCAATAGAAACCCTAGCTCTCATTTCTTCTTAGATTTAGGGCTTCAGAGAAGGAAGAAGGCGGAAGAAGGAAGCCATGGCGACTCTCTCTCAAAAGGAGCAGGACATTCAGATGATGTTGGCGGCGAACGTCCACCTCGGCACCAAGAACTGCGACTTCCAGATGGATCGCTACACCTTCAAGCGCCGATCCGATGGTATAAACCCTAACCCTAGCTTAGTTTTTGATTTAATCTTGGTTAGTTTGAGATTGGATTTGTAGTGCTAGTGGTAAATATGAAACTTTTATTGAATTGGATATTGGATGAAGAATGATTGAAGAATCTAGGTAATGTGTGGAATGGTTGTGGTTGATTGTTTGTTAATCCCTCTCTTTTGGAAAAGAGTTGGATCTTGTTTAGATTCTAGGTCGGATATTTAGTGCTAGTGGAGAAGGTTATGATTTTTTATTGAATTGGGTATTTGGTGAAGAAACTATGGAGAATTCTAGATCATGTGAAGAATGTGGTATGATTAATTGTGTTAATACCTTTATTTTGGAATGTTTAGATGAAGTAATGTTCTCTTCATGATAATAGGTATAGAGTGAAAACTGGCGGTCTTACTCTTTGAATTTTTTGGTTATGTGTTTTAATAAGAAGCCAAGAGTTTTTTTTAGAATGGGGAAGCAGAAAGTTGTAGGGAAGTTTGTGAGATATTTGTGTGAAGGGTGTCAGAGATTTATATTGAATTGGATAATTGATGAAGAAATGATTGAAAATGTAGATAATATGTGGAATGTTTATGTAATTTGTATGTTGATGACTCTATTTTGGAAGAATGTTTGGTTCAGATATTTGGTGCTGGTGGAAAAAGATGCTATTTTTATTGAGTTGGATATTTGATGAAGTGATTGAAGAATTTAGAGGATGTGTTGAATGGTTAAATTTGATTGTGTGTTAATGATAAAATGGTTAGACAAAGTAATGCTCTAAATTATGGGAAAATCATTGTAAAGTGAAAGTTGCAGTCTTTATGTCTATATTGGAACCCTAGAATGTAGCTTTAGAATGGTGAGTCAAAAATAATAGGAAAGCTGTTTGAGATAGGTCTGTGGAGAGTTGTAGATGTGGAAAAGTTTTTAATTTTTTGGTTATGTGGAATAACTGTATTAGGCATGATGGAAGAAGGTTTGTGGTGGATGATACAAAGGGAAAGAATGAAATAGATGGTTGTTTGATTTGATGAATTTCAGTTGGAATTCAGCTCTGGTTGAAAGAATTTCAGTTACATGGTATTTTTATTTGGATGAAATTGGAGGTGTAAGAAGAAATGTGTGGTTGTAGTGTTTTTTTGCTGAGCCTAAAGGGAATTTTGGCATATTTATCGTAAATGTTACCCTAATCAAATGATAGTGTACTGTATATCAGGCAAATAGGTCTACAAGTAAAGTTGGATTGGAAGGTAATTAATGTCACGATAAGTCAATTAGGCTTTAGGTCATCTAGAAGTTGATTGGCAAGGTTTAGGCATGTGGGCTTTTAGAAGAGAGATAGAAAGATGATTATACAAGTAACGTAATACCAGTCAAATGCATCTTGTTCATTGTCAGTCATCCATTTCACCATCATCACATTTTCTGTCGTCGTTTTTATTTCCTAATATATTGACTTGAAAAAGTTATATATTGTTTAGCAACTAGATTATTAAATTGATTTTTCTATCCTACGGTATTACTCATTTACAGTCAGACAGTGCTAGTTGTACACTTCTCCCCTAGTGGTGCTTTAATTCTGAGTTCTATCTTGCTGAACGGTCAGTTCTTGATAATGTAGTAGTTAACTCATGATCCTTTGTGGCTGTCAATGTTAATTATATCCTCAATTCTTATTGCATAACCACTTTGGGCTTTTCTAGTATGCTTTTGATTTGTCCATTCAAATGCCTTATCCAAAGTTTCTCTCTACCTTTATAAATTATTAACTGTTCTCTTGTTGAACAATATAAGCTAACCCCATGCACAGTGGGACCTTGTTTAGCAACTATCTCTAGTAAGTTCTCCCATTGTAATGTTGGTTTCTTGCATGTTGCAAGTGCTGGTGCAAATTGATATATTGAATTATATGTGACGGCCTCATTAATTGATTGCCCTTTATAAGTTATTGATTCTAATGTCATTTCCCTTGTTATTCTTATTGTTAATTTTGGAGGAAAATGGTATTTGAATGATTGGAACTTGGAAGTAGTAATAACATGTAAATTGATGTATTGTTCTTACTCTTGCAATTTCTCATTTGCTTGCAATATCCACTTGCAAGGCACCAAACTTCCAAATTATTCATGTTAATTTTGGAGGAAATGATATTTGAATCATAAAGGTTTGAGGGCAATGATTCAAAGAAATACTGGCATGCTTATTTATATATTTTCTTACATTGGCATTTGAACTTGCGACACCCACTTTCATGGAACTAAGCACCCCAACAATCTCCGGAATCAATAAGAATCTCCTGTCCTATTCTGCTTCCTTTTCATACTTTTGGTAAAGATCAACATATGTTTCCTTGCTGTAAATGATCTCCAAGTAAGTATTTTTACAGTCAGCTTTGTATCTTAAATAATATCCTTATCTTAATAATCTAGGTATCTACATCATCAATCTCGGAAAAACATGGGAGAAACTCCAGCTTGCTGCTAGGGTTATCGTTGCCATCGAGAACCCTCAGGATATCATTGTTCAATCTGCAAGACCATATGGGCAGAGGGCTGTGCTGAAGTTTGCACAATATACTGGTGCTCACCCCATTGCAGGCAGGCATACTCCTGGAACCTTCACCAATCAGCTCCAGACATCCTTTAGTGAGCCTCGCCTTCTAATCCTCACAGATCCTAGAACTGATCATCAGGTAAGCTCATAATAATAATATTTCAGCATCACTCTTCTGAGCTCACTTGAATAATGCTTTAAATCATCCAAAAACGTGTACAGCCAATCAAGGAGTCTGCTTTGGGAAATATTCCAACCATTGCCTTTTGCGACACTGATTCTCCTATGCGATATGTTGATATTGGAATCCCAGCCAACAACAAGGGCAAGGAAAGTATTGGTTGCCTTTTCTGGTTGTTGGCAAGGATGGTGCTGCAAATGCGTGGCACAATTGCTCCTGGACACAAATGGGATGTGATGGTAAGTGTATTGTAATTGCTTGCAGTGTATTTTAATTTGCTGCAAATCACTCCAAGTTTGTGCCAGAGTTTTAACCATTATTTTTTATTTGTAGGTTGATTTGTTCTTCTATAGAGACCCTGAGGAGGCTAAGGCACAGGAGGAAGAAGAGGCTCCAGTAGCTGGAGAGTATGGTGGTGTAGCTGCAGATTTTGCATCATTGGCGCCAAATGATCAATGGGCTGCAGACGGTTGGGCAGATGCACCTGTTGCCTCTGTTCCTGCTGTCGCTGCTGTTGAATGGACTGCAGGTGAAGGTGAGAATGAGGCTTTTAATATTCACTGTATTCTTGTCCCATTTGTTTATCATTTGTTTTTTATTTTTACATCACAAAATTTGTGGATTAAATAGTCCATTCCCTTTCACAATTTAATGTTACTTGGCTAGTTTGCTCCAGTGAGATAGGATAGCATCCTGCAATTTTCAAAATGCAACAATCTTTTAATCTACATTCATCTATACTTCTTTTGTGATCTGTTATCCAAAATGTCTGAGAAGTAATTAATGCCTACTCATTTTATGAATGAAGTTTTCTATTACTTCCCTGTAAAAAGAAATCAATTAGTGATAAGGAATTTAAGGAATTCTCAAAGTTGTGTGAAGATTGTAAAATTCCGAGGAATTAATAAACAAAATATATGTTGTTATTTGGAATCACAGAGGTCACAGAAACATGACAAATTAACGAAGGTGATATGATATATTGCATGATTCTTGTGAATCAGTTGAAGGCGAAACTGATCGTTCCTCACAGCTTGGGGCAACTATACGCTAATCTTTTCTTTTTGATGAAAAACTATACGCTAATCTTAAAACTGTGTTTACTAATTGCACTCTTCTAATTTAGTTATGGACACGAGTATTGTATTGCAAAAAAAAAATTTAGACTTGTAATTGAGTTTTGAAACTTGCCAAATTCAAAGATATAAATATTAGACCATGTTTATGAATTTTTACTTTACCCCATAGTTATGCATGTCTGGATCATAAAATGTTTATTGGGCTATTTGTTTATGAAAATAAAATCTAATACAGTTAGATGTTGTTAAAATGATTTTTTCCTCTAATGGCTACTGGGAAAAATGTTATTTGTCAATTTTTCTTCAAAGTGGTGGTTAGCTATTAATTGTTGATTTACCGTTTTGCGATAAGTTTTTAAATTTTTTTGTCTTCATCCTTTTCTTTAAACAGCTCCAGTTGGTCAAGAATGGGATATGGTCTCAGCTCCAGTAACTGAAGACGCTGCAGTTGCTCCTGCTGGTTGGGATGAACCAGCCACTGCTGTGGCCCCGACAGGCTGGGAAGCCTAGTAATCATGGAAACCGGAAAATCTTTCTCTGTTGGCTGTAATATGGATTAAATTCATCATCTGTGGAGTTGAGCTTATATAAACTAGATGTTTTTTCTGTAAGATCATAAGTAGTTACAAAGTTTTGATTGTGGATCTGTGAGATTGTTAATTATTTTTGTTTAATTGTTTTCTTTCTTTGTTGAGAACTTGATAGCATCAAATATTTAATGTTGAAGATTGTCTGCGTTCTATTAGCATTTTGCTTTGAATTTGCTATATCATGTACTGCTTCTCTGCTCTGTTTATTTCTCATTCAATTTTTCTCTCTTTGTATTGCCAATATGAATGATTCAGAGTGCTCTAGCATCTGCATTAATCAGATGAAAGAAAGCTGCAAGAAACTTTCATTTGTGGAAGATCTATTGGCGATAATAATGATAATAGTGTAGGCTATGTAGAACATGAAAGGAATGGAAAATGATGGAAGAGACACATGGCATATTGCAGACATATTTGATTAAAGTTTGTTTAATAAAGAAAGGAACGTAGTGTTGTTTTGACAACCAGTATGATAATAATTATTGTGTTGTTTTGACAGCTAGTATGATAATAATTATGGTGATGGTCGTATAGATAATACTAAATTAGAAGGCGGCGGCGGAAGCAAGTAGAAGAAACCAGTGGAAGCAACATGGACAGTGGAAGCAACATGGACGGTGAGAATAAAAAAGAAAAGGAAATAGTTACAGCAACATAAGGCGTTACAAGAGTCAGCACATTAAAGCATTTACAAAAAGCGATTCAAATTCCTTCCTCTTCCTTCCTTTAATTCCCCAGATCCACTCGAATCCGTCCCTTCTCCTTCTATCCTCCTTCATTAAAGTTGTAGATCTTGCCGAGATCTACCTCCTCATCCCTTTTTTTCCGTCATCGGTCGTTATCTCCCCGTTGGCTCTTGGGTCCTCTCCGCGCTTCTTGCCTCCGCGTCTTGCTTCGTAGCGCTTCCGCTCCGCCCCTCTCACGAGTTTCGGCATTTGTTTTGGTGGCAGCGTTTCAGTGCTCAACGGTAGCTGTCCATTCCTCGCTCGCTCCTAGGAGACGGTTCTCTTTGCGTCGTCCTCCTTCCCTCTTCCAACCGCTGTAAGTATCTGCAACCTTCTACTTTTTTGGGTATTCTGGCGGTTGTCAGGTGATTTTTCTCTGGTGTTCTACTTCTCTTGTTTTCCTCCCCTTCCAGTATTCTCCTCTCTCTTTACTCTCCAGATTCCACTTTCTCTCTTCGCTCTATCCTGCGGCTTTGCCTTCCCCATCTTGAAAGATTGGGGATTTGGCCTTACTATTTCTAGCTCTGTGATAGCCTGTAGGGGCTTACTTTGGAGTTTCGGCTTCGGCCTTGAAACCTTGGGACTGTTGGGTTTCGCTGGCAAGATAGAAGCTTTTGCTTTGCTGGTTCTCTCATAGTTCTTGTTTGGAGTTATTGTTAGGAGTTATTGTTTCTCCTTTCTACTATTGATGATCAGTTCTCTGATCGATCCTTTTCCTTCGATCTGCTGTTGTTTCAA
Organism: Hemerocallis citrina; assembly: GCA_017893485.1. Taxonomy (NCBI): domain Eukaryota; kingdom Viridiplantae; phylum Streptophyta; class Magnoliopsida; order Asparagales; family Asphodelaceae; genus Hemerocallis; species Hemerocallis citrina. The sequence continues at coordinate 256,643,000 of CM030364.1, forward strand.
TAGACCCGAGCTATTTTGTTTTTTCGTGTTGCGGTTTTTTGTAGCCGGTTGCTACCATGTTTCATCATGGCCCGGTGGCCAGCGCGTCTAATCAGATAATGGAGACCAATTCCTCTTCTCCTCTTTTGTCTAACGCCGTTGTCTTTCAATCCTCTCTTAATTTCGACTCTTCCCTTTCTGCTGGTAAGCCAGCTCCGCTTCGTGTTTGTCACAGGTGCCTCCAACCTGGACATTTGAAGCGTGAGTGTGGATTTAAAATGAAATGTTTTTTCTGTGAGAAATTTGGTCATGCGCGCAGTCGTTGCTTCGCCCTTCAACATCTTCTTGGTCTCCCCAGAGGCCTCCCTTTACCATCCAAACTCCTCTCTTTCCTTAACTTCCCTCTCTTGAAGTGTAAGCTGCATGCTGGCTTGGCTTTGAAACGCAGTAGTGTTTCTGGTAAGGAATTGGTAGCCTCGGCTGTTGTTCCTTCTCCAGCTTCGAACACGTCGAGCTCGTTCCCTGCTCCTTGTGATTCTATTACTAACCTTCTCCGTCCTAATATTACTAAACTCTTTAAAGATCGCAAGGTCTTTTCTAATCTGTTTCCCTTCCCTCGTTTGGGTCCTTTAAAAGGCCATCCCCACCCCCCAGCGGTGGTTTCTGCGTTAAGCTTGAGCTTGAATTATAATACGGTTTTGTATAAATCCTATTCTTCATGCCTCTTCGAGCATCGCAGCGCGGTGGGAGACTTTGGGTCTCGCAACTTTTCTATCCCTGCTCCATCGGTCAAAGCCAATGATCTTTTGGAGGTTCCTAATCTTCGTTATAATATTCTCTGCTCGAGGTCCATTTCTTCTCCCCAACTGTCGATGCTCATTTGCCTTTCTTCGGGCAGCTTCTACTCGCTCTACCATTATTTAGGGGAACTATTTTCGATCGAGTTATTCCGCAGGGAGACTTCGCTCTTCTTGTACTCTTCTCCCCCCAAGTCTTCACCAAGCCTGGTTCAATCTCCGCTCGTATTTTCCTCCTCTCATTCTAACCCCATCTCCATTTCGACTTCGGTGGGTTCTAGTGTTCACATTACCCCTCCCGTCCCCTATATAGACGGAGTGGATTTGATTGCCCCAGTGTCGACCTCATCCCCCGTAGTTGAGGCTGATCCTCCTCCCGTTAAGCGTAAACGCAATAAGCTGGTCGGTTATCTTAGGCCGACTCGAGTGAGTGCGCGTATCCTCGCCAGGCAAGCTAATACTTTGTCAGGCCGTCAGTTGGTGCTCAGTTGAGTTCTAGCGTTGTTAGCTTGGCGGTTTCCCTTTACGTCGCTAGTGTTGCTCCATGGTGGCGGCCGCTTGTACTCGTTTGCTCCATGGTAGGATGTCTTCTTTGCTGCGTTTTGGTCACCGCTCCTCTGTTTTCGTCTCCTCTGGTGGGTGAGACACAGCGGTCTTTCCTCTTTTTCGAGTGTTCCTTGCCGAGCCGATGGCCTTATCTCCCTGTTCAGCGGGTGCTTCTTCGATTGTATCATAGTTCCCTTATTGGCATTCGTTGCCTCCTAGTTTAGTATTCATTTTGGTTAATTCGCTCTTGCTGTTTTACATCTTGTAAAGTCATTGATTATTTATTTGTATCTGTACTGTTTTATTGATTAATATATTTTTGATGGCTGGAGTATTTTGGCTCTATCCGATACATCAAAAAAAGAGTCAGCACATTAGCATTATTCTATTATTGTGTCTGTATTATTTTTATTAATGAAGACTGTAATATATTAAGAAGAACAAATCTGAATATGTTCTTCTATCCAGTATTATCATACACCATTCTTTGTGCTTCCACTTTCCATGATAATAATGATGGTTATCACGATCATTATTATCATACATGTTGCCAAATCAAACACCATGTCACTTTCTTTATTTTTTAATTTCATATGAATCAGCTTCAATCAAATATGATTGCAATATGTTATGTGTCTCTTTCATTATTCTCATTTTTTTTTTCTACATAACATGTACTATCCATTATTATTATTATCATCATTAATCATCATGTTAGTGGAGCCTATGTAAAAAAAAATGAAGAATGGATAATATGGCACATGACTTAATCAAATAGCTTAATGGAGAACAAAGAAAATGACATGACATAGTTGGATTTATATGGGATTAATAAAGAAAGAAAAGGACATATGGTGTAACTTTGGTAACGTAAAAATGAATGATGCATGATAATTATGACGGTCCAACATGCACATCTTGTGCATGTTCGATGGAAACCACCTACCATATATTCTTTGAATGTCCTTTGGCTTGTCAATTATGGCACTACTTCATGCAACATTTTGACATCCCACACCTCCCTTCCTCTATCTCGGATTGCTTCTCACTGTGGTGCTTTGATCACCACAAGCACAAATTCACATCTTCATGGCACTTGATTACTATTGCATCTTGTTGGAGTATTTGGAATTGTAACCCCTGTTTCCCCAAATACGTATTTTCTGTATATTTTCCTGTATTTAAAATTTGTTATCAATTAATATTTATTTATTTTATTTTATTTTCCGTTTTCAAATTCACTGTTAAAATGTATTATTGATCTTTTGCTAAAATCTACTTTTAACAAATTATTTTATTTGTAACTAGTTCCCATGATTCTTATATTATATTACAATTATTATTATTATCATTATTGCCTTGATTATTAAGGAAAATATGATTATTATTATTACTGTAAATTTTCATGAACATTTTTATTATGATTATTATTATTATTGCTACTTGATTAATTATTAAAAACCTAGTTCTATGTATCAATCACATTTGTACTCATTTCAAATAACTTCTACATTTTAATACAAATTACATCTTGTTTATAAACCCTATTTTCCCCACTGGATTTTACCCATTACCCATTTGCCCCTATTGGATTTTAATTATATAAATTGGTTTGTAAACCATACCCACTCTCTTATTGGGTCATCTACCCGTCAATACCCAAACCCACTAACCCATACTGCCCCCAATCTCTCCCTAACAGACTAATCATGTCAATCCCCCCTAATCACTCTCCAAATCAGTAACTTCTAATTATTAGGTAAATAAATCCCTAATAATTAGCCCTCTAATATCTCCTCCTATCTTGTAACTCCCCTAAAATCTCTCTCCCGTACTCTCTCTCTCTCCCTCTTCTCTGTTAAATCAAACCACAGCAAATAAAAAAACGAAACAAACCAATCAAACAAAACAAACGAATCAAAAACCCAAACTCATCTCCCTCTTCCTCCCGCTCATCATACTGTCGAACCCATCGACCCACCACCATCACCTTCGCCTCGTCAACCCCACCACAGCCGCCGCCGTCGCCCGCAAGCCATCGAACCCAATTTCACCATCATCGACGCCATTACCATCGCCATTACCACCATCCACCGTCTTCTCCACCATTACCCAACTTCGAACCCATCAACCTCACCCCGAACCCTCTAGCTTCGCCGTAGCGCCTCCCCGCACCGTCGACGAACTCCGAGCAGTCCCCCCCGTCATCGCTTCCCTGTTCGATCGCGAAGAGCAGAGCACGCCTTTTCCTCGTCGCAAGCTCCACCGCCACCACCCATTACCGTCGTCGATTGCTCCTCAGTCGAACTCCGACCACGCCCCATCGTCGCACGCCGCCAAGTCGCCGTCGTCCTCTCTCTCCCGCTCGCTGTCGAAACAAGGAAGAAGAAGAAGAACTGTTGGGCGGGATTGGATATCAGCCTTTGGATTCGCATCAAGATCCGTGCTCTCTTGTCTGATCAGATCCGTGTTTGGTGTTCGCCCGCAGCAGATCCGAAGTCCGTGCTCTGTGTTTGGCCCAGATCCGGTGTGGAGGAGTCCGCTGATTGGCTGGTTTGGCTGTTCTGTGTTCGGGAAACAGCGGATCCTCTTGCTGTTTGCTGTTTTGCCTGGATCGGGTGTGGGAGAATTGTGCTGTTTGCTAGCTTTCTTCACACGGTCTTCGCACGCACTCTTGGGATTGATCCCCGGGATACTGATCCCGTTATTCCTAAATATTTCGAACCGTCTACAAAGTAAAAGGCAAGTCCCTCTTATCGAATGTATTTTTTTGTATCATATTCGATAAATATTGTTGAAATTCCGCAAGTGGATCTTATTCAAAATCGTAAAATATCATTGTGTCAATCGTCGAGATGCCACGGATTTACACGAGCGAATCCAAGTGGTAGTCTCGACATCGTGCCATCTTTTGCCTCTAAAGTATAAAAAATGTTCATACATCATATAGTTATAGTTATTGATTATAAACATAAGGAATTGTAGACACATTTCATATCATGAAATTAAATGACAAATGGTTATAGTAGATTGTAGAAAATTAGTTGATCGTTAATGTGATTGTTATTGCTAATTGTTGAATTGGAATTATTAAAATGTTAGACCTCACCTATATTAATACCATATTCACCTAAGATTGATTCGTTGCAATTAAGATTAATCAAACTGTAATTTGCTATTATTAAATTTTATTTGTACCATTTTACTTAAAAAAGAACATGTAGACTATTCAGAAAATTACGCAAATCTGAACCTTAACATGCTGTTTAGACCTAGAACACTTCATTAAAATCAGAAACTCCCTGAAAGTAAAACGTAGGTCTATCTGTCTAGATGTCGATAGACACCAAAACTTTCGAATTCGGAGTTGTACTGCTCCAGTTATGAACCTTTTACCACAGCTGCGCTGTAATTACAGATTCACGTATATAACAACTTAGGCTAATGAATTAAGTGAACTATTAATCATATATGACCAAGATAAATTCCAGATTTGTAAATAACATGTTTAGGGTGTTAAAAAGTATTTTCACTGATTTTTATAATATTTATTTACTGCCTTTATAATTAAAATTAGACAACATCTACACCCAGCCAGATTTGGGATTCTATGCTTTATAATGTACAATTGTGTTTATAATGTTATATTTAGTGTATTTAATTGTATATAGTGTATTGCATGATCCTAGGGTTGTTGTCACCTTTTTCTAGCACCCTTTATTAATTGCATTAATGTGTGTTAACTGAATAAATCAAAGCCGGGGTTAAGGGTGGATTAGGGTAGTTGATGACATAGTGACTGTACTCGGAAGAGGGGCCCGTGTTTCCCTAATTATCGGTATATTGGTTATTGGTTATTGGTTATTGGTTATATCGATCATCGGTTAATTGCAGATTACTGACTACAGTATCTCGATTGATTTGATCATCGGTCATTATTGAATAATGTTCCCGAGTACATGAACTATAGAATCTACCACCTTAGTCTAAACGAAATTGATTGTATGCATGGAACCTGTAGTATGGGATGCAGTAGTACGTGCATTAGCTAGGATAAAAAAAATGAATAATAGACTTAAGGCCCCACCACATTATCATTGTATATTGTCACCTCAATGAACAGTGTTATCATTATTATTGCCCTTATTGGTATTGTTTATCGTTATTGTGGTAAATCGTATTTAATGCATATTATATTGTTATCTGTTTTACACTGTTCAATACTATCGACTTCATCGTTCATTTGAATTCATTGCTATACCTTTATTGCCATTGTTTCACTGTTTCTCCACTTGCATGTCCACGACTTGCTCTAAGGACAAATTATTCTTTCTTTTTAGATGAACAAGTAACAGGTGTTCAAGGAGAATCTTCAGAAGACATTGGTGAGCAGTTCTCTACGATTGGAGCTGGAGCCTATCGAACTATTTGGGTAAGTTCTTGTATTCCAGATTTGGTTATTGAATTTCATTATCGTTTATGTGATTATGTTTTTCTGCGTGGTTGTGATTCATTTTTCTTATATTGTTGAGTTAAGACTGGTACAGCTTATGGATGATATGAGTTGGCATACTTATATCATTCGCTGGGCCTCAGTTACGTTCCTGTGTTCCCGTATTCCGGGAAGCGGGGCGTGACAATGTTTTTAGTGGTATCAGAGCTCAGGTTTGAGCTAATGTGTTAGTTGACTAATACATTAGACAGACTTGACTCAACCAAGCTGACTCAACAATATGTACACCACGTTGATCACATGGATAATGAATAACCAACATAATCTGGATACTTCTCTGTATTGATTCCTCCTTGATCCCTTCACAATCGGTCCTTTCATTTCTCATTTGTTTCGTCCCTTCCATTCATTTACATTTATTAATTTCTTATTGGGTATAGAATCTTTCTTTTTGTCCTCATATTATTTTGATTCCGGTGCAAGCAATCTCTGATTTTTTTGCTTGTCTCGTTGATTCCTTCTTATTTCAACTCGTGTGTCGTTCATTGTTTTCCCTGCCTTGCATTCATTTTTAATTGTTGATTCATATTGAATATCGTGTTAGCTATTTCTTCTCCGCTATATTCTCTTCAATTCCGATTTTGCCCCTCGTCCTTCTTCCTTCGAATTCAATTCCTTAATTTTCTTTTGCCCCTTCTGGTCATCAATCTCTTTAACTCCTTATTGGGAGTGGCTTCGTTTTTCTCCTATCTATTTTATAATTATTTTTCCCGAATACCTTCTATTTTTCGATTATTAATTGTTATATTTATTTTCGATCTTCCATAAAAATGTTTCTCAACAAGGGTTCTTGTTATTCCGAATAATGGTGTGTTTTAACTTCACTTTTCGTTTTTGATCGACTATATATTTCTACTGGATCATTTCGATAAGACAAATTCTTATTTGTTGTATAATACTACTATTATTACTATTATTATTATTGATATTATTTTCATTATCATCACTAGTATTATTATTTTTACTACTATTGATATTCTTATTGTTGTTTTCATTATTTTATTATTGTTGATTAATGATGAATTACTTCCACAAATGTTGGACCCGAACTATATCTTGTCTTGCATTACTACTTTTTCTAGTGTTGTTAATATTTCAATATTATTGTTATTATTATTATTATTATTATTATCATTCTTTTTGCAATTACTATTATCATTATTGATGTGATCACTGTTCTTATCATTGATATTCTTATTGTTAATAGTATCAATATTTTGTTATTATTATTGCTATTCGTGTTATTATTTTTATCGTTACTATTATTATTATTAATAATTTATTTCGAGCCCGAGCATTCTCAATTTTATATACACTTCACTACTTCGGTGCAACCTAATGTCGAGATGGCAAATATGCAACTCGATGTCAATGGAGGCAAATCGCAACTGGATATCGGCGAGGCAAAATATGCAGCCGAATATTTGGATGGCAATTTGAAACCTGATGTCGTGGAGGCAAATATGCAACTTGATGTTAAGGAGGCAAGATTTTCTACCTATTACTAATTGATACTTCAAGATTCGTTACTTATATAATGAAACTGATGGTAAGGAAATATTTTCGTTATTATTGGTATTATTATTATTACTGTCATTTCAATTGATGTTATTATTATTGTTTTCGTTACCTTTAGTACTCTTATTATTTTATTACTATTATTATTACTGTTACTTTATTGATGTTATTGTTATTAATGCTATTATCATCATTATTATTATTATTATTATTATTATTATTATTGACATTATTTTTAATGTTATCATTATTATTATTATTTCATTATTTTCATAAATGTGTTGAATTTTATTCGGTCACGAATGTATTATCATTATTATCAGTATTATTGATATTTTTATTGCTTATTTGATTATGACGATTTTAATTACTATTATTATTATTGTTGTTATTATTTTTATTATTATTAATATTTTTATTATGGTCATTGTTACTTGTATCATTGTTGTTATTAATATTTTAATATTATTTTGTTATTATTAATACTATTTTTATTATTATCATTGTTATATTTATTTTTATTATTATTGTTATTATCATTCTATTAATATTGATATTGTTATTTGTTGTTGCTATTTTTTCTGTTAAAGCTAGTCTTAATCCGTATTATATCTTTTAATTATGAACATTAAAGCTCAAGCCTTATATTCACCTTGTATTATTGCTTGTCTCTATTTGGAGCCATACCCTTTGTGATTCCTGTGTCTTAAATTTTTTCTCCCTGCTCGGTTCGTCGATCAGTGCCATGTGGTCTACAACAACAAGTCTGCAACTTGGAACGTCGCCGTCAAAGCAGCGCAGCGGAAGCGTGGTGGGCCTATAGCCCATAGGTCTCAGAATTGTCTTATTGTTTCCCTTCATTGCACTACTTGCTCTTCCTTCATACATTTGCATTGTCTTCGTTCATTGAATCTCTATTGGACATCATTCTAGATCACCCCATTATTTATCTATGACTTTCTTATTCTGGTGTTGCCACCTTCTTGACATTTCTTTGAATCCCTTGTTTTGTTATTCCCCAGAAGAGTTGTTTTGCCTTATCCTATATACCGCCTAAGCAAGTTTCGAGGACGAAATTTTTGTGTAAGGTGGGTAAGATTTGTAACCCCTGTTTCCCCAAATACGTATTTTCTGTATATTTTCCTGTATTTAAAATTTGTTATCAATTAATATTTATTTATTTTATTTTATTTTCCGTTTTCAAATTCACTGTTAAAATGTATTATTGATCTTTTGCTAAAATCTACTTTTAACAAATTATTTTATTTGTAACTAGTTCCCATGATTCTTATATTATATTACAATTATTATTATTATCATTATTGCCTTGATTATTAAGGAAAATATGATTATTATTATTACTGTAAATTTTCATGAACATTTTTATTATGATTATTATTATTATTGCTACTTGATTAATTATTAAAAACCTAGTTCTATGTATCAATCACATTTGTACTCATTTCAAATAACTTCTACATTTTAATACAAATTACATCTTGTTTATAAACCCTATTTTCCCCACTGGATTTTACCCATTACCCATTTGCCCCTATTGGATTTTAATTATATAAATTGGTTTGTAAACCATACCCACTCTCTTATTGGGTCACCTACCCGTCAATACCCAAACCCACTAACTCATACTACCCCCAATCTCTCCCTAACAGACTAATCATGTCAATCCCCCCTAATCACTCTCCAAATCAGTAACTTCTAATTATTAGGTAAATAAATCCCTAATAATTAGCTCTCTAATATCTCCTCCTATCTTGTAACTCCCCTAAAATCTCTCTCCCGTACTCTCTCTCTCTCCCTCTTCTCTGTTAAATCAAACCACAGCAAATAAAAAACGAAACAAACCAATCAAACAAAACAAACGAATCAAAAACCCAAACTCATCTCCCTCTTCCTCCCGCTCATCATACTGTCGAACCCATCGACCCACCACCATCACCTTCGCCTCGTCAACCCCACCACAGCCGCCGCCGTCGCCCGCAAGCCATCGAACCCAATTTCACCATCATCGACGCCATTACCATCGCCATTACCACCATCCACCGTCTTCTCCACCATTACCCAACTTCGAACCCATCAACCTCACCCCGAACCCTCTAGCTTCGCCGTAGCGCCTCCCCGCACCGTCGACGAACTCCGAGCAGTCCCCCCCGTCATCGCTTCCCTGTTCGATCGCGAAGAGCAGAGCACGCCTTTTCCTCGTCGCAAGCTCCACCGCCACCACCCATTACCGTCGTCGATTGCTCCTCAGTCGAACTCCGACCACGCCCCATCGTCGCACGCCGCCAAGTCGCCGTCGTCCTCTCTCTCCCGCTCGCTGTCGAAACAAGGAAGAAGAAGAAGAACTGTTGGGCGGGATTGGATATCAGCCTTTGGATTCGCATCAAGATCCGTGCTCTCTTGTCTGATCAGATCCGTGTTTGGTGTTCGCCCGCAGCAGATCCGAAGTCCGTGCTCTGTGTTTGGCCCAGATCCGGTGTGGAGGAGTCCGCTGATTGGCTGGTTTGGCTGTTCTGTGTTCGGGAAACAGCGGATCCTCTTGCTGTTTGCTGTTTTGCCTGGATCGGGTGTGGGAGAATTGTGCTGTTTGCTAGCTTTCTTCACACGGTCTTTGCACGCACTCTTGGGATTGATCCCCGGGATACTGATCCCGTTATTCCTAAATATTTCGAACCGTCTACAAAGTAAAAGGCAAGTCCCTCTTATCGAATGTATTTTTTTGTATCATATTCGATAAATATTGTTGAAATTCCGCAAGTGGATCTTATTCAAAATCGTAAAATATCATTGTGTCAATCGTCGAGATGCCACGGATTTACACGAGCGAATCCAAGTGGTAGTCTCGACATCGTGCCATCTTTTGCCTCTAAAGTATAAAAAATGTTCATACATCATATAGTTATAGTTATTGATTATAAAAATAAGGAATTGTAGACACATTTCATATCATGAAATTAAATGACAAATGGTTATAGTAGATTGTAGAAAATTAGTTGATCGTTAATGTGATTGTTATTGCTAATTGTTGAATTGGAATTATTAAAATGTTAGACCTCACCTATATTAATACCATATTCACCTAAGATTGATTCGTTGCAATTAAGATTAATCAAACTGTAATTTGCTATTATTAAATTTTATTTGTACCATTTTACTTAAAAAAGAACATGTAGACTATTCAGAAAATTACGCAAATCTGAACCTTAACATGCTGTTTAGACCTAGAACACTTCATTAAAATCAGAAACTCCCTGAAAGTAAAACGTAGGTCTATCTGTCTAGATGTCGATAGACACCAAAACTTTCGAATTCGGAGTTGTACTGCTCCAGTTATGAACCTTTTACCACAGCTGCGCTGTAATTACAGATTCACGTATATAACAACTTAGGCTAATGAATTAAGTGAACTATTAATCATATATGACCAAGATAAATTCCAGATTTGTAAATAACATGTTTAGGGTGTTAAAAAGTATTTTCACTGATTTTTATAATATTTATTTACTGCCTTTATAATTAAAATTAGACAACATCTACACCCAGCCAGATTTGGGATTCTATGCTTTATAATGTACAATTGTGTTTATAATGTTATATTTAGTGTATTTAATTGTATATAGTGTATTGCATGATCCTAGGGTTGTTGTCACCTTTTTCTAGCACCCTTTATTAATTGCATTAATGTGTGTTAACTGAATAAATCAAAGCCGGGGTTAAGGGTGGATTAGGGTAGTTGATGACATAGTGACTGTACTCGGAAGAGGGGCCCGTGTTTCCCTAATTATCGGTATATTGGTTATTGGTTATTGGTTATTGGTTATATCGATCATCGGTTAATTGCAGATTACTGACTACAGTATCTCGATTGATTTGATCATCGGTCATTATTGAATAATGTTCCCGAGTACATGAACTATAGAATCTACCACCTTAGTCTAAACGAAATTGATTGTATGCATGGAACCTGTAGTATGGGATGCAGTAGTACGTGCATTAGCTAGGATAAAAAAAAATGAATAATAGACTTAAGGCCCCACCACATTATCATTGTATATTGTCACCTCAATGAACAGTGTTATCATTATTATTGCCCTTATTGGTATTGTTTATCGTTATTGTGGTAAATCGTATTTAATGCATATTATATTGTTATCTGTTTTACACTGTTCAATACTATCGACTTCATCGTTCATTTGAATTCATTGCTATACCTTTATTGCCATTGTTTCACTGTTTCTCCACTTGCATGTCCACGACTTGCTCTAAGGACAAATTATTCTTTCTTTTTAGATGAACAAGTAACAGGTGTTCAAGGAGAATCTTCAGAAGACATTGGTGAGCAGTTCTCTACGATTGGAGCTGGAGCCTATCGAACTATTTGGGTAAGTTCTTGTATTCCAGATTTGGTTATTGAATTTCATTATCGTTTATGTGATTATGTTTTTCTGCGTGGTTGTGATTCATTTTTCTTATATTGTTGAGTTAAGACTGGTACAGCTTATGGATGATATGAGTTGGCATACTTATATCATTCGCTGGGCCTCAGTTACGTTCCTGTGTTCCCGTATTCCGGGAAGCGGGGCGTGACAGGAATGCTCGAAATAAATCTGTTTTTCATAGCAAATCTATCACAGTGGAAAAGCTCATTGCTAACACTAAATTCTGAATTTTTCATTGGCTAGATGCGAGTGGGGAATCGAAGACGAAGCGCAAGATCATTCAGGAACTCCAAGCAACCGGGGACAGTGACCTTATGAGGCCAGCAACAACATCCTCCCAGCCAAGTGATGACGACTCTCGAGCGTGATTTTATCCCTTGTTATTGTAATTAATGATGAATGTTTTGGAGGCCAGTTTATTGCCTCCGTTTTGTGTTTTTCACTATGGTTGATCTGACCTTTTTGTGTTAGCGATGGTATGTGGTACAACTAAGTGATAGGATCATAGATTTGGGCTAGTTGAGGTGCAAGACAGACGTCTGCTGCCATCTCTACGTCCCAACCCTATGCCATCCTGACCTTATTTGTTACACAAACCAATCGTTCTCGGTCATGGAATCAACATGCTTTTGTAAACTTCCGACTCTACTTTTATTCTAATATACTTTTTGTGAGGTAGGTTAATCCTACCTTTTGCCGGTAAAAAAAAAAAAAATTATGATGGTGATGGCCATTATATATAATAATGTATTAGAAGTTGATATAAGCACGTCTGAAAAAGAAGTCGTCAGTGGAAGCAATGTGCATGGGCGGATCTGGGCCCAAGCAGCCCAAGCAGCTGCTTTGGGCCCCCAGATCTTATAGGGCCCCTTAAATTTTTTTTTTGCTTTTAAGTTAAAAAAAAAAAAAAAACAGAAAAAGGAACCCAACCGTCTCCCCCAGATTTCTGAACGTTTATTACTTTCTTTACTTATTTCCTGATTTCTCTCCAATCTCCATCTCAATCTACTCCCAACTTTCCAAGTTCTACCTTTTCTCTCCAATCTCCATGATTCCATCTCCTGATTTCTCTTCTAATCTTGAGTCTTATTGAAATCTAACTTCCCAAGTACCACCGGACCTTCGCCGCATCGCGCCGCGCGTCGCGCGTCGCCGCCCCGCCGCCGCGCCCATCGGCCATCGCCGCGCCCGCGCGTTGCCTCTTGCCTGCCACTCTGCCAGTTAGGTAATCATCCATTCATCTTTGATTCTCTATTTATCTTCTTCTTCTTGAGTAGTTGAGTTCTTGACATTGTTTCACAGATCACAGATGCTTGAATATATTATATGAATTCTCCCCTAATTAATTAGATGAGGAAACTGCGTAATGTAGAAGTTACGCAATTAATCAGAATGATGTATTTATTATGTATCGCAGTAATCAATCTGAATCATCAACTTCCATGTGAAATTAAATCTATAAGTTATTCGTAAATTATGATGCTTCAGCTTCATTAATAACTTATTGTTTTTTTTTTTTCATTTTTCAATTTCCAGTTCTCAGTAATCAGCCATTCAGCCTAGTACATCTTCTCTAAGTTCTCTTCTTCTTCTTGTTTTTTTTTTTTCTTTTCATTTTTCAGTTATGGTCCTTATGGACCCTGGTTGAGATTAATTTTTTTGGTTAATTGTACTGTTGACTGTTGAGTTATTATATGAATGCTTGGTAGTGGTTTCCCTGAATGCGGACTGTTGCACTCATGGATGAATCATTCGGTAGTTGTGATTTAAGTTGCAGGACTACATAGTGAAAATTGAAGCAGTATAGTCATGATTTTGTGGGATGACATACAACTTGTGGAGGTGCAAGTTGTATAGTCATGCTTCCAGGAGGGGATGATAATTTTGCGTGTTTTCTGGTATATGTGTGTGTGTGTGTGTGTGTGTGTGTGTGTGTGTGTGTGTGTGTGTGTGTGTGTGTGTATATATAAATTTGATTTCATTTAACTAGTTTGTCCTTCCGGCTCAAAGTTTGTTTGAATTTAAATAATTCTAATTTTTTATTTTGCAAACTTAAAAAGGGCCTCATTTTGAAAGTTGCTTAGGGCCCCCTGAAACTCAGATACGCCCCTGGCAATGTGGACGGTGCAGAAATAAAAGTGAAAGAAATAAAGACAACGGAAGAAGAAAACACAAAATTTGAAGAATAATGGATTATAGGGATATTGAAGTCCTCCCTTATAAATAGAAGCGGTGTGTTGTAATGTTATCGAAGTGTGAAAGAGTGTAATATATTGAGTCACAGCTCTTCCAAGCGCTTCCATCACCTTCTAATCCTTTCTAATCCATTATTATCTATAATGACTATCACCGTCATTATTACCATACCTTTACCAACGCAACACCATATGTCACTTTCTTTCTTTATTAATTCCATATGAATCTCCTTTAATCAATTATGCTTGCAATATGTGACTCTTCCTTTCTTCTCCATTCACGTTGCTTATTAACTGATAATATATGTAGGGGATGACACAAACAGGTGGGGAGAGTTAATTAATAATGTTAATAATGATTAGTGATGATGATGATAATGATAATAATGGATGATGAAGGCTACATAAAAGAAAAGAGAAGAATAGAGAAGAATGGAGAAAAAGAATATGACATGTTGCATTAGTTGAAGCATAATTAAGTGCATGCATATTGAAATGTTAAGTGAAGGCATGTTGAATGAAAATGACATGCATACGGTGTTGCTTTAGCAACATGACAGAAATGATGCATGATAACTTATCCAGAAGGCTTATATATATATTGTAACTCTTGTTTTTCGTTTTTCGTATTTTTTGTGTATTTTGTCTCTTTCATGAGTACTTGTACTCTCTTGTATTTTTCTTGAACCGTATATCGGAGTTGTTTTCAATATATATTCATTTTTGTTTCATTTTGAGTTCTTTGTGTTGATTTGTTTGTCTTTTGGTTTCGTTCTCCATTGATTATTGCTCTTTTCTCTTCATTGGATTCTTGTTCTCTTTATTTTGTTCTTGGGTGCTCGCGCGTGGTGTTTTGGTTAGTTACCCTATTCCCAATCCTATTGCTTTTGATCCCTAATTGATTATTAAAGCCAAATTGACCTATAATCCTATTTTGAGTCCTATTCAATTTATCCTAATCAAATCCTAATTAAACTAATCCTAGTTCTTCTCCTATTGGACCCAATTGAACCTAAATACCCAATTACCCATATCCTACTACAAACCCTAATACCCAACCCTATATAATCTCTCATCCTCTCAACTAAACCCTAACCCTAACTCTCCCTCACCAGCCCCTCTCTCTCTCCCCGACTGCGCCTAACCCCAGTCGACCGAACCCCACCTTCGGCCTGTGCACCCATCGACCGATCACCCCTGCATCCCGACCGACCCATCTCTCCATTGCCGATCGACTTCACCTAGCCGATCACCCCTACATCGAGATCCACCCTCTCTCCACCTCATCCTTCCGTTCTCCCGTCCCTTGGTCATCCACCGTCGATGACAACAGCAGCCAGTCGACCGCCTCGACACCCTTGCTCTCTCTCTCTCTTGGATCTTGGGTTCGCGCGTGTTGGAGTTTGCACGTGCGAGTTGTTCGTTGATTCGTGAATTTTTGTTCGTGGATTTTGTTCGTTGTCGGGATCCATTCCCGTTATTCTTGGTGTTCTTCGTTTTCGTCTTCGGTTAAGGCAAGTAACTTGTACTCCAATTCCTTTGTATGATATAAGTCAAAAATACCACTTATAGTGTAGTTGGGTTCTAGAGACAACTCGTGTGTGTGTGTTATTTTTAAAGAATTTTGTCTCTATTGTGCTATTGACCATAGTTGCCTCACGACACAAAATCGACATGAAAACAACTAGGTTTGACCGTTCTTGATTTATTCATATATGTGAGATAATTAGGTGAAATAATGTGTCTGATAAGATCCATGTAAGATGATGGTTGTGAATATGTTATATACTCTATTTCATGATGTTTGGACACTTAGTAGACTCTATACCATGTTTGATTGTGATTGGAACAAGTTTCGTATGATTTGTGTTGGTTTTGTTGTTAAAGAAAAATCTGTAATTGTCGATAATCAGTTTTGATTTGTATTTTAGACCATATTAAGGTCAGAATTCTTAATTTTTTTATTTGACATGAATTGTAGAGAAATCTGTCTTCTTTCCAATCTCTCTGACTTTGCTCGATTTCGTTTTCGTATGAGTGAGTTATGGCTGTTTTATTACAGAGGTGTAATTTATTTTCAGATTTCGTTTCTTGATGATTTTGATGATTAAACTATTTTGATACTAGTCCTAACTATATTATTTTGATCTGAAACTTTGCACAGAATTTCTATACCTATCAAGGGATTACCCAGAATTTTGGTTGATTTTACTGATGAGTTTTATATGCCGTTTCATGCTTGTTTATGAAAGTTATATTTGCTGTATTTTACTCGCTGTTCTGTAAAGAATCGTATTTTCACCCTATTTCCTTTACTGTATGGAAAATATCTATGAAATATGAAAGTTAACTTATTTTGTCTATTTTCATCTCCTTTTGGAGGATTTGGATTTCGTTTCACAGTTTGCGAGATATTACTATTTTCGTACAGCAGTGTTGGGAGTTCCAGATTTGCTAAACTATCGTTTCTTGATGTTTTCTGATTTTTGTTGACTGAATTAATTTTCTGGAATATTATGAAACTTTATATTCTGATACTAGACATATAGGGGATTATCCCAGATTTTTTCTGAATTTATTTGAGGAGTTTTAATGCTGTTTTTCTGACTGAGAATTCGGTTTACTGATTTCTGGCTGAACATATTTCCTGGATTTAAATCAGTTTTGAGTTATGATTTTGTGAAGTACTATATGACTTATACATAATCTCTGGATTCGTGTGGAAGTCTATTTTCCAGATTCTTCGACGGATTTAGATTTGAATTCTGTAGTAACAAAAATCACTATTTTAATACTGTACTGTCATGCTGTCCTGAATATGAACATACACTGTTTTACTCGTTTATGTGACCATATATCATCTATGTTTATTTATTTGTTTCCCTAAACCTAATACTGATTGTATCATGTTAGTTTGACACTATTTCATGCACTATCATGTCTATTGATAACCATAATAAAAGTGATCAAGCCGGGATTTCTTAAGGGAAGATCTAGTAGTAGAAAATATGGAAACGTGTACTTGAAAGGAAACTAGTGTTCCATACTGTTACTGTTACTTGTACCGCTACTGCTACTGTTTCTTTTACTGCTACTATTACTGTTACTTTTACTGCTACTGCTACTGTTACTGATACCTGAGTACACTGCCCCATTATGGTCCACTATGAAATCTAAAAGCGAAACTGTTTGTTGTAGCAACCATGTAGTAAAAACCGAGATGTATGAAGTGCTACCTAGCTAGTAATACAAACAAGACTGTAAGAACATAAGACTGATACTGTTAGACTGAGACTGTTAGACTGATACTAGTGGACTGATACTGTTATACTGTTACACTGGTGTACTAAGCTTACTGTTACTAGACACTGTTAGTTGCCATATGACACTATACTGGACACATTCATTTGTACTGTTAGCATATCATGCTAGTTGACTTTGTTTTACTGGTTCATGCTAGTTATTACTGTTGATGGATTATTCCATGCTATTTGTTTAGCTTTTTCATGTACTTGTATCCTACATTATAAGTGGTCCGTAACTTGCATTGACGGTTACTTGTTTTCTTTTTTCTTCTCCTGCAATTATTAATTGCAGATCAGGATGGTTAGCTGCCCGACGACATTAGCGAAATGAGATATTAGTGCTGGATTTCTTGCTTATTAGTATTGCTATTATTGTTGCTTTGAATAATGTATTTTGAGTACTTGGATGATTCCTTTGTATTTTTGGATGATGTGACACAGGATTTTGCCTTATCCAGATTCTGATTTATTTGAGATTAATACATTTTGTTTCAAGTAAATTCTGTTGGTTCATTAATTCAATTTTGAATGTGTGTGGTTGATTCTCTTTTGCTTCTGACTATGATTATTTTGTGAGATATAGTAAAGATTCCTGAACAGCTTATGGATGATGCAAATGATTTGCTGGGTTGAGTCGCGTATTTGTATTCTGTATTCTTTTTGGGAAGTGGGGCATGACATATATACTAGATTTGCCCGTGGGCACGTGCCTATGGCACGCCTTTGAAACGATATAGTATATGAAAAGCCTTGTAAACAGTAAAACAACAATTACGTAGCTCAAGTTTGAATAGTATGACAATAATTAGTTGTAAATAAAAGTCTGTGTTTAGTTGAAAAATAATTATAAATGAGGGTATAAAATCCAACTTCTTAGAACTTTGAGGGTGGAAAATGATTAAATTTAACAATTGAAGAGATATTTTCTATTTTCAATGTAACATGAACAATAAAAACATAAAAAATCTTTACAAACCTGAAATATGAAAATCTAAATTTCTGAGTAAATAGAGAGAGAATGAGAGAGAGAGAAATAATTTAAAAAAAATAAATGGGTTGTTTTATTATTTTTTTTTTTGGGGGGGGGGGAGGGAATTTGAATTTGAGTTTTGGGGAAAAAAATGTGTTTTGTGAGGTTAGATTTGGGCCTTTGATTTTGAGGAGATTGGAGGTGAGCCACTTGATAGCTTGCTTTGTGTTTTATTATATATACTAGGTTTGCCCGTTGACACGTGCCTACGGCACGTCTTCGGAATGGTGCACATGGTTTGATTATATAAAATAGTTTTGGAGGTCCAGCAAATTAATTGAAGTAGCAAACATATTATATGAGAAAGCAGTATATCTACCTTTAAGCTCAACCATCGCCTTCTTGATCATTAGCTTGAACTTACCTGGAAAGCATATAGTTTGTTAGAAACACTGCATAGAGTTTTTTTTAACTTCAGCATCACTTTTAAATGCTTGTAATAGTTATGCAAGGACATTATCAATTAGGTTTTATAGAGCTTACTCTAATTCCATAACCACTATAAGTATGTCTAAATACAATGGTAACGCAAGTGCATGCGTGAAGGTATCTACAATACTAATAATCTAAACATTTGTTTGTCTGAGACTCAGTTTGCAATTGAAATACCTCTTATTATTATTTCAACTAAAATGAAATACATGAAATTATCAAAACTCTAATCCAAGCTAATCATTTCTTTTATCTCCACTTTGTCTCCCCATTGCACCTTTATAAAAAAAAAATCAAAATGGATAAATAACAAATTTACTTTAGCTGTCTTTCATGAGTGAAGAGTTTGCACCCTTCATTGGTAAACTCCAGTCATCTCAATCTTATATATCCAAATATACACTAAAAGTTCTTATATGTTATGTTATCCAGGGTTTCTAATAACCAGTTAAGGGAACACTTCACGATAGTATTTTTTCTTGTAGTAAAGAAATTAATGTTGTATTTTTGCTAAGTTATTAGGTTGCTAGTTAGCTTACCTGTCCTGCTATGGTTAGGAAGCCCAAATTGAGGCCACCAAATAATCCACCTCTCACTTGCGTACACCTTAAATCAAAACCAATAAAAAACTCATCAAATAAATCACCAAATTAAAATTTTTTAAATCCAAAAATAAAACAATCATACCTCTTTGAACTTAAATCCCATGCGCACACAAAATTCGAGTCAGCAAAAAACTGAGTAATCCCCTGCACAAAAAAAATTAAAAATTAGAATGAAAATTCGGTTAATGAGATGAAATTAGAGTCATCGCATCGCATATAGAGGCTCTCGATTCCGTGGAGGGGAGTCGTCGATACGGAGTTGCTTGATATTCGTGCTCGATTTGGTAGAGGGGAGTCACCGATATGAAATCATCAGCAGAGCAGATTTCGGCGACGACCTCTTGATTGGGGTTCGACATTGGATTTGGATTTGGATTTGGATTTGCTTTGAGACTTTCAAATTTTCGAAATGTAATTTTTTTCAAATTTAAAATTTTTAAAATTGTAAAATTTAAAAATTTTAAATTTTTTAAAATTTTTAAAATTTTAACTTTTTTTAGTTTTTTAATTTTTAAATATTTAAAAAAATTAATTTTTATAATTTTTTAAAAGTTTTTGATTTGTTTTTATATTTTTTAAATTATTTTTAAAGTTATAAATTTTTTAATTTTTTAATTTTTTAATTTTAAAAAAATTTTAAAATTTTTATTTTCTTAATTTTTTGAATAGAAGAGAGAGAGAGAGAGAGAGAGAGAGAGAGAGAGAGAGAGAGAGAGAGAATTAAATAAATAAAAGAGTTGTTTGGGTGCCGCGGGGGGGGGGGGGGGTATGTGTTTTGTGAGGTTAGATCTGGGTCTTTGATTTTGGAGGGATTGAAGGAGAGCCACTTGATAGCTTTCTTTGTGTTATATATATATATATATATATATATATATATATATATATATATATATAGGGGTCGGTTCGGGTGAGAACCAACCCTGGGGTGAGAACCTAAGGGCCTCTCCCTACCACTCATCAAATCATTTTGTATGGCTGAGATTATGTAACTACAAAAAATGGTAATAGATCCTCATGTATAGACTTTTTTTGGTGTGTGACGGTTAAGGTAAATTTTTCAAATTGGAGAGAGAAATATTTGGTTCCCGAAAAATATGGGAGAAGATTTTGTATCCCATTAATAGCAAATGCAGAATCATTCACCATTTTTTTCCCTTAACCCTAATAATTACACAACAAAAAGAGTCTAGAGTTTTTTTTCCTCACGAATTCGTTCCTTCATCAACGAAAATTACTAAACTCTCGCGACAAGACCTAGGAGATTGTAGTTTAGGCGATTTCAATTTGGATAGAGATGCCATCGAAAAAGAACACGAAGAGGCTCATTTGCGACGGCGCCGGCGCCGGTGAGTTTTTTTTTTTTTTTTAAATTGTTCCGATGTCGCCTTTTATTATTTTATTTTCTTGCAATTCGTTCTACTTAATTGAATCCCCGAAAAATTTGTTGTTTTAATTATAAATTTCAGAATGTTGTTCGTGATAATTTTTCCTGTCAAATGATTTTTGAAATGCTTTAAAAGTTTGGCTTTATTGTTGGCGAATTAGAGGGTTATATAGGGCCTAAAAAAATAATAATTATTATTTTTTTAGTGAATTGCTATTTAATTATACTGTTGTTAATGTTTATGTGTATTGATCTTGGTATTCAGTATTTGAAAATTTTCATTCCATTAATTTTTTTGTTTGCTAAAAAAAGTTGCTATTTAATTGTACTTTAATTGCTATTTATATATGTGGATCTTGCTATTTAGTGTTTGATATTTTCAATTCCAGTAATTTTGGAATTGCTAGAAAATAGTTGCTATTTAGTATACTGTAGTTGTTGTCTATATAATATGTAGTTGCTGTTTATGTATTATGTTATTGATGGTTTTTGCATTCAACAGTTGCTATTAAAATGTAAACTTGTTGCTGTTTTAGTTTAATTAGTTGTTGTTTATGTGTTGATGATAATATTCCAGCTAATTAGAAATTTATTGATGTTATATAATGATGTAAATATTGTAAATGTTGATATTTATTAGATTGTAGTTGCTGTGTACATAATGGGTAGTTGCTAATTATGTTTTATTGTATTTATGGTTGTTTCAATAAATAGTTGCTAGTGAATGGTACTGTTGTTGCTGTTTTAAAATAAGAAGTTGCTATCTATATGTGTTAACTTGTTGTAATTGATGTCTTTGTGTTATTTCTTTCGAAGGTGAAAGTGTTTCCAAAACAAGTTCAAGTTGCGCACGTAGTGTTAGAAAGAAAGCAAATATTGAAAGTTGTCAGAAGAATGTAAACGACGACTTTGTCGAAGTAGATGCTGGAAATAAAAGGGGTAATGGGAAGCCGACTGAGAACGTCGCCGATGACCCAGTTGTACTTAGTAGGACATGCTCCCGTATTCTGGTGAATGCTATTAAAGACATGAAGGATGCACAACGACGTGCTGTTATTGAGATGGGATTTGGTAACATCCTGCATTTGAAAACGAAGAAGGTGCCAGCTTCTTTGGCGTATTGGGTTCTTGATCACTTTGATCCTAGGAGCTGCGAATTGAAGATGGATAATAGACGGTCACTTCATGTGGAATCCGATGACGCTGCACTAATTTTCGGACTGCCGAGAGGTAAGCGCCAATTAGATAGAAAGCGGAAAAGGGAAGTATGTCCGAAGGTTATGGAGTGGAAACAGCAGATTGGGGAAGATAAAGTATTAATCAATACTCTGAAGGACAAGATGCTTGGCGAGGTTGATGGTGGCGTATGGTTCAAGCGTCATTTCATGGTTTTATTAGGAGCTTGTCTATTTGAAAATTCGGGTAATGGGTATGTGAATCCCCAAATATTGAGCAACTTGGAATGTATGTCGACGCTAAGGGAGTACGATTAGGGTGATTACATGGTGAGATGCCTCATAGAATGGAAGCTGAAATGGGAGGGGAAAAAAACAAAAACTTCATCGGCCCGACATTGTTCATTGTGGTGGGTTTTCGTACTTCATAAATATATATTTTGTGTACTGTAATTAGCAATATGAATAGCTATAAGTTGCAACTAATAAAATATTGGGTTAATTGATTTTTTCAGCTCTTTACCTCGATCGAGTCGTATTTTTTATATTATTTTTAATTGTTTTATTTTTTCATATCTTTTGTAGGCTCTTTACCTCGATCGTGTCGTGTTCTTGAGAAGAACCGTCCCAAGATGTTATCCGTTAATAAAGGTTTGGACGTTTAGTGAGATGTTCAAGCGGGAGAAAGATGAAAAGAAACACGGAGGTTTCGGGACAGGACATCTTTGCGACCGATTCGAATGGTCGGGTGAGGAATTTGAAGAAGATAAGGATGCTGAAGTTCTTGAAAAAGGATCTGAGGAGCGTACGGAAATGTCAACCGATGGTGAAAGTAGTGAAGTGTAATACCCCGATTTTTCCTAATATATGGAGATTATTTATTTTGTTGCACGTGGTATGCACGTGTAATATTTTGGTTATTATTTTCAACATGATAAGTAAGAGCATTGTTTTTATAAAGGATTTTTTCTTAAAAGCCCAAGTGTTAATTTATTTATCTCTTCTACAAAATAATTATTTTGGCCCAATTAATTTTAGCCCATGAATTTAAACTCTATTATTATTTTCTACAACTTGTAATGTGTAGCATCTTTTCTTTTTTACCGGGTATGGATGTACAAATTGTGTAGGGTGGTTTGTGTGTGCACGTGCACTCAACGTACACGTGCACAAGGCACAAGCTTGGCCGGTTGGGTGAGTGGGCTTAGATCATGGGCGGTTACATATGAGGTGTGAGTAGTTTTACAACTTCCTAGTGAATCCTAGCCCTTGATTTTCCAACTCCCTAGTGCATCTTAGCCCTCCATTCCCCTTATATTCTAGTATAAATACCCCCTCTCATTCCCTATCTCTTTTACACTAAAGTTATTATTGTAAGAGAGGCATTCTGTGAGATTGTGTGTGGGAGCTTTTCTGTGAAGGCCGAGTAGTAATCTGAAGGTTTCGGTGTGGAGCAAAGGAGCAAGGAGCGAGGAGTCGTTCACTGCACTAAGGAGCTTTTTGCTGGATTTCGTCTATTTCTTCAAATAAGGTGGGTGTTTCTCAGGACTTCTAATGTAGAAATTATACCATGATTGTTATAATTGCTGCCATGTTATGAAAAGTAAATTTAATGTATTAGAAATTGCCTGAGCATGCTGTTGATAACAAGAACGAGTGAGTCGGTACAGTCGACTGTCGCATGAACCAGTCGACTGGTACGAGACAATTATTTTTCATGATATGGTAATAAACATATGTGCAAATAGACGTAATCGTGTGATCACTAATTTTATATTTTCCCTATGACACATATGATGGAGGGATGGTAAATGGATGAAAAGAACTAGCGATGATTGACAAAACTAAGAACTGTCGGTGCAGTCGACTGACAAGGTGTTCAGCCGACTGGTGCATCGATTTAAGTATGAATATTCGGCAATTCCATGAAATGAGATATTCCATTATGTTAACCTAGTATAATGGTTTGAGATTTACATCTTCATCTTCGTAAGAAAGTTATGAATAGTGTGAGTGCATGTTTAAAGTGTTTTTCTTAAAGAAAAGAACACATTAGTAATTTGAAATTCCATGCTACCATGTTACTGAACAAGTAAGAAGTGTGGTGTCTATAAAATATGAATGTATGTATGCTGTGATGAAAGTGCATATGAGAACGGTTGGAAAGATAATCTCTGTTTTGGAATTAAGAAACTGACCAGTCGACTTAGTGCGTGTAGCCAGTCGACTGAGCTGAACATGGAAATGTACTATTAAAGAATCCCAGAACAGACGACTGATGGATGAACAGTCGACTGTCATGTGGATGACACTGTGAACATGAAAGGTTGCGGGACAGCCGACTGACTGTGTGCAGCAGTCGACTATCCCGAGTATTTATGATGAATCTGTATTGACTGTATGAGTCGACTGGTGTCCTTCCAAGTCGACTGTACAGAGTGCACTTTGGTATGTATGAGATTTCATTTTATTTATTGCTGTTGGAAGTTGTGAACTTTATGATCGAATTCTATGAACTCTTTTTATGACTGTGTGGATTTATGTAAAACGAATCATAAATGGGAATTGAGAATTAAATGAATATGAAAGGCTAAAATCATGATGAGAAAGTCTGTGAGACTCTAAATGAATGATGAGCTGAAAGTGCTCAATTGAAAGTTGTGAATTGTAAATTGAAACCAAGAGTAGCTAAGTCTCCCCTGGCAGTGAAATGAATGAAATGAAATGAGAATTGAAAGACCAAGGTTGGTCATGTATTGAAATGAAATGATAAGTCCGGTTTGGTGGAGAGGCTAACTCTAGAGCTTTGATTTGTATTCATGATTCTAATATTTAGTACATAGTGAAGAGGTGATGAAAGTGAGAGAAAAACATAAGTATGAGAACTAGGGTTTACGATGCGGGTGTGTGAGCCGCAGAATGCATGCTTGATGAGTCAAGACATGGCGCGGGCACAACTCAGAATGATCGGACCTTAGTCACGCTTGTGGGATGTTTTGGTGACTGCAAGAGGATTGTGTTCAGGGAGGAGGCTGAATTGCCGCAGAATGCATGCTTGATGAGTCAAGACATGGCGCGGAATTCTACTCCAGGGGCCAGGATACATGCTTGTACTCATAGAATCATCTAGGATACTCACTGTAATTACAGAAGTAGAGTAAGTCATGGCGAGGGATTGAACCCTACAAAAATGAAAAACGGTTAAGAGGCTTGCCCTCGGACCTATGTAGTATGGGATGCATAGAATCCGAACAAGTGTGCATTAGCGTCATGTAAATTAAATAATTGCATTAAGGATTAAGTGCACAATCACGACACGACATCATTAAGAGTTCCCTTTGATTTATATGCTTATATTGAACAAGTTTGTGATTGTTAAGAAATGAGATTCGTTATACTGTTTCTGGCATAGAGAGGATGGCCATGTATAATTATCGTCGGTTGAATAAACTGACGTACCCACAGTTTGTATGCAGGTAATTACAGGTGTAAGAGGAATGGATGCAAAAAGATTGTACCATGTTGTTGTACATTTATTTAATTGTTGTATTTTACTTTCGCTATGCAAAAGAAAAGTGTAATATTGATGTAACTCTGATGTATGAAGAAAAATTTGAATTTCCTTGTAAAATTGTACTAAAGAAAGTGAAAAGATCCTGTAGAACATCTCGAATTCAGTGATTTGGGATTCGGGGCGTTACATGAAGCCGGAGGCGCTGTTCGCTTGTTTGCGGATAAATTCCTTACCAAGGCAAAAATAATGGCTGATACGATGGTTGATCTAATGTCAATGGTCCGCGATGCGCCGGCAGAGATCATGTCTGATCCGAATGTCAAGAATATGGTTGATAAGGCTCAAGTACTATTGGGTTGTACAGCCAATGTAGCAGTAGAAAATGAAAATTTGGCAGATCAGCAAGCTGGTAGCACACAGAACATGTACAATTCCTTCTGGGCCCAGGATGATATATTCGATCAGTTAAAGGTGCTTGAGGAAGCAGCTGTTAAGCGTTTTGCATTTAATAAAGAAGTGGCCGCTAAAACAGATCGGCCAGACATGAGTGTATTGGGATGTAATGATCCAAGTTTTAGCCTTGGATTAACACAACTGAAAGGTGACAATGATACGGGAGCTGAGCAGGTTCAAGATCCCTTGTTGCAGGTTGATAAATAATGAATTATATATTTCTCCTTTTCAACTTTCCCTATACGAAAAGTTATTTTAATTGAAAGACTTGTGTATTTTGTAGGCACACAATAAGAGCACTGAGAAGGAGGAAGAAAAAAATGCACAGGTCATACCTTACAAATGTTATCTTTTTTGCTACGTTTAATGTATATACTTGCTAATTAATTGCTATGCAGTTGCTATTTTGTTTTGATTTTTTATCCAGTTGCTATGCAATTGCTAATTAATTGCTATACAGTTGCTATTTTGTTTTGAGTTTCTATGCAGTTGATATGCAGTTGCTAATTAATTGCTATGCAGTTGCTATTTACTTGAAATATTGAGTTTCTAAATAATTGCTATGCAGTTGCTATTTTGTTTTGATTTTCTATCCAGTTGCTATGCAATTGCTAATTAATTGCTATGCAGTTGCTATTTTGTTTTGAGTTTCTATGCAGTTGATATGCAGTTGCTAATTAATTGCTATGCAGTTGCTATTTACTTGAAAAATTGAGTTTCTAAATAATTGCTATGCAGTTGCTAATTAATTGCTATGCAGT
This sequence comes from Hemerocallis citrina, assembly GCA_017893485.1. Lineage (NCBI taxonomy): Eukaryota > Viridiplantae > Streptophyta > Magnoliopsida > Asparagales > Asphodelaceae > Hemerocallis > Hemerocallis citrina. Next base: position 256,669,664 of record CM030364.1, read on the forward strand.
TGCTATTTTGTTTTGAGTTTCTATACAGTTGCTAATTAATTGCTATGCAGTTGCTATTTACTTGAAATATTAAGTTTTGATATTATTCAGTTGCAGTCTAATTCTTATGCAATTGCTCATTACATTAAAATGTCATAGATTAAAGTAATGATAATGTATGTTTGTCAATATTAAAAATATTCTTATTGTGGAATAAAATTTAATTTTTTTATTATGAAAATAAAAAAACATATAATGAATGTTTTTCATTAGTATACAAAAGAACCATAATGTTTTTTCCTTTTTTTGTGTTTAGGAAATGGTGGACGGAAAAACAAATGATTATCAACAAAATGATGAATGGGCGCAAATTCCTGTTAGAAAATGTCGAAATCCTGTTAGAAAACGTCGATTTTCTAGTCAGGTATTGGTATTGCAGTTGCTATTTATAATCATTACAGTTGCTGTATAATCATGCTGCATTTGCTTATGGGAGTAGTATTTATGTTTGAAGGTTGTTCAAGATGCGGATCTAGGAAATAAAAAGCGTCAGATAAACCTGAGAAGTGGCAAGGTATTGGGATTGTTGTTTTTAAGATTAACTTCAATTGTTGTGCTATTTTTTGAATGATGTTAACTAGAATATTTGTTACCAACACTTCATAGGAAACCGAGACGCATATTCCGACTGATGGAGGGGAATACTTGATTGAGAAAAGTCCAGAAGAGGGTGAAAATATAAAGAAGAACAAAGACAGCCTGGGCGTGGAGATTAATAAGGTGAAGAAGAATTCTGATATTTTGAAAGCCAAAAACCCTGTTGAGACTGCACACCACATGGTACGCCGGAAACAAACAGAAAAGAAGAAGACTGAAAAATTAATTTCCCCATACGTCCGTAGGGAAGTGGCGTTGACTAACGGATGGACTGATACTGAAAAGAAGATTGGGTTCTGGGTGATGCACAATGCTGATGCTGATATGTAAGTTTTTCTTTAACGTATGCAATATTTTGCAAGTTATTATGAAATTCTGAGGATTTTTATAGCTGAATTATTATTTATTGATGTAGGATGGAGATCTTATTTTACACCGGACAGTTTCAGCTCAGGAGGGAACAAATGATTTCACTTTTGCCATCTGTTTATGTGGAAGCATCAGTTATTGATATTTGGAGTATGATACTCAATCACAAGGAGATGTCTCGGTCGAAAGGTTCACCATGTAGATTCTTCGCATATACATACCTAACTGTGAGTCTGACTGAAATTATTTATTTATTTATTTATTTTTTATTTATTTTTTTTTTTGCATTCTTTTGTTTGTTTCACCACTATTTCGGCCTAACATAATTTACGGTTAGGCATTCACTGCTGTGAACCCTATTAAAGAATGGACTATGAATAGACGAGGAGAGAAGTTCTTCGAGCGACTCGATGAGGAAATCGTTGATACGAAGTGGATGAAACTGGGCAGCATTGACATCGTAAGTTTGATGGTTATTAATTTTTTTAATGTTGGGCATATCTTACAATTTGTGACGTAAAAAAATTTGTTGCTATTTAGTTAATTTGAAATTGCTATTTAGTTATTTAGAAATTCCTATTCAGTTAGTTACACTTTAGTTAGTGTGAAGTTTCTATTTAGTAATTTAGAAATTGCTATTTAGATACTTAAAAATTGCTATCCTCATGTATATAATATTATTGTTGACTTGACGACTATGCATATTTCGTTTTGCGTATGCAGTTTGTGTTTCCAATAATACATGCAAGTCATTTTTACATGATGGTATATGACTTGAAGAATATGTGCATTGATCTTATTGATAACTCATCGGCGATGGATACTGGTTCGTTGAAGACGAAATATGGCGATGTTCCCGGATCACTGGTACGAACATTATGATAATTGCAAACCTAAATTTATAACGTTGTTAGTGCAGCCTACATTTAGTTAATATTGTTTTAAACATTCTTGCAGAACCAATTGTTTAATCTATTTTTGGAGTCAAATGGAAAAATTAAGGAGTCCACAGAACTGCGCAATGTAAATATCCGGAGGCTGAGTATGCCTTGGAGGGACGACACGAACAAGGAGGATTGTGGAGTGTTTCTGATGCGCCACATGGAGACATATCATGGCGGGGGAGAAAAAAATTGGAATAATGGCTTAAAGAAGAACAATAAGAGACAGCTTAATGTATTGAGGGTAAAGTACTGTGCTGCCATCTTGAAATCTGATGTTAATACCTTAAAGGATCAAGTTGATGCAGCATCGAACCTCCACTATCAGCAGCAATGTGTGGATGTGCCAATAGATTTGGGGCCCATTCTGCTTAATTACAGGCCGCCAACTAACTTGACCAAAGACTAAAGTGGTCTGAGTGTCGTTAGATTATAGTAGTCAGACGTATGATTCTTTTGTATACTAATGAATGATTCTTTTGTATACTAATGAATGATATTGAAATTGCAAAACAGTATGATTCTATTGTATACTAATGAATGATGTTGTTTTTGATCGATATAGACTCATTTTGAACATAATTAAGAAATCTTAGCCCTTGAAACTCAATTTTACACGTTGTGATTGGTTTATTTATTTTCATGATCATTATGACTGCAAATTTTATTCCACAATAAGAATATTTTTGATATTTACAAACCTACATCATCATTACTTTAATTTTAAATAGCAACTGTAATAACTATAAATAGCAACTGTAATAACTATAAATTGCAACTGAAATAATTATACAACAATACCTGACCACTTAACACAGCAACTGTAATAATTATAAATAGCAACTGTAATAAACAGTAACTGTAAGGAACGAAATGGTGAATGATTCTGCAGTTGCTATTAATTTGGGAATAAATATTTTCAATTCAAAATAGCAACTGCACAGAAACTCAAAACAAAATAGCAACTGCATAGCAATTAATTAGCAACTGCATAGCAACTGCATAGCAATTAATTAGAAACTCAATATTTCAAGTAAATAGCAACTGCATAGCAATTAATTAGCAACTGCATAGCAACTACATAGAAACTTATGTTGTTTATTTCGAACTCAAAGTAACTATATAATTAACGTTGCAAATTTGATATTAAAATAGCAAATCCATAGAAACAAAATAGCAATTGTAAGTTATTAAAATAGCAAATAATTAACAGTAAACTATGAACATAGATTGAGTTCAAAATAGCAATTCCATAAAATCATTCGACTCCGATGTCTTCTTCAACGAGAACTGTTCGGCCAGGACAATTTCTAGCATCATGTCTAACCTTTTTCGTGCATATGCTGCACGTACGCAACGGTTTCTTGTTGCGCTCAATCGCAGCTTCTTGACGAGAAACAAGCCTACTACCACTTCCTTTGGTGCTGACCTTGGTGGGTGGATGCACCGAGACTTGTTCAGGAGCAGGAGCTCCGAAATGCGTTTCGAACATCCTATTCTTGGTAGACGGACCAGCTTGTGGGTCTTCGGTGGAATTAAGCAGGGCCATTTGTTCTTTGATGCAGCGGTGGAAAATCGACATCTTCGCGATGTTACCATCAAGAAGACCAATACACGAGTAAAAATCTGAAATTAAATTATTCATGATAGACTTTTGCTCATCGATGATTGCGCAGTCGTTAAGGACATTGTCGTCAAGTTGGTGTATTGGCTTCGATTCAGCTGTTTTAGTCCATCGGCCGAGAACATACTTATCAGGTATAGCTTTAAGTTTTTGATCTTTGAACACCCAAAAAATATGCCGACATAGTAAGCCCATCATCGTAAACTTCTTGCAGGTGCATGTCACATCCTCAGCAGTGTTTTTGTGTGTGACAGTTGCTATATCGCTACTACCACTACTTATTTCATATGTGGAACTTAATGAGCCTTTTGTGATACTGACAATGCTACAGTGATAACATGCAGAGACGATCTCCTTTTGCATTTCTTTGAAAATTGTTGACGTGTATACCTTGCTAGCATGCCTCTCGATCAACAACTGGGTGATGGGAATGGAGACAGATAAAATTTTCTTGTTGTTCAACTTGTCGTATTCATTTCGCTGTTTCTCTAAAGCCCCTTCAAAAAACATGAAAAACTCAATCAAGTTTGATCGAGGGTTGAAGTGTATTTTGAAGAAATTGTTTTCAGTCTCAGACATTGACGTAGTTCGTAGCAAGCCGCTCATAGGGCAGTCCCTAAAATATGCTGGGATCCAAAACCGACGTATCTGAAACATTGACTTCAACCAATTGTCATCTTGAACTCCGTACTCGGTCATTAATGTAACCCACTTATCTTCAAATTCTGGTGGCTCAATGAGGCTTGTCCAAACAATCGACCTCAACATCGATTTGAAAATGTCGTCATCTTTCACTTTATTTGGTAGCCTCAAAGGCAACTTCTGCATGATGTGCCACATGCACAGGCGTCGCCTGACATCAGGAAATACGCGTTCAAGTGCAATCTTCAATGCAGGGTCTTGGTCTGTAATAATCATTGAGGGGCAATGACCCATGCAATCTTTAAATTTCTCAAGCACCCAAGTGTAAGAATCGACATCTTCCTTAGTGAGCAACGCAGCAGCAAAAGTTATACATCCGCCGTGGTTGTCTTTTCCCGTGAACAGAGTGAAGATCATGTTATACCTATGGATATATAAAAATTAGCATAAACTTGATTGTGGACATATTTATTAAAAAAAAAATCTAAACGTATCCTGTTTTGTTTGACAGAAATAACTATAAATAGCAACTGTAATAACTATAAATAGCAACTGTAATAACTATAAATAGCAAATGAAATAATTATACAGCAATACCTGACCACTTAAACAGCAACTGTAATAATTATAAATAGCAACTGTAATAAACAGTAACTGTAAGGAACGAAATGGTGAATGATTCTGCAGTTGCTATTAATTTGGGAATAAATATTTTCAATTCAAAATAGCAACTGCATAGAAACTCAAAACAAAATAGCAACTGCATAGCAATTAATTAGCAACTGCATAGCAACTGCATAGCAACTGCATAATACATTCAGTTGCTATATAGTGAGTTTACATCATGTAGTACATAAATTTGCGAAATGAGAAACAAGCAATATTAATATTGTTTCCAACTAATATATGTAATATTTTTGGCTACTTAAAATCAGAAAACAAAAGCATGCTCGTACCTATTAGTTGAATAAGTAGCATCAAAGCTCAGAACATCACCAAAAACAGCATAATTTCTACGGCATATTGAGTCAGCCCAAAAGACACGTGTCAGCTGGTCTTTCTCATTGACATCGTACTCCAAAACAAATGCTGGACTTATTTCTTTTTTCTTGAAAAGCCTGTCCAAAGCCATTTGAGCATCAACACCAAGCGCATATGCCTTAAGGTCGCGCGAGAAATTTTTGAACTCAACACTTGTGCATCCGATATTGGAGTAAGATCCAACAACCTCTTTGAACAACCTGTAAGACTTCATTGGACCTATATTTGCTCTAGCACAATTAAGAATGAAATTATGATGACCAGGATTTAATGTTTTATTCGCGTCGAGGAATTGTCTGTGAACCAATGGAACTAACGGGTGCGAATGATGCTCGACGAATTTAGAGACAATGTAGTTCGAATTTGTTTCGTGTTTTAAAAGCATAAGAGCCTTGCAGTCTAGCCGTTTCGACACCCGACGCCTCTTGTTTTTTGGCTTATCGACCGGATCATTCTCCTCTACAATATTCTCCTCGACAATATCATTATCGAGATGGTTGTTTGAAACATCAGACTTAACGGTATTCTTATTTCCCTGCCTATTACAGTAAAGCCACTTGTGTGTAATTAAACCACGTTTTCTCTTGTCGCCACCCCGCCGAACATCAAAACCACAAGCTGCGGCGTATTCTGTATAAAACTTTATCCCGTCATTCATATCAGCAAATTGCTTGCCGACAAAAGGCTTCAAGTCACTGTCGCAATGAGGTATATGGCATTCAGTTAATCCGGGCGATATCGACAAGGTACAACCGTGGACTGGAATAATTTTATTTCCAACTACAAAATCAATATAAACATTGTTATGACATTTATATCAAATAAGATTTATAAAAAAAGTATAAATCTTGCTACTCAGTATTTGCGAATTTTCATTTCAGTAGTTTTTTTGTTTGCTAGATAAAAGTAGCTATTTAATTGTACTATTGTTGCTGTTTATATCTAGGTATCTTGCTATTCAGTACTTGCTATTTTCAATTCTAGTAATTTTTTTGTTTGCTAATAAAAGAGTTGCTATTTAGTACGCTGTAGTTGTTGTTTATATAATATGTAGTTGCTGTTTATAGTTATACTGTAGTTGTTGCTAACAATATGCAGTATAGTGTAGTTGTTGTTTACATAATATGTAGTTGCTGTTTATATTATAAACAGTTGCTAATTAACTGTACAGTTGTTGCTGTTTTAAATTAAGGATTTGTTATCTAAATATTTTTACTTGTTCTAATTGCTGTGTTTGTGTTATTTCTTTCGAAGATGGATGTGTTATTTCTTTCGAATATAAACGATGTTATGAATTAAAATAAGTAAAACTCAATGCTTTGTTTATTATCTTATATTTGATGATTATTATACAGTAGTGTATATTATGTAGTTGATGATTACCAAGATCATCAACTACATAAACGCTAGATGTGTTAGTTCTTTCGAAGATGGATGTGTTATTTCTTTCGAATATAAACGATGTCATGAATAAAAATAAGTATGACTCAATGCTTTGTATATTATCTTATAATTGTATGCTGTAGTTGTTGTTTATATAATATGTAGTTGCTGTTTATAGTTATACTGCAGTTGTTTCTAACAATATACAGTATACTGTAGTTGTTGTTTACATAATATGTAGTTGCTATTTATATAATAAACAGTTGCTAATTAACTGTTCAGTTGTTGCTGTTTTAACTTAAGAATTTGTTATCTATATATTTTAACTTGTTGTAATTGCTGTGTTTGTGTTATTTCTTTCGAAGATGGATGTGTTATTTCTTTCGAATATAAACGCTGTCATGAATTAAAATAAGTATAACACAATGCTTTGTTTATTATCTTATAATTGATGATTATTATACAGTAGTGTATATTATGTTTCTATTTATAAAATATAAATCTGCAAACAACAGGAAAAAAAAGGAGGTATATAATGACCTGATCGACGTTCTATATAACAAGAAATTCGGTAATCAGAAACATTAAAACATAGTAGAATGAAAACCTGGTGTATCCACCTTCTTCAGACTCATTGGAGGAGACGGGAACGGTGTTTGGATATTAATCGGATTGTCTACACCGGAAGTTTTGGCAGTAGGGTTACCGTCGTCGTAATCGGAAGTGTTCATCATCCTGATGAAGAATGTGGTTCGGTTGCAAATAAAATAAAAACGGCAACAAATATTGACCGAAAAATCTGTCGAATATCTTCATTCCTTTTATTATGCGGTCCCCAACGCTTAATTAAAGGGATTGACATCTAAAATCAAAAATTAATTAATCTAATTAATTATTTTTAAAACATCTAGACCGTTAATATTAGTCAGATGAATGGCTGGGATAGGCCCTTAGGTTCTCACCCCAGGACATGGTTCTCACCCGAACCTCTCTCTCTCTCTCTCTCTCTCTCTCTCTCTCTCTCTCTATATATATATATATATATATATATATATATATATATATATATATATATATATATATATATATATATATATATAACTCTCTATGAGTAATGTTCCGGTTGTGCACTAGGCCTTCGTGTGCACTTTGCCTTCCCGTCTTCGTATCGACGATCCGAACCATTCACATTGATCTACACATATAAGTTAGTCTAAATATGTAAAATCAAATTATTTGAAATTCATTTGCTCATCCATTGAAATGCTACAAAATTGTATGGCTGAACATCGTTGTTTTTTATAGTCACATGATGGATGAGCAAATAAATTTTAAATAATTTGATTTTACATATTTAGACTAATTTAGACGTGTAGATCAATGTAAACAGTTCGGATCGTCGATACGAAGGCAGGAAGGCCGAGTGCACACGGAGGCCTTCCGTTGTGCACTAGGCCTCCGTGTGCACTTATCCTTCCCACCTTCGTATCGAAGATCCGAACCGTTCACATTGATATACACGTCTAAATTAGTCTAAATATGTAAAATCAAATTATTTGAAATTTATTTGCCCATCCATCACATGACTATAAAAAAACAACAATTTTCAGCCATACAATTTTGTAACACTTCAATGAATGGGTAAATAAATTTCAAATGATTTGATTTTACATATTTAGACTAATTTAGATGTGTAGATCAATGTGAACAGTTTGGATCGTCAATATGACGGTGGGAAGGCCGAGTTCACACGAAGGCCTAGTGCACAACGGAAGGGGACTATATATCCATTGAAGTGTTAAAAAATTGTATGGCTGAAAATTGTTGTTTTTTATAGTCACGTGATGATGGGCAAATGAGTTTCAGATGATTTGATTTTACATATTTAGACTAATTTAGACATGTAGATCAATGTGAACGGTTCGGATCTTCGATACGAAGGCGGAAAGGCCGAGTGCACAACAGAAAAGGAATATATATATATATATATATATATATATATATATATATATATAGAGAGAGAGAGAGAGAGAGAGAGAGAGAGAGAGAGAGAGTGTATGTGTGTGTGTGTGTGTGTGAGAGAGAGAGAGAGAGAGAGTGAGAGTGAGAGAGAGAGAGCAGTGATCAGGTGTGAACTCTGCCGATAGCTGTCCGATTAAGATCGAATAATGATCATCCAATCTTGATCAATGATCCGATACAAGATCGGATAGCTAGAGTCCGAGTTTGCACCCGATCATGTGTGATCAGGCAATATATAAATACATCAAAGCAATGCTCCATTGAAAATGTAAATGTTGTGAAAACTCGTGAAAACAACCTAGGCTTTTCATGTTTTCAACGCTACAGTAGCATTTTCAATGGAGCATTGCTCTCTCTCTCTATACACACACACACACACACACACACAGACACACACACATGGGCACGTGCCTACGGCACGTCTTCGGAATGATACAGCATATGAAAGGCCTTGTAAACAGTAAAACAACAACTATGTAGCTCAAGTTTGAATATTATGACAATAATTAGTTGTAAATAATAGTCTATGTTTCCATTAGTATATGTTGAATTTTTTTATAAATGATGGTATAAAATCCAACTTCCTAGAACTTTGAGGGTGGAAAATGATGAAATTTAACTATTGAAGATATATTTGCTATTTTCAATGTAACATGATCAATAAAAAAAAACATAAAAAATTAAAAAATTTACAAACCTGAAATCCGAAAAATCTAAATTTCTAAGTAAATAGAGAGAGAATGAGAGAGAGAGAGAGAAAGAGAGAGAAATAATTAAATAAATAAACGAGTTTTTTTTAGGGCGATTTGAATTTGAGTTTTGGGGTTTGAAATTTGGAGGAGGGAGGGAGGGGAGATGTGTTTTGCGAGGTTAGATCTGAGCCTTTGATTTTGGGAGGGTTGAAAGAGAGCCATTTGATAACTTTTTTTGTATTTTATTATATATATATATATATATATATATATATATATATATATATATATAGGGTAAAAGGGATATGAGCGACTTGCTCATTTAGTAAATGAGCAATTGATTATGTGGCATGCATGTGATACATTGGACAACTAACCCTTTTAAGGCTTTTCCAATCACATGTATGCCACATCATCAATTGCTTATTTATTAAAACCAGCGACCAAGTTTGCACCCGAACCATTTCGCACATGACCAGGCAGCTATACACACACACACTATCTGAATGAATCAATGTTTCATTAATTTGCTTTCTCAAAAAAAAAAAAAAAATTCAAATAATTTCATGTATTCAAGTTTACATCGACTAACCTTCATTACGTTTGTACCCAAACAGGTCTAAGGGTATTGGACGCAAATCAAGGAGTCCACAGGTTCACAAAAACAATGCAATCTGTTTATAACAGGTAGATTGTTTCTTATTTATAGTTTGTTGCAGCTCTTATCTAGTAGTTGGAGTCCTTATCCTTAAGAAACTCCTCTTGTATGTTGACATAGGGAAAAAATGATTTGGCACATTCTAACCCACCTGATCTCCTCAAAAAACACTTACCCATGATCATCAGATCAGCCTTAAGCCCCATGGGCTTCTACTACACCAGGCCCACGGGCATGCGGGTCCAGACCCGTTTGGCATGCCTATAAATACCAGGCCCTCTCCCACCTTCAAAGGTGATCAATCTTTTCCCTCTCAAACCCTAGTTACTACTGCTATACTTCAGTGACTAACTAGACCGTCAGAGGGCCTGCCACCGGGACCAGCCCCGGTGTTTCTAGGCTGAGTGCAGGTACACGAAACTCCTAGATCCGAGCTTCCAGATCCGAGCCGAGCCTCCACTACCGAGCCAAACATCCGACCTCCGCCTTTATTCCCGATCGTGCCCCTTCTGCCGAGGATCGGGCGTACCGTCCAGTACCGTGTCCTTCCACTAAACTAACAAATAGAACTCACACCTGGTGCATCCACACTTCCTGAAAACCAACCGCATCAGGTTGGCGCGGTCTGTGGCAAATTTCTCGGTACGGACGTCAGCCCGAACCTCGCCATCAGCGACATCCCATCGATCCGAGCTCACATGGGACCCAAGCCCACGAGAGCTGTTACCTCTACACATCGTCCGGACGGTCCTCCTCTTCGGGACGTCCCCGAGGACACTCACGGATCGAATAATCCGAGGGTTAGCCTCGGAAACCAGTCGGGCGCATCTCGCTCGGTCGTGCCTGACCTTCATCGGGTCATCCAGAGCCGACAGACGATTCAGACTAGGGGAGGGGCCGCTTCCAACTCGGTCCCGAACCGTCCCAGACCTCTGCTCGAAGGACGAGCGTCGACGCTCAGCTGCATCGGTCGAAGACCGCCGTCTCAGCACGACCCGATTGATCATGGTGCGGTCACAAGGGCCGAGTTCCAGAGCTTTCGGGACGAAATCATGGAGGCCATTCATGGAGCACCCAGAGCCAAAACATTCAACCAATCCCACCGGATGGGCGATGGAGGGAACCACACTCGTGATCCAACCTATCTCCCTGAATGCGAAAACGCGGTGCTCCGATGCCTGCTGGAAATGGAAAATCGCCTCGATCACCTCGGCAACGGCGTTCCAAACCCCGCTCTAGGCCGCAGATCGACCCGACCACCTTTATCAGCTCCCATCCTAGAAGCGGAGATCCCCCAAAATTTTTGGCCTCCACAGTTTGAGATCTATAACGGCGAGGGTGATCCTGCTGATCACATGGACGGTTTCAAGACCCTCATGATGATTCAAAGCGCTTCGGATCCCTTGCTGTGCCGCGCGTTCCCTGCCACACTCCAGGGTCTGGCTTAGGAGTGGTTCTCCAAGCTCCCTCCAGCTCGATTTTTTCGTTCGACCAGCTGGAGGCTAACTTTCTGGCCCACTTCGTAACCAGCAGGAAGGACGAGAAGACAAGCATGTCCTTACTAGACCTCTGACAGAGGGAAGGAGAGTCACTCCGGGACTTCGTCAGGATGTTCACCACCGAGGCAAGATCTGTCTCCTCCCTCGACGCAGGGGTCACCTCAGCCGCCTTCCGACAGAATGTCCGACACAGCCGGCTAAAGGTTTCCTTGGCCAAGAAGCCTCCCCAGAACTTCCCCGACCTACTCAACCGGGTCGAGAAGTACATACGGGTGGAAGAGGCCCTAAACCCGGAAGGTGCCAAAGAAGCCACAGGGAAGGGAAAATGCAAGGTCGATGAGACCGAGCCTGCCAAGAAAATAGCAAAAGAAGGGGTCAAAATGAAGAGGGTGCCTTCGGTCCCCCGCTTCGAGAGATACACGCCCTTGACACAGAACGTGTCCGCCATACTCTTAGAAATAGAGGACAAGGGCCTCGTCCGACTATCCCCTTGACCGAGCAGTAACAAAAAGCGAGACCAGCGGTTCTACTGCCATTTACACCGAGATCATGGGCACGAAATAGACCAATGTCGGGCTCTGAAGGACGAAATCGAGGCCCTCATCCTACGAGGATACCTCTGGGAGTTCACTAGGAAAAACCAGAGGGACCGGAAGGATATGAGGAACCGGAGGCCTTCACCCCCCACTCGCACTCCGAACCGTCATCCCGAGCGAGATCCCGAAACTGGGGGGACCGAAGGGCAGGCCATTTTACATTGCGTCCATGGGAGACCCATGGGAGGGGAGTCTAATACTCCCCACAAAGTGTTCGTCCGAGAGGTGAACATCGTTCGAGACCTCCCATCTCCCCGGACTCAGCTAATCCCAGCCTCTTTCTCAGGAGAGGACCTGGAGGGCGTCCGTGTTCCCCACTGCGATGCCCGCATCGTTAGCCTTGACATGGCAAACTTTGAGGTCCGTCGGATCCTCATCGACAATGGGAGTTCGGTGAACATCTTCAAGGAAATTGCCCCAGGACAAGCTCAAGCCGGTCGGATACACCCTGCACGGGTTCTCTAGCGTCCCAGTTGTGATAGAGGGAATCGTGACTTTAGATGTCACCGCGGGTACGACTCCCCTCAGACGAACCGAATCAATGGACTTTATGGTGGTAAACATCAAGGCGGCGTACAATGCTATTTTCGGCCGACCTGGGCTTTGCTCCCTTCAGGCTGTACCGTTGGCCTACCACTTGAAGTTGAAATTTCCCACGAAGCAGGGGGTCAGTGTCATCCAAGGCAACCAGGAGGCTGCGCGGTCCTGCTACATGACAGTGGTTGTAGGGGGTGTATTTCCCCTCGACGGTGTCGAGCTTCAGCTAGAAAGAAGCCAACCAGATCCCGAACCAGCGGATGAGCTGGAAGAAGTCTCATTCGAGGTCGAGGACGAGTCGAAGTGGTTCCGAGTGAGCCGCTCCCTTGCCGACGATATGAAGTCGAACCTAATCAGCTGCATCCATCGCAACATCGACCTTTTCACCTGGAAGCCGTTCGATATGCCCGAAATATTCGAAGACCTGATCATGCATAAGCTGAGCGTGATTCCGGGCTCAAAGCCGGTCATCCAGAAAAGGTGCAAATTTGCCCCAGAAAGGTAACAAGCAGTAAAGATGAAGGTAGACAAACTCTTGTTCGCCCGATTTATCCAAGAGGTCAGCTACCCCGAATGGCTAGCAAACATTGTCATGTTAAAAAAGGCAAGCGGAAGTTGGAGGATCTGTATAGACTTCATGGATCTGAACAAAGCATGTCCCAAAGATCCTTTCCCTCTTCCCAGTATCGATGCCCTGATCGACACAACTTCGGGTCACGAACTCCTGTCCTTCATGGATGCCTTTTTAGGCTACAATCAGATCCGGATGTTCCTGCCAGACATAGCAAAGACATCCTTCATCACGGACCAAGGTCTCTTCTGTTACCGCGTTATGCCATTCGGGCTGAAGAACGCCGGAGCCACCTACCAGCGGCTTGTTAACCGAATCTTTAGGGACCTAATTAGTCGCAACATGAAGGTTTATGTTGACGACATGCTCGTCAAAAGCCGGAAGGGACAGGACCACGTCGCCAACCTCGAAGAAGCCTTCGGCATACTCCGGACACATAACATGCGGCTTAACCCTGCCAAATGCGCCTTCGGCATCTCGTCCGGAAAATTTCTCAGGTTCGTCATCAGCCAGCGCGGCATCGATGCGAACCCTGAGAAGATCCAGGCCATAATAGACATGGCTCCTCCCCGGAACGTCAAGGAAGTCCAGAGGCTTATGGTAAGATTGGCGGCCATCGACTGTTTCCTCTCCAAAGCTCTACGCGGAAAGGGGGGCTTCGAATGGGGCACCCCTCAACAAGAGGCGTTCGAGCAACTAAAGCAGTACCTGGCCAACCCGCCTCTCCTTAGAAAACCCGAGCCGGGCAAGCCACTCTGGCTGTACCTATCTGCCTTAGAATGCACCCTCAACGCAGTCCTCGTCCGCAAAGATGACTGAGTTCAGAAGCCACTATACTATGTGAGCAAGGTCCTGCTCCCGGCCGAGACGAGGTACGCAAGAATAGAGAAAGTGGCCTATGCTCTGGTCATAGCTGCCCGAAAGCTCTGCCCATTCTTCCAGGCGCGCTCTGTCCAAGTGCTGACCGATCAACCACTCAAGACCGTCCTCCATAAGCCAGAGAACTCTGGCCGCTTAGTTAAGTGGTCGATCGAGCTGAGCCAGTACGACATCAGCTACCAGCCAATGATAGCAATCAAGGGGCAAGTCATCGCCGAGTTCATCACTGAATGTACCATTTCCGAACAACCCGACATCGAAAATTTGGATCCGACCTGGGAAGTCTATGTCGATGGATCCTCCTGCGAATCCGAAAGTGGTGCTGGGATCATCCTGCGAGGCCCCGACCACTTCCTCTTTCAGTATTCTCTCCGCCTCAATTTCTCGGCCTCCAACAACGAGACAGAATATGAGGCTATGATTGTCGGACTGATGCTGGCACACCAGGTCGGTGCGAAGCAGATCAGAGTATTCAGTGACTCTCAGCTTGTAGTCAACCAGATCACCGGAGAATACGAGGCTCGTGATGACCGAATGATCCAATACTTGGTCGTGGTCCGGCGGCTCTTGACATCCTTCAACTATTCCGCAGTCCTTAGGGTTCCGAGATAGCAGAATACCCAGGCAGAAGCCTTGTCAAAACTCGCCTCCTCGTCCTTCGAGGGTCTCGACCGAGCAGTACTCATCAAAGTCCTCCTGAAGCCGAGCATCGACCTCCCTGAGGCAATGTGTGTGAACAACGAAGCCCGCCTGGACGACTGGACCACCCCAATCCGAAGGTTCCTGCTGAAGGGCAAGCTCCCTGAAGACCGGGCCGAGGCGAGAAGGATCAGGGTTCGAGCTGAAGGGTTCGTCATGATCAACGACGTCCTCTTCAAATGCTCGTACACCCTGGCAGACGGGAAGCCCTACCTCCGCTGCCTCGCCAATGAGGAAGCTAGTTACGCGTTTAAAGAACTTCATGAGGAGATCGGCAGATGTCACATGGGAAGCAGATCGCTTGCCAGGAAGGCCCTGAACCACGGGTATTATTGGCCAACAATGTTGCAAGACTCCCAGGATCTAGTCAAGAGGTGCAGTCTGTGCCAAAGATTTTCCCCAATCAAGAGACTTCCTCAGGCCAACCTCCGCTCGCTAGCCAGTTCGATGCCATTCGCCATGTGGGGGATGGACTTGGTCGGCCCCTTTCCCATGGCAGCCGGACAGAGAAAATTCCTGATATTCACCATCGATTATTTCACAAAATGGATCGAGACCGAGCCCCTGTCAACAATCACCGAGCGTCAAACCCAACAATTTTTCTGGAAAAACATCATTTGTTGGTTCGGGATTCCGCAGGTCCTTATCACGGACAACGGGACCCAATTTGCAGGCCAGAACTTTCGCAGGTTCTGCGAAGACATCGACGTCCAGCAGCACTTCTCCACCATATGCCATCCCCGGTCAAACGGCCAAGCAGAGAATGTGAACCGGCAGATACTCGACGGCCTGAAGAAGCACCTCGATAGTTCCTCCAAGGGACAGTGGGTAGAAGAACTGCCAAGCGTGCTATAGGCGCACAAGACCACAAAGAGAATTCCCATGGGTGAAACGCCGTTCAACTTAACCTACGGGACGGAGCCGGTTATCCCCGTTGAGATCGGCCTCCCTTCTTCGAGCATCATAGCTTTCGACGAAGCTGACAACTCATCCGGCCTCAGGGCCAACCTGTACCTCATTGCCGAGGTCAGGGAGAAGTCCGCCGTAAGAAGAAACATCTACCAATAGCGGATCGAAAGGTTTCACAACAAGAAAGTCCACCCCACTGACATCGAGGCCGGAGACCTCGTGCTTCGCAAGTTGTCCATCTCCGACCCCACGAGAAAGAGGAAGCTGGCCCCCAACTGGGAAGGCTCATACAAGGTAGCCGAGGTGATACGTCCGGGCACGTACCTACTCGTGGACATGGAGGGCCGAGCAATCAAAAGACCCTGGAACGTCGAACATCTGATCAAATTTCTGGACGGGCAGAAGTAGAGTTTTAGTTTACTTCATGTAAATAACACTTTTGTAACCTGCCGTGTGTAAAAGGCCATTCGCGCATCTCTTCATGTATTAAAAGGGTCAAGTAAAAAAGCTCTTTTTATCAACTTTATCAATATCGGCAGCTCCAAACTAATGTCGAGCACGTGGGTAGCTTTCTCAAGCTATGGCATCCAAGTCAGAACACTGGGCGCTGACCTACATCTCCTCGGCAGCTCCGAACTAATGTCGAGCACGTGGGTAGCTTTCTCAAGCTATGGTGCCCAAGTCAGAACATTGGGCGCCGACCCACATCTCCTCGGTAGCTCCGAACCAACGTCGAGCATGTGGGTAGCTTTCTCAAGCAATGGCACCCAAGTCAGAACACTGGGCACCGACCTACATCTCCTTGGTAGCTTCGAACTAATGTTGAGCACGTGGGTAGCTTTCTCAAGCTATGGCGCCCAAGTCAGAACACTGGGCGCCGACCCACATCTCCTCGGCAGCTCCGAACCAATGTCGAGCACGTGGGTAGCTTTCTCAAGATATGGTGCCTAAGTCAGAACACTGGGCGCCGACCTACATCTCCTCGGTAGCTTCGAACTAATGTCGAGCGCGTGGGTAGCTTTCTCAAGCTATAGTGCTCAAGTCAGAACATTAAGTGCAGACCCACATCTCCTCGGCAGCTCCGAACCAATGATGAGCACGTGGGTAGCTTTCTCAAGCTATGGCATCCAAGTCAGAACACTGGGTGCCGACCCACATCTCCTCGGTAGCTCTCCCGAAGACAGGTTGCAAGAACAAAAAAGAGAGAAGACTAAACTTTTTTCATACTCTTTTATTGATTGAGCACCGTCAGAAGAACAAGAACGTTACAAACCACTCCACTCAGCTAAAAAAGAAACTTCTCAGCAGCCCTCGGGTCCGACGCAAGATAGCCCGATTCCGACCGAACGGCTGGGACCTCCCTCCTCGTCACAATGACCCTTGGGGATGGCCAAAGTCGACACACTAGCAACGGCGCTCTGGGCATTGACCGGCCGGGTATACTCTAGTAACATAAGTGCCACGGGAGCACCTTCCACTCGGTGACCTCCCAAAGAAGAGCTCGTCCTCGCCCCGAATATGCCCAGCATCATCTTTTAACGCTATATTTCCATCTCCTTTTCCACTATAACGTCGCGAAGGAGCCTCTCTGACGAGGGTCGCTACACCGATGCACTCGACATGGTGTGCCCATGATCGGCACTGCCTAGGTCGCGATCTACCATCGCCCTCTTCAACTTGGTCACCTCCACACTTAGTGCCTCGGATTTGTTTCGATAGTAGTGAAAGGCGGCATCTTGATCACGAGCCTCCTTCCGATGCCGGACCAAACTGGACTCAAGAACCTTGATCTTGCTCCGGAGTCACGCCACATCGGATCGACGAGGGTCTGCCTCGGAAAGGGGAGCTGGCACCTAGCAAGGGAAAACAACCATCATTCTGATGCCAACTGATCTCAACGTAAAAATCTCAAAACAAGTCAGAAGGTTCGTTCCGCGAAGCTACACTTCCCCAAAATAAGCGGTCGAAGTCAAAACACTTGGCCAAACAAAAATCCTTTTTCATAAATCAAGTTCATCATACAAAAAGTGCGGTGGCCAGTTCGCGGTTGGCAAATACAACAAAAAAAAGGAAACAAAAACAACAAAGAGGCGAACTGCTTAATTTCCCACCTCTGGATCAGTCTACTAGAGGGGAGGATCCGCAGCCGGGTCGGTAGGTGGCTCGTCCTGCTCACCCCCTTCGGGGGTTTTGGGCGTCGGTTCGATCACCTTGTCGATATCAAAGCCGGTCAGATCGATAGTCGGGTAGAAGTGCCTTACATGACTCAGGGCCTTCTCGTAGACCTCGATCTGAGCCTCGATTACCATGTCCCGGGCCTTCGTGATGAGCAACTTCTTCTCCATGTCGAACCCCTTCTTCAGCGAGCCCACCTTCCGAACACACTCACTCTCCATAGAAGCAAGCTCGGCCTTCATCTCCTGCTCCCTCTTGTGCGAGCCCTCGAGCTCGGTCTTCATCTCCTTCATCTCCCGCTGGTATTTGTTCGCTCGTTCCCTCTCATGCGCCAGGGCCTTTTTATGAAGCTTCATCACCTGGGCCCCCTCCAGACAAGCCTGCAACACAGACGATGGGTCGGAAAAGGGGTCGCATCGTATAAAAATGGGTAAAAAAGGGACCGGTCGATCTTACCAGCACGTTCGCCTGCGCCAACCGCATGTAGGCCACCTCCATGGTGTTGTTGCTCATACTCTGCCGATCCCGGGGAGTCGCCAGCTTATCAGCAACCTCAATGGCCATGGCCCCCTCGGTCAAGCTGTCGCCCTTCCTTATCGACCAGTCCGGGGTCCACGGCTGCAACATTTCGTCGCCCACGATTTTAGCAGTGTTGGCCCAGAGCGGTGGAACCTTCCCCTTGGCATGCTCGGTCACTGTCATCGCGCCAGGGCTCGGCGGGACGAGCACCTCCTTGCCCAACTCAGGGCTCACCTTCTTCGTCCTCGGCTCGGTCGGCACGTCGGAAACCGCCTGCGAAGACCCCCTCGCTCTTTTCCCCTGCTCGCCCTGCTCAACCCTTTGCTTCTTCAGGGCGATCCTTCTTACCTTGATTGATTCGGGGTCCATACCTGCAAAAAGACCCATTAAGAACAATGAGCGCAAAAGAATACTAGAACAAGAAAAATGGAACAAACAACATACTAGATGTGGCCGGGCTCAGTCCGACGCGGGCCATGTGACTTTCCGTCACCTTCGACCAGCTTATACTGTTGCCCTTTCGAAGGCATTCGACATATCCCCACTCCTCGGTGGACAGATCCTTTGGCCTCGGCACCTTGAATTTCGGTTTGTAAAAATTCCACCGAGTTGGAATATCCCAAGGCTTCTTACTCCGGATGACGAAATACTTCTTCTTCCACTCTTTGAACGAATTCGGGTGGCCGTGGACTACCTTCCCCCAGCTCCAAGTGGAGATATAGAAAATGCCCTCGAACTCCCCGGATGAGCTGATCCCTAGCATCGCTCAGAAGACATCCAACCTCAGCGGCACCTTCCTCTCCTCACACAATAGCACGAAGCACGCCATCTGCTTCCATGAGTTCGGTCCATACTACATCAGAGCCAGCGATGCCCAATTTAGCACCTCTCGAATAAACGGGTGGATCGGCAACCGCAGTCCGGAGCCGAACACATCAGCCGGGAAGATGCAATACCACTCGGACAGGGGATCGGTTGGCCGAAGACCCGGGCTCGGCAACATCAACTCATACTCTTTCCCAATGTGAAAGGCCAAGCGAATGACGTCCAAGTCATCCGCCTCCAGGATTGACGACAGCGTGGCATCCATCTTTATCTTTGGACAGTTCGGCGAAGAATGCTGAACCCCGTACAAGATTTTATCTGCGAGGTCATCGGGGTACTGCCCGATCGACCTCGGCTGCGACAAGAAGCCTATTGCCAGGTCACGAGCGGGGATCGCCCTGTCGGGACTACTGGGCATCGTCCACTTCTTCCTCACCTACCTCTTCTTCTTGGCCTTTTCCGAAGAAGGGGTGGCTAGTGGCTCAAGGACGGTTGTCGTCGAAGAAGAGCCTACCCCCTTGCCCTTCCTCCGAACCGTCGACACTTCCCCCTTTCCTCCTTCCTCACTGTCGTCCGACACCAGGTCTAGCACCTCCACCTCCTCCGACCCATCGCTGTCCTCCTCCTCCGAGCCACCACTCTCTACGACGAATGGCTTCCTAACGTGAAGGGGTTTTGCATCATACACCGTGGCATCCTCCTCCCAAGACGTCAAATCGGAGAGGCCCGTACAGAGGTCGTCCTCCTCCCTCGAAGTCAAGGCCAAAGAGCCGGACTGAGCCGTAGACATACTAAAGAAAAACAACTAACTAACCTGCTCGGCTTCGGTGAGGAACGAACGGAAGACATGAAGCTCTAGAGAGAGAAGCTCTGACGACACCTTTTTCTAGAGAGAGAGAGTATAAGTGAAGAATGAAAAAGGGGGTGGGGTGGAGGATATATATAGAGGGCCAAGGGACTCCTCGATTTTCGCAAAATAGTTCCTAGCATTCCGTAATAACGGCTCCTAAAAACTCGCAACAGTGATGTCATCAAGGCACGTGACAGGCAACCCTTCGGTTTCCGCACAATGCTCGTCCGACCGAGGCTACTCGAGAATCAGGATTGCCTTCCCCGAACAATAGGTTGGATGCTCGGCATCGACCTCAAGCAGGGCCCTGGCCTCTTCGGCCTTGTGACCCACTACGCTCGGTGATGACCCACAGCTACTCAACCCCAAAAGTTTACATTAAAGATTTAAGGCGCTCGCCTTCGGCGAGCACTTCGAGCTCTGGGATTCAGTCAGCACCCCTCTCACCCACGGACAATTCGGGACTTACGGCCCTGGGAGCCAAAACCCCAAATTGTTCGAGGGCGGGAAGAGAGCCACCTTGCCCGGGCTCTCGATCCTGAACCTTCGTCAACCGAACCTAATATTTTTAGGTATACCCATCTGAGCTGAACTTAGGCTCAGATTGATATACCCAAAAATACCAGACAACGGCAGACTCTCATCCGAAAAGAACTTCGAACCATGGAACTTGGTCGGTGCGCCCCCCATCTCCTGTCTCCTCGGGCACGCAGCCTTCAGAGTCGCATACCCAAAGGAAGACCGAAGATGGTGGGCGAGCCACTGGTCCGAGATCCTCTACCTTAAAGTTCAATTATTGGGCGTCCGCCTGCGGCAGACACCTCTGATAGCACGTGGGCCACCAGCGCTTTTCTCTGGCAAAAGAACAACGAAGGAAGGGGGTATATATAACCCCACCCCCAAGCCGCATTTATGGCCTCAGGGAGGCCAAACAATGGAAGGCAAAGCGTCACGCCATTAATTGTCCTTGGGAGTTGAAGCGTCGTACGCGAATCCTTCATCGAAAGGCGCGATGTCACGTCATTAACTCTCCTAGGAAACTGAAGTGTCGCACGCTAATTCTGCGTTCACCGGCTCGCCAACACCCTTGCTCGACCCCTAAGCCCTCGGCTGTAACGCCCCGAGCCCGGCTCAGCTGCGCACGCAGCTACACGTGCACACACGCGAAAGAACGGACACAAAACTCTAGCCACGCCCACCACAGGTACCATCAAAAGGTGGGTTAACCCTTAGGTGCCTTTATCATTTGGTTTTTCCTAATATATCTCTCATTTCTTCCCCTTGAACCACCGATATGGGATTATTTCCCCATGGTCAAACCCGGTCAAGGCACCCAGCACACACACACTCCATTCTTTCATTCATTTATTTATTCCATCATTCCCATAGGAAATCTCATAGGCCCATCACACCATCAATTCCCATAGGATCATCTATAGGCCACACTAATTAATACCTTTCCACTTTCTTTCTTTTTTCTTTCTTTTCCATGCCACGTCACCTTCCAATCCTTCCTTATCTTTCTACTACTTATTATATATACTAGTATATATACTACATACTATACACTACTCTCTAGAAATACGGGGTCTCACATTCACCCCCTCTTAAGAATTCAGCGTACTCGCTGAGCCCGGACTTACAACTTGATTCAGGATCCCTTTCTAACCGATGTTGAGAGGATTACCCTGATTCTGCTAGTTGTACAGTCCCCTACCCGGGCGACCTGTCCCAACCTAGCTCCCTCTCAGGCATATATCTTGCACACACTTGGTGTCGAAAGTCGGCTCTGATACCATTTGTAACGCCCCGAGCCCGGCTCAGCTGCGCACGCGGCTACACGTGCGCACACGCGAAAGAACGGACACAAAACTCTAGCCACGCCCACCACAGGCACCATCAAAAGGTGGGTCAACCTTTAGGTGCCTTTATCATTTGGTTTTTCCTAATATATCTCTCATTTCTTCCCCTTGAACCACCGATATGGGATTATTTCCCCATGGTCAAACCCGGTCAAGGCACCCAGCACACACACACTCCATTCTTTCATTCATTTATTTATTCCATCATTCCCATAGGAAATCTCATAGGCCCATCACACCATCAATTCCCATAGGATCATCTATAGGCCACACTAATTAATACCTTTCCACTTTCTTTCTTTTTTCTTTCTATTCCATGCCACGTCACCTTCAAATCCTTCCTTATCTTTCTACTACTTATTATATATACTAGTATATATACTACATACTATACACTACTCTCTAGAAATACGGGGTCTCACATCGGCGCTCCGAGGTCAGGTCGAGCACCAGGGTAGCTTTCTCAGGAAAGCGCACCGGCTCGCCAACACTCCTGCTGACCCCTAAGCCCTCGACGCTCTGA
Organism: Hemerocallis citrina; assembly: GCA_017893485.1. Classification (NCBI taxonomy): domain Eukaryota; kingdom Viridiplantae; phylum Streptophyta; class Magnoliopsida; order Asparagales; family Asphodelaceae; genus Hemerocallis; species Hemerocallis citrina. Next base: position 256,692,116 of record CM030364.1, read on the forward strand.
GGTCAGGCCGAGCACCAGGGTAGCTTTCTCAGGAAAGCGCACCTGCTCGCCAACACCATTGCCGACCCCTAAGCCCTCGACGCTCCGAGGTCAGATCGAGCACCAGTGTAGCTTTCTCAGGAAGGCGCACCTGCTCGCCAACACCCTTGCCGACCACTAAGCCCTCGGCGCTCCGATATCAGGTCGAGCACTAGGATAGCTTTCTCAGGAAAACGCACCGGCTCGCCGACACCATGGCCGACCCCTAAGCCCTCGACGCTCCGAGGTCAGGTTGAGCACCAGTGTAGCTTTCTCAGGAAGGCGCACCAGCTCGCCAACACCCTTGCCGACCCTAAGCCCTCGACCTTCCGAGGTCAGGTCAAGCACCAGGGTAGCTTTCTCAGGAAAGCCCTCAGGCTCGCCAACACCCTTGCCGACCCTTAATCCCTCGACCCTCCGAGGTCAGGTCGAGCACCAGGGTAGCTTTCTCAGGAAAGCCCTCTGGCTCGCCAACACCCTTGCCAACCCCTAAGCCCTCGATGCTCTGAGGTCAGGTCGAGCACCAGGGTAGCTTTCTCAGGAAAGCCCTCCGGCTCGCCAACACCCTTGCCAATCCCTAAGCCCTTGACGCTCCGATGTCAGGTCGAGCACCAGGGTAGCTTTCTCAGGAAAGCCCTCTGGCTCACCAACACCTTGCCGACCCCTAAGCCCTTGACGCTTCGAGGTCAGGTCAAGCACCAGGGTAGCTTTCTCAGGAAAGCCCTCAGGCTCGCTAACACCATCACCGACCCCTAAGCCCTCACCGCTCCGAGGTCAGGTCGAGCACCAGGGTAGCTTTCTTAAGAAAGCGCACCGGCCCGCTAACACCCTTGCTGACCCCTAAGCCCTTGACGCTCCGAGGTCAGGTCGAGCACCAGGGTAGCTTTCTCAGGAAAGCACACCGGCTCGCCGACACCATTTGCGACGCTCCAAGGTCAGGTCGAGCACCAGGGTCACCTCCGCCTCTGTGCTCCGAGGCTATGTATGGCCCAGCACATACCCTTGTGCCTCGTTCGAAGGCACACGGCCGGGGGACTAGACCTCCGGCCTCCGAACCGACCTCAGCCTCGGTGATGACCCTGAATGCTTTCAGGAGACTCCCCTCGCTCCTCCTTCACGACCAAGACTACTCTTCCATGGCTAGCTTGCACACCCCTCCAGGAGGGGGGGTCTTGTGACATAGGGAAAATTTGGTCTGGCGCATCCTAGACCACCCGATCTCCTAAAAAAGCACTCACCCCTGATCATCAGATCAACCTTAAGCCCCATGGGCTTCTACTACACCAGGCCCATGGGCATGCGGGTCCAGACCCAACCAAAACGGATCCAGACCCGTTTGGCATGCCTATAAATGCCAGGCCCTCTCCCATCTTCAAAGGTGATCAATCTTTTCCCTCTCAAACCCTAGTTACTGCTGCTATACTTCAGTGACTAACTAGACCGTCGGAGGGCCTGCCACCGGGACCAACCCCGGTGTTTCTAGGCTGAGTGCAGGTACACGAGACTCCTGGATCTGAGCTTCCAGATCCGAGCCAAGCCTCCACTACCGAGCCGAACATCCAACCTTTGCCTCTATTCCCAATCGTGCCCCTTCAGCTGAGGATCGGGCGTATCGTCCAGTATCGTGTCCTTCCACTAAACAAACAAATAGAACTCACACCTAATGCATCGACACTTCCCGAAAACCAACCGCATCATATGTTATATATATGTAGCTTTTTTTCAAGAAAATATACAGTTCACATAACAATCTTCTTCTTCGTTCTCACTCTTTTACATGGTATCAGAGATTTGAACAATATCATTTTCAGCCTCATATTCATTCTTTTCCTCCATGTCTGCCACCACCACCACACCATCATCAACACCACCAGTCAAAACAGATCCTTATGCTAATCATCACTCAGATAGCCCATTCACCTGTTAGGGATTTCTACCGAAAACCCCTGCTGTAGGATCTTGTTGAGTTATTCGATGCAATCAACACAAACCACCAAGCATATATGAGATCATACCAAATGCACCAAAGCACACACAAGTTTGTCCCGATTGGGGCTTTCACCTTAATTCGGGAGAGAAGAAACTCAAAATGCTATTCAACTAGAGAAGATACCAGAATATTATAATTCTCACCACGACCCTCTCTCAAGCCTCACCAGCAAGTACTAGTTGTTTACAATTAGAGAATCACTCAATCTCTCATTCTATGAAGTACTCTCTCTCTTAGCTCTCAATGGAGGCCAATAACAATAATATATCGAGATATAAATAAAACCTAGTTTGATATCTTGATACAATAACCACTGGATATTCCTGAAGAGATAACCCTACGATAAGAGCTGTCATATCTGACTTGAAGAGCAAGTTGGGCTTTTCACGAATCACCAAGATCCAACCCAAATTATCCATCAGCACCGCGATCGGTCGACCGCACCCCAAGTTCGGTCAACCGTCCTCCTCTCTGGAAGACTTCGTGCAGGGGTCGGACGGCCGCACATGAGTTGCGGTCGACCGCAACTTCTGCTATTGCTACCGCTGACTATTTCTCGCCTCCACTCCATTTCCGATCGTCTCGATTCCTCCATCGTCTCATCTTCTTCCTATCCAACATAGTATGCAAGACATAAACCCAACAATCTCCACCTTGGATTGCACACTCATGAATCTACACCTATGTGATTTAAAACCTTCTAGACTCTTTTCCGTCTCTTCTTGCAAACAACTCGTTTCAATGGCTTCCTCTACTAGTTGAATCTATCTCCACCTATTTTTCTCCCGCTGCATGCCCCCCTCAAGGGCACACCCCAGTAGATGTAATCATGGAGGTGCCACCCTTCACACAAACTCCACCTACCTCAAGGCTCTCTCCACCTTCCGACGATATTCGAACATCGCAGTCTCGCTCCGATGATTCTAGTGACGGCATACTAGATGGTGCTTTAGGAACAATGTGCTTTGAAACACTTGCGTAAGTTTTTCTGTTCCTCCAAAGCTGGTAGAGATTGTGCTGACCCTGCTCAATCCCTCTCTCACCCTTCATCACCTCACGACAACTCTCCCAAACTGATCGAACTCCACCTGGATCTGTGTACCTGCAGTCATGAGCTTCTAGAGTTCTCATGAAAATAAGGGTCCGCTTCATCAAAGGAATATACATGCCCTCCTCTAGTGTGTATCCCCTTCCGTCTGTCATCTTGGACTCATTTGTTTTCTCACTCCTTCACAAGTCTTGTCAATCTTCGTTCCCAACAATGACATGAAGCAAACTTGTAAGTAAAAAACCATTACTTCACAAATCTTATCAACCTTCATTCCCACACAACGATATGATGCAAATTTACAAGTAGAAACCATCTCCCTCTCGGAGCAAACTTGAGAAGAACTAACTGAATCAAAAGAAGAACCGGAATTCACATCTAAAGGACTTGAAACAAAAATACTGTTTAAGACATCACCTGATTCAGCGGCACTTGATTTGGCACCCCTCTGACTCAACCGCTTGCAACAATCTCTCATGTAATACTCAATCCCTTTGCACTGGTGGTCACAGACCTTCCCCCTACATACACTTTCCCTTCCAATTCAAGTACAATCCACCTCCAAGCAACTCATAGAAGTTGACACCGATTTCTGACTCTCCTTCCTAAGTGCATCCTCCTCCAACCCCTTGATCATACCTGCTATAAAAAAACTTCTCCTTGGTAGATTCCTCATCTAGCACGATTAACATGTTGGATGGATTTGGTGACAAATATATCGAGTTGGAAATCCTTAGATCATCTGCGTTGAATGCCCTCAGTTCAGATAACTCCATATTAAACTCCACTTTATGATCTAGAAGAGCGGTACTTTCCTTCAGTGAGAAACTCCACAACTTTCTTTGCTGGTACATTCGACCCTGTGATGACGATCCCGAGTAGTCAGTTCTGAATCTTGCCCAAAGACTCGTTGTGCTTCTTCTATACCTGACTTCGTTCGTCGATGACAACCAGATTAAACCCAAGGCTTCTGAATAAACCTCCTTCCAATTCTCCTGCTTTGTACCGATTGGTATCCCTTTATCTCCTTCTAGGACTAGATCCAAGTCCTGTTGAACCGATGCTTCATGCATGTCCACCTTCAAGAGATCAAAGTTGATATTGCCTTTGAACCGCTTAATCTTCGTGAGATCTGCCATCTTCTCCAAGGAACTCGAACAAACCCTTGAACCCGAAGCTTTGATACCAATTGTTAGGGATTTCTACCGAAAACCCCTGCTTTAGGATCTTGTTGAGTTATTCGATGCAATCAACACAAACCACCAAGCATATATGGGATCATACCAAACACACCAAAGCACACACAAGTCGTCTCGGTTGGGGCTTTCGCCTTAATCTGGAGGGAGAAGAAACTCAAGATGTTATTCAACTAGAGAAGATACAAGAATATTATAATTCTCACCACAACCCTCTCTCAAGCCTCACCAGCAAGTACTAGTTGTTTACAATTAGAGAATCACTCAATCTCTCCTTCTATGAAGTACTCTCTCTCTCTTAGCTCTCAATGGAGGCCAATAACAACAATATATAGAGATCTAGATAAAACCTAGTTTGATATCTTGATACAATAACCATTGGATATTCCTGAACAGATAACCATACGATAAGAGTTGTCAGATCTGACTTGAAGAGCAAGTTGGGCTTTTCACGAATCACCAAGATCCGACCCAAATTATCCATCAGTGCCGCGGTCGGTCGACCGCACCCCAAGTTCGTTTGACTGTCCTCCTCTCTGGAAGATTTCGTGCAGGGGTCGGTCGACCGCACATGAGTTGCGGTCGACCGCAACTTCTGCTGTTGCTGCTGCTGACTATTTCTCACCTCCACTCTGTTTCCGATCGTCTCGATTCCTCCATCGTCTCATCGTCTTCCTATCCAACATAGTATGCAAGACATAAACCTAACACCACCATTCTTATCATACCTCTATTAACATGAAACAATTATGGATCATGGAGTCGTGCAATAACAATGGCACTTCGTGCAAAAAAACAAACTTGGTTTTGTTGATGGGTCACTCCCAATTAGGAGAAAGATGATATCTCCAACTGGGAATGATGTAATGATTTGGTTGGAAGTTGCATTCTTAAATCTGTCTCACCTGAGATCCATCTAAGTATCATGTTTGTTGAAACTGCAGCAAAAATCTAGACAGATCTGAAGGATCTTTTTTCTCAATTAAATGCTCCTAAAACCTATCAATTAAAACAATCAATTTTTGCCCTCAAGCAGGAAGGTATGTTTGTCTTATTGTATTTCAGACACAATATAAATCTTTAAGGGATGAACTCAGTTCAATTACCTTTGTCACTCCATGTATCTGTGGTAATGCTAAAAGCATTGTTGATCAACAAAATCAAGATAGTGCCATGGAGTTTCTTTAGGGACTCTCCATGATCATTTTTTAGCTATCCGCAATCAAATTCTCTTGATGGAGCCATTTCCTTTAGTTCAACGTATCTACAATTTGGTACGTAAAGAAGAAAAACAACAAGAGATTAATATTTGAATAACTCCTACCGTTGACTCGACAACGCTTCAAGCGTCTAACCCGCCATCTCAGCCTTTTGGAAAACACCAACGTCCTTTCTGTGAACATTGTAACAAGCATGGTCATACTCTTGATACATGCTACCAGATCCATGGTTTCCAAGATAAGCATGTAATACCCTGATTTTTCAATTAATGAGAAATTATTTATTTTGCACGTGTTGTGCACGTGCAATATTTTTGTTGAATTATTTTATCATGATGTGTATAATTATTTAATATATTTTTCTCAAATTATTTTAGTACAAAAGCCTTCTTTAAAAGCCTTATTTGATTTAACTAAAAAGCCTTTTCTTAAAAAGCCCAAAAGCATTTTTTATTTTAATTATTTTTATAAAATTATTTTGGCCCAAAAAGAAAGCCCATGAATTAAGTTGTTTTTAATTAAACTTGTCATGTAGAAGACTTTTTTTAAACAAAATTATTTTTATACAATTTTAGAATGTACAAAATTTGGCCTAGTTGCATGCACGTGCACTACACGTACACGTGCATTGCACACTCTATTTTTGGGCCGGTAGCATTCTTCTTTGGAGGGAAATTGAATTTTTGGTGTGGAGAACATGGGGGTAGTTTCAAGGAGGTGGGTAGTTTTCCTAACTCCTACTTGGATCTAAGCCTTTCATTTTGCAACCACCAAGATGATCTTAGCCCTCCATTCCCCTCATTTTTTAGTATAAATACCCCCCTTCTCATGGCTAATTTTTCATATGCAAAGTGTAATTTCTAAAGCTAATAGTATTATAATTGTGAGTTATAAAAGATAAGAGAGTGTGTGGTTCCTTGGGTTGCTTGGAGCATTTCGGTCAAGGGCTTGGGGGAGCATTCGGTTGGATTGGAGAAGCATTCGGCTAGGGCTTGGGAGCTTGGAAGTGGTGCACTCTTTTGGCTAGGAGGAGGTGTTCTCATCTACTTGTTGCTTTTGTGTTTCTCTCCATTAAGGTGGGTAAAACAATTCATGTTTCTAATATAGGATTCATGTTAGTTATATTGACAACACTATACATGGAAAATACTAATAAGAGTCCACTCTAATTAAAAAGTTAGTATGTGAATGGTTTAGAATGATGTGATAAATTGTGTATGTGGAATGCTAGCATGAAATTAAACTATATGAAGCACTTTCTATGATTATTTAGTTTAATTGAATAATGATGCAATGTGGTTAGTATGATGTGTGAAAATCTTTATCAATTGCTTGTAAATTATATGGTTGAAACATGACAATTGATTAAGATATTGACACTATGAAATTTGGATAGAAGGTATAAAGTATGCTTGAGTTATGAGTATGTTACATTCATGTGTAGAAGTGGCATAATTGAACCAAAGAATTGCTTGTTGTCATCAAATTAAAAATGTACCAAACTTAGTAATTTTTGAGTTTCACCTATTCATGTGTTACATGAATTCTTGTGCTAATATGAGTATGGGAAAATCCAAAAGTTGTAGGTGGTGTGAATATAGATGAATAAACAGTAATTATCATGGAAAAGTTGGGGATAAAAGAGAGATTAGAAGATCAATCGATTCTTTTTTCAATGTCGAAAATAAAAGATTTGCTAGTTTTAATAAACAAATTATTAGTTGGGTGGAAAAATTATGTTTTTAGTACAAAATTTATTTTTTATACTTGCTGTTTTGAAGATTAAATAAAGGAGAATAAATCTGGAAATTTTTTCTGTAGTTTGTATAAAGGCAATTTGAATCTAATTATTTTGAACGTCGAGTTGTTTTCTAAAACAGTGTGAATATGAAACTAATAGACTTAAACCCAGTGTTGTGACAACCTGAGCCAGTGGCTCAGGCGGTCGGTGACTGTGTTCGGTTTCCCTGAGCGGCGTGGTTCGAAACCCGGCCTCACCATTTTTTTATCCCAACTGTATATATATGAATATGAGACTGCGAAATGACAGCACCTATACCTAATTCGCCTTCTTCTAATCGCTAGCACAGGTTGGCCTGATGGCGGGTGCTCTGGCCTTCTTCTCTACTGTGCAGAAAATATAAAGTAGTTTGTGAACAAATAGTATAATTAAAGCTATGGTTCTAAGACACTTTTATGGAAATTTCCAGTTTATAAAGATATAATGAAATGGGTTTATTAAGAAGTAATTGACACAAAGAATTTAGTGGTGTGACATGATATTATTTCATTTTCACTTGAGGTTATTGTGTAAAATGTAAAGTATGAGTGTTTAATTATAAAGTGCATGAGTCCATTGTATGATTGTGGAATTTAGAAATCATGTTGATGAAATTGTTGGCCATGAATATGAATTTTTATGAGTTATAAATATTCACTATGGACTTGTGAACAAAGAGCAATCATGAATACGAAAGAATATGAAATTGTGACATGAAAGTGGTTATGACTTAAAGATTGTGAAATGAAATTTGAAATAGAGTAGCTAAGTCTCCCCGGCATTGAGAAATAAGAATTGAATTGAAATTAGACCAAGGTTGGTCATGGTAAAATGAATGAATAAGTCCGGATGATGGAGAGGCTAACTCTAGTGATTATTTTGTTCATGATTTTTAAATAAAACTAAGGACTAGTACATAGTGGAGATGTGATGAAAGTAGAAGAAAAACATGAGTATGAGGGCCAACGGATAGCGGTGTGAGAGCGATTCACAGGTTGCCTGCTTGATGCGTCAAGACAGTGCGTAGGCGCTACTCCGGAATTATCGTCCCGGTGGCGACGCTCGTGGGATGTTCGAGTGGCTATGGGTGGTGCCATTGTTCCATGGCGGAGGCTGAATTGTCCATAGGTTGCCTGCTCGATGCGTCGTGACAGTGCGTGGGATTCCCCTCCAGGCTGCCTGGACATGGGCTCATAGATCATAGGACATCTAAGACACTACCGTAGTTACAGTAGTAGTTTAAGACATAACGGGGGATTGAACCCTATCAAGATGAAGAACGAATAAGGGCTTGCCCTCGGACCTATGTAGTATGGGATGCATAGAATCCGAACAAGTGTGCATTAGTGTCATGTAACATAATTAACTGCATTAAGGACTAAGTGCACAATCACAACACGACATCAATAGGGTAGTCCCTTTAGTTTGAATGTGACAAGTTTGTGTTTGCTAAATATGAAATGTTAAGTTATACTATTTTCGGCAAGCGAGGACGGCCGTGTATAATGATCGTCGGTTGAATAAACTGACGTACCCACAGTCTAACATGCAGGTAAATGTCATGCTAAAGATTAAAGAAGATTTGGATGCTTAAAGATTTTATCAAGCTGTTGTACTTGTATTTAATTGTTGTATTTTACTTCCGCTGTGCAAAAGAAAGATGTAATTATGATGTAAACTCTGATGTATGATGAAAAGTTTTTATTTCCCTGTAAAAGTGTACTAAGAAAGTGAAAAGATCCTGTAGAACATCTCGAATTCAGTGTATTTGGAATTCGGGGCGTTACAAAGCAGGTGAATGAATCATGGCCACCGCCATCTACTTTTTCTAGTCAATTGACTCCTGAACAATACAACAAGTTTCTTGCACTTCTAGCCAAAGAGGAATCTGCGGGATCATCTGCTCATTTTGGGTACAGCTCTTACTCGTTTATCCACTTGTTGGATTATCGATTCAAGTGCTTCTAATCATATATATACATCTCTTTCATTTTTTTCTTGATATTCTACCGTACATAAAAGTATATCAGTTCAATTGTCTAATGGTTCTCACGCGCCTATGACACACATAGGCACGGTTCATTGTTCATCATCGCGTACTCTCACAAATGTTTTCCACATTCCGTCATTTAAGTTCAATTTGTTATCTATTTCAAATTTACAAAGTCAATAAATTGTGATGTAATTTTTTGATCCTATCAATGTATAGTTTAGGACCGAGCAATGAAGACAAAGATTGGTCGGGGTTGTGCTTGAAATGGTCTTTTTTCTATCCAGGTGCATATTTAGATTTTCATTCTATTTTTTCTTTCAAGCATTGTAATAAATTTGATCTATGGCATTCTCGCCTTGGTCATCCATCTGGGTCTCACTTTGATTTCATTGTTAAAAATCATCCAAATATTATTGCAAATAAATATTTTGTTTGCGAAGTAAGTCCGCACGCTAAACAATTCCATCTTTCCTTTCTCAAAGAACATCTTGTTCTTCTCATTGTTTTGACATAAATCATATTGACATTTGGGGTTCTTTCTCTGTACCTTCTAAAAGTGGATCACATTTTTTAAAAACTATTGTTGACGATTATTCCAGGTGTACTTGGATTTATTTAATGAAACTTTCAACATGTTAATTCATTTCTTTAATTAAATCAACCGTCAATTCAACACAAAAAATAGCTCATATCAACTCTGGTAATGGGGACTTTTTTTTCCTCAACTTCAAACCATTCGTTCAGACAATGGTTCTGAATTTATTTCTAAACAAATTGAAACATGGTTTCATAACGATGAGACTATTCACCAACCTAGTTGCGTTGCAACCCCCTAACTGTTAGGATTGTGGCCTCAAATACACATAGGCATGAGTTAGAGTTAAAGAAGAAAAAGAGAAGACACGAAAGTGAGAAGAAGGCAGCAGTGACAGCAAGAGAAGAAGGTAGCAGAAGGGGTTGCAGTCGACCGCAACTTGGTGCGGTCGACCTCACAGTCGACCGTTCAGTTCTTCAAGTGTACAGGGTTCCAACAGACAGTCGATCGTCTAGTCTTCGAGTGTTGGCGAGACACATTGCAGTCAACCGCAACTAGGTGCGGTCAACTGACAGTGGCGCTATATGTTATTTGGGCCGACGGATTTCGGGTCCAATAAGCTTTATTTGTGTTTATCTTTTAGTGCCTACTTGAGTGTTATATAAGTGGTTGTAGACCCTACAATTTGTAACTCTGAATTGGTGAATCATGTCATTGTACAACTTCAAGAGGGAGTGAGTGCCGAGTGTTTCAAAGGTAAGAGAGAGAGATTGAGTGTGTGTGATCTCTTTGTAATCTTTGTATTTCTTGGGAAATAAGAAATATTGGTTATTCTACATATTATGTTAATAAAGATGGGTTAAACCTAAGTGCACCACCTTAACCTTATGAGAATGACTCTGGAGTTGATCTGCTACAGGAAGAAAGTGTAAAGATGGCTCAAGGCGTGGGTTGCACTTTCTTTAAGAAGCTATTTGGCCGATTCTGGAGATGAATCGTTGATCACCAAACACTTCTCTCGGGATACAACGAACTTCTGTCTACAGTGCTGCCAATGCTCCAATAACAGCACGTACCAACTTGCACCACCATGACAAAAACCGCTTAAAATAGATTTCAAGAGGAGAATGACTTATTGTTTTTTTTGTACTCTTTTTCCCAAAAAACAGTTATTTTTATAACTTGTAACCAGGTAGGAATAAAAGTGTATATGCATTTAATCAAAAAAGGGCATATCATAAAGCTCCTTTAATTCTTGTAATGGCTATAACATAAAGCTCCTTTAATTCAGGAAACAGATATATTATTAATTGAAAAAAAATGTTTTTGATCTGTTTGAAATTCAAATTTTCAAAAATTTCAAAAATGTAGGAATTGAACCCCCAACCTCATGTGAACTCAAAACTTTAACTGTTGGGCCATAAGACATCATTGTCAACAAAAGAAGTGTTTTGAATGTATACTCAATTCCAACATTGTGTTCGTATACTTGTGAGATCTTGCGATTATTGTGGTGGGTTGTTCTTGGTACATCTAGTTCTTGAGAGTTTTTGTTTTTTGTGGTGTGTTCCGCTATTAGCACTACAAGTGGTTTCAGATTCTCTACACTAACAAAATGGCATTGTAGAACGTAAGCATCGACACCTCCTTGATGTTGCTAGAGCTCTATGATTCCAAGCAAACTTGCCTGTTAACAAACTTCTGTCTTTCTTATTAACAAACTTCCAACTCAAATCTTTAAATATAAATCTCCACATCAAGTTTTACTTGGAACTGTTCCATCATATTCATCTCTTCGAGTTTCCGGATGTTTATGTTTTGCTAAAAATATGAATATTCAACATAAATTTGATGAGCGAGCCAAACCTGAAATTTTTGTTGGTTACCGTATGGTCAAAAGAGATATCACATATATGATTTCAAAATTCATCAAATCTATGTTTCTCATATTGTCATATTTCATGAGTTAATTTTTTCCATACCATGACCTTCCATCCCCAGTTTTTCAAAATCCAATTACATTACTCAAATCAATGATGATGGGACATTTGGCTACACCACTACACCAATTGTTTCATTCTTTTTCCACTTTTCGAAAATATTTACCAAACGGACCCACTTTTAAAAATGCTTACCAAACTGACCCACTTTCGAAAATAATTACCAAACTGACCCACATGCAGTTTCAAACAGCTGTTCCAGTTCAAATATGGTCGTTGTTTGAAATAGAGAGTTTAACTTTAATATTTTGAGACTTGACGATATTTCTCCAAGTGTTGGAGAAAATTCTTATAAATAAACTCGCTATTTCAAACAGCGGCCCTAATTGAACTCGACTCAGTATCTCAAACAACGATTCTGGTTCAATTAGGGTTGCTTTTTTGAAATACCGAGTTTATTTTTAGTATTTTGAGACTTTGCAAGATTGCTCCAAGTGTTGGAAAAAAATCCTATAACTAAACTCGCTGTTTCGAAAAGCGACCATAATTGAACTAGACTCGCTGTTTCAAACAGTGAGACTAGTTCAATTATTTTTTTTCAAAACAACGAGTTTAGCTTTAATATTTTGAGACTTGGCGAGATTTCTCTAAGTGTTGGAGGAAATTCCTATAACTAAACTTGCAATTTCAAACTGCGACCAAAATTGAACTTCTCGTTGTTTCAAACAGCGAGTGTAGTTCAATTATGATCTCTTTTCGAAATATAGTGTAACTCCTGTTTTCCAAAGAACGTATTTTTGTATATTTTCTGTATTAAAAATTTTCGTAAATTAATTTTTTCGGTTTTCAAATTCTTTTATCAAATTGTACTATTGGATCTCCTATTAAAACCTGTTTTCGATCAACAATTTTAATTGTAACTATTTTCTATGAATTTTATATTGTAATACAAATCTTATTTTTGTTATCAAATAATTTCTGTTATTATTACTACTAGTGTTATTATTATTGTCATTATTATTGTTATTAATGTTATTTTTGGACTGGTTATTAAAAATCCACTTTTATTTACTAACTGTATCTGTGGTATTTTAAATAAATTCTATTTGGTAATGTCAATTACATTTTTATTATAAACAATATTTTCTTATTGGTTATTTTATTTACATATCCTATTATTTCCTATTGGGTTATACCCTATAAACCCTAATACCCATTAACTCCAACCCAAACCCATTTAAACCCGGTTTAAACCCACCTAAATACCATTACCCAATAACCCATTACTATACACCTACCCTATCCTGTTCTTGAACCCGCAACCCTATAAACCAATAGCCCCACCCGATAACCCATTAACACACCCCCCCCCTTCAGTCGTTCTGTTCCAAACTGCCTAACCCTAATATAGTTTCCCTTCCCTACATGTAAACCCTGTTCATCTTCCCTTCTTTCACTAGCCGCCTCTTCATCTCCCTCTCGTCTCTCTCTCCCGCCTGCAGAAGCCGCGGCACCGTCCCCCTGCATCCCTACCCATCGCTCTGTCTGTCTCTCCCTGCACCCTGCTGTGCACCTTCTCCCGAAGCCTCCCGCTCCCCTCCTCCGTCGTGTGGCCAGCAGCAGAGCCAGAACCCCCTATCGCGACTACTCGACAGTCGGCAACGATAGCAGCCTGAGCGATGACCATCGTCACTGTCCCTGTCGCGCCGCCTGTCCAGCATCGCCATCCACGTCTAGTCGTCGGCCACTGCCTTGCCGCCCTGAGCCGATCACATTGTGGTTGATGTGATCATGTGGAGTTCTGATCTTTTGAACCTTGTCCATCTGATCTTGATCACTTGGATCGTGACCGTCCGATTGTCGATCTGATCCGATCATCATCATCATCATCAAGATACTTGATCTCGACCGTCGGATCTCCCTTGATCATCGCGATCGTGACCATCATCTTGATCTTGATCTTGGTCTTCGATCTCAGCCGTCCGATCAACCGATCACACTTGATCTCGGCCCTTGATCGTCTCTTCCATCTTCTACTTTGTGAGTTAAATATTTGATCCACTTTTTGTTCTCATTCATCAAATTGTCAATCATGGTATATTTACTCTTTTGGTACTCTTCTAATTCTTATGTATTTTATGTTCGATCTCGGCCATTAGATTCGCTTGATCTTCATCTTGATCACCATCTTGGTCAACGAGATCCGTGCTCGATCATGATCATCGTGATCGTTTGCTCGTCGCTGTGTCGCCGAGATTCTGATCCCGTTATTCTCAATATATCGGATCTAACGTCATCTAAAGGCAAGTCATTCTTCGCGAATAGTTGTTGTATCATATTCGAGATTTTTATTGAATCCCGTAAGTTGATCCCTAATTGTTATCGTATATTGTTATTGTTGCCTATCGTTGGGATACTATGAATTTACACGAGCAAATCCAAGTAGTAGTCTTGATTTCGTGCCATCTTTGTCTCCAATGTATAGAGAATCTTACATGCATACATATAGCTATTGGATATAGGAATATGGATTATTATTATATTCCATGTCATGACATCTCACAACAATTGTAGACTTGCATACTAGTATTGATGACTCATATAATTGATGTTAGGGTATTAGTTGTTTGTGATTAGTAAGATTATGGACATTTCACATCTTAATACCATGTTCACATAGAAATGGCTTGCTGTGATTTATGATTGTTAAACCCCAATTCATCGTCCCTAACTTTTTAATTGTTTTATTCAAAAAGAACATGTTGACACCCTGAAAATTTATGTCGGCCTGAATATTATCTTGCTGTTTTCGACCTAGTTAATGTCATTAAAATCAATACCTTTCTGAATATGAAATATATCCCCAAGTATCTAGTTGCCAATAGCATCCAGAATTTTTGAATTCCGAGTTACAGGTTGTGAGATATCGCAGCTTTACTGCTGCTGTGTCGTATAATTCCAAATCCTAAAAATTGCTGTCACACTTTGATTCACAATTTATTTAACCATGCTACCTATAAGATAATGACTTAAAATTTTGCATGCTGATACTAGACACACTAGAGAACATTCCCAAATTTTTCCTGGAATTAATTAATGCTGTTTCAGTCCTGTTCCATATGTATAAACACATTTTTACAAATTATGGCTGAACACAAATCCTGTATAGTTTGCTGTTTGACATATGTTACCACAACTTTTATGTACCTTAATTATATGCGTTGAAACTGGGCTGAAGTCTAGTTTCTAGACCTTCTGACGGATCCACATTTGTTATCCTGTAGCAACGGAAATTCTGATTTTGGTACAACAACCTACTGCTGTCCAGAATTGAGTTCCTATATTTAATAACATGCAATTAAATCTATAATGTTATATTTGGTGCATTTAATTGTATAGAGTACAGTGCATGATCTCAGGTTGTATTGCCATCTTTTCTAGTGTCCCTTATTAATCGCATTATTGTATGTTAATTGAATAAAGAATATTAATCAAGCCGAGGTTAAGGGTTGACTAGGGTAGTTCGTAATATAGTGACTGTACTCGGGAATGTGGAGCCCGTATTTCCCAGAATATTGTGTCGGCTAGTGCTATCGATTTATTGTTGGATTACTAACTGCAGTATCCCAATTCATCGATCGTGTATTGTTTTAGAACCTATCTTGCCGACTATTGTTATCGTTATTGTGCAAGAAATTGCTGTTGGTATTGTTATCATTATTGTTATCGTGTCGAGTACATGATCTACAGAACCTATCACCTTGGTCTAAACGAAATTGATTGTATGCATGAAACCTGTAATATGGGATGCAGTAGTACGTGCATTAGCTAGGATTAAAAATGAATAATAGACTTAAGATTTTCATCGCATTGTCATTGTATATTGTCACATTTATTGAACAGTGTTATCGTTATTGTTCACCATTATTGTTATAGTTTATTGTTATTGTTATAAATCATCGTTATTGCACATTGTACTATTATCGCTTGTCACTATTCAATACTATTGATTTCATCGTCCATTGAATTCATCGTTATACCGTTATTATCATTGTTCTCTGTTTCTCTACTTGCTGTCCACGACTTGCTCTAAGAACATATTTTTCTCTTTTAGATGGACAGCTTACAGGTAATCAAGGAGATCTTCCTGATGGACTAGGAGAACAACAATGGTGAAAGACTTGTGTT
Organism: Hemerocallis citrina; assembly: GCA_017893485.1. NCBI lineage: Eukaryota > Viridiplantae > Streptophyta > Magnoliopsida > Asparagales > Asphodelaceae > Hemerocallis > Hemerocallis citrina. Next base: position 256,708,024 of record CM030364.1, read on the forward strand.
GCTGCGCCGTTTAAATAATTATTGTTTCCTTTCTTTTTTCTAAACTTTAATAATTGAACATTGTTGTGTTTGTGGGCTTTTGACCCGAATATTATTGTTGTTGATTTCAGATGTTAGACTGAGATTTTGTTGGTTATTTTATGCTTAAAATTTCAAGTATCGTTATTTATGTGATTACTTCTTTTATTGCATGCGTGGCTGTAATACTTCATGTTTTATATTGTTGAGTTAAATCAATGACAGCCTATGAATGACGCAAGTCATTCGCTGGGCCGTGTCACGTTGCATCCCGTATTTTTGGGAAGCGGGGCTTGACATATAGAATTTAGCTTTAGTTTTTTAAGAATTTGCGTGATTTCTCCAAATGGTGGAGCTCGCTGTTTCAAACAGCGAGTGGGTCAGTTTGGTAATTAGTTTAGAAAGTGGGTCAGTTTGGTAAATAATTTTTGGAAAGTGGGTCATTTTGGAAAAAATCTAATTGTTTCCACTGATGTTTTATCTAGTGATTCTACCCCTCATAAACTACTTGGTGTTATCCCAAAGAATCTCTGGTGACTATTCCCACGTCTTGATAGCTCAACCAATTCTCCATCTATTTCTAAGCAGCGGTTCTTATTAATCAAGAATGAAATCCAAAAACACTCCCTCTTCTGATTTCCCTTTAGCACATGCTCCTATCATTAATACTCATCCTCAACACATTCATCACCCACCGAGCCATCTCCAAGGTTAAATTTGTAATCATACTTCATTCTCAACTAATTTTTCGCAAGCAAATTATTTTCTTTGTTCAATCTAAGTCATTTTCATTTAGCCTTCCTAACTAATATCATTGAACATCATGAACCAAGATCTTATTCTCAAGCCATGAAACCTGCTGAATAGCGTGATGTCATGGCCAAAGAAATTCAGGCCCTTGAATCAAACAACACTTGGTCACTCACTTCTCGAAGGAAAATCACCCATTGGTTGTAAATGGGTCTACAAAATTAAATATAGGTCCGATGGTTTTATTGAGATATATAAAGCTCGTTTAGTTGCCAAAAGTTATACTCAAGTTGAAGTCATCGATTATTCTAATACCTTCGCACTTGTGGCTAAAATAAATATTGTTCATCTTCTTCTCTCCATTGCAGCAATTAAAAATTGGTCATTGCATCAACTTGATGTCAGCAATGTTTTTCTCCAAGGAGATCTCCATGAAGAAGTTTATATGAAACTCCCTCTTGGGTTTTCTTGTAGAGGGGAGATTTCTCAATTATTCTTCGTTCTTGTTTTTTCTAGGTTGCTTCTTTCTACGTTCTTCCACTACCTTCTCTATTATCCTTCTTATTAACTCTAATGTTGTCAGTAACATTATTAATTACATTATGATGATGGTGATGATTAAGAAGATCGAACATTTTTTTATTTATTAATGATATTTTACAAAGACTGAATATATTACATACTCTCTCACACTTTGATAATGTTACTACACACATTGCCTCTCTATTTATAGAAGGCGGACTCCAAACCATTAGCAATTACAATGGTCATCACTATCATTTTCGGAAGAAGATCTTTTTGTACCGGTATGCCATTATCATACATCATTCCTTACACGTTGCCAAAGCAATACAATATGTCTCATTCCTTCTTTATTAATTCAAATATGCCTTCATTTCATTTCAATACGATCTTCACTTAATTATGTTTCTACTAATGCAACATGTCATATTATCTTTCTCCATTCTTCTCCTTAGCCTTCATTTATCATCATTAACATTTATTAACTTTGTCATTAACTTTAATTAACACTCATTTGTCACTTACTTTAATTAACTCTCACCACATGTTTGTGTCATCACATGCTTTTATCAGTTCATAATGTTATTTAATTTCATATATATGAATCCACTTTAATCAAATATTCCTGCAATATGTCATGTATCTCTTTCAACCTTCTTTGTTCGTCTTCTTTATTCTATGTATATAGCATCCACAATCCATTAAATGACTAATCAAAAGTTGTTAATTAATAATTTTATTGACAATGTTAGAAAGATAATGGAAAAGGTAGTTGAAGAATGTGAAAGGAAGCTACATGGAGAAATTGAGAAGAATGGATGAAATAATAATGAAAAAGACACATGGCATATTGCAAGCATATTTGATTAAAGTGGATTCATATGGAATTAATAATTTTAAAAAAAAAAGTGACATATGATGTTGTTTTGGCAACGTGTATGATAATAATAATGATGATGATCATCATAGATAATAATGGATTAGAAGGGATTTGCCTCCGCTATCCATTATTATCATTATCACCACTAATCATCATTAATATGATCAAATATGCTTAAATATGTCATGTGTCGCTTTCATCACTCTCCATTCCTTTTTTTCCTTCAACGTAGCCTCCACTATCCATTATTATCATTATTATTTCTATTACAATACTTGACTCGCTCAAGCAGGTTAATACCTGAGTGAGTCAAGTATCTATCTATATATTATATATTATAATGGGAGAGATGGGGTTGGTAAACAAACAAACCCTAATTTGTTTGCGAGCAAACCCGTGCATCGCACGTGCCTTTTTTTTTCTTTTCATTCCCCTCCACGTGCATCGTACACGTGCTTTTTTTTTGTCCTTTTTCATTCCCCTCCACGTGCATCGCACGTGCATGATACTAGTTGTAATAGAGTGAGTCCTTGTAAAATATCAGTAATAAATAAAAGGACGCAGTCCAGTACAATGCTCAACTCCCTCACACTACGATAATCTTACAACACGTATTGTCTCTCAACTTATAGAGGGCAGAATCCAAACCTAATTACAACACAACTTAATGAAATACCTGATTGCATCACCATCATTGTTATCATGCACTGCTTCTATTAGCATTTTGCTTTGGATTTGCTATATCATGTGCTGCTTCTCTACTCTGTCCATTTCTCATACAATTTTCATCACTTTGTATTGCCGAAATGTATGATTCAGAGTGCTCTAGCCTCTTCATGAATCAGATGAATGAAAGTTGAAAGAAACTTTATTTTTGCGGAAGATATATTGGTGATTTTACATCATATCGGCAGTTAAATTTTGATTTATCAAACTTTTTTGGAAGGAAGAAACTACAGCTTGGCATAATTTTGATTTATCAAATGTACTCCTCTCAACGAATTCAAAATTCAAAATGCTCACGTTTGAACTTCCGATTAAGTTCCCGTCCCTAAGAGCACTTATTTAGTATTAAAATCTAAATTAATCATACATTTTTATGCACTTCTCTAGTATTTTTTCGGCATTAAAAATGCTAACAAATTTAAAATTTAACGTCAAACAAATACGTAGCTTAAATGTAAAGGGCATACATTATTAACCAAAAAGAACACGAGAAACTGTTGACAAAAGAGTATTTCCATAAAATAAAGTTAATACTAGACAAAGATTGAGATTTATTGTCAATGAAATAATATATGGTATATTTACAAAAAATAACAATAAAATTACAAGTTTAAAATTTTATATGAGAGCAGAGCTTCCACTCTGAAAGAATTGTTTTCTGTATACCAACTTCCTAGAGATGCGGAACTTATGTATCTCGGGATCATGTCAGATAAAATTTCAAGCAGACCGAGGAGGGTGGATTGGGTATCTTACAGATGTATCCTCTTCTGCTTTTCTAGTTTGTCAAATTTATCGAGCTGAGGCTGTTTCTCACGTACAATCCTTTAAGATGAGAGTATGGATCAATCTCCGCTGTCCTTTTGTCTTGTAATCCTCAGAGCTGTCGCTCTTCCTTTCTCTCTTTCTCTAGTTATCATCACTTCAGCGGAAACTAGAAGGACGGTATCACAAATTAGTGAAAGAAGGCTCCTCCCTTCCAAACCCAGTCAGTGAAGTCCTGAGACAACTTGCTAACATCACGATGTTCTGCATCTTTCAAATCTTCTTCCTGTAAAACAAAAAAAGAGAAACAAATTTCTGAATCGAGAATATACAAAATGCAAACACTTAATGATATATGTTGTTGTCCAATTCTATATACCCACATTTCAGTCCACAAGGATATATGGCACCAATCAATTTAGAAAGTGTTCAGACAGTGCTAAGTTATCAAAATATCATCTGAATAAATGTTCAGATGCAAAATAATATGTCCTAATACATGCAAGAATATACTCTTCTCTTTAATATAAGAAAAGTATTAGGAAGGTAAATTCAACTCTACCCAAATGGTTAACACCACATCCGATATCAAGTCAAAGTATTCATATCAAGATATGATAGAAGAAAACAAATATAAATATGAAAACACTTTCTTTTTTTACTCCATTTACACCTTTACCTAATGCAAACTGTTCCTTGCCTTGATAGAGAACTTGGATTAAAATTTCGCATTATTTACTGTCCAATTTCAAGAGCAAATAGGTCATTTCATATGCATAATGTTGGTAGCAGAAAAGTTTTAATTAGTTTAAATGAAATCAAATAATATTGAAACATATGCTTATGAGTTTACGACAAATGCAATGCAATATTAGTTCCAATAGTGACTGATAAATCTAACCGTTTTCAGACAGCATTGCAACTGAAGTTATGTCTTCAATAGTTTGATCCATTCATATGTTAGTTTCAGGGGCATTAGCTTGCAGGAAAAAGAAAACACCATTACAGATAGTTGGAAGTTGCATACCATTATGATGCTGACCACTGGCATATTAGCCTATAAGTCCCTTTAACAGATACTGCAATAAAAGTAGCAAACAGTCTTTGCCAGATGAAAAGCAATAGTGACAGAAACATCCAGATTTATCGAGCCGATAAGATCCCTACCACGGTATGTGCCATGTTAGTATGTTGGTAAATACCTTACCAACCACATGAGATGCAGGCAGTCAACATCCAGCTGACTCGAACTTGGTTCCCAAGCTGGCTTAGAAGTTTTCTTTTCTTACCCATGTAAACAAAGTAGTTTTTTGCTTTTTTTCTTCGCTTGGTTAAGTTGTGATGAGTTTATGGTTGACTTTCCTTTGATTGACAGGGGATTCCTCATATTAGCTTATTTGCTACCACCAATAAAGCATTTTAAATCTTCGACAAGTTCCTTTTGATTGTTACATCATAGTTGTGCAGCAGATCCAAGTTATTCAAGCATGGATGTAACCCAAATCTAAACCCATCACCCCAAGAAGAGAAATAATCCAGGTATAACTCAGTAGCAGCACTATCAAAGCGTAGATTTTTTTTTCTTCATAATTTGCTGAAATCAGTACCAATCTTGTGATGCTTCAAGTTTCCATCAGTGGCCTCTCCTATATTTCTCCCCGTAAGATTAAACAAAACACGAGCTGGTTTCCCCCATACATAATAATGATTTTAAATATTTTTTGGATCAATCTTAATATCACCATCTTCAAATACCTTTACTTCAATTAACCAAGTACTTCAAATTCACAAAATATTAATTTCTCTGTTTAGCTACATTACGAGATAATTTAACTACCATCTATATAATAAAACACAAAGAAAGCTATCAAGTGGCTCTCCTTCAATCCCACAAAAATCAAAGGCCCAGATCTAACCTCACAAAACATATTTTTCCCCCCAAAAGTTTCCCCCCAGAATTCAAATTCAAATCCCCACCCAAAACAACTCCTATATTTATTTAATTATTTTTTTTTCTCTCTCCCTCCCTCTTCTATTCAAAAGATTAAGAAAATAAAAATTTTAAATTTTTTTACAAAATAAAAAATCAAAAAACGAAAAAAATTTAAAATTTAAAAACTCTAAAAATAATTCAAAAAAATCATATAATATGTTTTTTGCTGGACCCCAAAAGCTTCTCATATAATATGTTTGATACTTCAATTAATTTGCTGGATCTCCAAAACTATTTTATATAATCAAACAAGGTGCACCGTTCCGAAGACGTGCCGCAGGCACGTGTCAACGGGCAAACCTAGTAAGTTTACAAGAAAACAAATGAAAAATCTTATAGCCAAGATGCCAGTTGTTATCTTTCACCTATGGTAGCAATGTCAAACTTTGTCGAAAATGTCAAAAGAAAGATTCAGTAGTATGCGTTGGTTCAATATATACATAGGAGATTCCACAAGTGGACGCCACCTTTGTGAGCACCTCGTTGATCAAAACACCACATGAAAAATCCGAACCATTCTTCTCATCCTACATGAAAGTCCATGGATGTAAAATAAAGTTATCTGAACTTCATTTCTTTATACTTTTAAAAAGTTGAAATATTGTATGGCTGAAAATTCTTTATTTTTCGAACATGTTGGATAGGCAAACAAATTTCAAATAACTTGATTTCACATACTTTAGGGTATGTTAGGCATGTAGAACAAGAACTATTTGGATTATCATGGGAGGTTCCTAAGAATGGGTGCTCATCGACTGCTCACAAAAGTGCTCACTGGAAGACTTCCCTGTATATATTCCACAAAGCTTGGAGTCCCCGATAAAGTTGGTGAGACCAAGGCTCACCTTAATTGTGGAAATTACATATGAGCCACAGAACAGTTCATTTTGTTATAAATGCTTAAAATAATATACACAACTCTTAAAGAGAGCTTTGTGCTCCCAAGTAAGGTTAGAAAGCCCAAGGCTCATCTTCATCATAGAAACATCATAGGATCGATCCATCGTTCATTTTGTTATAAATGTCTAAAAATATGTTTACATCTTGAAGAGTATCATATGATTGATCCAATGTTCATTTTGTTATAAATGCCTAAAATAATATATATACATCGCTGTGAGGTCTCAAATAAAGGTTGGAGAGCTCAAGGCCGACCTTCAATTTAGAAACATCACATACACGATCCGAAATGTTCAGTTTGTTATAAATGCCAAAAATGGTCCAAAGATAACGAAATCAAGCCATTTGCAATCTGTTTTCCTCCACAATTAAAATTTTAGAAACCGTAAGGGTCAAATATCTTTGTTTTTTTTTTGTAACGATATGATGCAAGGACAAATGAAGTTCAAATGACTTAACCTCACATGCTCAAGACTATTAAACCAGATGAAAATTTTGGATCGTCCATAGAATGCCCCAACCATAGAGAATTCTTCAACCTTAGGCAGAGATCTGGGCTATATATACGTATGTATGTATGTATGTATATATACATATATATGGCTATTTTCCTTCCCTGCCATATATATACGACACTGAAGGAAAATAGAACAGTAGCAATCTCAAAGTATGAAAAGTTACCAAATAGCTGAAGGTGAATAAGTATGCTTACCTTAATGCTAATCTCGCATGGGTTGGTGGCTGTTTCAGGAGCAATAGAATTCATGACATTTTCAGTAGAACAAGCTTCAACTGGTGAGTTGATAAGTGAGGACCTGGAAGAACAATGCTCAGTTGTGCATGAAGTGCATAGTTACAGAAAACCAAATATACGATAATATTATAAACTGAGATCTAACAATCACAGAAAAACTCTTCAAACAGTACATGTAAGGAGGTGAATTGCTTGGCTAATTTCTCCTCTAAAATTGTTCCCTTTCTAAATGTTTCACCTTATGGTATTGTGTCATTTCTTTGTTTTTTCTCTTTATTTGTGATTTAATGTTATATATATATATATATATATATATATATATATATATATATATATATATATATGAGCTTTCTTCCATTGCAAACGGGTCTATGTGCACAGACCCGTTGCGAATTGAGATTTGGACCGCAGATCTTTTTTTGGAAAAAAATTGCTTTAACCCGTCGTTTGCACTGACGGGTTAAGGCAAAAAAATTTTTAAACATTTTGCCTTAAGGCCCTTAACCAGTCGTTTCTAACAACGGGTTAAGGCAATTTTTTTCTTTTTCTTTTTCTGTATACTCTATCTTCTTCTCTCTCGCTCTCTCTCTCGTTTCTTCCCCGAACCCAAACCCAATCCCCACCGAAATCGTCCTCTTCTAACAAGTAACAACGGCGACTCCTCTCTCACTCCGGCGAATCTCTCTCTCTCTCTTCCGTCCGCTGCTCCCCCAACCCAGAAAACCCTAACCCTTTACACCCAAACTTCTCCTCCTCCGTCCGCTTGCTGCTCCTCCATTCTCACTCATATCTCTCTCTCCCAATCTGTCCTCCAAACTTCGAAACCCAATATCTCCTCCTAACTTCGAACGCAAATCGAAACCCTAGTTCGGCGACAACACCTACATTGGAAAAATTGGCAGTTATTTTGTAAGGTAATGATTAATTCATTGACTTCGTAGTTGTCATTGTGCTGATTTTATATTTTTTTTCGGTCTCTTTGTACTTGAATTGATTAAATTTGCCCAAAAAAATTGTAGATGTAGAATTTTGTTAGTATTTTGATAATTTTACATGGTGCAATTGTAGTCGTAGTTGTTGTTGATTTGCTCAACGATATTGTAGATCGAGTCTTTTATAATTGTTCGATATTAGTTGAACCGCATAAACGGTCCCAAAAAAACCTGAAACCTTGCAAGTGGGTCCGAATCACAACACACAAGCTAACAGTACCTGTAGGAGTGAGTTTGGTCTCGCGGTTTGCAAGATACGTCCGCGTATCGCTTTTCGTCAAGTAAAACTAAAATAAAGCGGTACACGACTGTATCTTACAAACCGATGGTCAAAACTCACTTCTACAAGTTCTATTGCCTTGGGTTACGTGTATTCGACCATGTTGTAAGGTGTTTGAACTTTTTGAGGCCGTTTGTGAGGTTTTCTCACGTTTCTTGGAGAATAACAAATAAACTAAGAAATATTTTAGTATGGATACACTAGAAAACCCTACAAACAACATCAAAAAAATACGAAACTTTGCAAGTAGGTTGGACTCACGTAACACAAGCCACCGCAACTTGTAGAAGTGATATTCGACTCACGGTTCGAGAGATACGCCCGTGTATCGTTCTTGGTTTAAAAAAACCCAAATAAAGTGGTACACGGCCGTATCTCGCAAACCGTGAGTCAAAATTCACTTCTACTAGTTGGAGTGGCTTGTGTTACGTGAATTTGACCAAGTTGCAAAGTTTTATAAATTCCGAATATCGTTTATGCGGTTTTTTCACATTCCTCGAACAAAAACTAAATAACTTGGAAATATTTTAGTGCAGTTAGACTAGAAAACCTTACAAACGACCTCTAAAAAATACGAAACTTTGCGACTAGATTGGACTCACGTAACACAAGCCATCGCAACTTGTAGAAGTGATTTTCGACTCATGGTTCGAGAGTTACGCCCGTGTATAGCTTTTATTTGGATATTTTTGAAATTAAGCTATACTCGGCCGTATCGCGTAAACCGTGAGTCGAAAATCACTTCTACAAGTTGCATTGGCTTGTGTTTGGTGAGTCCGACCAACTCGCAATGTTTCGGATTTTTTGGATATCGTTTGTACGTTATTTATCTCATTTTCGCTCAATTTTACAACCTAAACTACTAATTCTGGAAAATTTGGATATGAAATCATAAAAAACGGCACAAATGGTATCCAAAATTTACGAAATGTAGCGAGTTGGTCGGACTCACCACACAAGCCAACGCAACTTATAGAAGTATTTTTTGAATCACGGTTTGCGAGATACGGTCGTGTATCAATTTTGGTCAACACAGAAAAATAAAGCGATACACGTCCTTATCTCGCAAACCGCGAGTCGAAACTCACGTCTACAAGTTGTGTTGGCTTGTGTTAGGTGAGCCTGACTCACTTGCAAAATATTGCTATTTTTCGTTGTCATTTGTGCATTTTTTTCCATATTTTCGCTTTATTTATTGATAAAGAAATGAATGTAACCCGTCTCAATTAACCTTATATTTTTGGTTGATAGATAAATGACTAGAACGAGGCGACCGAGAAGCCCTTCTGGAAGCGCTAGTGGCTACCATTTACAGAGGTAAGATTGATTATTAAATTATTAGTTTTAAATATGAATATGTACAATTGTATCAATAATAACCAAGGTTGTAAACGGCGTTAGGCGGTGGCGGTTCGGTTAAGGGGTGCCTAGCGCCTAGGGTGCTTAGGCGGCGCCTAGGCAGCGCCTAGGCGGTTGAATTTATTTTGCCGATTTAGTTAATTTCAGTCCCTATTCTTTAATCGTAAGTATAATCATGCAATCCAATTGCAAATATTCATCATGTTCTTATGTAATGTGTAATTAAAAAGTTTTTATGCATAAAAAAAACTTCCTCGTGCAATTAAAAAAAACAATTGTCCAATTATAATATGTGCAATATGCCAATATGTGTAATATGTGTAACATGTGCTACTTTAATATGTGTAATAGGTGCAATATGTGCAATCCATCACCAATAATACAAAAAAAATTAAAAACAATTCCATTTCTATTAAAGATCCATACATATTATATAACAGATTAATAGATTAATAAAAGTTCTCTTTTTCTGTGTTATTTTATAGTATTTAAAATTTTTAACAATAGAAAACGGCTGAGCGTTGGACATCAGGCGAACACCTGATCGGCGCCACGGACGCCTACTTAACAAGATGGCCGCTTAATCGCCTCTAACCGCCTAGACCACTGCCTAATGCAAAGGCGGTTCGTTCTCCTCCATCTGAGCGCCTCGGCGCCACCTAGGCGTCCGAGGCGGACGCCATTTAGAACACTGATAATAACAAGATTTGTAACATTGTATCAATCTACATTTGTCGAGGCCGTTCCGTCGTCTTCGGTTGCCCTTACACCTCCTGGACCATTGGACTCGAGCTTACTTTCGTTGCAATCCATACACAGATCCGAAGCCGTGTGGAATGGGTCCGCAAAGAAGTGTAACTTTCGGAAGCACGCGGTTCTTCCCATGGACCCCCGTATCGTTCCGTACTTAGTTGAAGCCAGTTTCTACGGAGCTTGATCGACCTCTACTTACAGCTCTTGTCGAGCGATGGAGGTCGGAAACCCACACATTCTACCTACCGGTAGGAAAGATGACCGTCACTCTCCAAGATGTAGCACTGATTACTGAGCTTCTAATAGAAGAGGTCGCCGTGATGGAAAACATGGACTTTGATCGAGTCGAAGTTGTTCGTGATTTGCTCGGTATCGACTTGGAGGTGTCATTGGATAAAAAGAGAGGACGTTGAAAATAAATCCTCGAAGATATTCCCGAAGATCATGATCCAGATCTAGTAGATCAAGCCATAGAGAGCCGAAGCTGTTTTTTGGGATAAAGTCTTCGACGGTAAATCACTCCGAATTAGTTGGTTGAAATTGTGTTCGATGATTATTTGACGGATGATTCGGATGAGAAAGCCCTAAAGTACTATGCGCGTGCCTACATATTCAATATGATCGAGGGTGTGATCTTCCCAAACTCATCTGGTGCGAGCGTGCCGCTCATTAGGGCTGCAAATGATCCGAGCTACTCGACTTGAGCTCGGTCAAAGCTCGACTCGAGACGAGCTCGAGCCGAGCTCGACAGCTTAACGAGCCGAGCTCGAGCTTAGGCGTGTTGTAATTATTAGGCTAAGCTCGCGAGTACTCGGCTCGAACTCGGTCAAAGCTCGGTTCAACTCGAGCTCGAGCCGAGCTCGAGCTTGAAACCGAGCTCGATTGACTAACGAGTCGAGCCGAGCTCGAGCCTCACGAAACTCGGCTCGACTCGGCTCGTTTGCAGCCCTACCGCTCTTGTATTTACCGTTGTTGGAATATTTCGGTACAGCCAGCCGTTACAGTTGGGAGAGTGCGACCTTGGCGTTATTGTATAGGAATTTATGCGCATGTGTATTAGGTGTCGTACACATTGGTGGCTCGATGGTTCTGTTGCAAATTTGGAGTTGGGAACGCATCCACATCAGACGTCCCCGTATTATTGAGCCAACATTGGATTGGTTGGCCGAAGTACCGCTTCCAGAGATGTTACCTCCTTTAGGGGTATATTGGGCAGGGCGGCACATGTGGATCGATAACCCACGTCAATCTCTTATGTATTATAGAGATGAGTTGGATAATTTGCAGGACGAGTTCATCAATTGGGTACCGTACTCGACCGTCAGGTTGGAATGAGTTTCACCGGTATGTTTGGCTGGTGCGCTTTGGCTGACGGTTACCCCACTTGTCAACTTTTCTGTTGTTGAGTTTCAGTATCCGGATAAAGTGATGCAGCAATTCAGATATCAGTAGAAGATTTCCAAAGTCCGCTGTTATGACAAAGAATTGCACGAGGTGAAAGGGACGGGTCGAGTGCCCAGCTTCGACTGGATGGATTTTCACCGGGTACATGTGGCCAATTGGAACACCTTACGCTATCAGATGACACCGAATATGATGTACTTCGCTATACCTTACGATGACTCGTTCCAACAGGTTTACATGACGTGGCTCGATATTATTCGACATACGCACCTCATGCAGTAACTTATCCAAAATATGTCAAATACAATATCTATGCTCAATGTTGATGAAAACTTTCTTCATTGCAGCATCGATTCCACTATCCTCATCCGTCACGATGCCCAACAGATCATGAGGCATTACTCCTCGCCACTTTTCAAAGAACCACTCAAATGAGGATGTCTTCTCATTTGGAATGAACCCACAAACCTAAGAATGTTGATTGCCAATGATGGTTGACTCTAACAAATGGTACGAATAACATCCTGTATCGATTCATGTTGTAGGTGGCATCAAATCAAACAACATCCCCAAATACTTCATAATTCTTCCTAGCAATACCATCCACCCAAATACAATGGGACAATCACCCTTCGGGATCTACTTGGTAATCATAAAAAAATAAAGGATCGTTCTCCTTTTTAGATTCAAAGAACTCAATTAGCATTTGCTCGTCATGTCCTTTCATACTTTCCATCGAGTCTCTCCTTAGATTTCTAACATTGGTTTCAGTGAATCCAATTTTCTCATTACCTCCACTTGCACCTTCGAAGAAAAATATCTGTTTGCATATAAGTATATTAGCTTCGGTAAGTTGACCAATAACTTTTTTATCTGATTTTGACAATATACGGTTTCGAGGCAGCAAGTGACATCTACCGGGAGATGGTAATTCGTGATTGTCCATGTATTACTTTGTTCGGTTAGTTTTACACGAACGAAAGCTTTGCAACCTGTTCTAGAAGTAGTTCCCCGTCTAGCTTCATTAGAATTACTCGGTGACTCAGGCTTTATTACATACATATGATTTATCTACTACATCGGTTTTCTTATATTTATTTCCATCCTTACGCATAGCGAAACCCGCACATCTACAATATGATGCATAAAATTTCTCCGCTTCATCTAAAGTATGAAACGTCATACCTATCTTCGGTTTTAGGTGCTCGTCAACTTGCGGCCGAAATTCACCCATTTCTTGTGCACGAACAAATTTTTCTCCGGCAATGGAACTTCCTTCAATACTGCCCATATCTAAAATAAAATAAAAATAGAACAATTATGAACACAAACTGTTACGGTATGTGAGCAAAATTTCTTAGTTTATTTCTTCTTGTTCGAAGAACGTGACAACCCCACAAATGGCATCCAGAAATTATAAAACTTTGCAACTTGATGGAATTCACGTAACACAAGTCACCCCAAGTTGTAGAAGTGAGTTTCGACTCACAGTTTGCGAGATACGGTCGTGTACCACTTTATTTGAGTTTTTATTAAACAAAAAAGATACACGAGCGTATCTCTCGAACCGTGAGTCAAAAATCACTTCTACAAGTTGCGGTGGCTTGTGTTACGTTAGTCCAACCTACACGCAAAATTTCGTATTTTTTGGAGGTCGTTTGTAGGATTTTCTAGTGTAACCGCACTAAAATATTTCTAACTTTTTTTGTTCTTGTTCGAGAAATATGACAAAACCGCACAAACAGCATCAAAAATTTCAAGAACTTTGCAACTTGGTCGAATTCATGTAACACAAGCCGCCCCAACTTGTAGAAGTTTCGACTCATGGTTTGCGAGATACAGCCATGTACCGCTTTATTTGGGTTTTTATTAACCAAAAGCGATACACGAGCGTATCTCTCGAACCGTGAGTCGAAAATCACTTCTACAAATTGCGATGGCTTATGTTACGTGAGTCCAACCTACTCGCAAAGTTTTGTATTTCTTGGAGGTCATTTATAGGATTTTACTCGTCTATTCGTATTAAAAAAATTCTAACTTTATTTAGTTCTTGTTCGAGGAACGTGAAAAAACCGCACAAACGGCATCCAAAATTTATAAAACTTTGCAATTTGGTCGAATTCACGTAACACAAGCCACCCAAACTTGTAGAGGTGAGTTTCAACTCACGGTTTGCAAGATACGACTGTGTACTGCTTTATGTGAATTTTTTTAAACCAAAAGCGATACGTGGCCGTATCTCGCAAACCGTGAGTCGAATATCACTTCTACAAGTTGCGGTGGCTTCTGTTACGTGAGTCCAACCTACTCACAAAGTTTTGTTTTTTTAGGTCGCTTGTAAGGTTTTTTAGTGTACCCGTACTAAAATATTTCTTAGTTTATTTGTTCTTTTCCGAGAAACCTGAGAAAACTGCACAAAATGCCTCAAAAAATTCGAACACCTTACAACATGGTCGAATACATGTAACACAAGGCAACACAACTTGTAAAAGTAAGTTTCGACCCACGGTTTGCGAAATACGGCCATGTACCGCTTTATTTTAGTTTTACTTGACCAAAAGCGATATGTGGACGTATCTTGCAAATCGCGAGACCAAACTTACTCCTACAGGTACCGTTAGCTTGTGTGTCGTGATTCTGACACACCCGCAAGGTTTTAGATTTTTTTGGGACCGTTTATGCCGTTTAACTAATATCGAACAATTATAAATACAACTTAATCTACAATATCGTCGAGCGATCAACTACGACTACAATTGCACCGTGTAAAATTATCAAAATACTAC